>CAWUFW010003420.1:0-1200000 GCA_963921515.1 Calotriton arnoldi | reverse complement strand
AAGGATTAAAAAAGGGGCAATCCAACAGGGTCTTATCGGCGGGCTCTTCTGATTTCCTTCTCCAGGACCTTGATCTTCTTGTTCTGCTCCTCTTGGTGCTCCTCTAGACGCGCCATTCGGAGGAGCATGCAGCGCGCATATGCCCTGCAGTTGCATCCACAGGGGGGGCCGCAGTGCTGGATGTTGTAGTGCGGCAGCGGGCAGCTGCCTGACCGCGGCCCCGTACCACTGGAGGGGCCTGGCTGGGGCCCGGGGCAGTGGAGGAGGTGGCAGCTGCTGCCGCCTCCTCCTCCGCCAGAACCCCCAGCCGCCGGTATTCTTGGCAGATGGCCTGCAGCTTTCGGCGCCGGGCCATGGCTGCCAACTCCTTCCTGGTTGTTTTTTTTGCTTGGTAAGGAGGTGCTATATCAAGAAAGAAAAAAAGACTATTGTAACCAATACTCTTAGCAAAACAGTAACACAAAATTAATTCAACACATAGTGGCACAGTAGCACTAGCAAGCACAGTACATAACATTTGTGGTATGCATCTATCCTCCCACTTCCTCGGCCTCTAACATTTGTGGGAGTTTCAGGCATTATACTAGCACTATGGACTCGAGTACACAGTACACCAGTCTTCTTCTTCTCTCTTGTTTAGCAAAATTACGTAACCTTGTTGTAGCCGGCATGCCAGCTCAGTCAGCTTGCGCCCAAGACAAACATACTCGAGTCATGACGCAGACTCACATTAGTTTTATTTACTACTGTCTACAGGTGGGGAAGCTCGTATTTTTCTATTACGGGTGGCACTGGCCATACTCTGCTACATCAAGGGCAACTGCTCAATTTCACTTTCACCCTGCCCTGACTACTACAAAAAGGCAGATGATATCTGATCCAATGATCATTGCTTATATATGGGACGACATGAGGTACTTTGTTTTGATTGATTGTGTAACCAGCCGATAGGCCACCTATGGCAGGCTGGCTGACACAGTCAAAAATAAATTAACATAGATAGGGAGTGGTCCTCGGAGTCAGAGGAAGGCGCTTGATAACTACATACATACACAGTATATATGCTGTGCTTGCAAACTACTGCGATTCAAGGGAGTATTCTGAAAATACAACTTCTATTCTCCTCGGCTTTGCTACTCTGGCGCGGTTTCTTTTACATTCTCTTCAAACTAAGACTCTTCATCCAGTGACAGTCTCCACCTATGCTATCTATGATGAATACCATCCAGGCATCCATCCATTCAAAGTAAACGTCTATCATTCTTCTTAATCTCTCAACAAACCTTAGTTTGTTTCACCAACAACAAACATTTATTCTTTTTTTTAAACCACCACCCATGCGTCCTTCCTTCCTTGCTTGCCTTGGCTTTGAGTTTGACCCAAACACCCCGGAGGATTCTTGCTATCCACCATACAGATTCACCCACCCACCCAGGCAGGCATCTTTTCTTTCACCTTCCACCCATCCTTCAACCACCCATGCATCTGATTCCTATCGTATCCCACGTATCCTTCTCTGCCAGTCATAAATATTACATCTCGCCCGTCCTTCCTCCTTCCACCCTTCTTTCCCTTTTCGTTCAACCCATCCATCAAGGTCATCTGATCTGACTTTTAGTATTTTCCATAAAACTTTCACAGCTGAGTTGAAGTCAGATAGAAGAAGCCATTGGTTACTCAACTCCCGCCGCTAATGCTATTGCTAATGCTAAGTAAAGGGTGTCTTCTTCAACCTTTGTTCACAACAACTTCTTACTTACTAAGTCTCAACAGTAGAGTGTACACCCTTGCAGCGAGTGTAATGTAAAGAAGTAAGGAATATAACTTACCACTGCCCGCCACTGCTGCTGGCTCACCCCCTGCAGCTCCTGCAGCTGCCGCATCTCCTGCTCCCTACGAAGAGGCCACATCGCCATCGCCGCTGGCCCCGGCACTGGTGGTCGGTAGTATGCCTAGAAAAAACATTACACATTTTTTAGATGCCATATACACCTCCCCCTATTTATTCTTTTTCACTAGCAAGATTGAAAAAAAAGTTAATACATACATATTAACCCTGGGCGGCAAATTCCGTTCCACTCGCGGAACTTGCGAAATTTCGGCATTTCCACATTCCGCGCGGAACACGGAAATGTCGAAACGTCCGCGATCCGCGGCGGAACGGAATTCGGGTATAAATAAAAGCAGGTGCCCGAGTTGAAGCTCAAATTCTGTAACGTATAATTTTCTCGAGCGCAATCCTCGTGTAGAATTCGTGAGCGTGGTTAAGCAGATGTGCCTTCTCTCCATTTCCACCCTGTAAAGTTAGCTGTAATCCTTGATGGAGGTCTTTGCATCCTTGATTTTCTCGAGCGCAATCCTCGTGTAGTTCCCGTGACCAGGAGGTTCCTTCTCCTCGTCTGCCGCTGAGATCCTGCTCTGACCCTTTATAAACAAGAGGCATGTGAACGGGCCTAGAAGCCCCGCCCCACATACACTAGCGGTATGCAACGTCTTCCCTCCCTTTCCCCACTATGATGGACAGCTTAATTAAAGGACCCCGGTGCTTTCGGCGCGGTGGCAAAGTTACAGACACACAGGTCACTGGGCAAAATTCTTCAGGTCCTTTACGCAGCTGTAGTTTAGGAAAGGCACTATACATTTACCCACGAGGTAGCACTTACTGATTAGCCAGTAGAAAGTACTCCAGCTGAGTAGAGGTATTGCACAAAACGGAGGCATCTTCTTGGATAAATATGCAGGGTAGGTGTGCAGAATTCGTGAGCGTGGTTAAGCAGATGTGCCTTCTCTCCATTGCCACCCTGAAAAGCTAGCTGTAATCCTTGATGGAGGTCTTTGCATCCTTGATTTTCTCGAGCGCAATCCTCGTGTAGTTCCCGTGACCAGGAGGTTCCTTCTCCTCGTCTGCCGCTGAGATCCTGCTCTGACCCTTTATAAACAAGAGGCATGTGAATGGGCCTAGAAGCCCCGCCCGTTTGGCCCCGCCCCACATACACTAGCGGTATGCAATGTCTTCCCTCCCTTTCCCCACTATGATGGACAGCTTAATCAAAGGACCCCGGTGCTTTCGGCGCGGTGGCAAAGTTACAGACACACAGGTCACTGGGCAAAATTCTTCAGGTCCTTTACGCAGCTGTAGTGTAGGAAAGGCACTATACATTTACCCAACGAGGTAGCACTTACTGATTAACCAGTAGAAAGTACTCCAGCTGAGTAGAGGTATTGCACAAAATGGAGGCATCTTCTTGGATAAATATGCAGGGTAGGTGTGCAGAATTCGTGAGCGTGGTTAAGCAGATGTGCCTTCTCTCCATTTCCAACGTGAAAAGTTAGCTGTAATCCTTGATGGAGGTCTTTGCATCCTTGATTTTCTCGAGCACAATCCTTGTGTAGTTCCCGTGACCAGGAGGTTCCTTCTCCTCCTCTGCCGCTGAGATCCTGCTCTGACCCTTTATAAACAAGAGGCATGTGAATGGGCCTAGAAGCCCTGCCCGTTTGGCCCCGCCCCACATACACTAGCGGTATGCAACGTCTTCCCTCCCTTTCCCCACTATGATGGACAGCTTAATCAAAGGACCCCGGTGCTTTCGGCGCGGTGGCAAAGTTACAGACACACAGGTCACTGGGCAAAATTCTTCAGGTCCTTTACGCAGCTGTAGTGTAGGAAAGGCACTATACATTTACCCAACGAGGTAGCACTTACTGATTAGCCAGTAGAAAGTACTCCAGCTGAGTAGAGGTATTGCACAAAACGGAGGCATCTTCTTGGATAAATATGCAGGGTAGGTGTGCAGAATTCGTGAGCGTGGTTAAGCAGATGTGCCTTCTCTCCATTGCCACCCTGAAAAGCTAGCTGTAATCCTTGATGGAGGTCTTTGCATCCTTGATTTTCTCGAGCGCAATCCTCGTGTAGAATTCGTGAGCGTGATTAAGCAGATGTGCCTTCTCTCCATTGCCACCCTGAAAAGCTAGCTGTAATCCTTGATGGAGGTCTTTGCATCCTTGATTTTCTCGAGCGCAATCCTCGTGTAGAATTCGTGAGCGTGATTAATCAGATGTGCCTTCTCTCCATTGCCACTCTGAAAAGCTAGCTGTAATCCTTGATGGAGGTCTTTGCATCCTTGATTTTCTCGAGCGCAATCCTCGTGTAGTTCCTGTGACCAGGAGGTTCCTTCTCCTCGTCTGCCGCTGAGATCCTGCTCTGACCCTTTATAAACAAGAGGCATGAGAACAGGCTAGTAGCCCCGCCCCACATACACTCGCGGTATGCAACGTCTTCCCGCCTCTTTCCCCACTATGATGGACAGCTTAATCAAAGGACCCCGGCGCTTTCGGGCGCGGTGGCAAAGTTAGACACACAGGTCACTGGAGACAATTCTTCTGGTCCTTTGCAGCTGTAGTGTAGGAAAGGCACTATACATTTTCCCAACGAGGTAGCACTTACTGATTAGCCAGTAGAAAGTACTCCAGTTGAGTTGAGGTATTGCACAAAACGGACTCATCTTCTTGGATAAATATGCAGGGCAGGATTCATTCTGGGCTGGCACGATGCTCCTGTCACAAAAATTAAACCTCAACAGGAAGCACTTACAGATATAAAGGGGCGCAGCAAAATCTCCGTGAGCACGCGAAATTCCGCGTGCTCGCGGAGATTTATTGCCGTTTCGCGGAATTTCACGGAACGCAATTCCGCAAATTCCGCCCACCCTTAATACATATACAACATACATCACTAGTACAAATCGGGTACTAGAGTAGAGTAGACACTAGTAGTGTTATATGGTCCCTAGGGTCATTCTAGTCTTTGCTAAGTTAGCCTGAGCCATGCAACCATTTTAGCTTTGTGTCCTTTATTTTTGCGCACGTTACCTCGCACCTTGTTGTGTAAGATGCCTTTGAGCCCACATGAGCTCATACTGCTACTGTCTGAGCGCTGCGTACAAGGTCGAAAAACAAGCCACTTTGTTATGGAGTTCTGGTCAGTCCGTATTGCTTAGCCATAACATGCTACACTTTTTGGCACGACTGAGAAATGCTTGCATTATACTAACGCGCATAACAGACGGAAGATTCCCTTCTACGAACCAGAGCTTTGCAGAGCTTATGATGTAACCAGTACTTCTGGGTTCTAAGGTGAGGGGTCCCCCAGAATTCGCTCAGAGATCTTCATTTATATAAACTATATTCCTACCAAGGGGAGGGTGGTTCTTCCACCACTGTTCAGTTATCATGATTTCCCCTTTTGAATCTATGGACTTGTAGTTGTAACAATGTTTATTGTTTTAATCTTATGCATTTTGCTGTTGGTGCTGGCTCGTATACTGCATTATAGAACAACGTACAGAGCTTGTTAGTTGAAAATAAACCTTTTGAACTTACATAGACTCTGTGGTATTTGGTGTGGACTTACACGAGTGAGTGAGCGAAAGGGTGTGCATTGCTTCCGCGACTCTGAGAAGTCAGGAGTGTTATGTTCTGGGTTGTCTAATCATTGGGTATCTTCGGGGGGTTCGGGGAGCTAATGAGACACTATAGGTAGTCGGTCAGGGGATTGTGGGTTCTGAGGTGTGAGGAAGGTCCAACCTCCTATCACCAACGTCCTATTTTCTTGTGCATAGTTCTGTATGTGCAGAATCCCTACAACAGTAGTAGTATGTCCTATCCTATCAAAAATAGTAAAATATCTGGTTGGGCATTTTGTTGGTGGGAATTGTTGAAAAGCCTCAAGATTAAGAAGACTAGAAGAGGACAACCCAAAGGACTGGACTGAGTGTCTAGAGCTATTGGTGAATCTGAGTTTTATTTAAAACCTTTTAAATAAAGAGTGGCCAACTGGGCAAGATTAGCTACAGACAGACTAATAGTAGTAGTACAGAGAGTCATAGCAGAGGCAGTTAGATGCAGGGATAACAAGAATTTAGAAACAGATAGTCTAGATCGAAGAAGATTTTGTAAACAATAGAATTAGGAAACCAAAATAATAGTTCAGAAAAAATAAGGTGCAGTAAATGTTAGGGAAGTATAATTATTAATATTAACAACAGGAGGACTTACTGGGGCCAGCAGCAGAGCCCTCGGTAGAGGAGCGGTCCTGGCCATCAGCTGCTCCCGCCGACTCCGACGACCCCGTCTTCTTGCCCCTGGGTGCTGATCATGAAAGATGTATAAAAGAAAGAGACAAACATGGATGATTGGTGTGAAACAAATAAAATATTTTAAAAAACGCTCAAAAAAACATTTATGGAAACAACAATTGCAATAAAATTGACATAGCTAATCTGGTCAACTAGTATTGCGGGATTCGCGGACCGTCAAGATATTATTTATGAACACTAATCCAGTGTTCCATTCTGATTCCAGAATACTAACTAAGCCTAAGTACCACCTGACCTAGCCCACCTATTCCAGACGGGCCAATTGTTCACTAAGTCTGCATTTCCATTTATTTTAGTCCTCAAAAATGCATAGATGGAGGACACATGCATAAATGTTTGCATAAACCAAATTGTTGGTTGGTTGCTGCTGATGTTCTGCTAGTGATAAGCCTATTACCACTCACTAAACAAACTACAAAAGGTTCTACTAAGGACTGGGGTAAGCAGCACTCAGCAGCACGTGACGTGACAGAGGATGCGTCACGCAGACCACTAAAAATTACCTACTAATAAGTAACTAAACCTATCAATCCACCACTATCTCTTCTTAGTGATAGGAGGACAAAGGAAGGACTAGAGTCTCTCTAGCATTACCTAACTTAGGTTCTCTAAAGTAAACTCTTACATAATCAGGCCAAGCGAGCGCAAAGTTGCAAACAAGTAAGATTAGTAGCGCCGAGCACCTGTGTCATAACAATCACAGAAGATTTTTAAACATAATTTACCTGCAATGTAAGCAGCAGCATTCTTGCTGTTCGGAAAAAATATATATTCGCAATATATAACATAGAGCAGAAGAACACAAAGTAGTAATATTAAATAGCTACTCACCAAGCCCTGGGACCTCCACTCCTAGCAGGTCTTGCTCCCGGTCCAGGATATCGGACCACCGGGGCGTCAGCTGGGTATCCATGCGCCAGACACCAGAGCAGCGAAACACTGCCCTGCGCACCTTTCCCCACCGCTGGCGACGCTCCCGGAGCCCGTACCCGGACCCAGGCCTGCCGCCTGCTGCTAGGGTTAAGGGGAGGTGGCGCTGCACAAAAAAAACAAGTGCAGCCACCTCCGCCTCGTTGAATATGTCCCTAGCATGCATGCACCCCTTGTGGGCGCTGCCTTCCGCAGGGAAGGTGGTCGCGGCTGCGGCTATGAGTAGCCTTGCCCTCTCCCTTGGCCATGGTTCTGGGACTCGGGGGGGGGGGAAGAAAAGGGAGGAATTAGAAAAGTAAGTAAAAGAAATGAAAGAAGAAAGTTATAGAAAAAGAGTGAAAAAGTAGTAGAAAAAGTCACAAAAAGTAGAAAAAAACTCCAAATATAGAATCAGGAAAATAGAGAGATAGATAATAAATAAAAAAGATTTTAAAAAAGTGTACAGAAACAAAGGATTGCAAAGATAGAGGGAGGATAGAAAAGCAGGCCCAGAACCATAGCAATAGAGTAAAAAACAAGATGGCCGCACCCATTGCGACCGCATGGGCAAGTTTGCGTGATATAACCCCCCCAAGCACGCAAAAAGCGTCGCGAACACGTAATACGCGTTCCCAAACAGGAAATACTCATCGCGAACGGGCGGGAGCACGCAATACGCGACCCGGAACAGGAAATAAGCATCGTGAACGGGCGGGACAAGTGAAAAAGAAGATGGCCGCGCCATTGGCGACCGCATGGGCAAGTTCACGAGATATTTCCCCGTAAGAACGCAAACAGCGTTCCCGAACAGGAAAAACACATCGCGAACGGGCGCAACAAGCATCTCCGCATGCTTGGGGAGCTACGCGAAGCTCGCAGAGTGTTTTTACCGCTTCGCAGAACTTCGCGTAGCGTAACTACGCGAACTCCGCCCAGGGTTAGTCACCCATTCACACCAGGCGGCGATTAATTGCAGAACTGCGCTCCCGCAGTGGAAGACACACCCGGGCATGGCCTGGGCGAAGACGAGGCAGAGAGCAGGCCCGACTGCGCCCGTCCAAGACCAGAGGTGGCCTGGCTGGGCCCACTCTTTGAAATCTTCCTTCTGGGTGGGTGCCCTAGTGCATATATATATTTTTGTTTTTTTGCCCTCTATATTCCACTACATTTGTCTATTGGACTAACTCAACATGGCAAGACGAAAGTTATTGTGCCTAAGCCACTCCCCCCCCAAAACTACAAGCATAGAGAAAACGCTCAAAAGAGCTACGGGGATTAAATCAACAGAAATTGAACTCACGGAGAGGAGATTGTCTTTGGGAGCTCCTGTAGGCCTTTACGGTGGGGCACCACTGCTGCTGGACTCCACAAGGGAGGATAGTGTGACGATGCTTTGGGAGGGTGACCACTCAGTAATTGATGTGGAAATTGCCAATGATGCACCTCCATCCCTGATCTGAGCACCCAGGGGCCAGGAAGAAGCAAAATACCAGACAACCCCGGCCTGCTAAACAAATCAGACAGAAGGCTGCTTATGTATCCCACCTGGAGCCTACTAGATCTGTAAATGTGTAATCAATCCCCCCAACACAGAACTCGGCAAAGGTTGCTACATTGCCTTGTATGAAGGAACAAGCAAATTTGCCAATGTGGGTGACCAACCTTATGGAATCATCATTCGGGAAGGTCAGAGACCTTGTGTTTAAAGAGAGCACCTCACGATAGGCTAATGCAAATTGAAAAAGTCCTGGGCAGTATTCTATATTCTTTAGAAGGTCAGATAGATGTCCTGTTCCTCACGGAAACGTGGCTTAGTGAGGATGCAGCCCCTGATATCTTGGAGGCCCTTCCTAATGGTTACGACATCACTAGGGTGGACAGACCCACGGGGAAAGGTGGGGGGATTGCAATAATTTTTAAACACTCTATACAGTGCACTATCGAGCCCACTAACATTGTGGACAGTGAAGCGGGATTTTTTTCCATAACTGTATCTAATAATTATATTATAAAGGGAATTCTGGTATATAGACCTCCAGGTCCCTCCACACGGTTCGCGGCTAGGCTGATTGAGTGCCTAGTCCAGCCAGCATTACGGTATGAGAAACTACTATTATTAGGAGATCTGAATCTGCACTTTGATGATGCCTCCGATTCTGGGCGCAAGGGATCTGCCAGGAATTGGCAGCAATACAGATGACACTTAAATCGGAGTGCCCTACGCATCTACGAGGTCATCTACTTGACCCAATTTTTGCTAATTGGGATGCTCTAGAAATGGAGCAGCCGCTTCCAGTTCCCTGGTCGGATCATTTTGTGATCCCTTTTAAGGTGCGGATGTCGGTTCAAAAGACTCCAGCTAAAGTTGAACTTAAGCTGAAATACAGGAGGTGGGCGAGTTTCTCGCAAGACAATTTTAGCAAGGTCCTCTCACAGGGGGCCCCCGGTGGTCGGGAGACTGACTCGGCATGTGAGGCCTTAGATAGGCGCATTTTGGAAGCACTTGACAGCTGTGCACCCTGGGCCACAAAGGCACCCATAAGGCAAGCAAAATCTGCCCCCTGGTTCGGAGACGAATTGAGACTGGCAAGAGCGGCCTGTAAACGTCTTGAAAGACGATGGAGAAGGGATTTCTCGGCCCAGTTGAAGACGGAATATAAAGTTAGTCTTAAGCTCTATCATACCCTTATCAGAAAAACGCGGGCGTCCTATTATAAGGAAAGAATTGTGAGAGCGGAAAATTCAGTCAAAGAGCTGTTCACCGTCTACAAAGAGATCTCATCCCTGGACAAGGTCGCAGCACCGAGTATGAGTTCAGTGGAATCCTGTAATCGGATAGCAGAGTTTTTTGTAGAGAAGGTAGAGAAAATCTATTCCACCTTCCCGGTCTCTGCAAGGGAGGGGCGCACTGAGGCTGCTGCTCCTACTAACATAAAGGGAGAGGACTATCTGGATACCTTTAGTACCCCTAATCATGAGACCCTAATGAAGATAGCTAGTAGCATCAAGTCCGGCTCTCCCAGTGACCCTGCAAGGCCAAGGGTGCTGAGAGGGAGTATGGAATGCCTTGAACCGTACATTAGACATCTGTTAGAGCTCTCCTTTAGCTCAGGCATTGTGCCAAAAAAATGGAAGGAGGCTGTGGTCTTACCGCTGAGGAAGAAGCCGAATGTCAGCATGGACCAGCTAGACAATATGCGTCCCATCTCGCTACTCCCTTACTTTGCGAAAATTGCAGAGAAGGTTGTGAATATCCAGCTGATGGCCCATGTCAACACACATAGTCTGCTCCATCCTACTCAATCCGGTTTCCGAGCGTCGTACTCAACTGAATCAGCTCTGCTCCTCTCCACTGAGACCATCCGGAAGTACGCTGATGAGGGTCAGACGGCGGCCTTAATTTTATTAGATCTGAGTGCCGCCTTTGACACTGTTTCACATCATACGCTGCTTCAGTGTCTCAGAAGGGGTGGGGTGGAGGGGAAGGCATTGGAATGGATGGAATCCTTTCTGCAGGACCGCAGTTTTCAGGTAGCGCAGGGACCTTATTTATCCAAGAACATTAGGCTTAAACAGGGGGTGCCACAGGGGTCCACCCTTAGCCCGACCCTGTTTAACCTATATGTTGCCCCGGTGGCAGACATCACTGGAAAGTTTGGGGTCAAAGTTGTGTCCTACGCCGACGACACGCAACTGGTGGTGTCCCTAACACAGTCGGACGAGAAGGCAGCCACTAATTTTAACTCCTGCCTGCAAGAACTAGCGGTATGGATGGCTAGCAACTGCCTTAAACTGAACGGGAGCAAGACAGAAGTGCTGGATATTGGCAAGGCACCTTCTGTGTGTACGTCGGCGTGGTGGCCACAGACCCTGGGTCCTATCCCTGGCCCTAGTGAACAGGTTAAGAACCTAGGGGTGTGGCTTGACCCTAAGCTCTCGTTTGAGCATCATACAAGGCGGGTGGCAGGAACATGTTTTGGCATCTTGCGTGGACTCCGCAAGACCCTGGACCTCCTGCCTACCGTAGCTAGGAAGACCATGGTCCATGCTTTGGTAACATCGAGGCTGGACTATGGAAATGTGCTTTACCTGGGGGCTAATGCCAACTGTGTACAGAGGCTTCAATGTATCCAGAACGCAGCAGCTCGCCTGGTTCTGATGCTACCTAAGCGAGCCTCTTCCAGAAAGGCTCTGGTTGCCCTTCATTGGCTTCCGATCAAGGAGCGAATCCTGTTTAAAGCTCTTTGTGTGAGCCATCGGATTCTACAAAGGAAGGGGCCCACATACCTTCATCACCTTCTGACCCCGTATGTCCCCTCCCGCCAATTAAGGTCTAGCAGGACGGGACAGGTTATTATTCCCAGAGTCAGGAGGGCAAGGATGGGTGGGCGCTCCTTTAGTTTCATGGCAGCTCAGCAATGGAACAAACTCCCGTGGGGGCTTCGGATGGAGGCCTCGGAGTTGACTTTTCGCAAAAGCTGAAATCTTTTCTTTTCCCCACTGAGTAGCTTCCTGGTTGCTAGGACCGTATATGGGGGGCCTGGAAGCAATGTCTTTTTAGTCTGTACCGTAGCGCGGGACACACTAGCCTAGTGTAACCAAGCGCTCTATAAATGTCATTATTATTATTATTATTATTATTATTATTATCTATCACATCAATAATGAGAGAATACTTGCGTGCCTGACATGGTTGATGGTGAACATACTTTAATTTTGCCAGGATCACCTCATCACATAGCCTAGTAGGCTTAGCAGCCATATCCTGGCACCCAAAAGAGATGCAACTGGAGTCAATTAATCCACCAACATTTCAAAATCCGTAGACAAATCAGCTGGAGTGCCGGAGTTCCGATGTGCCAGGGTTGGTTTGCCTTTTGTTTCCCTCCAGCACAATGGGGCTAAGAATGGGACAACAGCTTCTAACTCTCCATCAACCACGAAAGGTCTTCCAATGATAGATCTCCCTCCTGCTTCCTGTCCATATGTGCTTGTGTTAACTGGTGTTCCAGAACTGCAGGAGGCCCAAGACGATTTAACTAATAAATGCCTCAGTTGGTTGGTGATTTAGAGGCAGTATCCTGCCTCGATGGCTGGAGAGATTTTGCTCACCAGGATAGTGAGTTGGCTGGGAGGGGGCCAAAGCTCCAAATTGGGAACTGGTATTATAAATTTTAGATCACCCAGGATCATTCACGAGTTATTATTTTGTCCCTACCAGAGGCCTAGAATGAGGACCAAGATTGAGCTAGTGCCATTGGGATACTTTTACAGACCCCCTACCTTAAAGGAGCATCATTATCCATCCCATAAGATTGCTTTTAGTCCTACTAGGGCCTGTAAGGATTACTCAACAGGCACCTAGGGATTCAATGTACCTGTCTTTATCAGATTTAATGCACTAGAAGGGGTCAAATGACTAGAACCAAGCAGGAATGGCATAGTTCGATTACTCACCTCCACTGTAAAAGATCTGACAGTGTTAGAAAGGCCCAAAGGATTTTACACCAAATGGGGTATGTGACCAGGGGTCTACTTCCATAGTGGTAGGAGACAGAGGGTCCATTGCCCCAGTGGGTAGTGATGAGGGAAAAGTAGATATTCACCTGTCATGCTCCAATCCTCACAATATTGAAGCAACTCAGTGGTTGTATACAGGCATCGGATGGCAGACCCCAGCGTGGAAGGATATGTCATCTGTCTGTGCAATGCAGCTGATTGGGACTAAGCCCAAATCACCTAATAGAGACAGTGATGGTGATGTTCTGTTGGTTCCAGCCAGATCAGAGGTCCCATGTAGTAAATCCTCTGGTGGCAAGACCAAGTCTAAACTACCATCTTGGAATATTGTAGGCTTCAACTCAAAGCTTAACATTCCCATCTGGGCCACCTTTATTGACCAACATGCCATTTATTTTTTCAGGAAACATGGGCCCTTAAACCTTTATATTGGGCTGAATATATTGATTTCCGTATAGAAGCTGTCTTGAGGGGTAGGGGCAGACCATATGGAGGGCTAACCACTTGGGTCTGTGCAGACACTCTCAGTGCAATAAAAGAGAATCCAGTGCCATCCCCTGATGTCTTGTGTGTGTCCATTACAAACCTACCGTATATTTTTACAATGTATATCTCAGATCCGGGGGAACGGCCATGAACCTTCTACACTGGAGTTGTTACTCTGTCATCTAACTGTACCTGGTGCAGCCCAAAAAACAGTTGGTGGGGAATTCAATTGCCAGTTCGCACCCCTGAATGATGATGGTGACGTTGCTTTGTATGAGGAAGACACTGTATGGAGGATTCCCAGGCTGACCCTAGCGCCAATTAAGAAATGGTCAGCCTTGGCCTTACAAATTAAGGCCCTGACATTAAGTGCAGGGCTTCGAGCTGTGAATGGGAGATCGCCATCTGATTGTCAGGGGAAGCATACCTTTAACCGGCCACCAAGTACCAGTCTTAGTGATTACATTTTAATAGACTTACATTTATGGCCCGCCTTGTTGATTTTGCTTTAATAGATGGGATAGAGAGCGATCATAATGCTCTCTAACTTGAGATAGTTCTTTCCACGCTAGGTCTGAAACCCCTACAGGAGGATTGATTAGATACACATATAGTTGTTACCAGAAACATGCGTAAAATAAAATGGGACAGAGTGAAGAACTCAGCGTCTCAGAAGGGTAAGATCTACACTTTGTTAGCTGCAAACCAAGGCGACATTTTTAAGATGGGGTGGGATTGTACATGGAATTGGTGCCCTATATCTATTTCCCTAGTTCATAATAAACTGTTTAATTACCTTAAGGTCATATTTTATTCAGAATTGAGGAAACCCTGCAAGCAACCTCCCTTGCAGCAATGGTTTAGCATAGATTGCAAGAATGGCAGAAAGCTCTTGTATCATCAATTAAGAATCAAGACAGGGAAGAAATTACATTTCTGAGGGCCACGTATAAATCTACTATTAGGCTGACTCAAGTAGATTGGGAAACTGAACACTGGAAGAGCATGTTATTTGCAGTCAATAAAAAGATTATCGTAGCTTTCGGAACCTGGTTTCGATAGGCTGTAAGGGGAGGGTTCGCCCAATGATGTTGATCATTGCTGCAGATGACTGGGTCTTACACTTTGCATCCTTGTATTCATTGAGGGGTTGTGGTGATTCACAACAGGAAGTGCTGATGCTGGATAATTGGGGGCCGTATTTTATGGTCTTTTTAATAACATCTTAAAACGAGCAGCCACCACCCTTACATAGCCAGCTGCTGAAATTATCCCCATTTATAGAAAGGGTTCCCCCGCTGACCTGTGTAACTATCGACCAATTAGTCTGAAAGATTTTTCGCAGAAACTCTTTTGTACTATTCTTTTAAACCAACTCCATTTATGGATGAATCATTCCAAGATTTTAACTCCCTTCCACTCAAGTTTTAGAAAGGGAGTCAGTACAATTGATCACATTTTTTGCTTTCTGTTAATTTACTAGAAAACTGTGGTTTTGGGTGGTGGTAGTTTGTATATTGTTTTCGTTGATTTACTGTCAGCCTTTGACATGGTGCCAAGACATAATCTTTGGCGGGTTTTGTCTGCCATGGGCATTCCTTCTGACTTATTGGCTGTTTTAGTCAAGCTCCACCTAGGTAACTTTGCTCAAGTCTGTTGTGCTAAAGATTGTGGGTGCACAAAACATTCCCTGGTTTAGATACGTGAAAGACTCTCTTGTAAAGATTGGGTTTAGGGATTTGAGGGACGTTTGTGCTACATCTTCAGTTCCCAATAAATGCATGCTTAAAGAAAGTTACCATCAGCATAAGTTGGGTCACGTACTGTCAGATTCCTCCATTAGTCCTATGACGGAACGATTCCTGCAAGCCACAGTTTCGTATTTTTCAGAAGAATTTCTTGATGGAATCGAACCTGTGCTTGCACGGAAGTTGTTTTTGCAGCAAAGGTATGGAACCTTACCAATTGCCTCATATACCAGCAAATGGTCGCAGATATATTGCCCAGCAGGATGTTCCTGGGCCACGTATAGGACATGGATTTGATTCCCTTTAGAAGGGATATATCAAACATGTATTGATTCCAAGTTTACAAGGAATCCACAGGAATAATGTATGCAAGGACATTACTTGGAATACATTTTCAGTTTATGTATTGAATCTTTTGCTGTGGGGGATCCCTTGAAATGTCTGAGGCATGTTTCCTGTTAGAATGGGAAGGTTTCCTGCTCACTTGTGGTTCAACCTAGTTATTTTTGAGCTCATTCTTTATTTGTCAATTTGATTTTATACATCATATTGGCAATTCCTGCCTTTAAGCCCTCTCAAATTTTAAAACCCTTGGATAAGATGTTGATATATCTGATTTAAACAATTGGAATTTCTCATTCTCTTCAGATTTTTTCTTCATCATTATTGATGCTTCCACCAATATTTAGAGTTAAATTTTCTTTTTGGTTTAGAGCATAAGAGCAGAATAATTGAACCATACCATTTGAAATATTCTATCGGGGACATCAATATGATAGGGATAATCTGCTCCTGCATCATTCTACTATTCCATCTTTAGTACAACAGCCTGAGAAATTATCTAGGTAAATAGGAGTTTCTTGATTTTGATGGAAGTGGTTAAAGGATAAGGAAGGACATTATCTTTGATCTTAAAGATTCGAATGCAAACGATTTGAGTTGGGTTGTGTGCCATTGCCACATTACAATACCATCGGACATTAAAATTTAAAAGAAGGTGTGACCCTACGCATGGGTTGACTAATTATGAAAATCACTGGCTGTTGAACTAAAGAAGAGACTATTATTTATACTTCATAAGTAAAAATAATGACCTTTTTATGTAACATTACACACTTGCAATTTATTTTATTTTATAACAGGAGTTATGTTTAGGGTTTTTGTTCTTATAAGAATTATGTATGTTAATTCACAGTAGAAACCACATTTTCGGGGTTCAGCTTTCTAAATAGAATATTTATACCTTTTGTGCAAATATTTTAATGATTATATATTATTGTAATTAATGTATGTATGTATCTTAACAGCCTTGATGAAGTTTCAAGTAAGGAACACAAAGCAATGGCTGGGCTGGGTGGGCAAAGTTTTTAGATTTACGTTTATCTTCAATAAAGTATTTTATCCTTCATAAGAAGAACATACTTTAACTTGATTCTCATACCCCGAAATCAAGGAGTAAGAACTGAATCTGGTGACATGAATGATCCTACTGAATTTGTGGTTTAACTTTTGGGAGTGCTTCTTCCACATTTGGATTGTTTGAAAGAAAGAATGTGTGAAGATTAATTTAAACAGTTCACTGTTTGGATGTGTTGGTTTTAGTGTCTGTGTATGACCAATATTTATTTATAGGGTGGGGTATGACAAAGTAGCATGAGTAAATTAAAACTATTTTGGACGAGGGGGAGAAGATTTCTTATCTGGCCTAATGTTGAGGTTCTCAGGAACGGGCAACTCATAGAAGGAAAGGATGCGTAGTGGAGAGGACAAACTCCTCAATGGTGTGTAAATGGAGATGGGATCCAGGCCCCTCTCCAGAAATAGACTTTGCCACTGGAATCTTAGAGACTTGTCATTCACCCACTTCCTTCCATACTGCCATTTCATCTAAAATATGCCCATGGTGAGTGACTCATTCCAAATGCATTAACTGAGTCTGTAACTTCATGCCACAAGGCTTTCTTCTCTTCCCCACGAAGGTTGCATGGAGGCAGACTATACAGTTGGCTGTAGGAATTTACCACTTAATTAATAGCCATTCCTGTCTATTCCTATGAAGTTCCTCTTCCTTTTCATTAGAGCTGGCTGTACACATTGTGGAATGTGGGTTCCAGGTAGAGTGGTGCACCATACATAAGAATGCAGGGCCTAGGGTGTGGGATATGTTTTTGTGCTTGCTTTGGGAATGTGTCAGGTGTGTGTGATTTACTTTAAGCTTAGACTATTTCCCTATTTAGTTCCATCATAGATGACCGCCCTGTGGCAGAGATGTCTCCAACCAGGCAGAACAGAAAATACAAATGTAAATTTACTAGTAGTAACATTTTAGTGGTAAGAGGTTCCATCAACTAATTTGATGGAATGAAGACTGGCAAGTCAACATCTAGGTGTACATCTACACATGGTATTGATAAATTCTACCCATGAGGAAATTTTAACCCAGTTGTAGGTGTAGATCTATAAATGAGCTCTACACATGCAAATGTGTCTTTGTGCATAGGGTCCACTGTGTCATATGTAGTCAGTATACTAACATATAAAGAATTATGGGGGATATTACCAAGGAATTGCGATAATTACCGCAAAGCGCGCTTAGCGCTGTTTTTTTTATCGCCGGCTATAGCGCCAGTAATCCAGCGATAAATTCAACGCGCTAATGAAAAGCTTGCTAATAGGCAGGTGAGGACTTAACCTTACAATCCACCTCCCATTGACTAGAATAGTTAAGTCAGGTTTTTAGCAGGTGTTAGATCCCGGCGATAATCGCGGTTAGCGCGAATTTTTTTATCGCTTCGCGGGCATTGCTAATAGGGGGAAGTTGTGTTTGCGACTGTTTTCAGTCGCTTTTAGTTGGGAACGCCTACTTTGCATGTCATTAGCGATATATATCGCTGACATGCAAAGCGGCACCAAAACGGTCGCTTTCGCCATAAAGCTGTCGCTAAAAGCTGTTAGCGACAGCTTGCTAATAGGGGATAGAAATATCGCCGCATTAGCGGCAAAGAGTGCCGCTAAAGCGGCGATAAGGCCCTTGCTAATATGCCCCCATTTTCCTTCACAGAACTGAAATAAAGCCACTTTTGCAACACACTCCAGGCACAGTAATAAATCTCTTGTCACAGTTCTTATCTTTTCTCTGCTTTTTTTATCAGCCTTTTGAAGAATCTAGCAGAAATGTATATTGTTTGTATTATAATTTGTTAAATTATGTTAAAAATATATCCTTTCCATTTCGATCATTGTGCATGTTTAGGTCTGGTGTTAGCCAAGAGCTTTTGATTTTACTAAAATTATATGAATAATATAGTTATTTATAGTGTCTTTCAGCCATCCCTCTACATCCACTGGTCTGGTATTGTGTCACAAAGAAAGTCTATAATGCAAGGCCTGTATATTTAAGTAACAGGCTTAAAATATGCAATCTAAACACGGCTAAATGTTATCTACTTTTTAATGTGAGACGTGTCTCTAGGACGACATTTTTATAAAAGGGAGATGCCCATCAATTAGTAAGAACAATTAGATCAGCACAAAATAATTTGCTGGTTCCCTGAAAAATATTGACTTCCCTCGACCAAAATTTCAGGTGGCTGCAAAACAGAAAAGTTAAGTGAAGGCTAAAGTACAATACATGTGCACCATCCTGAAGTAGCAAAAAAAATGAATTAAAATAGATCACGCATAAGATAATGAAAGGTATTACAGGGCTGTGGAAAACACTTGTAGTCCCTAGGGATCAAACGGTGGTTTCAGAAGGCAGCTGCACGGCACACATGAACCGGTCGGTGCTGAACAATTACCTTGATTGAAGATAATCTGATTTGCACTGCTGTATATATTCATGTATATCTAATCTTATATAAGGGTTGATGCTTTGGCGGGCGAATTAGGTCAAAACACAAAGGATGAAATAGCTAATAAATATGGAACATTATAAAAATTTTAAAGCCACAATTGTACTCCACTTCCAGAAAGCCAGTGCTTTGATGAAAATTGTTTATTGCATGGCGAAATTCTTATCCGGAAGGCATCTCCGCGCTTTGAAGATTTTACTATAGTCTTGGAAATAAAAAAAATGAGCAAATTGCAGTGCTTTTCTATAATTTTGTAAAACAGGGTGCTTCAAGATAAATTATGCTAGCGGACTGTATCTGTCTTGTGCCGCGCAACACATGTAAAATACCAGCAATTTAGTCATCTCAGGGTACACATGAAAAGGTAATAAATACAAACAGAAACAGAGTCATCGGAGTTTGCAGACATTCTGAATTCTCAAGTTTGAAAGACCTCAGGCTTGCTAAATATCAAAGATGGAAACTGCTAGGCACACACAAATACCAAAAATTGCCTTCAAATTCTCCGTGCAATTTATTTCAAATGACAATAGGTTGTACCCGACAGTGCACTTTACAAATGAGTCATGGCGAGAGAGCAGGGGTGAAGGGACGAGGATGACAGAAGAGCAAGTCCTATTGTTTTGTGTAAGATCCCAGTCACTTGTATTTTTAAATGCTAATTTTCATGGAATATTCTGCATGCCTTTAAAAGGTTTAAAAATAAAACTATGGATAGTTTAAAGTCAAGGCAAATCTGCATTATAGCTGAAAGAACTTTCGGCCCGATTCACAAAGCCATTTCTAAGGGTAATCTAATTTACAAACATACATAGCTTGATTTATAATTACTGGGGTAAAACTGCAATCTGAAATCCTTTTTTCATGCAAAAGAAAATCTAACTCAATGGGTAGCAAGTGTACATTACAGGGTATGGTTTCCCTGGAATGTTTTTAAACACCCACAGGGGCATATTCTCAAGGAGCTATTGCCTAGTTATCGGCACTTTATCGCAGCCAAAGTTGCGATAAATTCATCGCCCCATTCACAAGCTGGTGTCAACAGCCCATAACACCAGTTAACCCGCGATAGCAGCCACAAAAAACATCGCCACAGATGACCCCGGCAACTATCGCTAATGAGATGCAGAGTAGGCGTACCCGTGCAAAAAGCCGCGAAAACACCACGCCGCAACGTTCTCAACCACCACCCAGATCTGCGAAAAGACCACGAAACATGCGATAATGCACGTTAGCAGCAGGAAATCAACACCTGCTCTGACCTAGTGTAAAGTCGGACGGCAGCCTGCACCACAAAAGGGAGCCCAGCCCACAGCCACACCTGAAGACTAACAGATGCCATGGAGCCACTGAACATGCGGGCCGGACACCCAAGAGGGCACCAACACCCACCGCCACCACCCCCAGGACCACCCCCACCCCCCGGACACCCACCGCCCCCCCGACCAACACTGAGGCAGCGCAGACAAAGACAGCGACCCTCCGAAAATGCACCAACCTCATAGACCCAACACCAGAGAATGTCATTTCCCACTATATGCACAAAGGGACAACCCTCCTCCGCATCCTGACCACCATTGCCCATAGGCTGACGGAACCAACACAGCGGACAACCAACATCCCACCGCAGACAAAGCTGCTGGCCGTGCTGCACGTGTTGGCCCCTGGTACCCTCCAACCAACATCCGCCTGAGACGGAGGAGTCACACAGCCAGGCCAATCCAAGTCCCCCACAACGGTCATGGATGACACCATCAGCGTGGTACCCCACTATCTATACTTCACACACACTGTGCAGGAACAGCCGGAGACCAAGCAAGGCGTGTACGCCACAGCTGGCTTCCCGCACGTGTCAGGGGGCAATTGACTGCACAATTGTCCTACTAGTGGCCCCTGGTGACACTGCACACAATAAGCGCAACAGAAAGCGCACGTATGCCACCAATGTGCAGGCAATAGTGGACCACCATGGAATCCCCGCCAACGCCGCCGCCAACCACCCAGGCAGTGTGCATGATACCTGCACCTCCCGACAGTCCATCATCAAGCTGCGCCACCAGGATGGCACCCACGGAAATGCACTGCTCGTTGGCCAATACCAAATGCACACACCCCGACTCCACAATCATGCAACACACAACACAGGAAATGCACACGTCACAAGCTCACATACAACATGCACACCCACCAGACACGACAGCACAACTCACTGTGGGAACCTGGGCCAGCCATGTGCATGAGCCATCAACGGCATGGTACCTCGGACACACAATAGCAGAATATCGGAAGAGGTGGGGACCAGGCATGTGCGAAGGAGGCAAGGGACCAATGAATGAGAATGTACACAATGCCAAGTGCGGCGTGGATGTGCTGGCCAGACTGCAGTATGCAGACCACACACATATCCATGTCGACACACACCACTGGTGTTTGGAGTGTAGTGGACAGTGGACGCAACCATGTCACCCCAGCCAGTGTGGAAGATCGCGGAAATGTAGCTTGTGATGTCCCCCTGTAAGCGTGAGTGGAGTAGGCTGGCCCGGCGTATGCCAGGCCAGCGTAGGGGTGCGAATAAAAGGTACGTAACTCTGGGCGTGGTCCTCTTCCGGAATGCCCAATGTCTCTGCCAGGGCGGCGCCTCTCACCCCGCCACGAGGCCGACGCCGTGAGTGGTGTTGCCAGCGATCCTGTGCGCCTGCTGCACCCCAGGACGCTGGTCCCCGAACCAGTCCTGCCCGCCCCTGCGCACCCAGGCCTCAATGTCCACCTTCCGACACGGCGTGTGTCGAAGAGGGCCCACCACGTGCCGGTGCAATCTCCAAGCCCGAGGCCTGCGATCTTGGCAGCCTCCTCAGACCATCACGGCCTCCACAACACAGGCCCGCAGTACTCCATTCATGTTGACGTACTCCACCGGCATGCACAGCGGACAAGTAGGTCACACATTTGGAACTGAGTCTTGATTACACCATGGCAGAGCACATAAATCATGGCTGAGTCTATGTCACTATACACCCTTCGATGTGGTGCCAACAGGTCTTTGTGTATCATCACAGCCGCAAGATTCTGTGGGCCCACGAGGACTACTGCTCTCGGCCTACGCTGCGCTCGAATAGGTCACAGAATTGGAACTGAACATCGATTATTCAAAGGCAGAGTACGAATCATTGCACGCAAGGAGAGGCATAAGAGGACGATGCGTTGCATTTGGGAGGAAAAAAGGATCATCGTTACGGAGGTGATCGAACACTACCGACAACTGCCCTGATGTCACTAACTCTGTGCATCGCGATTCTACGACACGTGGCTGTGGCCCACTGCTGACCGCTGCCTCCGGCCTACAGTTCGGTCCAGTAGGTCACAGAGTCTTGATTCGGCAATGCCGGAGTACATATCAGTGTCCCGGCATCATTGCAGACTGCATCCCCTCTCAGCCCCTGCGCCCCTAAGTCTGTTCCCCGACATTCATGGACACTCTCTGGTCGTACATTGGTGGCGTCTGAGTCCATGGACTAGGGGGTAGTTTTCATCCTCATGCAACTGATGCCGAATTGGTGGTGGCAACGAGGCAGTCGCTTTCCACTCCTCCATTTGCTGCTTCCGGATAGCTTCTGCCCTCTGCATCATGCCCTGGTGGACACCTTCCACTGTCCCCCACAACCCTCCGCCACATTCACCTTCAACATCGACGGGGACCCACTTAGTCTGCGTGGCCCTACCTCAGTGGACCGCAAGTCACCGTCCCGTGGCGGTGTGCCTGTGCCTGCCGCTGTGCATCCGGGGCCACCAACTCTGTGCAGCTCAAGTCAGGGACCCTGTCTGAATGAATATTGGATGACCTCTGTGACGGTGGTCTTGGGGTCATCGACGCCATGTGCATGTGGCCCTGTGCTGTGCGCTGCCTCCGGCCTCAACTGCGGACCACCAGGGCTCACACATCATATTGAGTCCTGACCGGCCCGGATGTCGCATCACCGCAGGAGGCACACGCCACCATCGCCAGGGCCAACTCCAACGACCATCTGCCAGAGTCGAAACAGTGGTACTGGCAGACTAACGGAGTTGCTCAGACCTGTTGTGGATGCCATCATCTGCCTGATCCCCTGCTCAGCACTCCAGGTGCCACTGACTCAGTGCACCGCAACCCATGGACCGTTACTGATTGAGTTTTGTGCTGTGGAGAGGTTGTGCAGCAATGTCACCTCTGGCAGTGTGGGAGACCTGGGACGTTGATGAGGAAGTTGATGCAGGTCTAACACACCCCACTGCAGCTGCATCAGGAATATCCCGAATGGACACAATCCTAGTCATTTTCATCACATGAGCGCACTCAGCTCTAGTGCCCCAACCTCAGTGCACTGCAACTCATGGACACTTCTGTTTGTATGTTGGGTGACCTCTGTACTTGCTCCGGCTCCCTCCATGTTGCTCAGCAGTTGACTCTGTTATGCTGATGTTTCCTGTTTCCATTGCACTGTTGTCCACTGTTCAAGTTGTTGCCAGCACCAAGCACTCCGTGCGGGCTGGCTTATGCTCACCCCACACACATCCAGCACAGGTGTCACTGTACATTTGGCCCTGCCAATAAAGGGGCCGGGCACACGTGCCCGTAGCCAGTTCAACATAATATCTGCGTGTGTCCCTGTGGTCTTGTAGTATGCATGAGGGCCCTGGGCCCTACGACATTACAGTGTGCTGTGTACAGCGGATGCAGACATGTCACTGCAGGCAGCAGGTTGGAGCTTGGACATGTGGCTTTGTCGTCACCAACTCAATTCGTAAGGGGAGTGGACTGGACCGTCGTACACAGAGCCAACGTGGGTGTGTGACTGATATGTGCGTGCCCCTGGGCGTGGTTCTGTACTGGGAATGTGCATCTGCATGTGTCTCTATGGCAGTGTGGGTCTCCTTTGTGGGGTGTAGGTGGTCCCTGAAGGGTAATTGACACCCACGTATGTGATCTAGTTCGCCTTCCATGGCTTCGGATCACACCCGCACCTGTTCGGCCACCTCCTTTTGGCGTCCTGACACCTGGCATTGGGGTGCCATGTGTGGGTCGGTGAAGTGTTGTGAGCCAGGCGTGCTTGTGGGTGGTTCATGCTGTGTGGTCTGTTGCAGGGGCTGTGTTCTCCTCTGAGTAGCTTGTCTGCCCTGGTGGTGGGTTGCGTGGGATGTCCATGGGCTGTTGTAGGGCATCGGTGTTGAAGGTGTGGTGGTCGTCTCCGGCATCACTGATGGGTTGTCTGGTCTGTCCTGCTGGAGGTGTTGTTTGTCCCTCTGCAATGTTAAGGGGAGATGCATGTTGACATTGTGTTGACATTTATGTTGGCGCATTGTTCTTGTAGACATGCAGACTGTATGACAATGTACATTGTGACTGTTTGAGCGGTGCTGGCAATTTGAGGGGGGACAGTGGACATTTGGACTACATGACTGTTGTGAGGTTGTTCCCGTACATATGCAACTCACAGTTCCCTGCTCTGTCAAATGTGATTGGCCTGTTTCTGCGCATGGGCGGACCCAGTTGTGTCCCCTGTTCTGCAGTGTCGGTGTTGCACTTTGTGCCACATTGTCATGGGTTGTGCTGTGATTGCCATGTGTGTGTGCTGCAGTGTGCCACGGGGATGGGGGATATGACCCTGGGTGATTGTGGGTGTGCAGTGTGCTACACATCCTTGTGCATGTGTGCCATTGTGCCCATCTCCCCCCGTCCCCCCAGTCCCTGTTTGTTACTCACCCTGTTGTTGTTGTGTCAGGTCCTCTCGAGCTGTGTCCGTACTCCCACCTCCTTGCACCGTCTCCACACTGATGACTGGCCTCCATTTCCTCCAGCTCCTCCTGTGGCGCAGGACTCCCACCTCCTGTCGCCGTTGCTGCCTTCCTGTTGGCAGCGGCTTTGGGCCTGGTTTAGGTTTTCACATCATGCCAGCGCCTCTTGGCCTCCTCCATTGGCCTCCTCGACACTCGGGCTGCATTCAAGGTAGTCTGATTGTGGGTCAGTTGCTGGTAGTGTTCTGTCACATCCGTGACGCTGGTCTTGTTTTCCTATGGACTGCACCCCGTCTTCCTCTCCCTCTTCTCCTTGGCCTTCCCCGACCCCATTGGTCCTTGCTGGTGGTCTGTGGGGCTTGTGGGGTTCGCGTTGGCCTCTGCGCTGGGTCAGGGTGCATCCATGTTGCTACGCACTTTGGATTGTTTCTGGTGTGTTGTTTTTGTTGCTTTTATAGTGTATTTTCCTGCCAGACACGTGGGATTTGCAGGTCTGCCGCTGGTTTTTGTTGCTTTTTGTATTGCGATTGGCCTCATCGCAGCTTTTTTTGCATTTGTGTATCGCATTTTTGCGGCGTGGCGTTGATTTTGGCGCGGACATTTGACACGTTATCTGGTGACTATCGCATGGTACCGCTGTTTTGTGAATACTTGGTTAACACGGCGTAAATTTTCCGCGATGTACTGTGATGTTGGAGGTTGCGTTAAGTAACTTTTGCGATGGTTATCACACGTTCTTGAGAATATGCCCCACAATCTTTAGCATTTTTCATTATTCCAAAATCCATCTCTGTCCCACTACTTCCCTGGTTGGCTGTATACTCCTGTCAATTGGCATTTAATCTCATCCATGACAGAAATACATGCTTTTTCATGGTGGAAAGATGGTAGTTAAGTGTAGAGTATAAATTGGCAGAACATTCTTCTTTTCTGCTAGCATAAGAAAGAATGATTCGTATCACTTTGAGAACTTTCTCAACCCGATGAGTGCTTTCGTAATGCAAGAATGTATTGTCATTGCTGAGTGTTTGATATTTTTCTGACAATATTTCAGCAACTTTCTCTGCTTGTCTCGCTTTAGAGCTTTGGTTCAAGCCATAATATTCTCTAGAACTTTCTAGAACTAATTGAGCACTTTTTTCATAGATTTATTGCTATTTCGCTTTACGCACTTCAAAGTCATGCCACATGCTGCAACCAAACTAACACTGGTAACAAGGAAATATATTCAAATCTATCTATCTATCTATCTATCTATCTATCTATCTAGTCACTGAAAAAAATGAAGGTTAAAGCAACATTATAGGTAGGTGAAAGGGTCAGTAACAACAAAAAGTTTAAAACAAAAAAAATACATAAAGTCACCAATTATAGTTACAGGAATCTCAAGTAACTTTTAATCTTACATCAACGTAACTATAATTCACGCCCCTGCCATGCACAGTTTTCTCATCAATATTTTCATTGGTAATATTATCAATGATGTCAAAGACGATGTCAATAGTGTAGTAATATGTGGGGTAATTAGCAGTGCATGCTGAGGGCACGAGTTATAGTTACCTTTTATTTATTATTTTATTTATTTAGAGAGTTTCATTCAGTGCTGGAAGGACCTGTGGATATCAGAGCGCTTTACAACATGTACACAGGCAATAAGAAAAACAGAGAGACAAAAAAAAAAAGACAAAACGGACAGCCGTTCGTAAGGTAGGTAGTAGAGTCGAGACTTACTTGATTGTAAGCTGCTAAAAAGAGCTATAGTATATTGTCCAGAGGGTTAAAGGTGCCGAGCGAGGAGGAGATCCTTTAGTTTTCTCTTGAAGGTCATGTAGGAGGGGTTGGTTCTGTCTGAGATCTGCTGGTAGGGAGTTCCAGATTTTGGGGGCATTGCCCGAGAAGTTGCGAACCAGGGCTTTTTGTTTATGTCTCTTTGGGGGTATGAGAAGTAGGTTGTTGGTGCTCCTCAGGTTTCTTGCCTTGCCTGCCTTGGTGAGTTTGGCTGCCAGGTAAACTGGTTTACCAGTGCGAAGGACTCTGTGGGTGAGCCAGGCAGTTTTGAAGTGGCAGCGAGCTTTAATTGGGAGCCACTTGAGATGTTTCAGAGAGGGGGAGATGTGATCGTGCCTTTTGGCTCCGGTGACCATCCTTGCTGCTGCATTTAGAGTTGTTCTCATGGGGGCTAGGTGGGATTTTGCAGTGCCTGTGAGGGTAGCGTTCCTGTAGTCCAGTCTGGACAGAACCAAGGCTTGTGTTGCGGTTTTGAGATCATAAGGAGGGAGAAAGGGCTTGATTTTGTTAAGTAGTTTTAATTTGCAGAGGGCACTCCTTGCGGTAGTCTTAACGTGTGAGCTCCTGTTCAGGTTAGGGTCCAGTATGATTCCCAGCGATTTTGCGGAGCCGGTTAGGGTTAGGTGGTGATTTACGGAGTTGATAAGCTTTATCCATTCTTGGACCTGGTGGGTTTGTCTGTCGTTTGAGAGGAGAAGAATTTCCATCTTATCTTGGTTGAGTTTTAAGTGGTTGTGTGATAGCCAGTTTTGGATTTTTGTTAGAGTATCGTTTAGACGGCGTATGTCTTCTGGGGAGGATACTTCCACGTAGACCTAGATGTCATCTACATAGAGGTGGAAGGGGATGTTAGCTTACTTGATTATGGTAGTGAGGGGCTCCATGTAGATATTGAAGAGAGTAGGTGAGAGGACAGAGCCCTGGGGAATACCTCTGGTTATAGTAGAGGTATCTGAAGTTGTGTTGTTTATTTTTATTTGTTGAGGGCAGTTGCGAAAAAAAGATGTGAACCATTTCAGCACCATGCCATCCACTCCAATCCATTGTTTGAGGGTATTAAGAAAAGTTTATGGTCCACTGTGTCGAAGGCTGCAGATAGGTCTAGGAGGATGAGCAGGCAGCAACGGCCGGCATCCATATATTTGTGGATGTCATCTGCTATATTTAGTAACGCTGTTTCTGTGCTACAGCCTTTCTGAAGCCTGATTGGTGAGAATCCAGCAGATTGTAAGTATCGATGTGCTGGTTGAGTTGGAGTAGGACACATTTCTCGAGGATTTTGGCCAGGATGGGCAGGTTTGAGATTGGCCTGAAGTTGTTGAGGTACTCAGGGTCTGATCCCGTTTTATTTAGTAGTGGAGTGACTTGGCCTAATTTAGGCAGTCTGGCATGACCCCCGTGATTAGGGAGCTTTTTATTATCATCGTCCAGAGGGGGGTAATGACGTGATTGAAATTTTTTGCCACGGAGGCCGGTAGGGGGTCTGAGAAGTGGGAGGAGGGCTTTGAATTCGCAATTAGTTTAGAGATGTCCATTTCTGTGAGTGGGTTGAATGCTTTCCAGCAATTGGGGGTAGAGGGTGATCCTAGGATTTGGTTGCCCTCATTTGTCTCAGGAGGGGGGATCCCTACTTGGGAGTCAGAGGACAACAGGGTGAGATTTTTTTTATCTGAGGTGTAGAGGGTGATTACGGTAGATTCTTGTGTGAGGCATTCAAGAGAGGACTCGATCATCGTGATTTTCTCATCAAAGAATTTTGTGAATTTATCACAGCGTTCTTTGGAGACCTGAGGGGCTTTATCGGGTGGTTTGGAAGTCTGTTTTTTATGATGCTAAAAAGGTCTTTCGGGCGATTTATTGCATTGTCAAGGGCGTTGCGGAAAAAGGCTGCTTTTTCTTTGATGATGTGATTTTTATATGTTCTGCATTCTGCTCTGAGTTGGTGAAGGTGAATTAAGGAAGGGTTTGCTCGCCAGAGTCCTTCTGCAGCTTTGAGTTGCCTTCTTTCTGTATTGAGGTATTTGTTAAACCAGGACCTCGAAGGGGTGTCTCTAATCCTTTTTAGTTTCAGAGGGGCTACTTGGTCTAGGATGGCTGATATTGTAGAGTTAAAGTGGGTTGTGAGTTCATTCGTTGAGAGGTTGTCTCTCCTTTGGGGAAGGCTAGAGATAATTTTTTCTTCCAGATCAGCTAGGGGAACCTGGCTTAAGTTTCTAGTCCACTGGAGAGTTTTCTTAGTATGGATGGAGTATGACTCTTCCAGGTTTAAATGGAACAGGATGATGTGGTGGTCCGACCAGTCGACTGGGAGGATGTTATTGATGGTTATTGCCTTCTCCTGGGCTATAATGGCATCAAGGGTTGAGCCTCTGTTGTGGGGTTGTTCTTTGCAGTGTTGGAAAAGGTTGTACTCAAGTAAGAGTTTGTTTAAGGATTTGATTGGTGTGTTTTTCTCATCATTCCAATGGAGGTTGAAATCACCAAGGATTATGTTGTTGGCATTTGAGAGTGAGCAGTGAGTTACCAGGTCAGATAGGTGTTTGTGGAAGGGGCGAGTGTTGCCAGGAGGGTGGTAGAAGAGGTGGCAATTTGTTGTTTTATTTTTTTTAATTCGTATAGTAGTGCTGAGATATTCAAAAGTGTTATATGTGGAGGAGACAGTTTCCACCATCGTGATGGCATTTTTGTGGATAATGGCTAGGCAACCGTCTCGTTGATCCATTCTGTCTTTCTTGATGATTGAGAACCCAGGAGGAACTAGTAGGTCAAGGATCGGGTAGGATGATTCATAAAGCCAAGTTTCTGTGATGAATGTAATATCGATGTCATGGTTAAGGATGGCTTCCTACAAATACAATGAATCCTCGGGTCTGAAATGACAAACTAAGGGGAGACACAAGAGATTGTTTCTCGGTGCTTATTGGGGAATCCCTCCTTTAGGAAGAAATCCCATCACCCACCAATGGTGGCATGCTTCATCATCTGGGTTTCTACTCTTGGCGGGAAAACCTGGCCCGCCAAGGGCTACAACTCCTTCTCTGAGAGGGAGGAGCTCAGGGATGTTTTATTCCTACTCTATTTTGGATGTACTAAATCCAGCAGATGAGAAAACTGTTTGGGTGAAGAGCGCAGCGCAACAAAAGTATAACTAGTGGGGATAGTGATGCTAAAACTAGCTACCAAGAGCGAAGGGCAAACTTTATTAACTCGTCACTGGTGCCAGGGTTAAAAACAGTGCACCTGAAGCATAATTATGTTACTGCATGTGTGAGACGAAGACAGGTCTACATGTTTCAGCCATAAGGACCTTTGAAGGTGTCACAGCTTTCGTCAGGACCCTTAAATAGTGCTACTGCAAAAAAGCTAAGTGCAAAAGTGCTAGAAAATAAGAGTGAGATACAAAACCAGTAATCCTGCTGGGAGTATAGCTGATTTACTGGTCCTACCCGTATTGTACGGATAAGAAGCATCACCTAAACCTGGCAACAGTTCAGGGAAGGGGCACCACTCTCTCCGTCGGTACCCCACGCAGTTTCAAAGCTGCAACCGCCAGTTCTGTTGCATGCTTGGAAGCGGATCTACAGTTTATAAGCAGGCAGTTGATATTACTGGAGTTGCTGTTGTGTTTCTGAGAGGTGGGTACCCTGGGGATATCAGAGAGCAGTGCTGGCAGTCTGGCCATTTTCCTGGGTGGTATAAGGTTACTCCCGATACCAGTGATCACCTGGATCTTGGAGGTGGGTTCTTTTTTCCTGGTTGGCGTCATGTGATACGTTTTGGCCAGCTCTATCGCTTCGTTGTGTGACATCCTGGGACTAGATCGAATCGGTCTGTGAGCTCAGTTGTTTAAAGGAGTAGTAATCCAGCTATTTGGCTGAGTTTTTGAAGGCTAAAGTGGAGGTCTGGCATTGCCGGAGGGGGAGAAGAGTGAACAGTGGGCATAGTCGGGGAGGATTTGAGGGTCATTAGGATTTTGTTGATACCTAGTATCATTTTATCGAGCTGACTTTCCATAAGACTTAGTCTTTCCTTTAGGTCTAGCACGGGTATTTGGTTAGAGGAGGTGGGAACGGAGGTGTTTAGCTGGGATTTGTTAGGTGCGTGGTGTTCAAGATACGCAGGGAGCAGGACAGAGAGTTGATGAGCAGGGAGTGTGCGCATAACTTCCCTGCTAGGGGCTGTTTCAGAGGGTGATTTTTGTGGACATGGCACTGAGTCAGTCATTGGTTTGGAGAGGGGAGAGGATACGTTGTGCCTGTTGTGTATGGGTGCCATTTGGTTGGTTTCTCTGGTGGTGTGGGGGGATAGGAGGTGGGGTGGTGTTTGGTTGAGGGGCGGGGTAGTGGGAGAATCGCTGGGTTGATGGGGTGGGCTGATGTTGGTGCTCGGATCCGGTCTGATAGTTCTAACTATGCGGTCAGTGTTCTGGGAGTGAGGGTTTATGATCTAGGTGAGTGGGATGTGGGTGTCTGGCTTAGAGTGAGAGGGGGTGGGATCGGAAACCATGGTCGTGATGAGGGTAGAGTTGTAAACTCGGGGGAGACTTGCATGGATGACCTCTTGCTGGATGGCTTCTGTGTGGGGGGTTGTGTTTAGGGGGGTTGCTTACGAGGGAGAGAGCCTTGCAAAGTATGGGGAATATGGATTAGAAGGAGAGTAGGTTGGCGTCTTTGGCTTGAATCAGTGCAATTCCGTTTCTGTAGATCGTTAAGATGGCCTTGCCTTTGAACATGGGGGAGTGTGAGATCGTCAATATGTGGCCATGTGGTATGTTAGAGGTTTTGCTAATGTTAGTAAGGGTAGTATTCAATTTCGCAGGTCGGGTAGTGTAGAAGATGAGATCAGTTTTCTCCTGACCTTTGGAGGGGTATAGTAAACATCTGTAATGAGTGTTTTATGGTGTTGTTTGATCCGATTGTGCTTGAGATTTTATCGAAGCGGTAGCTGAGTGGTTCAGGGGGTAGGAGATGTAGAAGGAGTTCAGGCCAAGTGGTTTCAAATGGTGTGACATAGGAAAGTGGGGTACTGTGGAGGCAGGCATGGTGATTTGGACTGGTGGGATAAATAAATGTGAAATGGGGGCTATTCGTTCATTTAGCCCCCCCCCCCCAAATGTGGGCCCGTGGTGATTGGAGTGGAGGGAAATGACAGAAGTCAGGAGACCCTTAGGTTACTCTGCAATTACAGGACATGTGTCTGAATACTAATGGGGGGGTGGTTATTTTTAGATTCACAGAGTTGGTGCAATGAATAGGTGACTAAGAAGGGTACACACAGTGGGAAGGAAGTTTCCTGATCCAAGATGGCTGCTTTGTGGGCTTGGGAAGTCCTCTTTCCATTCCGGTGTCTACTAGTCTCTAGAGGTGGGGGCTGAAATCAGGAGGGCAAGGGTTGTTCTTCTTTTTAGTGTCTCATTGAGGGGCTTAATGTAGGATACACACAGTGGGGAGGAAGATTCCTGAACCAAGATTGCTGCTCTGTGGGCTTGGGTAGTCCTCTTTCTGTTTCGGTGTCAACTAGTCTCTAGAGGTAGGGGCTGAGATCAGGAGGGCATGGGGTGTTCCTCTTTTAGTGTCTCATAGAAGGGTTTAAGGTAGTCCTCTTTCTATGTTGTTTTGGTGCACTGAAGGAAGTATAGTCCTCTTTCTGTTTTTACAGTGCACTGGTGAAGAGTAGAGGATACAGTCTTCAAGATGGAAGCTCAAAAATCCCAAGATGGGTTCCTGTATCCACCCCAAGGACTGAGAAGCCAAGCCGTCTTGAGCTTGCGATCTTCAAATACCGCCCCTTGTTCTAGGGCACCAGGACCGGTAGAGGCGAGAAAAATAGAAGAACAGTCATGGGCTGGGGCTTAATGGGGTCCGCTAGATACCGGCCATTAACAGGCTCCCGGTTGGGAGGAGAGGAACACAAAGAGAACAAAGTCACATGCGGGGGCTCGGTGGGATCCGCCAGCATGGAGCCTGCTCCGTCAGAGTTGCAGGCTTGTGGCAGGATTGCTCCAGCCTGTGACCGAGGTGGACTCAGATCAGAGCTGCCGCAGCAACAATCAAAGCCCCTGCCCACCCCGACCTTCAGCCGCCAGGACAGCGGAGCCAACCGTAACCTGGGGGCAGAGGAGCTCTGGACTCACCCTCACTGGAGGCGGTGCAGAGAGACCAGCTGCCTTGCCTCAGTCCTTATGGTACAAGTTATAGTTACTTGAGATAACTGTAATTATAACTGGTGATTTTTTGTGGGTTGCGGCGATTGCCTTTCTCAATGCTCGTCCAAATACAAACAGGTTTTTTGCAGACTCTCTTTTCAAGGTGCAGCGATCTGCTAAGGAAAAGTGGCTTGCGGTATGGGCGAGGGGCAAAGGACATAACGAATTGAATTGAGGGGCTGCAGATCGAAGAAGGGGGAGATAGCCCATCCAGGGCTGTCTGTTTGCGAGGACACTCCCATTCAGGGAAACATTAGGATACACCTAATATGGCGCCCGCAACAGCACAGTGAATGAAGCACCCCTCCCCTCTCTAGACAGGGAATGACATGGTGATTGAACACCTTGAAAAGATAGTCTGCAAAAAACCTGTTTGTATTTGGACGAGCATTGAGAAAGGCAATCGCCGAAACGCGTCTGCTCTTTGAAATAAATCATCCTGAAACCCTGTGAGTGCTGACACTTTCTTTTGGAAGTAGGAGCATTTTTCAATATGAGAGTTCCTCCCTCTCATGGAGCACCTTCCCTGAAAGAGTTCTACAAGTGCCTGGTGGAGTTAGGAGCTGTTGTTTAATTGGACACTACCAGAACCGCCGCAAGAATGCATGGAGGCACTGAGGTTCCCGTCGTTGAATGCGGAGACTATCCAAGTCTCTGGGATAGGTCATTGGACCAACCCCTGCGGGTAGCGATCTGCTAAGGAAAAGTGGCTTGCGGTATGGCGAGGGGCAAAGGACATAACAAATTGAATTGAGGGGCTGCAGATCGAAGAAGGGGGAGATAGCCCATCCAGGGCTGTCTGTTTGTGAGGACACTCCCATTCAGGGAAACATTAGGATACACCTAAGATGGCGCCGGCAACAGCACAGTGAATCAAGCATCCCTCCCCTCTCTAGACAGGAAATGACATGGTCATTGAACACCTTGAAAAGAGAGTCTGCAAAAAACCTGTTTGTATTTGGACGAGCATTGAGAAAGGCAATCGCTGAAACGCATCTGCTCTTTGAAATAAATCATCCTGAAACCCCGTGAGTGCTGACACTTTCTTTTGGAAGTAGGAGCATTTATAAATATGAGAGTTCCACCCTCTCATGGAGCACCCGCCCAGAAAGAGTTCTACAAGTGCCTGGTGGAGTTAGGAGCTGTTATGTATATATATATATATCCAAATGCACACTGACGAAAAGGAATGCTCAACCTGTCGGGTCGGGGCTGGGTAGCGACGGAGGGATGAAAGTGTGTGTCATTTGGAATATTGATCGGTGACGTCACTACCGAGCCCCGACCTGAGAGGCTGGGCATTCATTTTCATCAGTGTGCATTTGGATATATTTAATTAAAGGGCGCCCGCTGGCCACTCTGAAGACGACAATGACATTTTTGAAGGTGAGGCCACTGTGGTAAACGAGAGGCCCGCCTCAGAAAAGTCTTGGAAAGCTGATTGAAGTGGCCAGGGTTTGCAGGGGTACTTTTTAAACCTAGCACGTGCCAGTGGGGAATTAATTTGACATTTGTGGAGTGGAAATAGCAGCTAAATACAAACTTAATGATATTGAACACCATGTGACTGGGTTCTACATGTTCTCCAACATTGTGCAACACATAGACTCTGCTCTACATGAAATTGAATTCTTTTGAGGCAAAGAAAAGGATATGTACTGTTACAATTTATGGGAAATGGAACAATGCACGATATTTGATATGGAGGAGACAGTACAGTATATATTGAGCAATCGCAATGCATTATGGATACTGTGATTCGATTACGAAATATTAGCAGTTGCTGTTTTTGAACATACTAATAATGAACAATAATATCTGTCAATGGGCGCTGGTATTGCAGTAATTACAATAATTAATGGAACGAATACCAACTGATAATTGTCATATTTTACATCAATTCATGATTGGATTGCAATGATTTATGTGACTGACCTAATCTTCTAAAGTCTGTTCTTTATGTCTGTGAAAGACCTTTAAAAACATGTGTAAGTGATCAACCCAGCATTTCCATATGACTAAGACCTGAAGAGCTCGAAACGCGTAATGGAGGCTTGCTGTTCTGACACTCTGAATAAATGAAATCTTTCTTCACCTGAAACTGGCTGGCGGGCTCGTGTTACACTTTCGGAGGGAGGAAAGTGTGTGTCTTTTGGAGTATATATATATATATATATATATATATATATATATATATATATATATATATGTATTCAACAGTCCGCCCCCACAGGGATAACGCACTCTCAGGACACAACACGCCACACAGGATAGTTGCTCAAGTTTTTCTTTACTGGCTCCTCGTAACGCGTTTCGGCTGACCTGCAGCCTTGCTCACACGTAGGAAAGCCTACATGAGATAGAAAACAGACTACATAGTTCATATACAAGCTTTCAACAAGTTTGGCCATCTTGTATTGGTCAATGTACCGTAAATACGTTATGGTAACCACGTTAAATACATAGTAAAGCAATGTTTCAAAACTTCGTTAGCGCCATTTGGTGCATGCCGTGAACTCTGAAGAGAATAGTAGGATAGTACCATCCATATTACGTGAATGTCAGTTGAAAAAACATCCAGATTCAAATTGTAAACATGTGTTGTCAATAAAGTTGAAAACTGACATTCAAATACGGTAGATTCAAGGAAACATTGGTTCCTCAGAAATGGAATCCATGCTGAAAAAGAAATAGTCAATCATGAACAATTTCTGCCGGTCACCACATAATTAGCGTATCCTCTCGAGCACAAGTAATACACATCCAACCACTAAAATATGCAGAGAATACGCTGGTCAGAAAATATATATATGCAGAGATCTCCGAGACCCTTGCGGCCGGTACTAGCTTGATGCAGTAAAATAAAGATTCGAATAAGAGTGCGTGTCCCCATGTAAACTTGAACACAAAGTGTTAGATATACAGTAAGCGGTCAAATCATGCCCCAGTGGGCCAACTTGTATATTGGATCCTATATGGACGGGATGATCATCTGAAAGGATGAGTAAAAACATCATAGGCAAGTGCCCTAGTAGATAAAGCTATACCAGTAATTCAAAATTAGAGTAAATAAATACATGTAGGGCTCTAGGGGAAACATCGCCATACAGGGGGTAACATAGCGGAGATCAACAGATTGTTCACATTGTGGTAAAGTCTAAATGTAGCATCCTCATGATTAACAACTACGTACATAATGAAAAAAAGTTCTTATCTGTGTTTGCGTGCCACCCAAAAGTGCCTCCGAAGAAAAGGTTAGGGGACCCGTAAAAGTGAACTGCACCGCAGGTTGGGCCCCTTCCTTTCCTCCTGTGAAGAACAAAACATATAAGAAATAATGATTAGTGTCATGTACCAAGTGCAGTGTATCATACAATTAAAATCTCTGTCAAATTTGCATATCATCACAGTTCCTAGAAGCACAAACAAGGAAGAGAAACATAAACAGGCTCCAAGTCAAAATACACTAAAATTCATGTAAGTGTACTCCTAATTCCTCGTCCATGTTGAGGCCCCCCTGGGTTTTGGTCTGTAAATCAACAATGTATTTAGACTCAATTTGTCTCAAATTAAGCGTTCTATTCCCTCCTCTATATGAATTGGGAATCTGCTCAATCGCCAGAAAGCTCAAAAGCGAACAGTTGGAGAAATGCTGCCTCTGAAAATGACAGGCTACCGGATAGTGAAGATCGTTGTTGGATATGGCTCGTATATGTTCCAACACCCGCTTCTTCACCATCTGGGTGGTGCTGCCTATATATCTGAGTTTACAGGGGCACTCTAGCATGTAAGCTACAAATGATGTACTGCAGGTCAGAAATTGTGATATGGGTTTTTTGATGCCACTGCTCAAGGTGAGTTCCTTCCTCATGTAACTGTTTTTGCAGGCTTTGCAGTGCCCACAAGGAAAGAAACCTCTAATGCCATGCTCACTACAGGTGTTACATTTAGTGATGTCACTGTGGACCAGTTTGTCCCTGAGGCTCTGTCCCCTCCTGTAGGTGATATTAGGTCTTTCCTGTATCAGATGTCCTATAGTAGGGTCACTGGTCAATATATCCCAGCTTTTGTTAAGACTTCATTGGAGCTCTCATTGAATGTTAGAATAATTCTGGTACCACTCTCTCCTTTTTTGTCATCTTCTTTCTCGGATGCAAATAGAATTTCTTTTCTCTGTACATCCTTTACTTTTTTGCTGGCCTTGTTGAGAACCCACTGAGGGTACCCTCTTTCCAGAAACCTACCCACCATGGTCTGTACTTCCGCTTCAAAGGTCTCTTCTGTGTTGCAGTTTCTTTTTGCTCTCAGCAGTTCGCCGTAGGGGATACTCCACTTGAGGGTATCCGGGTGGCTGCTGAGAGCATGTAAGAGACTGTTGCCCGCAGTATCTTTGCGGTAGAGTTTAGTTTGGATCTTACCCTCTACAATTTCAATTCTGACATCAAGGAAATCCACTGTTCTCCTGCTGATGGTCCTAGTAAGTGTAATATTGCGGTTGTTGATATTGAGTTTATCAACAAAGGTGTTGGCTTCTCCTTCTGAACCTTTCCAGATAATGAACAGCTCGTCAATGTATCTGGGAAGTCTACACTGTTCTTAAAAATGTCTTCCTCTCATAGTCCTAGGAACAGATTCGCAAAGCTTGGGACAAAACAAGTCCCCATCGCGGTCCCCAGGACTTGTCTGTAGAGTGCCCCATTAAAAAAAAAATATTGTTGGTAAGACAGTGTTTTATCATGTCAAGGATCATGTCTGAATGTGACTTAAAGCGTATATGTCTGCCCTGAAGATAATGTTTGCAAGCTGTGATCCCTTGGTTATGCTCAATGATTGTATAGAGTGAATTCACGTCCAGAGTCATGAGAAGAAAGTCTTATTCCCAGTGGATACCCTCTAGCTTCCCTAGGAAGTCTTTGGTGTCCCTTACATGAGATTGCAGATTTTTTACAGGATCTCTAAGGAAATGGTCTACATATTTCGAGACATTCTCAATCGCACTGCCCCTAGAGGAAACGATAGGTCTTCCTGGGGGTTTATCCGGGTTCTTATGTATCTTAGGGAGGAGATATAGTACTGGGAGAATGGGGTAGTCTTTTTTAAGGAAGCAAAATTCCTCCCATTCCAATATCCCTTTATCCTTCCAGTCTTTCAGTTTGTCCCATATGGTTTCTACACTTTCTGAATATATCTCCCTGGATACCGTGGTGTAAAATTTGACATTACTCAGCTGATTAGTGTGCTTCATCAATATACATTTCCCTGCTAAGGATCACAATATTTCCGCCTTTGTCTGCGGGACGGATCACTATTTCTTCATCCTCTGCTAGGGATTTAAGTGCTTGTCTTTGAGGTTGTGTCAGATTTTGTGGGTTCTGATTCCTAAACCATTTTTTGTGTCTTAATTTCATCAGATTTTTCGTGACAGTGTCGTGGTAAGCCTCGATGTTGTCGTGTGCAAATACTGGGAAAAGGGTAGAGCGTGGTTTAAAGAGTGTTTCTGCTGTGGTATCATACCTAATATCTAGAATGTCTAGAATATTTTCCACATTGTTACTGCTGATGGTAGTGTCTGTCTCTGTTTGTAATTGGTGAAGGGCTACCAAGGTATCAATGTCACCAATGTTAAGATCAATATCGGGCTCTCTAACTGTTTCACCCTCTCCCTTGGCCTTGTTACGATTCTTCAGACAGTGCCATTTCTTCAACTTAAGTTTTCTGATGAATTTAAATAGGTCTATGCGAGTCTCAGGGTAGTTAAAATGCATAGTGGGGCAAAAGAGAGACCTAGACATAACGTTACTTTTTCAATCTCAGTCAACTGTCTGTTGGAAAGGTTGACAATAGTCTTATTCACCATATCACTGTCCATCATGGTGCTGCCTTGGAGCCTCTGGTGTAACTTCCCACAAGACCCCTTCCTCTGCCTCTTCTTCCACCTTTGTCTGACTCTTTTGCTTCTTTCGAAGTTCCTCCTCGACCTCTTCCACGGCCTCGTCCTCGTTGTCTCTTGGGTTGCGGCGCTGGTGTCCCCATTGATGTTTGTCGGCCTCGTCTCAGAGGCCGATACTCGTCTAAAAAAGTTGCCGGTCGGCTGCTCGGCTCACTCTCAGAAAAGTTGCTGCTTGATGCACCCGAGGTGTCTGTGTCATTACCACTTACAGTGGTGGTTTCTGATATTGAACTCTCCGGTGTTCTTGTTTGTGGCCCTGCTTCTGCCGCTTGTGACTTAAACATGTAGTCATACTTCCTACTGAAAGTTAAGATCCTGCCATTTTCATAGTCTTCACAGTCCCTATGAAGTTTCAACTGTTTTCTTTTCTTAATGTCTTCTTCGTGATTCCTCACTCTTGTTTTGATCAACTCCATTTCTTTATTAAATAGATCCTGTTCCATGCCCTTCTCCAGGTCTTCTTTCAGTACTTTGATCTCCTGTAGAAATTTTTCTCTGTCAATCCATGCATACTTTACAAGTATTTCTAGCATTCTCCTAGAGCTGGTGGCAGAATTCTCAGCTCATTCTTCAAGCATCTTTGGGTTGGGTGATTCGTATGTGGGAATTGTATAGATCCTCAGTCCTCTGGGCACCATACCTTTATCAACGTAATCCTGCAGCGGCGCAGCTTCCCACCACTTTGATATTTCTGATTTGTATAGTTTCTCCAATTTTTTTGAGTTTTTCTTCATTGCTCTTATTTGTATTTTTATTGTTATTTCCTAATTGCTGTGTATTCACACCCGATGCTCTGGCAAGTAGTGATTGTGCTATTGCCCTCCTTTCTGTATCCTCTTCCATCTCCAGATGGTAGATAGGAAATGGTTAGAACCTGAGCCCTCTGAATCACAGATCTTACGGCGTGTGTGTCCCCCCTAAAAATAACGGGTTCCTTCTGCCGCTCCCGGTGCATACACCGTGAGTAAATCACCACGGTATCGCTGGAGAACTCGTCCGCCCCCTGAGAAATAGGCAGCCCCAACACCTACCACCCGTCAGACACAAGGCCCATTGCGTGACCTCCGTCGCCCACTGGCCCCCTCCCCTTCAGGTAAAGATATTGTGCGCCTACCTCTAGGACGTATCTTCTACTCCTTGCAGCTGCAATGGTCGGTTCCATGTCCTCACGACAGAGCGCTCGGTCCCACGAATCTCTGTCAATTGTAATCCATACACAAAGCGCTCCTTCCCAGACCACGGACCCGAGAAAGGTGGTGCGTGCGCTGGCGAAGCAAACCGGCTTGCAATATTCAACAGTCCGGCCCCACAGGGATAACGCACTCTCAGGACACATTACGCCACACAGGATAGTTGCTCAAGTTTTTCTTTACTGGCTCCTCGTAGTGCATTTCGGCTGATCTGCAGCCTTGCTCACTCGTAGGAATGCCGTGCACAGCCTCATCATATGTACACAGAGTAAACATGAGATAGAAAACAGACTACATAGTTCATATACAAGCTTTCAACAAGTTCGGCCATACCGTATTTGAATGTCAGTTTTCAACTTTATTGACAACACATGTTTACAATTTGAATCTGGATGTTTTTTGAACTGACATTCACGTAATATGGATGGTACTATCCTACTATTCTCTTCAGAGTTCTTGGCATGCACCAAATGGCACTAACGAAGTTTTGAAAAATTGCTTTACTATGTATTTAACGTGGTTAGCATAACGTATTTACGGTACATTGACCAATACAAGATGGCCGAACTTGTTGAAAGCTTGTATATGAACTACGTAGTCTGTTTTCTATCTCGTGTTTACATATGATGAGGCTGTGCACGGCATTCCTACGTGTGAGCAAGCCGGTTTGCTTCGCCGGCGCACGCACCACCTTCCTCGTGTCCGTGGTCTGGGAAGGAGCGCTTTGTGTATGGATATATATATATGAACAAAGTTCGCCACCACCATCGCCTCACACGGACAAAGGACGAAAAGCGGACCCAATGGTTCTTGGTGCAAATCAGGTATAGTTTATTTTGTGCCCAGCAAATCCGCCATTACGCGTTTCGACCCCCACTCGGGTCTTGATCACATGTATATATATATGTCACCAATATACTTTGCGGTAGGGATACTACGGAGATACCTTGCCAAATAAATCCTGGGAATTTGAGCCGCGGAGTGCGAGTCGTTTTTTGTAATCCTGGTTCTGTGGATTCCTACGTTTGTGCATATAATACGCGTCCTGCACCCTTGAACTCGCATAGACCCTACAGGTGGACATGGCAGGGCTGCTGCAGGAGTGCTTTGTTCTGACATGAATGAGAGCCCGACCCTCACCGTCACACATAGACAAAGGAGTGTCTATCTACAATTGGAAAGATTGCTGGATGTATTTTCCTACAGAGCTCGTGAGCAGGTAAGTGTGACTGGTTTGGGCACTAACGCGCCGGATGGCGTGGGAGGAGCCTGACTGGGTCTACTTGCTGGTCTCACTGCTTGCAGTGCTCTGCATCCGTTTAGCTTTAGTTATCACCAATATAATTTGCGGTAGGGATACTTTGCCAAATAATACCTGGGAATTTGAGCCATGGAGTGCGAGTCATTTTTGGTAATCCTGGATATGTGGAATCCTACGTTTGTGGATATAATACAGGTCCTGCACCCGTTAACTCACACTGATCCCGTCAGGTGGACGTGGCCGGGCTGCTGCAGGAGTGCTGTGTTCCGACATGTATGTATGTATATGTATATGTATATGTATATTTATATATATATATATATATATATATATATATATATATATATATATATATATATATACATATGTACTTGTGGTGCCGGTCTGACCACCGCAACACTGCAAGCCCGCCCATAGTATTATGAGTGTGGCAGTTGGACCGTCATGAGACTGCCAGCTCCCCAAGGGTCAAACAGTCTTGAAATGGGCAGGAATATGCTGCCTGTGCTGCTGCGACACCGTCAAGCATATTATTAGTTGCCTTTCTACCACCCTTTTCATGCATGTGAGCCCACCATGAAAAGGTTGGAAAAGAGGTAACCAAGGGGGCCATAATAGGGCCCCCTGCCGGATGTGGGCCTGGAGGTGCATGGACATGTGTCCCCCTGTAATTGCACCTCCATTCCTGCATGATGTGGCATACATGCGACACTTTGGAAAAATGGGCAGTCAGTACTGTCATGGCGGCGGGCTGCATGTTAGGCTCTCCTATGAGACTAATAGCTCACCGCCGTGAGACTGCTGCAGGAGCGTCCGCCCGACCTGGATCCAACTCTGACTTCAGCGGGCGGGCGCACCACGGCCCTGGCGGTTCGCCTTCGGATGGAGCAGTAGCAGTGCAGCAGGAGGACCGCCAAAGTCATAATAAGGCCCTTAGTTTCCATAGTAAAAGCTTTTTTTGACTTGCTTATAACTTTGGTGCCATTTGACAAAACTTCATGAACTTTTCCCCAAAAAAGTGCCCACATGGTTCTAGTTCTGCATGGAAAGTTTTTGGGTGATCTGTGTAGCGGGGGTTGAGCAAAGGGGGGTCAAAAAGTGCGTTTCCATTAATAAGCCCCATAGGAATTTTAGACTCGACCACAGCGCGAACTGCTGAACTGAATTACACCAAATTAAGCAGAATGCTAGATTTTGGCACCGAAAGCGTGCTTATTGTGATTTGGTGTAAATTCATTCAGTAGTTTTAGAGATGTTAAAGAAAATCCACATTTTTAAATCTATGGACTGCTTCTCGAATATTGATGATGTCATGCAGAGACTGATTGGCTGCCAACACTTCAACCATTGAGTGTTGACAGACATTTTGGAACTCGGCCTCAGCCGGGGCCCAAACAAAACTGCATAAATAAAGAAAAGGGGGCAGGGTAGCAATACCCTGACCCCTAGCCCTGATGCTGGGGTCCCCCAGGGACCCCGCTAGGGCAAAAATTGATTTTTTTTCCTGTGAAATCATAAGTATTCGAGAATTCAAGGCAAAATAATTTTAAAAAGTGCGGTCTCCTGTACTTGTTTAATGATTAGACCCGGTTGGACCAGGTCCCGCTGGCTTGTTTTTATATATTTAAATAGAAGGAAGGGGCACGCAGCCCCCTCCCTGACCATGTACATTCCCCCTCCCTGACCATGTTTATTCCTCCACCACCTCCCCAGGGTTTTCAGTTTTTTTTTTAGAAGGGTGGCCACCACCTTCCTGGAGTAGGACCTACAAGAACAAAGGAGGGTGCCATGCAGACCCCCTCCTGGAGCCATTATTTGCCCTGGATAATTCCACCACCAAGGGCCGGCTTCCTATGTCCCTGGTGCCCACCCCCAGGACATAGCTGTTTGCTCTAGCTTGGCGGGAGCAACCGGTAAGTCTGCTCCCAGTGGGTGGGTGCAGGAAAACTGCAGGAAAACTGCTTGTGTCCACTGGGAGCAGAGTTTTCATCTGTTTTCCCGCCCGCTGTCAAGCAGAGCAGGAAAACATATGACAGAATTGCCCCTGGATGCAGGGAGCAGCAGTTTTGGCTGTTACCCACATGCAGGAGCAATGCTGGCTCCCGCTGTAAGCAGAGAGCCGGCAGGGACTGCAGGGGCATTGGGGGACCTCCGTGGACCCCAACAGTGCTCACTGGGTGCCCTGAGAGGGCACCAGGGCACCCAGTCTTAGTTTGCTGGGCTCTAGGGGATGGGGTCCCCATTACCAAAATGAGCCTGGGGAGAGGGGCTGCGTGGCCTCTCTCCCCTTCCAATATTTGACCAGGCCCCAGGGATGGGATCACTGGGGCCAAAATCGGCCTGTGGATGGTGGCTGTATGGACCCCCTCCTCTTCAAATAATTGGCTGGGCCCTGGGGATGTGGTTCCCAGGGCTAAAATAGCCCCGGAGAGGGGGGCTGCTGCCTCCTTCCCCATAAATTATTTGTCCGGACTGAGGAGATGGTTTCCCTGTGGCTAAAATCATCCTGGGTAAGGGGGCCAAGTAGCCCCCCTCCCCTTCTACAAAGCACATGTGATCCTGACTTCCTGGGCGTGGCAAAGGCAAAGCAAGTGTGTTTTGTCGGAAATTCCACATTGAAAAACGATCTTCAATCATTGTTGGGGTGAATGAATTGTTGATCTACTGGAGTGCAATCTTTAGTCACAGTGATCAGTGGGTTCTTTCTTCTCATTACCTGCTGAGGGTAGAGTCCATGGTTCTACCTTTAAATTACTATGAGTATGCAAGTGTGCAAATCACTTGGAAGCTTCCCCTCTTTCACCCTGCCACCTTAGTAGTATGCAGGGGTCTTCCCACTTTTTGCCAGGATGATGGACAGCTTAACAAGAGGCCCCTAGCACGTTTCCTTACAATTTTGGTGAGGCATTATTGATGCTGGGGAATATGAGGACATCTCCAACAAACAAAGAAGCACATACTTCATATAGTTAAGAAGAAGGAACCTTGTTTGTTGGAAATTTAACTCTTTGTAGTCTTGTTGTCTTCTCTGTAGGAAGATGCATGTTGTCATAGATTAATGGATAAAGATGCTTGAGGAACAATCACATTGTGAAAATGCACACAAAGTCACTGGTGATATTTTCTTGTGGCCAATTACTCAGCTGTAGTGTAGAATATGTACTGAACATTTACCTAACTTGGTAGCATTTAGCAATTAAGCAGTAGAAAGGACTCCACTTGGGTAGCTATTTTATGCAAAACTGTGGAGTCTTGTTGGATAAAAGGGCAGGTGCAGTTCCATTGTGGTAGAGTCACTCATATCACTTCTGACACCCAGACAGACACTAAGACACCCACTCACACACTCAGGCACTCACACACCCACTGACAGACCCACCCAGACACTGATACACCCACTCACAAACCCATTCAGACACTCACAAATCCACTCAAGGACCTATTCAGGCACTCTCACATGTACTCATAGAACCACTCAGACTCTTATGCATCCACTAACTGATGCACATAGACATGTACAACCACTCAGAGACCCACTGAGACACTCATGCTCCCACTTACAAAATCCATTTATATTCTCTCACACCTACTCACAGATCAACTCAAAGACTCATGCACCGACTTATAGATTCACTCAGAAACTCACACACCCACTCACAGACCCACTTAGAGACTAATGCACCCCCTCACAGACCCACTCAGAGACTCATGTACCCACTCACAGACTCATTCAGACATTCATGCGCTCACTCACAGACTGACTTACACACTCTTGGAGGCACTCACGAACCTACTGGGACACTCTCATACCAATTCACAGACCCACCTAGTCACCCACTCAGACACTCGTGTACTCTATCAGACACTTATACACCCACTCACAGACTCACTCAAACTCTCACATCCACTCAGACCCACTAAACACTCATGCACCCACTCACACACCCAGTGAGACACTTATGTACCCACTCCCAGACCCACTCAGACACCCAAACACCTACACTCACTCACATACCCACTGAGACACTTATGCACTCACACACTCACTTTCAAAGGTTACAGGTTACAGTTAGGAAATACAATTTTTTTTAAACCGTAGAAATCCACTAAAAAATCAAAGGTAACAGGGACATTATAGTTAGGAAATAACACTAAAATAAATAGAAATTCACTAAAAAAACAAAGATTACAAGGACTGTATAGTTAGGAAATAGAATTAAAAACCCTTAAAAATTCACTTAAAAAACCAAAGGTTACAGGGATGTTATAGTTAGACTCAGATTCCACTTGTACAAAACCAGTGAATTTCAGGAATTAAAGTTATCTGAGCTAACTATAACTTATGCCTTAGCAATGCACTGCTTATGATCTCACACACTATATCACTCATGACATTGTCAGTGACATCACTGATGACATTCCAAATGACATCACTGATGACATCATCTACACAACCACTCACACAACCACACAACCACTCAGGCACCCATACAATCACTCACACACTCATAGACCTACTCACACATACAGCCTCTCTTCAAAACCACTCACACCCAGACAATTACTTACATACCCATTGACATATCCATACAAGCGCTCACATGTCCACTCACTCACCCATACAGCCACTCACACAGGTACTCACTCATACACACAGCCACTCACACACACACACTAACTCACTAATATAGCTACTCACACACCCACTTACTCACCCATACATCTTTTCAATCACCCATTTATTGACCCAAACAGCTACTTAAACACCCACGTATTCACCCATCCATAGAGCCACTCACACACACTCACCCATCCATAGAGCCACTCACACAGCCACTCACTAACCCATACAGCCACTCCCACACACTCATAGACCCATACAGCTACTCATAAACCTGCTGATTCACCCATGCAGTTTCTCACACACCCACCTATACACCCATACAGCCACTCACATACCCAAACAGTTTCTAACACATCCACTCACACACGGATACATACAGTCACATAACCACTCACATAATATATGTTAAAAGAATAAATCACTCAATAGTAGTTTACAAAGTATACCAATGAAACTTTTGTGGTACATTAGTATATATGTTTATCACTCAGAAAAGTTTAGAAAACACTTACAGTCATTGGATGATGTAATCAGTGATGTCATTTGAGATGTCAGCAGTAATGTCATCAATGATGTCACTGACCATGTCATGAGTGATGTAATATGTGAGGTCATAAGCAGTGCATTGCGGGGCTTAAGTTATCGTTAGCTCAGGTAACTATAACTGCTGAATTTCACTGGTTTTGTATGAGTGAAATTTGAGCCTAACTATAATGACCCTGTAACCTTTGTTTTTTTCAGTGAATTTCTAATTTTTTTTAATGTTATTTCCTAACTATAATTTCTGTGCAAAATTAGGTTTTTGAGTGAATATATCTATATGTATATATATATATATATATATATTCACTGAAAAAACCATAGGTTTCAGGGACGTTATAGTTACAAATTAGCATTTAAAAAACCATAGAAATTCACTGAAAAAACCATAGGTTTCAGGGACGTTATAGTTACTTGCACATTTCACTCATACAAAACCATAGAAATTCGGCCGTTATAGTTAGTTGAGCTAACTATAACTCATGCCCCCACAATGCACTGCTGATGACGTCACATATTACATCATTAATGACATGGTCAGTGACATCACTGATGACATCACTGATGACATCTCAAATGACATCACTGATGACATCATCCAGTGACTGTGTGTTTCTGTAAAGTTTAAATTTGTTTTATATATATGCCAAGCTGTATTGAAGAATGAGTGGGTGTATAAGTGTCTGTATGGAGGATTTAGTAGGTACGTGACTGACTGTATAAGTGAGTGATTAAATGTGTCTTTCTGAATGCATGGGTTAGTGATTAAACTGTGTGAACGTCTGTATCAGTCTGACTGTTGTTGTGTAAGCTGCTGCATGGGTTGGTGAGTAGCTGCATGAGTGTCTATATGGGTTATTGATTGCTTGCCTGAGTATTTGTATGGCTGCCTGAGTGTGTGTGTGGGTGGGTGGGAGGTGTGTGACTCTGTGCATAGATGTGTGAGTGGTTGACTCACTGGGTGTATGGGTTCAAGAGCACATGTGGAAACAGCTGTATGGGTGGGTGAGTGTGTGTATGGGTGTGTTGGTGAGTGAATGAATGTCTCAGTGGTAGATGTGCAAGTAAGTACATATGTAAAAGGCAGTATATGTGAGTGATGGTGTATATAAATAACTATATGTGAGAGTCAGTAATTGTGAGAGTGGCTGCATGGATGAGTGTGTATTTGTATCAGTGATTCTATAAGAGAGTAATTATGTGTTAGTATCTGTATGAATAAGTGAGGTGGTGTCTGTATAATTGTATAGGTGAATAAATGGAAGTATGATTGATTCTTTGCGTGACTGACTAGGTGTGTGAGTAACTCTAGATATGTGGCAGTGTGTGAGTGTCTGTATAGGTGTATGAGTGCATATGATAGTGTTGTGTTGATGAATGACTGCATGTATGAGTGACTTTATGGGTGATTGAGTGTATGTGTGTGTAGACCTAGGAATTAGTGCGTGCGTATGTAGTAACTGGTATTGGTGTCTGTATTGTTTCGAAAATTGTAGTCTGTATTTTAGAATGGGTGTATCAAATGTTTTATTAAGGTATGTGGAGGTGCATCAGATTTTCACTGGATGATGTCATCAGTGATGTCTTCAGTGATGTCATTTGAGATGTCATCAGTGATCAATCAATCAATCACAGAATTTGTAGAGCGCACTACTTACCCGCGAGGGTCTCAAGGCGCTGGGGAGAAAAAAAGGGGGGGTGCTGCTACTGGTCGAACAACCAGGTCTTGAGTAGCCTCCTGAAGGTCAGCAGGTCTTGGGTCTGTCGTAGGCTTAGTGGAAGGGTGTTCCAGGTCTTGGCGGCGAGGTGGGAGAAGGATCTGCCACCAGTGGTTGTTCTTCGAATGCGAGGGACGGTGGCGAGGGAGAGGTCGGCGGAGCGGAGCTGGCGGTTGGGGACGTAGAAGAGGAGTCGTCTGTTGAGGTAGGCTGGGCCAGTCTTGTGGAGTGCCTTGTGTGCGTGGATGAGGAGTTTGAAGGAGATTCTCCTGTCGACGGGGAGCCAGTGCAGGTGGGGGTGATGTGGCTGTGGCGTGGTACATCGAGGATCAGGCGTGCGGAGGCGTTTTGTATGCGTTGCAGTCGCTTGATGAGCTTGGCCGGGGCTCCCGCGTAGAGGGCGTTCCCATAGTCAAGTCTGCTACTGACGAGGGCCTGGGTGACTGTTCTTCTTGTATCTGTCGGGATCCACCTGTAGATCTTGCGAAGCATGCAGAGGGTGTTGAAGCAGGAGGAGGAGACTGCGTTGACTTGCTTGGCCATGGAGAGCGTTGAGTCGAGGATGACTCCCAGGTTGCGTGCGTGGTCGGTGGGTGTCGGGGCTGCTCCCAGTGTCATTGGCCACCAGGAGTCGTCCCAGGCTGAGGGGTTGGAGCCGAGGATGAGGACCTCTGTCTTGTCCGTGTTCAGTTTTAGTCGGCTGATCTTCATCCAATCGGCGACGGCCTTCATTCCTTCATGGAGGTTGGATTTGGCGGCGAGGGGTCCTTGGTGAGGAGAGGATCAGTTGAGTGTCGTCGGCGTAGGAGATTATGTTGAGGTCGTGCTGTCTGGCGATGCGTGCGAGCGGGGCCATGTAGATGTTGAACAGTGTTGGGCTAAGGGATGATCCCTGGGGTATGCCGCAGATGATCTCGGAGGCTTCGGATCGGAATGGTGGGAGGCGGACTCTCTGGGTTCTGCCGGCGAGGAAGGAGGTGGCCCATTCCAGGGCCTTGTCTCGGATCCCTGCGTCGTGGAGGCGTGCGCGTAGAGTGCGGTGGCAGACAGTGTCGAAGGCGGCGGAGAGGTCCAGCAGGATGAGGGCTGCGGTCTCACCATTGTCCAGCAGGATCCTGATGTCGTCGGTGGTGGCGATGAGGGCAGTCTCAGTGTTGTGGTTGCTGCGGAACCCTGATTGGGATGGGTCCAGGATGCTGTTTTCTTCGAGGTATCGGGTTAGCTGTTTGTTGACGATCTTCTCGATGACCTTGGCTGGGAACGGAAGCAGGGAGATGGGCCGGAAGTTCTTGAGGTCTCTCGGGTCCGCCTTGGGTTTTTGAGTAGGGCGTTGATCTCTGCGTGTTTCCAGCTCTCTGGGAAGGTTGCTGTCTCGAAGGAGAGATTGATGACGTTGCACAGGTGGGGTGCGATGGAGCTGCTGGCTTTGTTGAAGGTGTGGTGCGGGAAAGGGTCTGACATCAGTGATGTCACTGACCATGTCATGAATGATGTAATATGTGACGTCATCAGCAGTGCATTGTGGGGGCGTGAGTTATAGTTAGCTCAACTAACTATAACAGCCGAATTTCTATGGTTTTGTACGAGTGAAATGTGCAAGTAACTATAACGTCCCTGAAACCTATGGTTTTTTCAGTGAATTTCTATGGTTTTTTAAATGCTAATTTATAACTATAACGTCCCTGAAACCTATGGTTTTTTCAGTGAATTTCAAAGGTTTTTTAAATGCTAATTTCTAACTATGATGTTCATTAAACATATCTGCTGTGCGATCCAAAAACAAGCTGGTGCTTGTAGTGTTATGGACAGTGGACGCAACCATGTTACCTCAGGCAGTGGGGAAGATCTCGGTCATGAACCTGTGTCGTCACCCCCTGTAAGCGGAAGCGCAGTGGGCTGGTCCAACGTACACCACTCCAGCGTAGAAGTGTGAATAAATAGGCCGGGGTTCTAGGCGTGGTTCACTTGTGTGAAAGCCACGCGTCTGCCAGAGCGGCGACCCTCACCCTGCCACGTGGCTGCCGCCATGACCGCGGGCCTCCTTGACACAAGCCCTCTGCGAACACAGCGGCACAGCACTGCACAGTTATGTCTGTACAGACTACTGCCTTCGATCTACACTGCGGACAGCAGGGCTCACAATTCAGATTGAGTCGCGATTCCAGATGACGGAGTCCAGTAGGCATGACATATTGCTCCCAGTGTGGCCCGCCCGGACCACGCATCATAGCAGGCTGCGTACACGCTGAGCGCCAGAGGTACCGCTAACACTGTGCACCACAAGTAAACGCCACGTGGTCTTATTAAGGCAGAATTCATTAAACAAAAGACATTGCTACCAGTGCGGCCCACACGGACCACGCATCATCGCAGGATGCGCACACGCTGAGTGCTTCAGGTGCCACTAGCTCACTGCACCATAAGTCATCGCCACGTACCCTTAAACCTACATAATATCCTTTTAGTATCCTTGCTTCAAGAACTTTTTTGATATCAATTATAGCTTTAGTACAATGACCAAATTCATCTTGCAAGTCCAAAGGAACACTGAATGGCAGTCTACACTGCGGACAGCAGAGCTCACAATTTGAATTCAGTCTTGATTTATTAATTGGACAGAGAATTGTACTCTATGTCGTTGAATTTTCTCAAGAGGAAGTGACAAAAAGCTTTCCTCGATGTCTGTGCTGACTACTGCCTTCGATCTACACTGCGGACAGCAGGGCTCACAATTCAGATTGAGTCGCGATTCCAGATGACGGAGTCCAGTAGGCATGACACATTGCTCCCAGTGCGGCCCGCACGGACCACGCACGCATCATCGCTAGCTGTGCACACGCGGAATGCTTCTGATGCTCCTACCTCAGTCCACCACAACTGATGGACCCTTTATGACAGAATATTTTGTGTATAATTTCAGATCTGGTGCCCCTAACTTAATGTAGCACAAGTCATGGACCCTTTATGATTGAATCTCTGTGTGTGATCTGATGATTACTGTTGTACTTGTTACCAGCACCAACCATTCCCGGAGGGCTGGCTTACGCTCACCCCACACGCATCCAGCACAGACGTCACTGGACATGTGACCCTGGTAATAAAAAGGAGTCGCGTGCACGTGCTCGTACCCAGTTCCACTATTTATCTGTGTCCGTGTGTTCATTATGTATGCAACATGCTGCCCCTGGGCCCTACCACATTACATTGTGCTCTGGACAGCGTATGCAACCAACTTACCTTTGACAGTGGGAGAAAACTTTGTTTATGTAACTTTGTCTCGGTCATTGTACAAGTACGTACGTAGAGACTGGATGATTAGAGTACTGCAAGGAGAGTGTATAGTGAATTTATAAGTGCGTGGGGATTGGCGGAGTGATTGTATAAGTACATATGTTGGCGGACCCTAACTCCAACAATGAGCTTGTCCCTAATTGGCTGCCCTCCATGTCCCAAAAACTGAAATTTGGATTTTGCATGGCCCAGTATTGCTACAGCTGCAATACTCCACTGAATGTGCAATAAACATTCACACCCACACAGATGTGTCATGTCCACCATCTTTCTTGTGTGGAACTATGGATGAATGTAGGGTCAGTGATTCCCCATACCTTCCATGTTGGCCATGTTCAGGGACTTGGCTCACAGAGTGACACATTGACTCTTGCGACCCGGGTGACGGCAGCACTACAACAAGAACACCGGCATGGTCAGTGTTGCAAGATTTTTTAAGCATTCTCTAGCCCAAAGACAACCAAAAAGTAGCCCAAACTAGCCCAATATTGCTACTTTAAGGAAGAAGGGGCAGGGACATCGTCAAGCAGGCGGTGAATGGATTGGAATTGATGTTGCAGCAGGCTGCCAAGTAAATATTTGTCTAATAAAGCGCTTTAACAAACTAGTTTGCTGGAGCGCTGTATATATATTTATAATCTGGCAACTAGCACAAACCTAAATTTTACCGCACAACCGGGAAAAATATAGCCCAATTGTGCGTGATCTAGCCCAATCTGGCAACAGTGCCGCATCAGTTGATTCCTCATTCAGCTCACGATGGAGCCACGCCCATAGCTCCCGAGTCATTCTTCACAGCCTCACGCAGAACTGGCATACGCCAGTCCAGCCCACTCCGCTTACGCTTACAGGGAAGGACAACAACGCTACATGGCCCAGATTTTTATTGCAGTGAACTGCTGGTCACACCCTAGTTGTCAGTAAGCCACAGCCACTCCCTCATGGCTAGTATACACCCACACCACACCCATCCAGCACAGGCGTCACAGGACACGTGACCCTGCCAATAAAAAAGACCGGGCGCACGTGCTCGACGCCATTTCAGAGTTGCTCGCACCGGATGCACTGCGGCCGGCACAGGCACACCGGCACGGGACGGTGACGTTCGGTCCACTGAGGTACGGGTACCGTAACTGCTGAGTGGGTGTACAGCCTGTGGTGATGGCCCGTCCCGGCGGTCTGGACAGCTCAGGTTTTGTGTGCCCTGCTGGACCGCAGTGTAGGCCTGAGCCACCGAACAGGGAGGCCTACCACCACGTGCGTGGCCTCACTGTTCACTGAGTTAGTGGCACCGCAAGGACTGAGCGGGTGTGCAACCTGTGATGATGATAAGTGCACTAGTATGTCCTCTGGCATTGCAAAATCAAGACGCAGCACCAAATGTGAGACCAGTTGGCCTGCGGAGCGGGACTGCATGATGCGGAGGGTGCCCTGTCCGCGAAAAGGTGAGCAGTGATGCCTGGGTGCGCAGGGGTGGGCAAATACGTCTGGGCGGCGGGAGTGGATACACAAAGGCGGCACAGCGATTTAGGCATACGCAATCGTATATACTCTCCCATTACTAATTCTGTACTATGTTTAGATGTGGGAGCTTGAGGGCTCCACTAGGTCCCGGCACGTGGTTGGAGACACAGCACTCACTGTCCCTCTTCATCTCTTTCTTTCTCTCCTTTACACTCTTTCTCTCTCTCTTCTTCTCTCACTCTTTCTCTCTTTCTCTTTGTCTTCCTCTCACTCTTTCTTTCTTTTTCTCTCTCTCTTCCTCTCACTCTCACTGTTTCTCTCTTTCTCTCTGTCTTCCTCTCACTCTTTCTTTCTTTTTCTTTCTGTATTCCTCTCACTCTTTCTTTCTCTCTTTCTCTCTCCTTTGATGGACGCATGACGCACAATCTTATCTTGCTTTTTGTCTTGCAGGCCTGCAATGAAGCGTGGCCATCCTGCAATCAACACTCAACCTGAATTGTGAGCTCCGCTCTCCGCGTGTACACAACGGGTGAGGAGGTTTCTTTGGCACGTGGTGGACCCTCTTCGACACACGCTGGTGGTGTAAGGTGAGCAGAGAGGCTTGTTTGCGCAACGGCGGGCAGTCATCTCCGGGCAGTGGGAGTGGATGGGGTGCAGCAGCCTGGGTGCGCGGCGGCACGCAGTCACCTCCGGGCAGTGGGAGTGCATGGAGTGCATCAGCCTGGGTGCGTAGCGGCTGTCATACACCTCTGGGCAGTGGGAGTGGATGGAGTGCAGCAGCCTGGGTGTACAGCAGTGGGTAGACACCTCTGGGCAGTGGAAGTGGATGGGGTACACTAGCCTGGATACACAAAGGCGGGACAGCTATTTAGGCATACGCAGTTGTATGTACTCACACATTACTGATTCCATTTTTATGTTTCAGATGACTAAGCTTGAGGGCTGCCCTATATCCCGGCATGTGGTTGGAGAAAGACCAGTGACAGAAAGGTGAGCTGTGAGGATTTTCTCCACAGTGTCAACACTCACTCTCCCTCTCCATCTCTTCCTTTCTGTCACTCACACTCTTTCTCTCTCTCTCACTCTCTATCTCTTCCTTTCTCTCTCTCATACTATTTATCTCTTTCTCTGTCTCTTCCTCTCTCTCTCATTTTTCTCTCTCTCTCTTCCTCTCTCTCTCTGTTTCTCTCTCTCTTCGTCTCTCTCACTCTTTCTCTCTTTCTCTTTGTCTTCCTCTCACTCTTTCTTTCTTTTTCTCTCTCTCTTCCTCTCACTCTCACTGTTTCTCTCTTTCTCTCTGTATTCCTCTGACTCTTTCTTTCTTTTTCTCTCTGTCTTCCTCTCACTCTTTTCTTTCTCTCTCTATCTCTCTTTCTCTCTCCTTTGATGGACGCATGACGCACAATCTTATCTTGCTTTTTGTCTTGCAGGCCTGCGATGAAGCGTGGCCATCCTGCAATCAACACTTAACCTAAATTGGGAACTCCGCTCTCCGCGTGTACACAACGGGTGAGGAGGTTTCTTCGGCACGTGGTGGACCCTCTTCGACACACGCCAGTGGTGTAAAGTGAGCAGAGAGGCTTGTTTGCGCAGCGGCGGGCAGTCATCTCCGGGCAGTGGGAGTGGATGGGGTGCAGCAGCCTGGGTGTGCAGCGGCACGCAATCACCTCCGGGCAGTGGGAGTGCATGGGGTGCAGCAGCCTGGGTGCGCAGCGGCTGTCATACACCTCTGGGCAGTGGGAGTGGATGGAGTGCAGCAGCATGGATGTACAGCAGCGGGTAGACACCTCTGGGCAGTGGAAGTGGATGGGGTACACTAGCCTGGATACACAAAGGTGGGACAGCGATTTAGGCATATGCAGTTGTATGTACTCATCCCTTACTGATTCCATTTTTATGTTTCAGATGACTAAGCTTGAGGGCTGCCCTATATCCCGGCACGTGGTTGGAGACACACCGGTGACAGAAAGGTGAGCTGTGAGTATTTTCTCCACAGTGTCAACACTCACTCTCCCTCTCCATCTCTTCCTTTTTGTCACTCCCACTCTTTCTCTCTCTCTCACTCTCTATCTCTTCCTTTCTCTCTCTCACACTCTTTCTCTGTCTCTTCCTCTCTCTCTCTCTCATTCTTTCTTTCTCTCTCTTCCTCTCTCACTGTTTCTCTCTCTTCCTCTCTCTCACACTGTTTCTCTCTCTCTTCCTCTCTCTCACACTGTTTCTCTCTTTCTCTCTTCCTTGTATCTCACTCTCTCTCTTTCTTTGTCTTCCTCTCTCTCACACTTTCTCTCTTCCTCACTCTCACTCTTTCTCTCTCTCTCTCTTCCTTTGTCTCACTCTTTCTCTCTCTCTCTTCCTCTCTCTCACTCTTTCTCTCTCTCACTCTTTCTCTCTCTTTCTGTCTCTCACTGTTTCTCTCTCTCTTCGTCTCTCTCACTCTTTCTCTCTGTCTTCCTCTCACTCTCTTTCTTTTTCTCTCTCTCTTCCTGTCACTCCCACTGTTTCTCTCTTTCTCTCTGTCTTCCTCTCACTCCTTCTTTCTTTTTCTCTCTGTCTTTCTCTCACTCTTTCTTTCTCTCTCTCTCTCTCTTTCTCTCTCCTTTGATGGACGAATGACGCACAATCCTATCTTGCTTTTTATCTAACAGACTGTGATTCACGAATCGACGTCCCCCCCACACCACCACAGCTGAACGCGTGTACAAACTGCGATGATGCGTGGCCATCCTGACAACGCCTGACAAAGTTGCTTCAGCACGTGGTGCACCCTCTTACACACACACCGGTGGCGGAAGGTGAGCAGAGATACTTCTTTCCGCAGCAGCGGGCAGTCACCTCTGGGCGGTGGGCGTGGATAGTGTGCAGCAGCCTGGGCACACAAGAGCGCACAGACACCTCCGAGCAGTGGGAGTGGATGGGCTGCAGCAGCCTGAGTGCGCATTGCCGAAACAGATAATTAGGCGTGTGCAGTTGTATGTCCTCTGCAATTACTAATTCTATACTATCTTTCAGATCACTAAACTTAAGGGTGCACTATGTCCCGGCATGTGGTTGGAGACACACCGGAGGCACAAAGGTAAGCTGTGAAGATTTTCTCCAGTGTCAACACTCCCTTTCCATCTCTTCCTTTCTCTCTCTCACACTTTCTCTCTTTCTCTGTCTGTTCCTCTCTCTCATTCTTTCTTTCTCTCTCTTCCTCTCTCTCACTCTTTCTCTCTCTCTTTCTCTCTACCTCTCTCTCACACTGTTTCTCTCTCTCTTTTCCTTGTATCTTACTCTTTCTCTCTCTCACTCTTTCTCTGTCTTTGTCTGTCTTCCTCTCTCACTCTTTCTCTCCTCTCTCTCACTATTCCTCTCTCTTCCTCTCTCTCACTCTTTCTCTCTTCCTCTCTCTCACTCTTTCTCTCTCTCTCTTCCTCTCTCACACTATTTCTCTTTCTCTCTCTCACTCTTTCTCTATTTCTTTGTCTTCCTCTCTCTCTCACTCTTTCTTTGTTTCTCTCTTTCTCCTTCACTCTTTCTCTCTTTCTCTTTCTCCTTTGCTGGATGCATGACACACCATCTTATCTTTCTTTTAGTCTTACAGGCTGTGATTCACAAATGGTCCAGCGATGACACGACATGGCTGTACATAGTTTTATTTGTTGTTGTTTTGTTTTAATAAAATGTTTTATATGTAAATCCATACATGACTAAGATTTGTATTTCTCCAACCTAACGTGACTGTCACATTTGTTTGTGGGGGGTGGGGGTGAGGGGAGATGGCGGACAAGGAGCTCCTACTGGGGGATGTCGGAGCAGTGTTGGGTGTCCTACCTGCATGATCGTTGCCTCTATTACATCTGTTCTCAGAGACTTAAAAGCCGGCGGTCTGGCTCATAGATGAAGAACTGCGAGCCAACTAGCAGGCTCATAGAGGGAGAACCGCGGCCCGCCAGTTCGCAGAGGAAGAACTGCGGGCCAGCTCACAGAGGAACACCTGCGGGCCGACTAGTATAGGGAAAGGAGTGGGCCATCGGCTTCCAAAGGGATAGCTGCGGAACACTGATGTGGGGAGAGGGAGCGTGAAGAGTGTATCTCGCAGAGAGACACCTCCGGTATATTTCCAGTATTGGCTTCACAGATACAACTGCGGGCCCGAGAACTCGCACCCGAAGAGCTGTGAGCCGACAAGTGGTTCGCAGAGGCAGACTTGCGGGCCCATGTATATTGTTGGAGGTATACTGTTGATGGTGGAAAAGGGTGCGTTACCTGCTAATGTAGGGAGACGCAGCGTAAAAGCGGTATCTCGCACAGACAGAGCTCCGGTATATTAAATTGCCCCCGGGACCTTTCTTTTATATTTTCACTCGATGCGAGGCACAAGATGGCTGCTAAAACACTTCCTGGTTTGAATTGTTAGCAGCCAATAAGAGGCAAGCTCGTGCTCAGGAGTTAGGCACAGTCCAGAGATAAATATCTTTTTTTCCTTTAATATCTCAAAAACTACTGAACGGATTTACACCATTTCCACAAAACAGCGCTTTCTGCACCAAGACCTTTCTCCCTGCCAAATTTGCAATTCTTTCTTTGTCACACAGTACATGTAATGAACCGCTCTCATCAAGAATGGAATAAGTAATGGCACAATTTCCCTGTTGCTCCACACATAAATACATGTAAAGAACAAATCAGAATAGTTCCTTTATTTTTTCAAATTGCAAAACTTCTCTCTATTGGTTATTTTTGAACTTTCCATATAAACAGTTTTTTTAAAATTTAAGAACACATCCGGTGAGAAGTTCAACGTATTCTATCAACAAACTTTCTAGAACATTCTACGACACGTGCATGTTAAAAGTTCATCATTTTTTCAAACCTAACGATATTTTTTTGCACCATTTTCTGGAACATTTAAGGGCACGTGCAGGTTAAAAGTTCACCATTGTTTTAAGTTCGAACAGTGCCTTCCAAATGCAAGTAGCAGGTGTGGTTCAACTGAGCAAATTTTATCCTATCATATGAAGTCTACGTTGAAAATGCTTTTTATTAACCAATGACAAAGAAGCTTTTCGACAAACTAATATGCACCCTACTTTTTAATAAACAATGTTTTTCATCTCCCAATCAGTTATCGTTTTGTATGAGAAAAAAAAGTAGTTCCCCATCTTTAAACATATCTCTTATTCTACACACGGACTGCATGAGCTACAGACACCTATCCATATCTTCCAGCTACACCTTCAAAATGCTAGTGTGGATCGTAGGACATAGCTATGTTTTCTGGTGCAAGAGGTATGCAGAACAGAGACGTATTTACTTAGACCTTGGTTTACAAAATGTGCACATTAAATGGTTTGGACAGAGAGGATTGAAGTGGCACCAATTACTCCCTTTGGTTAAAACCTGTTTGCATCTCCAACTCCCTGACCTCATGATTGTGCACTGTGGTGGAAATGACCTGGGCACATTGACTGGGGTAGGTTTGGAAATGCTAATGAAGGACACCTTTAGACAATTGATGTTGCTGTTGCCTCAAACTGTCTTTGTATATTCCAATATATGCCAAAGACAGAAGTGGAAATGGTCAAACAAATTTTGTCCTCAGATTGAAAAATCTAGAAAGAATGTCAACAAAGCTGTGTCTGCATACCTCAGAGACCATAGAATGGGGTCGATCTACAACAACAACATACGTTATGATATAGCTGATATCTACAGAAGTGATGGAGTACACTTCGCAGATCAGGGAAATCGAGTTTTTCTGAATAACCTGAAGCTGTGCATCCGCACTTATATGTAGCTCCAACTAATAAACACAAAGGCTCTATTTAGAGCCGCCTTATATTCCCAATATCGGTTCGCAGACTGACAACTGCGATCCGGCTAGCACAGGGAGACCTGCGGGCCGTCGGGCAGCCTCGCAAAGGGAGAGCTACGGCCCGTGGGCTCGGCTCGCACAGAGAGAGCTACGGGCCGTCGGCTCGCAAACACAGAGCTGTGAGCCAATGGACTGGTAGTGTTTTATGGTTTAGGGTAGTGCAGTGGTGTTTGTGTAGTGTAGGGGGTCCTGCTGTGGGTAGTGTTTTAGGGTTTACGGTAGTGCAGTGGTGTTTGTGTAGTGTAGGGGGTCCTGCTGTGAGTAGTGTTTTAGGGTTTAGGGTAGTGCAGTGGTGTTTGGGTAGTGTAGGGGGTCGTGCTGGGGTAATGTTTTAGGGTTTAGGGTAGTGCAGTGGTGTTTCTGTAGTGTAGGGGTCGTGCTGGGGGTAGTGTTTTAGGGTTTAAGGTAGTGCAGTGGTGTTTCTGTAGTGTAGGGGGTCGTGCTGGCAGTAGTGGTTTAGTGTTTAGTTAGGTAGTGCAGTGGTGTTTGGGTTGTGTAGAGGGTCGTGCCGACAGACTGACTCACAGAGCTCCGAGCCAACGGACTGGCTTCTAAAGGCATAGCCGCGACCTCGTGATGTGGGGAGAGGCAGCGTGAAAGGAGTATCTTACACAGACGCCAGTGTTGCCTCGCAGAGGTAAAACTACACACCCGATGGCTTCTACACAGAGAGATGCGAGCTGACGGACTAAGTCACAAAATGGCTGCCAACACTTCCTAGTTTCAACCGTTCACAGCCAATGAGCCGCGAGCTCGTGCTCGTAACCCTCAGCCAATCAGATGTCAGAATTCTCAAATATCGATATCTGTAAAATTTGATATTTCTCAAAAACTACTGAACGGATTTACACCATTTCAACAAAAGCGCGCTTTCTCGACCACAACCTTTCTCCCTCACAAATTTGGCGTAATTCCATTCAGCAGTTTGACCTGTAGCCTTGTCTAAAGTTTCCTATGGAAAATGCATTGAGAAAACACATTTTGGGACTTCCCTTTTTTCTCAGCCCCCCCCTTGACCAAACACCCCCAAACTTTCAAGATAGGAGCTGATCAAAAAAAGAGAAACTTTTTGGAAAATTCGTAAAGATTAGTCAAACGACGCCAAAGTTATAAGCACATGGAGGGCTCCAGGAGAGGGGCCGCGCAACCCCCCTCCCAACATGAGTGAAGCCCCGGGGCTGCGGGGTCCCCAGCGGGCCCCAGCGACCCCCAGCTATTATTTTTTAGAAATGCCCCCGGGACCTAGCCCACCTGGGGACCTCATTAAAATAAAACGCGGCCCCAACGCGAATTGCGCCGATTTGTTTTTTTATAAAAAATGCTTTTTTGGGCCTTGGGGTCCTTCTGGGACCCCCTGAGCAGGCCTAGGGGGTCACGGTGTTTCTACCCTGCCCCCTTCTCTTGTTTTATACCTTTGTTTCTATGTTTTCTAGTGACTCGCTTCTACCGAGCCACAAGATGGCTGCCAACACTTCCTGGTTTGGAGTGTTCACAGCCATTCACAGTGAAGCTCGTGCACGGGACTTAGGCTCCGCCCAGATATCAAAACTTTTATTTTTCTTATTTCTCAGCAACCACGGAACGGATTTACACCATTTTACAAAAGGTCGCTTCCTGAGCCAAGCACTACCTTTTTGCCAAATTTGGGGTAATTCTGTTCAGTAGTTTCGGCTGTAGCCTTTCACAAAGTTTCCTATGGGAAATTGATTTTTTGACTCATATTTTTTGTATTTCTCAAAAACTACTGAACGGATTTACCCCATTTGAAAAAAAGGTCGCTTTCTGAACCAAGCTCTACCTTTCTGCCAAATTTGAGGTAATTCTGTTCAGCAGTTCGGGCGGTAGCTCGTCGCAAAATTTGCTATGGAGAAAACGCGTTTTGGGACCCCCCTTTTTTCTCAGCCCCCGCTTGACAAATCACCCCCAAACTTTCAAGATAGGAGCTAACCTAAAAAGTGCAACTTTTTGCAAAATTTCATAAAGATTCGTCAAACGACGCCAAAGGTATTAGCAAATCAAAAAATGCTTTTCCTATGGAAACTAGGTTGTAACTATAACTACCTACTGGCGACCGCCAGTAGGTAATACACATAAATATATATATATGTCTTCCACCAAATGCCACCAACTCGGCACAACAACTTGCGGGTGGGTGCCTCCGTTGAGACTACTGCTGTCACGAAAACATTAACCACCAAAATCCCATACCAGGAAATCACAGAGCACTCTGTGGTTCACAGTCTTCACTTTAATTCGGCAGACGCGTTTCAGCAATTAAGCCTTTCTCAATGCCATAGTGTTCCCATTAACCATTTCACCACATTTAAAACACTCCTGTCTCCTCTTCATTGGACAGGAAAAAGGGCAATTTGGCTCTGACCAACAACAGGCAAGTATCCGTAGGTGCTTTGTTTAGTAACTTGCTTCCTTTCATTATAGTAATGACGACCTTGTGTCAGCAGCATTTGATACAGTTCACTATGAGATGCTGTTCAACCATATCACCACTTTGGGCATTAAGAATAGGGCTAAATCCCTATTGACATATTTTCTTACTGATAGATCACAATCATTAGTGCTGGATAACTTTGAATCAGCTACTTTCTCTCTCCCCTGCGGGGTTCTGCAGGGATCATCTATCAGTCCAACTCTCTTTAACATTTATGTTACAGAGTTGGCTCTTTTGGTCGAATCCTTTGGCCTTGCATTAACCTCCTATGCTGACGACACCCAAATTGTCCTGTCCGTTTTCAAAAACGGTACGGAGGTCTCGGCCACTTTTTATGATGGTATGCTGGCAATTATTTCCTGGGTGTCCAGACACTACCTTAAGCAGAACTCAAATAGAACTAAGGTGGTCCTGTTCGGCAATCTCTTGCCTGTCTGGTCCTCTAGCTGGTGGCTGGAAGAACTGGGATCTTCTCCCGTCCCAGTAACAAAGGAAAAAATTCTAGGTGTGATAATAGATGAAATATTAAACTTTAAACCTCAAGTCAACTCTCTGAGCTCCTCCTGCTTATACCTGCTTAGAATGATTAAAAAACTCTTCCCTTTTATCCCAGTAGAGGCTAGAAAGAAGGTAACCACAGCACTAGTCCTTTCCAAACTAGATTACTGCAACAGTCTTTATGTCAATATGCAGGAAAAACACCTTAAGAAGCTCCAGATGGTGCAGAATGCGGCTGCCAGGCTTCTTTCGGGGACCTCTAAATTCAACTCGTGGACAAAGTAATTGGGCAGTTGCACTGGCTGCCAGTAAGAAGCCATATATAATTTAAGGCACTTTGCATAGCCTTTAAGGCTTTGCATAATACTGGTCCTGAGTTTCTGAAGCACTGCTTTCAGATATACACTCCTGGCAGATGGCTGCGTTCGCCAGGGGCAAATCTTATGACCACTCCCACAATTTACAAAGCCAGTTGGGGAGGCAAAAGCTTTGCTCTCGGATCTACAAAGCTTTGGAACAAAGAGTTAAACACTTGACTCTTTAACAGCTAGGTTCCTTCCTGCTCAGAAGTAGACAGCACCAAGACACCTCAGAGTATATGTGCGCTTAACATATATATATACATACAGATAGATAGATAGATAGATGGATAGATAGATAGATAGATATTCTTCACAACAGATGTTGTCATCTTCCATGACTCACCATACGGTGGAACAGAAAACACCTCAAACGCCATTCTTTGTGTTATTTTCACTCTTTATTTTATTTTCTTAATTTCATATGTAGTCAAATTCCGCAAGATTCTGCATATCAATGTTTAGATCCCAGGTCAACGTATTTCCTCTTCTGCCTTCTACTGGGCCTCCATTTACATCGCGGCAGACATACACCATCTTTTTTAACATGTCCTTTCACTATGTTCATGCCCAGTCAACTACAACAGAGTGGATTACTATCTCAGGCTGGTTAATCTTCACCACCATAATGCACATGTTCTATCACATAATCAAATTTTAAAAAAAATCTCCTTTTTCAATTCATTTCAATATTTCATACTTACATTTAGTATGTACAAATTTTACTTAATTTATGATTCCCTGACCCCCTTATTTCACAAACAATGATCTGTGCAATTAATACCTTGTGCTGCAAATCATTTTTTTCTCGCTTTTTTTGTTTATTTCATTTTATTTTCCCTTTACTCTATGAATTTATTGTGTGTATTATGCTAAATGTGACCTGTGCATTACCGTACTATGTTTAAACTGGGGTACTTGGTGTTATCATGATTGCCATTATTGCACTATCCTTCAAAGGTGTCTTGTGCTATTGCACCTGTTCTTTTAAAGTGGCTAATGCTAATCCAAGTTGGAAATGGACCAGATGTGCTTAATATCCTTTTTTACTGCACTATGTATCCTATAACACAAGTGTTTTGCATTTAACTCCTGGATTTCATATGTTTCGTTATTGCACTCTTGCCTCTAAAATAACATGTCTAAAGTGACATGTACTAAAAATGTCTAATGATATTGCACGTGTTACTCTAATTAAAGTGACATGTGAGTACTATCCATTGACCTCATACTGCCCCGTGTACAATTACTGCATGATCCCCTAAAAGTGTCTTGTGCTATTACATTTATTCTATTAAAGTGGCTTGTGCTATTCTATACTAAAGGATATACTAAGGTGCTTGATGTCTTTCATTGCACTATTTGTCCTGTGTGACCTATATGAAGGATTCTTCTGCTGACTTCTATATGCTCTATTTATGCACCTAACTCTAACGGATAGCTCGAACTAAAATGGACCTATTTATAATGTCTGTCATTGCAGCGTGCCCCCATGTCTTCATTCTAGTCTCTATTGAATAACTCATGTATTTGTTAAAAATTCCTGTAATTGGGTACACCTATTTCTCCTTATAAAGTGCCATTATTTGCCATAATTACAAAATCTGATTTGCTATTATATGTCCAAGGGATCCTGGAACGAATGTGCATGATAACAATCTATGGGTTCCATCATTTAGCAAGAGGGATAATTTTCTCTTTTTTTCTTTCTTATGAGAACTGTACTCATCAGCTAAAGATGTACATAAAGTTCAGCATCTGTATTATGTCCTGCTGGAATTTCTGTACTCATCATGATTATTAATTTTGATACTTCTCTTCTCAATTCTTGCTCCCTGTTCCCTCCTCTAAAATTTTTCAGTATATGCTTGATTCCAAAGTACCCAAAACATTTCAGGGAGTGACCATGCACATTCTCTAAATGGTTAGCCATTGGAAAACTCATGTCTCCATTATTAATAACCCTCATGTGTTGTAATATTCACAGTTTCAGTTTGTTAATAGTGCTGCTAACATAATATTTATTGCAGCTGCATCTAAGTGCATATACTACGAATTCAGTCTCACAAGTAATTCTTCCTTGTATTGATCTTTCTCCATCTAATGTTGCAAATGTTTTCTGATTGATCCCAAACTGGCAAGCTCTACATGAACTACATTTTGTGAAATCTTTTATGTTGCTTAGTAGCCAGTTATTTTCTCTGGTTGCTTCCAAATGACTCCTTATTAGGATATCTCCCAATGACTTAGATTTTTTAAAGATTATTCTGGGGCTTTGATCTACCACATCTTTGATGAGAGTCTCTTTTCGCAATAATGTTCAAATTCTTCTTCAGTATTCTCTTTATCATGGGGTGTGCTACATTATATTCCAAAAAGAGTTTTTTCATTTCAGCTTTTTTTATCTTCTTTTTCTGTTGGCTAGTGTACCTGTGCTTGTGTCTTTTTTCTGACTCTTTCACTGGCAATCTGTAATACCCTTCTCGGGTAGCCCCTTTGGATGAATCTTTCTATCATTCCTCTCATTCCTTTTGCCAATAGGTTTTCTGTTCAGCAGATTCTTTTCGCGTGTAGCATTGGGCTATATGCAATACTCCATTTCAATGCCACGGGGTGCCCACTGCTGGCATGTAAGACCGAGTTAGTTGCCGTGACTTTTTTGTGGATGGTTGAAACCAGATCTCCATCTTGGACATCCAAATTTACATCCAAAAACTCACAGTGTGTCATACTGATGGATGAGGTAAGTTTAATATTGACCTTATTATTGTTCAATTTCAAGATGAGCTCCTCCAGTTCTGCTATCTCCCCATCCCACAAAATAAATAAGTCGTCTATGAAACGACACCAGAGCATGACCTTTTCCATGTAAACGTTGTTGTCCTCTCTCCAGGCCATCTCCTACTATCCTACTCCCACCACCCCATGAATAAATGTGCGTAGGTGGGGGTGAAGAAGGCGCTCATTGCCATGCCCTGTAGCTGGAGGTAGAACTGTCCATTGAAAGTTAACACATGACACGTAAGGCCGTATTCCAACATGTCCATCACCATTTGAGTATGTTCCAAGTGCTTGATTGGTCTATTTCTTAGAAAGTGTTTGCATGCCGTGATGCCATCCTTATGATTGATGGATGTATAGAGGTAAACCACGTCAAGAGTCAGCATGACATATTCATTTCGCCATGGTATTCCATCCAACTTTTGCAGGAAGTCAGTCGAGTCCCTGAAGCATGAAGGTAGAAATGTGACGTAAGGTTGTAAAAACAAGTCTAGGAATCATGCACTGTTTTCCATTAGTGAGCTTATAGAGCTCACTATTGGCCTACCAGGTGGAACTTGTATATTCTTGTGAATCTTTGGTAAGAAATAAAAGGTAGCCATTATGGTGTGTTTAGTTTTTAGATACATAAATTCCTCCCATTCCAAAATGTTTTTGTCATGCCACACTTGGAGCTTCATATGGAATTATTTTTCCATCTCCTTCAAAAGACTTGATAAGCGGTGTTGGTAGCGTGCCGTATTGTTCAGTTGTCTCATTGCCTCCTTCAAATACTATTCCCAGTCCATTAAAAGTATGTTACCTCCCTTATCAGAAGGTTTTATGAAAAGGGAAGGGTCTTTTTTCAAGATGATGATGTCCTGCCAATCTTTATGGGAGAAGTTTCCCCGGTCCTTTCTGTTACGCCACTTTGTTCAAGTCATCAACTGTTAACTCGTACAATAAATCAATTATATTACTTCTTCATACTCTGGAGATTCTTTTCCATTTTTACCAAAAGCTATTTAACCACTGGATCATTTTTCTGTGATTCCAATTCCTTTGTTATTTCATTAATGATGGCTGTCTGTTGTTCCATCTTTCTTTTGGCACGTTTAATTAAGGTGTGTATTAACTAAATGGAACATTCTCCTCTGTTTTCACACCACTCTTGGATCAAATCTTCGTCCATGTCCTCATAGGTTGGAAGGCGCATTACTCGGAGGCCTCTTGGGACTCTTTTGTGTTCTAAATATTTTGTCAAAGAGGTCATTTCCCACCATTGTTTTGTTTCCATCCATCTGGCCTTCTCTAATTCCCTGACCCATTGGATTGATGTTTTGTTTTTCACACCTCCTTGGGTCACATCTTTTCTCAAATTCCCTGTGTCACTGAATGTGTGTTCCGCCACTTGCATCCATTTTGCCATTCTTTCATCCATTTCTTATTCTCAAAGGGTTAATTCTCCATGCTCTAGAATGGGTCTTCAATGTGAATTGTTGTAATTTGCTATATCACCCCGTCCAGTGTATTAACTAAATCCTCGTCGTGCTCAAATCCTGCACTTATTTCCTAAATGTTCTTTATTTTACGTATTCTATTTTATATGTGTGATTTTGTTCCTACTTCAAATGGGTGTTCTTTTTATGGCATATGGGTGATTGGTCTATACTCCTGTTCTTTGCAGGATCCGCTCTTCCTCCTATCCATATAGGTTGATTCCCAGTGCAGTTTAAGCTGGAGCTACGCCTTTCATACAATGTGTCCACTGATAGGGTCATGCACTTGGGTATGCCTGGACCTCCCCAAAGCAGGGCAAGTACACACCCTGACCAACCTCCAATGCACAAGATCGTACCCACTTAACTCCAGAGTCCACAGTCCACCATCATGCCTGGTCCTCATTTTCCTAGTGGTTTTCTCGGCAGAGGGCTGCAACCATTTACCACGATTCCTCACTGTCTTCCTGCATCTCATTGCGCACCTCGCACTCCAGTTCCTGCCGTTATGCACCCGAAAGCTTCCGGCGCACCAAATCTTCACAACAGATGTCGTCACCTTCCGCGACTCACCATACATATGAGCAGCTCCTGGTGTCAGTGCCATGTCTCTTAGGATAACCACTGCCTTTTTGTAAATCCAAAACACAGAAGGTGCCACTCCGGGATATCAAAATGTTCCTAAGTTTACTTTATTTCAGCAACAACAAATCATGATGCATTTCAACCACAGTCTTGATCACTTCACAGTTCAAATAAGGTAGCAGCACTCCTCTGCCTTAGAAATACCAATTTATTGTGGTGACATAACACAAAATGTTTCACCTTTACAAAAGCGAGTGTCTAGTGAATGGAAGTCTCATCCACCCATAGCAACACATAACATAACATTCATAGACATGGAAGTGCATCATCATTTTGGAGCTCATACTGTCTAAATGAATTAATCATAGAAAATATACAAACAATCATCACTATTACTGGTGTGTTGTGTGGTGTGTCTGTGTTGTATTCCATCATATATGAATACAAAAGAACAGTTACAAAGCACATTTCAGAATATCACTGTTCATATGCCTGCCATCCTCACAGATCAAAATGGCCACTATCTAACAGGAACCTTGCCCATGACATGTGTTGAATTTCAATTATGGATGTTAAATAATTCTAAAAAATGAAGGTACCAAATCTTCCTTCCTTCAGTATAAATAACTATTCCAGGTGACTTACATTTTAGGTGGCCATGTACGAACTTACCTGTGGTTAGTGGATAAGAATCTGGACTAAACCATTGTGCCACAATGGCGATTCAAGGTTGAATCAGTGCCAGCTTTGTATTTCCTTAGTGTAAAATTCCTTCATCAGGCTTTATATTAGAGAAATGTCAAAACTGTAGTAGGTAAGCGCACAAATTGGAGCCTGTTTGTGTGTTAATAAAAAGAAGCTTTATTTCTCGACTCCCCTGTGCATGTTCTCATTCCTGCTCAGCTCCAACTCCTCTATTTTCTTGAAACACAACATTGCCAGTGTTCTGCAATCCACATTCCTTTACAGAACACTGGCTCCACTCACATTAATACATGAGCCAATCATGTAATGGTATAAAACATAACAAAGACTCTGCTGAATATGGCATCATGCCCAACAATGTAGCTGGGGAAAATGAAACTGGACTACACCACAACGACACAAAAGTGACTCATGGTTGAGCCAATGCAAGTGTTGGATGTCTTCAATGTGTAATCCCATTGCCTCATCAGGGTCTATTGTTAAAAATATTTCTAGTTTCTGCTGAAGTATAACTATTTTATACAAACAAGGAACAACCTTTAATGTAGCTGGAGCTGGGTAATCGTAATATGTATAACAGAGGGCCTCATTTGTCTAGATTCCATTGGAAATAATCTCTGGTAATTAACTTTATCAACATAACATTACATGGGGCGTGGCAGCAAGATGGCCACGTCTGGCTGAGGCTCCGTAGGTCGACCGGGACCTTTTCTCTTTTCGGAGCGGTAGCTGCTGAGCTCGGGCGTTATGAACTGAATATATTGGAGGCGCGGGGGCCCAGGTAGCTGGTTTTTTGGGACTAATTTGAGCTGCTTTTTGTCCCTGTTTTCCCTGCGCCACGTTCTCCTCAGGAATCCCGGCAGCGCCCGCCATTTTGTTTGTAGCGGGATGCGACGGTAATTAAAAGCATTCCTTCACTGCCTGCATTTGGAAGGGCTCAAACCCCTCTTTATAGCCAGCCCTTAATGTCTCTTTGACACATTTCAGCTGCTTTTTATTTCTCCCTGCTGAATTTAAAGCCTTTCAGCTCTAATTTGGTTATTAGAGATACCTCTGCAAGTCTAGAAGTGCAGCTATATAAAAGAGGTTTCTGTCCCATTTTGGCTTTTTTGCAGTTTTATAGGTTCTATACTCTTTTCCTATTACTGTCTGCCTCTTGAGGCTTTGTTATATCAGCATTTACTATTTTTCCTTCATGTACATGGATCCTCCTCCCTCCCTCAGTTAGAAGAGTGCCTTTGCCAATATGTCTTCCCTCCGTAAGGACCCTACTACTGCTGCCTCCAAACGTCAAAAGAAAGAGCCTAATTCTCCTACTAAATTTCCACTACCCATAACATTGGACGACCTTATGGAGGAGATAAAGCTTATAAAACTGTTTGTGATTGACACCAATGCTACTCTTCAGAGGCTAGAGGACAAGTGGTCCAATTTAGACTCGAAGGTGTCCGTGGTGGGACAAAAGATCAGTGACACTCAAGATGTGATTCCTCAGGTTGCAGCTATGTCCAAAGAGATAGCTCTCCTCAAATTACAAACGGAGGACTTGGAAAATCGCAATAGGCGTAATAACCTTTGAATTTAAGGTATTCCTGAGGGAGAGGAGGGGTCGGACATGCTTGCCTTTCTAAAATCTCACATTCCTAAAATTGTTGGTCTCAAGGAAGGCACCACTCATAATCTGCAACGTGCCCATCGCATTGGACCTAAGCTCGGAGGTTCCCCCTCTACATCGTCAATCAATCGCCCCAGAGGGATAATTGTTCTTTTTTTGGAGTACACTGAATTGTTAATGGTTCTATCAGCTGCAAAACAAAGAAAGCAGATGTTGTGGTCAGATCAAAGAGTCTATCTCTCTCAGGATGTGGCTCGAGCTACCACTGCTTGTCGCAAGGAGTTCCTTTCTTTTCATCCTGCTCTTCATTCCATGAATTCCAGATATGGATTGGTGCACCCCTGCTTTTTTAAAGTCACTCATAAGGAAAGAACTTACTCATTTGATCGTCCTGAAGATCTACGACAATTTATTTTTCGCCATAAAGGAGACGAAATGGACTTTGGAAAAGCTTGAACACTGTTTCCCTCACTATGTTTTACTTTGCTTGGTTTAATCTCCTCCAATTTACTGACTTCTGCGACATTCACCATTTTTCGTTGTTACCTGTTTGTTTAACTGCTGGTCGCTGTTGTTTGTCTGCATTCTCCGGATGATATTCCTTATTAACTTTGTGGTCTTTCTCCACAGATATCTCTGTCCCATATAGACACCCCTCCTTGATGTTTCATCCTTCCTGCCCACCCATTCTGCTCCTAATGTTCCCAGTTATTCCTCTTGTGTGGTAAGTGTTCATTGAATACCCTTGTAACTTATGTTCGCTTATTACAACATTATCACTTTCGGTTTTATTTGTTATCTGTATTTCCCTGGCTGCCGCTTCTTATTATGTTCCCCTTTTTCCTGCTCCTCTATCTAGTGGTCTCTGTCGTTTCTCGTTGACTTGGCTGGCTCTGTCGTCTGTCTTCCCTTAGCGGCTCCCCGCTTCCCCATGATATCTTCTTTGGTCTGGAAATGTATTCCTTCTTTCTTGGCTGAAGTCTCTTGGCTTCCTGTCAGCTTTTCTCTGTCTATCATTTACATTCCCCTCCTTTTCTTTTCTCTCTCTCTCCTTTACTCCTGTTTCCCTTTCCCTGTTTCTTTCTCTCTGTCCTATGGCTTCTTTCCCCCTCTTTTTTTCTTCAATTTATCACTCTTGTCTATTCTCTTCCTTTTTGTAATTCTTCCTTTTTATTCTTTTCATATTCCTTTTCCATACTTGTTTTCACTGCACAGTTACTTATTTGTTGACTTCAAACTTTTGCATGCTGAATTTTTCACCTTTATCAATTTTAGAATACTCATGGTGCTGTTTAATGCCTTTTCCCTCCTGTGATGACTGATAATGTTCGCATTGTCTCCTGAAATGTAAAGGGTCTACGTAACCCCATCAAGAAGCAAAGGGTACTTACCCATCTTTCTAGATTACGGTGTAAGATTGCGATGTTACAAGAGACACATCTTAATGACAATGATATTAACTCCCTTAAAACAATGGGTCATGTGCATTGTTCCTCAGCTAAAGATAGGAAAAATGGAGTGGTGATATTATTTCATAAATCCCTTTCCCTCACTATAGAAAAAGGGGAGAAGGATACAGATGGACGATGGTTTCTTCTCCGTACACTCATAAATGGCTCCCCTATCTCTCTCCTCAACATTTATGGTCCCACTGGTATTGATTCACAATTTTGGCACTCCATGTCACATACACTTCACTCACTTGCTGACTCAAATCTCATAGTGGGTGGGGATTGCAATCAAGTCATGGACCCTTTCACTGATAGGAAATCTGCTTCCAGGTACATTCCCAATAAAATGCAAAAAACCTTTGCGAGCACGATCCGTTCGAGAGGACTGGTAGATGCCTGGAGGATATATAACCCTCATTGTTTGGAATTTACTTTTTATTCTCCCACACCTAATTCTACTTCTAGAATTTATTATATTTTTCTAAGTCCACATCTTCTCCCTAATCTTCACCATGCTGAAATTGGATCAATGCTTATTTCTGACCACTCTCCTGTCTTTATTAATTTAGATCTTCCTTCATTACCTTCCAAATCGCGTAGATGGAGCTTCAATAATTATCTCCTCAAAGATCCTACTTTCGTTGGGCGCTTCAAAGATTTCGTGTCAGAATTTTTTCATTTAATGCCAATCCGGATACACCCTTTCACACCATTTGGGATGCTTTCAAATCAAGAGCTAGAGGTTTTATCATTGATTATGTGGCCGTTAAGAAGAAACAATTTCTTAGGGAATCTGCTTACACACTCTCCTATATCAAACAATTGGAACATACCTATTTTTCCTCTAATGACGAGGCTACCCTTGAGAAATTGGTCCGTGTGAAATTGAATTTTAACAAGAAATCCACTGAGGAAGCTTCTGGGACTTTACTTAAAATTAATTCCAAATTTTACGGTGGCCGCAATAAAGCGGGTAAATTGCTGGCAAACTATTTGAAGGTCAAATCTCAACGGTCTAGAATAGTTAATATCATTGATGATACTGGTGTTAATCATTTTAAGGATGAGGAAATATTGAATTGCTTTACAGATTTTTATATGTCCTTATACACTCCTGAATCTTTCTCTTCCGATGTTGCCCTGAATACATTTTTTGATTCGCTCCCTCCTTGATCTCCCCCCAGATTGTTCTATTTTAGACCAAGATGTGTCCCTTTCTGAGATTAAGTCGGCCTTAGCTAAGCTACCTAAGGATAAGGCCCCCGGTCCGGACGGCTTTACCGCCGAATTTTATTCTTGTTTTTCACAAATTCTTTTGCCATATCTTCTATCTCTTTTTCAATATTTTATTTCTCATAATGAAGCTCGTGGCTCCTTACCATGAAGCCATCATTTGTTTAATCCCCAAAAAAGATAAAGATCCCTCTTCATGAGCCAATTATCGCCCTATTTCATTAATCAATTTAGATTGTAAAATTTTTGCTAAGATATTGGTCCTCCATATTAATCAGGTACTCCCGGAATTGATTGGCTCTGAACAGACGGGGTTCATTAAAGGAAGGACGCTGGCAGACAATTCCAGAACTTTTCTTAATATCATTCATCTTGCTTCCAAGAGTTCCTCCCCTGTTGCAGCCATAACCCTCGACGCGGAGAAAGTTTTTGACTGCATTCACTGGCTTTTTATGATGCGCGCCCTTAAGTGGCATGGTTTTGGTCCCTCTATCTTGTCTCTTATAAATTTGTTATAGTCCTCCCCAACTACTTCAGTTTTTGTTAATGGATCTCAATCTTCCTTTTTCACTTTACAACAAGGTACCCATCATGGCTGCCCTCTTTCTCCCCTGCTCTTCATCCTATCTCTTGAACCTTTTCTCCATTCTTTGCGCCACTCCTCTACTTTTCGAGGTTTTAAACATAAGGCAATTGAAATCAAATTTACCGCTTATGAGGATGACATTCTACAGTATATATCTGATCCCCTTACCTCTTTGCCTGCCTTTACAGACCTTTTATCTTCCTTTGCCGCTTTATCTGGTTATTAGTTAAACTTTTCCAAATCCGAAGTGCTTCCATTAAATAAATATTGTTTAAAAAGCATGTTTGACTGAACTGGTTTCAAATGGAGCACCAATAGTATTACTTGCCTGGAAATTAAGTATTCTTCCTCCATTGTGCGAACAGTTCAACTTAACTTGGAAGACGTTTTATCAAAAGTGAATAGCATGGCAGGAAAATGGTCCCTCTTATTTCGGTCATGGTGGGGGAGATAGGACTCAATCAAAATCATGATGCTTCCTGTGATCAACTTTTATTTGTCTATGTTACCAGTGAAACTTCCACTCAAATTTTTCAAAACTCTTAATGGTGTTTTAAGTAAATTTCTCTGGAACAATCGGAAAGCTCGTATCTCTTTATCCTTCCTGTCTGCTCCTAAAGACCGGGGAGGTGTCCACTTTCCCAATTTCCGCCAGTATCACTTCTCTTTTTTAATTCGCCAAGCTTTACCTTTCTTGTCCTCTTCGGAAGAACCCCCTATATCGGTATGGCATAGATTGGAGGAATACCTGATTCATCCTTTTCCTTTTTCCTCGTTAGCTAACTTCTCTCATCCTCCTCGTTCCTTTAATTCCCCAACCATTTCACTATTTATTTCTACTTATAATCCAATCTTTAGCAAATCACATACGCCTCTACAAATGTTTCTAGATTCACCTCTTTGGCATAATAAATCCAGTAAACTTTCTAACCGCACTAAATTTTGGAAAGATTGGGCGGCTAAAGGGATTATTCAGGTTAAATATTTATTACAAGGTTCACATTTTCTCTCTCCTCAGGAAGTTCAGACTAAATTTAGCCTGCCTGCCCCTTCTCTTCTCAAGTACGACTCTTTACGATTGCTTTTAACTCACCAGTTTTCTCTCATCTCTAAATCCCCTTCCTCCTCATCAGACCCCCTTTTAGAACCTCGATCTACTTCTCCTTCTTTTCGGGCCTCTCATATTTACAGATATCTTCACTTCTCTTCTCCCAACCGCTCTAAGAGTAAAATTGAACTTCTATGGGAATCAGATTTGCAGCGTACCCTCTCTATTCATACATGGAACTCCATTTGGGCACAGATACATCACACCTCTTGTACTGCTAGTACCACCCAAACCCTTTATTATTTTTATCAGAGGCTGTACTTAACTCCAGTATCTCTCTCCAAGTATAGTTCTGGCGTGTCCAAAACTGCTGGTCTTGTAAAATCACCCCCGGCACATTCCTACACTCCTTTTTGCTTTGCCCTAGTATTACCTCGTTTTGGACCAAGGTCTGTAAATCAATTTCCTCCATATGTTTTGTCAATTTTCCTTTTGATATCTACTCCATCTTTCTGGGTAGCAATTCTGTAAATTGGTTTGGTGCTCACAGGATGGGCATGTTTGTGGATTTGTTAATTGCTATTGCCTTTCAATAGCAATTAGTTAGAGGTGATTGCCTTTCAGGTAATCACCTCTAACTGGAAGGATGCCACTAAGGTATCTTTTTCTGCTTGGTGGAACCTTCTTTGTTATCATCACAGGTTGGATAGAGCTTCTGCCACCACATCTCAGCAACTCATTCGAAAGGACGCCTTGTGGTCTCCACTCACCAATTATTTATCCTCCTCTGCATTACGCAACAAAGACAGATCCTTTGTCTTTCAGCCGCCTTGATTATTATGTTCTATTTCTCTTATATAGTTCTTATAAGTCAATGTTTGGTTCTTATAACTGTGTAGTGATCGTATTTAGATTTCCCTACATATGATATCTGGTTAAGATGTTGATTTTTAAAAAACATTTTTTATCTTCTTTCTCCTCTCCCCTTCTCTCTCTCTCTCCTCCCATACTGCAAATTGTAAAATGCTATTTGTTAAGGTGCATAACTAGCTATCATTGCTTTCATTCTTTGGTTTTAGTTTTAGACAATGGTAGTTGTTTTGAAATCCCATTCTACCTCGCTTATACACTTTGTTTTACATTTTTGCAAATTTTCTTCAACTGCTAATGTAATGTTGCACCTATGTTTATATTTGCTTCAATAAAGCTCTTTAAACTAAAAAAAAACATAACATTACATCACGTATTCGGGAACCATTCATTATAAATTAACAAAAATGTTATACATGCCTCTGTATTTCTCCTTCACAGAAATGTATGTGTATCATCAAATGCAATGGTGCTATATACATAACGTTATTATAGTGAAGACAGTGCAGTGCTCCAAAAAGTGTTCTCCTACATACAAAAATCAAGTAAAACAATATTAGGACCCATGTTTGTTGTGATATTTCTAAACAGCAACTTATGCATGTTGCTGAAGTATAGCACCATGCCAAATTGGGCATCAAAGTACACAATTAAACATCTCAGCTAGGACATAATATTTCAATCTAAATTTCAATCCTAATATATAAATCATGCCCCAAAGACCATTAGGAGGCATGACAGGATATATTTGGCCGGACACCTCATCCCAATAGTTACAATAATGAGCACATATATGGTGATAATGGAAACCCCAAAAATGCTAGCAGTCAAACAGTTTCTCCTAAATACTTAATTCCCACGTACAAGAGAAAATCCCCCTTAGTGCAATATCTAGTGAGATTACAGGGATTACAGGGTTTGATGTCTCTTAGGTCGATCTCCCTCAAGGACCATTGCCTCTATTGTGTCAATGCCAAAAATTAAATCAGATTTATTGTCATGTTTGTCTGCAAAATGTCTAGCAACTGCATAAGTGGCATTATAGTTCTTTATTGCTCACTGGTGCTCCAAGACTCCAATCTGGACCGGAAATGTGGTGATGCCCACATACTGGACACTCAAACAAACACACATAATAATCATAAGAATACGTGATCCATTTTTATATGAATCTTATTTTCCTGTAGGTAATGTATATTTAGTTTGATTCACATTATTCTTGCAGACTTTACATGAACCACATATGAAAAGCCCCTAGATGTTCATAGTCAGGAGCTTTCCTCAGGGAGTCACAAGATGACTGTGAACCAACATGTCTGTTAAGGTGCAAGCCTTTCTGAAGGTGACTGCTTCATGGGCACTCACCATGTGTCCTATTATGAGGTCTCTTTTAAGAGTATCCAGGAATGGATCTTACTCTGTGAGGCTGCGTATGCTAGACTGTAACAAACCTCACCTGATCCTTTTCTCTTTTTTCATCTGGTTTACTTTTAAATAGAATTTCCTCCCTGCTCTTTTTCTTCAGTTTCTCAACTACTTTATGTAATACTTTTAAAGGAATCCTCTTTCCACAAAGCTTTCTTCCAAGTAGCTATCCATATTGTTGCAGTTACTCTTGGACTTTAGGAGGCCTTAGGAGATCCTCTAGGAAACACTCCATTTCTAACTGGTCAGTGATGGCTGTGTACATGTGGTGTGCTGTTTCCGGATGTCTCTTTCTGTATACGTTCATTGAAATTTGGTTATGCCTAACTTCAAGGCAAATGTCAATATATTCCACATACTCACTGCTAATTTTGTGGGGAAAAGCTAGGTTCAAGTCATTATTATGTTAGGTGGCAATTAACATTCCGCCACCCTAACAGTGCCATCCCAAATAAAAAATACACTATATCTCACCCACAAGGATATTTGTGAATTATAATGTTCATTTTCCTCATCTGTGCCACCTGCTCTTTTCACCATCCCATAAAACATTTTGTGAAACTTGAGGTGAACCAAGTGCACATTGCAATTCTTGACAGTTGCCATAAATAGGTGTTTTCAAACATAAAATGGTTTTGCTTGAGACAAAAATTCATCATGGCCTTCAATGCGTTGGTGTGGTTATTTGATGCTAGATGTCTGCTTCTAAGAACGTGAACCCCTGAATCGTGTTCTATGCTGGTGTTAGAAATTCGGTTTCTAGTTGGCAGAGGTATGCACCCTTTCCAAGCAGGAACCACAATCTTAGTCAGGGTAAGTCAGATACACAACATAAATCAACCTGTACTCACCCTCTGGTATCTTGGCACAAAGCAGTCAGGCTTAACTTGAGAGGCAATGTGTAAAGTGTTTGTGCAACACTTCAAACAGTAACATGAAAAAGAGACTCCACATCAAGTTAGAAAATAGGTTGTAATATTATGAACAAACTAAGGCCAAAAGAACAAGAATCCAATAAGTATAACAAGAGTTATGAATTTTTAAAGATTAAATGAAATTGTTGTGCTTAAAACCATGCCTGTTTACATTAGACTGGGGTAAATCCAAACGTTCAGGCTGACCACAATGGAGCATTGGTCGGATGCAGAGACCAGCATTGGTCTGCTGCAAAGTACCTTAAATGCATCGTCAACAGAGTCAACATGCAGGAAGCAAGAAGGCAGTGCATTGTAGTTGAACTGCTGAATTGAAGGCGATGCACAGGCACCGAGCCACGCAATGTCGGCGATGCATCAGAAACTAGAGACGATGCAGTGCGAAGTCAGTGTTGTGATGTCTACAGTCCGTGCAGCAGTGGCACTGCATTGGCATCGAGGGAGAGGCACCATTTCTGATTAGCGCAACATCGCCGATGTGTGGATTCTGGCAGTTACAGCACTTTATACCCATTACAAGGGCCCAGGACTGGATTGGCACCCTTGGCAGGGCAATGCTGGCAGCAAGCAAAGTCCAGGTGCTGTTGTAAGTTGATGAGAAGTCTTTGATGTCCCTGTGACATAGAACAGGGGGAAAACCAGCATGCCCTTGGAGTCACTCTGGGTTCAGGTGAGAGGGGTCCAGTCCTTCCTCAGCAGGGCAGAGGGTAGCAGGCAGCAGGGCAGCACAGCAGAAAAGCAGTTATACCTGAGCAGCAGTCCAGCAGAGTGGTAGTCCTTGAAGCAGCACAGCAGTCCTTCTGCACAAGTCCAGTAGTGTACTGAAGTGGTGGTGTCAAAAGTCCAGTACTTATACCCAGTTGTGCGTTTGAAGTGGGGGAGACTTCAAAGTGATGCCCTTCCTGCCCTGGCTCCAGACTCACTACAGGGGGGTATGCAGCCATTTGTGTGGAGACAGGACACAGATTATTCATGTGTTAGCATCAGCTCTTTCCAGCCTTCCAGGTAGAAGGCACCAAACTGCTAAAGTAAGAAAATGCCAACATTTGCAATTTAAAATCCGACTTCACCATAAGTTGTGATTTTACATTTTGATTCCAGAGACACCAGACTTGGGGGTCTTATCTCTTCCCAACATATAAAATGTAATAAGGTAATCCCAATGTTATCCTATGGGAGAGCTAGTGCTTGCAGTAGTGAAAAATGAATTTAAGAGGTTTTCCCAACAGGGCATATAAAATTTAAAAGTACATGTCCTACTTTTTAAAAACCTTGCACCCTACCCTTGGGCAGTCCAGAGCCTAAACTATGGGTGACTAATATGTATTTATAGGAAGGTTTAGGCCTGGCAAGAGGATTAACTTGACAGGTTGATATAGTAATTTAAAACTGTGACACAGGCTCTGCAGTGGCATGCCTGGGACATGGCTAAGGTGCTACATAAGTGGGTGGCACAATCAGTGCTGCAGGCCCACTAGTAGCATTTAATTTACAGGCGGTGGACACATGTAATACACTTTAGTAGGGACTTATAAGTAAATTAAAAGTGCCATTTTAGAGGAGAGAGTATATGCACTTTAGTACTAGGTAGCAGTGGTAAAGTGCTCAGAGTCCTAAATACAGAAAAAACAAGGTTAGGAAAAGAGAAGTAGAAAGGCAAAAGGTTTGGGGGGACCCTTCAGAGAGGGCCTTTTCCCAACAACTGGCTTATAGGAAATTGTCATCTAATGCAATAATGGTGTACTTTGATTCCCATGTGATGTCATGGATCTTCTCCAAAAGAAATTAGCAGTGTCTATTCAATATGAAGGCAGAACTGTGATGTGTGGGGCCAAAAAACTAGTTCAAGAATATGGTAGTATTCTCCAACAGTCCCCAAGTGGAAGCGCCAATTGATTTTCCTGGAGGATTGGAGAAGTATTTATGGGTTTTGGGAATAAAATATAGACAGGTTACCTTTGGTTTATCTATCTTCAAGAGAGTATATTCATCTTAGTCAATGAGTCCCTGCTCTTTACTTTCCCATAGAATTTTGTGTGATATTCACTATCTTTTTGTAGTCATTGACAGTGACTTTTCCCTAACACACCAAGTCCCAAGGCTGACTGTTAGCCTCCGATCTGTATTGGTCAATGTCCATTAGAATAATGTTCCCCCTTTGTCTGATGGTTTAATAACTAGCATGGGATCATTCATGAGACTCCATAATGCTTCCCTTTACTAACTTGTTAATTTTTTGCTAATGTGACCTTTCTGCTTTATAAGTTGTTTTAAATCATCTATGACGATTCCATGAAAAGTATCTATTGAATCATGTGATGTGCTGGGATAAAGTCTAGACATCAATTTGAAACTACTCTATGATGACAAGTCAAATTGAAATCCCATGTGTAAGAGGGCATTTCTAGTATCCTGAATGTGACCAATTTCTGTGTCTTTATCCAATTCACACAGAGGGGTTAATGACTCACAAACTTGCTTAAATTGCACCGAAATGTGAGAAAAAGAGAGGAAATATGAAATTAAATGTATTAATGCACCATCTTGCACCACCTCAGGTATCTGGCACCAATAACATTAGTGATAACTAATAATGTCCCTAGTACGCTTGTGCTTAAGCTCTTTAAATATTTAATTTTGTATAAATCTTGAGACCAACAAGGTTTAGATTTTTTTTTTTTACAATGGGGATGGAGTGTCCTCTTTAGTACCTCTGTTAAACCAAACAACCTAAAATTATTAGGTTTATTTCTATTGTCATGATTCTTTCTTTCCTTTTTAAGGACAGCAACATCAGATTCAAGTTTAGTGACCAACCATGTTTAATAAATCTTGATTATCACAGATATGCGGTTCATTAAAAAAACACATTTACCATTTCTGCCCACCTGCTGTCAATTTGTTGTAATTTGTTGTCAATTTGTTGTTAGTGGTATTCATGAGTGCTTCACTTGTACTCATCCCAGGATTCTCTCTAAAAAAAGTGTGTAGAAGATTCTATTAGAGGAGAAGGATCATTCTGAAGTCTTTTTGGTTTAACACCACAGCAGGAAGAGGGTGTCTGTTAGTGTCAGCTTTATCAGCAGAAACATTCATATTGCTCATATTGCTTTTATTCTTTATGCATTTAAAATTTCTAAATTTGCCTAACAAAGAAAGATGACATCTAACTAAATATTTAGATGTTAGTACCTAAATGATGAACTTAAAGTTGTAATATATACTGCTAGTGTAACAATACCACATCAGTTACAGAAATACATATAAAGAAAACGGAAATCTGAAGTAAGCTCAGTTGGTAAAACAGGAACACAATTCATTCATCAAAATTCATTTGTAGCTCTGGCTTGACCAAGAGGCTATATTAAAGACCTATGCTATCAATTATTTATTATGTTCATAGAGTTATCTTTGCCTCCACTACAGATAAGTACTTCTCTTTCATCATACTATGTTTGCTACTTGGTGTATCACTCTGTATCTTGTGGAGTGCTCGCATTGTAATGCAAGAGAGACTATTTTACATGTAAAAAGTACACTCAAACATCCCACATTCAAGTTTTTGTCATACCTACATTGCATCCGTTTTTTTCCCCCCTGAATCAAACTTTTTAAATGTTGTTTTTAGCTCTTAGCATATTTAAACATGTTGGGGGGATATTCTCAAGGACTCATCACCGAGTTAGCGACACTTTATCGCAGCCAAAGTGGCGATAGATTTATCGCCCTATTCACAAGCTGGTGCTAACATCCGATATCGCCAGTTTACCTGCGATAGCAGCCGCAAAAAACATCGCCACGGATGACACCGGCAACTAACGCTAATGAGATGCAGAGTAGGTGTTACTGTGCAAAAAGCCGCGAAAACACCACTTCGCAATATTCTCAGCAACCAGCCAGATCGGCGATAAGATCCCAAAACAGGCGATAAGGCGCGTTAGCAGCAGGGATTTAACACCTGCTCTTACCTGGTGTAAGTCGGATGACAACCTGCACCACAAAAGGGAGCCCAGACCAGAGCCACACCTGAAGAACAACAGATGCCATGGAGCTACTGATCATGCAGCTCGGAGCCCCAAGAGGGCCACAACACCCACCGCCACCACAGCCAGGCCCGCCACCTCCCCCCGGAACACCCACCACCCCCCACCCGGCCTACCACAGAGGCAGCGCAGACAAAGACAGCCGACCTTCAGAAAACACACCAGCCTCACAGACTTAACACCAGAGGATGTCATTGCCCACTACAGGCTCAAAAGGACAACCATCCTCCGCATCCTGACCGTCATTGCCCACGGGCTGATGGTACCAACACACCGGACAACCAACATCCCTCCGCAGACAAAGCTTCTGGCTGTGCTGCACCTGTTGGCCTCTGGTACCTTCCAACCAACAACTGCCAGAGTCGGAGGAGTCTCACAGCCAGCCCTATCCAAAATCCTCACACCTGTCTTGGATGCCTTCATCAGCTTGGTACCCTAGTACCTTCATTTCCCCCACACTGCGCAGGAACAGCTGGAGGCCAAGCAAGGCTTCTATGCCATACCTGGCTTCCCGCACGGGTTTGGGGCAATCGACTGCACACATGTACTCCTCGTGCCCCCTGTCGCCACTACACACAATTACCGCAACAGGAAGCACATGCATTCCATCAATGTGCAGGCAATAGTGGACCACCTGGGACTCTTCCCCAATGTAGTCGCCAACTACCCAGGCAGTGTGCACAATTCCTTCATCTTCCGACAGTCCATCATCAACCAGCGCTTTGAGGCTGGCACCTATGGGAATACATTACTCGTTGGTAAGTATCAAATGAACACACCACACACCTCAACTCCACAGTCATGCAACACACGACTCTGGGAATGTACACGTTACAAACTCACACACAACATGTCAAACAACATGCCCACCTACCAGACACGACAGCACAACTTACTGTGGTAACCTGGGCTAGTCATGTACACAAGCCATCAATGGCACGGCACCTCAGCCACACAATAGCAGAATGTGGGGAGAGGTGGGAACCAGGCATGTGCAAAGGAAGCAAGTGACCCATGAATGTACACAATGCCAAGTGTGGCATGGATGTGCTGGCCAGACTGCAGTATGCAGACCACAGACATGTCCATGTCAACATACACTGCTGGTGTTTGGAGTGTAGTGATAGTGGATGCAACCATGTCACCCCAGGCAGTGGGGAAGATCGCGGAAATGTAGCTTGTTACGTCCCCCCCTGTAAGTGTGAGCAGAGTGGACTGGCCCGGCGTACGCCAGGCCAGCGTAGGGGTGTGAATAAAAAGCCCGTTGCTCTGGGCGTGGTTCTTTTCCGGAATGGCCAATGTGTCTGCCAGGGTGGCGCCTCACACCCTGCCATGAGGCCAATGCCGTGAGCGGTGGTGCCTGCGATCCTGTGCGCCTGCTGCACCCCAGGCCGCCGGTCCCCAGAGCCTTCTTGCCCGCCGCTGCGCACCCAGGCCTCACTGCTCACCTGCCGACACCGGCGTGTGTCAAAGAGGGCCCACCATGTGCCGGTGCAAGCTCCAAGCCCGAGGCCCGCGACCTTGGCAGCCTCCTCAGACCATCGCTGGCCTCTGCGACACAGGCCCCCAGCACTCCTTTCTCGTTGATGTACTCCACCGCTGCCTCCGGCCTACACTGCGCTCAAGTAGGTCACACATTTGGAACTGAGTCTTGCTTTTTTCATGGCAGAGTTCATACCATTATACAGGCCTCATGGCAGACTGCATCCCCTTTCAACTCTGGTGCCACTAACTCTGTGCCCCGATATTCATGGACACTCTCTGGTTGAACTTTGTTGGCGTCTGAGTCTATGGCCTGGGGGTTGTCTTCATCATCATGTAGCTGATACTGACTTGGAGTTAAAAATGAGTCTGTAGCATTCATCTCCTCCATATTTCCTGTTTCTGCTTGGTTCTGCCTTCTGCATCATGCCCTGGAAGAACACCTTCCACTGTCCCCCAAAACACTCCGTGACATTCACCTTTGACATCGTCGAGGACCCGCTCAGCTCTCGTGGCCCTACCTCAGTGCACTGCAAGTCACCGTCCCGTGGCGGTGTGCCTGTGCCGGCCGCAGTGCATCCAGGGCCACTAACTCTGTGCAGCTCAAGTCATGGACCCTGTCTGATTGAATATTGGATGGCCTCTGAGTCGATGGCCTGGGGGTCATCAACTCCATGTGTCTGTGGCCCTGCGCTGACTGCTGCCTCCGGCCTCAACTGCGGTCCACCAGGGCTCACACATCAAATCGAGTCCTGACCTGCCCGGATGACGCATCACCGCTGGCTGCACACGCCACCACCGCCAGGACCACCTCCAACCAAAAACTGCCAGAGTCGAAAGAGTCATACAGCCAGACTATCAGAGTTGCTCACACCTGTTTTGGATGCTATCATCAGCTTGATACCCTGCTCAGCTCTTCAGGTGCCACTTACTCAGTGCACCACAACTCACAGACCCTTCTGATTGAATATTGGGTGACCTCTGTACTTGCTCCGGTTACCACCATGATGCTTCACAGTTGTTTGTGTTATGTCGGTGTTTTCTCTTTCCGCTTCAATAGTGATCACTGTTTAAGTTGTTGCCAGCACCAACCACTCCCTGAGGGCTGGCTCACACTCACCCCACACCCATCCAGCAAAGGCGTCACTGGTCAGGTGAACCTGGTAATGAAAAGTGGCCGGGCGCACGTGCCCGTAGCCAGTTCAACTAACTATCAACGTGTGTCCGTGTGCTCATTACGTATGCATGATGGCCCCGGGACCTCCCACATTACATTGTGCTGTGTACAGCAGACGCAACCATGTCCCCTCAGGCAGTGGGTAAGACCTTGGACATGTAGCTTTGTCGTCCCCCCCTTAATACGTAAGAGGAGTGGACTGGGCCGGCGTACGCAAGTACAGCGTAGGGGTGTGAATGATTATCCCGGGGCTCTGGCCATGGTACAGTACTGGAAATGTGCAAATGCGTGTGTCTCTGTTGCAGTGTGGGTGTCCGTTGGGGAGTGTAAGTGGTCCCTGGTGGGAATTGGACAGCCACATATGTAATCTAGTTCTGCTGCCATGAGGTCGAATCCCACCCGCACATGTTCAGCCACCTCCTTCTGGCAGTCTAACACCTGGCCTTGGAATGCGATGTGTGCTTTGCTGAGGTGCTGGGAGCCAGCCATGGTGGTGGGTGCTTCCTGCTGTGTGGTCTGTGCAGGGGGTGGGGTCTCCTTGATGCAGCTGGGCTGCCCTGCTCCTGGAGGTGGGTTGCTGTAGCTGTCCATGAGCTGTTGTAGGGCGTCGGTGTCGAAGGTGTGGAGGTCCTCTTCATCATCACTGATGAGTTGTCTGGTCTGCTCTGCAGAAGGTGTTGATTGTCCCTCTGCAATGTGAAGGGGAGATGCATTGTAACATTGTGTTGACATGTATGTTGACGCATTGTTCAAGTTAACATACAGACTGCATGACAATGTACATTGTGACTGTTTGGGAGGAGCTGGCTATTTGATGCGGGACAGTGGACATTTGAACTACATCACGGATGAGAGGTTGTACACATACATTATTATCTCACAGTTTCCTGCTATGCGAGATGTGATTGGCCAGTTTCTACGCACAAGCGGAACCAGTTGTGTCCTCTGTTCTGTGGAAGGAGTGTTGCACTTTGTACCACATTGTCGTCAATGATGATGTTCTGTTATTGCTATGTGTGTGTGCTGCATTGTGGGAGAGTCGCCCCTGCAGCTGTGATTTTGCTGCCCCTTATCCCTTTGAGGCGATGTGCCTTTGACTTCTGTGCTTCTACAGTGCTGAGATGTTGCGGACTTGGCTAATTTTGGCTCTAGTTTGGATTTTGGACTCTTGGGCATGGTTTATCCGCAGATGTGTTGTTGACGTCAGGGGTTGTTTGTGCACGTGGATGTGTCAGAGTGTGACTTGCTCCTTTACGGATGTGTTCCACACTCAGCCACCTCAGTGTCGTGGCGTGCACCATGTCATGATAATTGGACTGCAGCCATGCTGTTCGTCATACAGTGTCACTTGCATTGTCAGTGTGGCTCACAGCGACGCAGCTTTGCTGGTTTTAACACGTGTGCATGGGTTGGTTGTGAGATTGGTGCTGTGTGGGGAGGGACGCCTTAGTGGACAGGGGCCTACTTGCTGTTTGTATGTGTGCTGCAGTGTGTCAATGGGATCAGGGACATGATCCAGAGTCATTGTGGGTGTGCAGTGTGCTGTACTTAATTGTGCATGTGTGCCATTGTGCCCCTCTCCCCCTGCCCCCTCAGTCCCTGGTCGGTACTCACCCTGGTGCTGTTGTGTCAGGTCATGTCAAGCAGTGTCCGGACCCCCAACTCCTGCCACTGTCTCCCCACTGATGACTGTGGCCACCATTTCCTCCATCTCATCCAGCTCCTGGTGTTCCGCTGGACTGCCACCTCCAGTCTGCATTGATGCCTGATGGTTGTCAGCGAGTTTCTGCTTGGTTTTGCGCTTCGCATCATTCCAGCGCCTCTTGACGTCTCCAATTGTCCTCCTCCTCACTCCGACTGCATTCACCTTGTCCAGGATGGACTGCTGTATTGCATTTTTATTTGCCAATGACACGTTGGAGGTGACGAACAGTTTTTGGTGGTGTTCTATCACCTCCGTGATGATGATCCTGTTTTCCTGCGGACTGAACCTCGTCTTTCTCGTCTTCTTCTCCTTGCCCTTCCGTGACCCCGAGGTCCCAGGCTGGTCCTCCTGGGGCTTGTGGGGTTCTGGTCGTTCTCTGTACTTGCTCCGGCTTCCTCCATGGTGCTACACAGTTTGTATTATTTCGCTTGTGTTTTTCGGTGCTTTTATAGTGTATTTTCCCGCATGATGCGTGGGAATTGCAGGCCTGTCGCTGGTTGTCGCAGATTTTTTTATCGCGGTTGGCCACATCGCAACTTTTTTCACGTTCGTGTTTCGCGTTTTTTGGTCGTCACAGTAATTTTATCGCGGTCATTTGACGCGTTTGCGTGAGACTATCGCATGGTACCGCCGTGTTGAGAATACAACGTTAACACAGCGTTATTTTCCCGCGATAGACTGCGATGTGCAAAGTTGCGTTAAGCTAATTTTGCGATAATTATCACACGTTCTTGAGATTATTCCCCTTGGTGTCTCTGTGTTTTCAATGCAAGGGTATGGTTAGCTATGTGTTAATTTAACACAGGGAAATCGTCACCAAGCTCAATGACAAGGTCCTCTTCCTCTGACGTAAAGGATCGTGGGTTTTAAGTCCATTTAGGCAGAGGTGATTTCCAAATTTTACTGAAAATTAAATTTTCAAAAAAGGCACAAGTTTAATGTTGCGCAACTCTTATCAATATTCAATCTCTGCTAGCAGCACCCCATTCTATGTATTGTAGCTATCTCCCAATTTAAGAACTGTGGGCAAGGACTACAGTTCCCAGCAACAGTCTTGATGTCTCATCTAGCAGTATATACCAATTGCATGGAACATCTCATCGAAGAGATATCTCTTTTCTTTTCATTCAAACAGTAGGGCTCCTACTCAAGCCATATTCTGCAATGAAATAACTGAAAGGCAGGCCTACACTGTACAAAATGTGATTATTTCACATCTCGTTAGGCTTATTGCTCCTCATAGGCCTGACTGATCATTTTGTTTGAAGCCAATGTTTTCCATATGCCGGTGGTTGTAGTGAAAACGGTTATTCCATTTTGGGTTTATTTACAAAGGGGACTATTACAGCAAAAAGCAATCCTATTATCTCTCCTATTTGCAGAGTAAGAGTTATAAATTATCTTGACTCAGACTGATGCCATATGATTCTGATAACGTTTGAATTGAAAGGCAAAAACATTTATAAGTTCAAGATGTATAACTTTAAAGCAATAAGGATTTGACCAGTTCTACATTTGCCTGTGATACCTCAATTAAGCAGAACTCTCTTGCTTTACCAATGCTTGTTATTCTTCAGCGATGATAGTGCTTACGAGCATTGCAGGTATAAATAGAGAGCTGATGAATAGGTTATTAACCACGGTGAATGCTAAGTAATACATAAAGAGCACATGAGCACTGTGAAGAGATGTTGAAGATAGAGTAGACCATGTGATCCAGCAGAAATTAATTATAAACAATAGAGCACTCAAGGTTTAGGCATTGTTTAAAGCTATCACAACAAACACAACAAGCATTGGCATAACCAATAGGTCTCGCTTTTGGGACCTTATAAGTATTTAGTTATGCAGCACAATTTCCTTGGTGCAACAACATCTACTGTTGCATGGCTAAACACTTATAAGGTCCCAAAGGTGAGACCTATTGGCTATGCCAATGCTTGTTGTTGCTTATTGCTGTATTTGAATATTAAACGGGTACTGATGAGGTGCAAACAATGCCCAGAAATGCATTAAGCATTGCATTTCAGAACATAGTGTGTACATGGCTTATCAATGTTCACTCAGGAACCACCACATTCAACAGTGTCCGCTGAACTCCTCAGCTACGCTTGAGTATGCAACCACCACCAACAGCGTCCCTTTACCCCTTCTTGCAGTACTGCCACACCGTACCTTAAGAGTCCCACCTCCCCCAGCGCACACCCCAGGACGTACCTGCGTAGAAGCGGATGAGGCAGGCGATGTCGGGCTCCAGCCCCTCGTCCTGCAGCTGGCTCTGCTGGCGGAAGCCCAGGCGCTGCAGGTAGCCTTCGGAAGGCGTGCCCGGCTCCCGCCGCAGTCGCCGCCGCCTCCGCAGCAAGGAAGAGCCACCGTCGGGCTGCAGCAACAGCAGCGGTTGGAGCGGGCTGCCCGGCTCGCACTCGGTACCTCCTGCCTCGCGCTCCATAGATGCCCCGCACAGCTCCGCCCCCTCCCTGCCGCGCGACGGTCTCATGAATATTTAATCAAGAGAATAAAAAAATAACAAGACACAAACTCTACGGTGCTTTTACATATTCATACGTCGCGTCATAAAGGGGCGGGGTGGTGCCTTTGCAGAACAAGCATTTGAAGGCACGAGCGGGGAGGAGGGGGGGCGACGCGAGTGGTGCGCGCGCGCCACAGCGAGACATCTGTTTTGCATTATCGGGCATGATAATTGCAAACAGATGTCTGCTGCGCGCGTAACCGCAGGGAAAAGGCCATGACGCACAAGCGTCTGGTCAGCTTTTCAAACCCCCTAACATAAAGTCTTGAAAGAGCAGCGCTTGCGCGCTACTCGAGGCTCGACCTAAAAAGTGACCAAATCAATATGAGAGTGAAATACTGCAATAGTTGATATTCTAAGTGAGGTCTAAAAAGAAAGGTAAAATGCAATTAAACGGGAAGTTGTAATGAAAGGTAGATGCTGCATTGCAGAAAACATCAAGGTAGTGGGTCTTGCAAGGGAATATGAGTGCCAAAATTTAAGTATTTTAGAAATGTATTAAAATACAAGTCTATTGGTGACTACTTCTAAACTGTGGTCGCAATCTGAAATGAAAACAAACTCCAAAAGTTGAGTTATACTGTCAGTAGAAATGTGTATTAGCCCATTCTCAGTACGTATAATTTCCTGTTAACAGGGATCGAGTGATTTGTTTTCTAATGAGGCCAGCCTAAGGCAATCAATGGTAGATTGAGCACAAAATGGCAGGCACACCTACACATGAAACTTTTCGTGCTGGAGCTGTGCTGTACATTTATTCTGGATGAGAAATTATTTCCCCTCAGTAATGAGCAGTTTCTAGATTCAAAATACAAGGCTTTGAAAAAAGACCCATTGGTCGAAACACGTTGTCTGTAAATAAATCCTACTTGAGGGCGCAATCCTGGAGTGCGAGTGTTTTGTGTCCCAGAACGGGGGCGCAGTGCTTCCATTTACATTGAAATACATGCCAAACTTCTTTTGTGGATCACATTTTTGGTGCTGAATGTTCTGTAACGTTCAATTCTGCAGAACTGACTCAGGGCCAGATGTACTAAGCATTTTTATGTTCACAAGCAGGCCGACCCGCAGAATTGGCCCATTTGCAACCTCAAAAAAAGCATTTTGGTATGTATAAAACTGAAACTGTGATTTGGTAAGACGTTACTGAATAGCCACCCAAATATAGATTCTGTATTTGAATGGGACATTACATACAAATGTCGATTCGTAATGGCATATATCAATGTTTTGCGACTGAATTCCAGTCACAAAACATTAATAATTTACCTGCTACAAACATGTAGTGGTAACCCATTCACAAATGGGAAGAGCTGCCCTGGTGACCCCTTCCCCTTTTTGAATTGTGAAAAAGTTTGTTTAAGTGGCGACAGTGGTCCACTGGACCACTGCTTCTTCTTAAACAAACAAAATAAAAAAATAAACTTTTCTTTTTCAACTTAGTCCCATTTCTGTTAAGGGAAATGGGCTACTTAAAAAAAAAGTTTGCTTTATTAAAAAGCAATCACAGATATGGTGGCCTGCTGATCCAGGCAGGCCACCATCCCTGTAATGGTGCCGATTCCTAGTGTGTCTGCAAATTGTGACCTACCTCATTAATATTCATGAGGTGGGGCTTGTGACTTACTAGGAATTGCTAATATAAAAAGAAAACTGTCATACATTAGGAATTGCGATTTCCTAATAGGAATACAGTAAAAATCTCAATATGGAAATCACAATTACTAATCTTGATACATATGACCTTCATTTCTGGATATTCTATTCACACACCAGATGAATCAACAAACCATGTACTTTTTGGACATTCAACTGAACATCACAGGAGATGGTTTACAAACAGCTGTCTTTAAGAAACCAACGGATAGAAACAATGTGTTGCACTACACCAGTTTTCATCCGCCTTCACTCAAGAAACATTAACCTCTTTCACAATTCATCAGAATTAAATGTATCACATCAGACCAGTTAAAAACAAATGAAGCCATTCAAGAGGAATATGTATGATACAGTAAAAGAGGTTACCCTTCTGAAATTCAATCAATCAATCAATCAGGGATTCTTTAAGTGCGCTACTCACCCCTGAGGGTCTCAAGGCGCTGGGGGGGAGGAGCAGCTCCGGTCAGTCAAAGAGCCAGGTCTTAAGGGTCTTCCTGAAGATGTGCAGGGTGGGGGCGCGTCTGATGTTGATCGGGAGCTCATTCCAGGTCTTGGCAGCGATGTAGTAGAAGGTTCTGCCTCCTGTTCTTGCTCTGCGGATGTGGGGGGATTCGGCGAGGGTGAGGTCGGCTGATCGGATGTTCCTCTTGGGTACGTGGAAGGAGATTCTGTCATTGAGGTATTGGGGGCCGATGTTGTGGAAGCATTTGTAGGCATGGGTGAGTATCTTGAAAGTTACTCTATTCTCAACGGGGAGCCAGTGGAGGTTGCGCAGGTGTTGGGTGATGTGTTCGTGTCGCGGGATGCCGAGGACGAGTCTGGCTGTGGTGTTCTGTATGGTCTGGAGTTCCCTGGGACCACTGCCTGCCCTTAAAAAATATGTTCAGAGCCTGTCACAAAGGGGAAGGGGTCGCAAATAATTTGCGACTCGCTAAATAGGCTTTGTACATGGCCCATGAGGTTTTTGCATGCGCAATTGGGTCGCAAACCCGTTTGCGCATGCAAAAACGAGTCGTACATCTGGCCCCAAATCTTTTGCCATCAAGCGCATTATATCTCAGAGATGGGAGGTATTAGAACAGGAACCAGATTTCAAAGCATTATTTTTGACAAAACCCATATTTGCACATTCATGCTCTAAGAGCATAAGAGAATTGCTTAAGACACAACCAACAGATGAAATAAGGAAGCACACAGGCATGAAGAAGTGTTATAACTGCAGTCATTGCAGCAACGTTATATTAGGCAACACGTTCACCCATCCGCAGACAGACAAAAGATGACCTTAAAACACTCTTCAGACTGCAATTCAGAGTTAGCCATTTATGCAATCAAATGTCTGTGTGGTCTTACATATGTTGGAAGAACTACACGCAAATCAAAGTGAGAATAACGGAACATAAGAGTATGATTCGCACAAAAAATAGGGATTCGTGTTTGGCAACACATTGGCTAAACACTCAGCATACCATACCTCAATTACGCTTTACCAATTTAGAGAAATTGACACCCTCATCAGATGGAGACATGCATAAATCACTAGCACGTAGAGAGACATTCTGGATTAAATTCCTAAAAACATTAACACCAAAAGGATTAAATGACAAGATTGAGACGGTATGTTTTCTATAATGTCTGATATAATGTTCCCTGTGGTTCTTGCTATGCAATCACAATTTTCGTTTGATGAATGGTTCAGAACATTTACTTGATAATTCAGGTATTTTCCATTGGTCATTGTGAATCCACTATCCACACGCAAATATAAATCGCAGCATGAGTCACTTGCACAAGACCAGGGATATGCACTAAACATGAATGAACAAATGCGGGTCGCGATTAGTTTGGCACGTTTAGCTATCACGCATTCTTTTTTCTTCATTCTCTCTTTAGCAATTGAGGTTACTGATGACCTTAACGAAAGTTCGCCCAGTAGAATATTGGTAACTCAAACTTTTATAGTATTAATGAAGATCGCATATTCAACACTGGCTGGCAGGCAGGCCCGCAAGTTTTTTTCCTTTCTTTGCTGCTCACTGTAAGTCCTTCTTCACTTTTGGTTACGCACGCATACGTCACTGTGTAACTTCACCCGAAGACGACGGTTACGGGAATCACTGCACGCCAGAACACAACAAACACGGACGTCGGAAAGCCCATTTCTCACATTAACAAGTAGGTTTGTAAGCAGCATCGGGAGTGTAAATTCTTTCCGTAAGATCTAGTTATATACAAGCATTTATACCCAGTGATTTTTTTGTGTTTAGAATGGTGGACTGTTTCAGTTGAAGTACTAGGACATTCAGTTGTGGCTGGTTTCTCAGGAATCAATGCTTGAGTAAGTAGGATCATAGATCTTAACATGGAGATCTTTGGCAAATTTGTTTGGTACAGACCGTACTCATTTCGTGTCTCACTCTTTTAGCGGTGAAATCTTCTGCTTTACAAGATTTTGAATCGGACAGATGTCCAGGGCGGTTTAGGAATGTGCGACACTGTAGTATGATGTTTAACGATCACGGTTGTCCTGCATGCTTTTGATCATACCAGAAGATTAAAAACACACATGGCATTTGCACGTGGGGTGCACCGGTGATTCTATTGGCATATCTTGAAATACACACATAACTTACGGTTTTGTTTGCACGTGGAAATTGATAATATATGTTATTTTGTAATTATGTAAGCTGTTCCTGACGGTGGTTTATGAGAGTAAAAAAATAAATATTTACATTTATGTGTTGTTTCACAGTTTCCCTGACAAAGGGTTTGGGAAAAACCGAATGCATTGGGAAACCGCAGAAGCCAAGAAAAAAGTCTTTCACATTTCATTGGACTATGGATATTATTGAGAATGTGATGTAACATTAATTGAGGTATATATATATTGGTCACTAGAACATATTAAAAAATAGTGTTGTCAAAAAAATGAGGATCTGCAAGTATATATGATTGTTCACCATAAACAAATTTTTCTTAAAAACTACATACTGTACACAATGATATATAATTGTGTTTGAACCCTAGTGGTCTACAAGTAGTGCGCTCTGTGAAAAGTGTACTGGCTATGTACACCTGTATCGGTTATTGTTCACATGGACACGAGCAGGTCCTGTCTCAGAGCAGCACACAATTGGTTACATTTGAAAAAGTTCAGTTAAACTGGTAAAATATTGAGTAATATTGAGTAATTTGGAGTAATTCTTCCTTTCTGGATAGCCATCTTATTTGATGGAAAGCTAATCCCAACATATCATGACCCATGGTGATGAATGTAAGCCAGGCTAGTATGTTTAGGCAACATCACTAAGCCTGATGAGACATGTTGGTCTATTCTTATCATGACAAATACTGAACAAAAATCCCTGCATAGTCAGTCTCAAGTCCCCCCCATTACAATGGACCAGCTGACAGCTTTGTTATCTGTTGTTATGCCGCGACCTACTCTGAAAGCACACCTAAACTGCATCAGTTCTCTTTGATTTCTTTTTTATTTCAAAATGTGTAATAAAATAATTTTGCAAACCAACGCCATTAGAGTATTTTTAGGGTGCTACTGTTTGTCTCAATTAAAAATACCCTAAAAATGAATACCACAATATTTAAACTAATGAGCATTTGCTATCGTTCTACATAGTTTTTCTTCTTTTTCTTTTAATTTAACAACCTAGATGCTTTTTTTTTTAAATTGAGACACATATTTACATCCTGGGTGTCACCTAAAGGGAGCACCACACACATCTTTCGCAACTAATAAGATGACAATTGCGCTCATCTTGTTAATTATTGGGACTCTGAGTGCCAGCGACTGGCTCATTAGTGTTTTAGCAGCGCTGCTATTATGCTGAACAGCTACACAAAATCACAAACCTCCCCTTCATATAGTGTTGACCCCATCACACTTAATTTATTTAACAAAGCCGGCAGTCTCTCTCTGGCAGAAACGAGAGGTGAACTATCACGATGCAGACACCCGCAAGGCCACTTACAACAATTAGTTTCGAGATACACTCTTATTGGGGATTCGTAGAAAATCGCACATTTCCAAGAACAAGCTAGTCTCGAAAAATTAGGAAATGCACCACACTATAACCACTTTAATTTGTTTACAATTGTAGGCATATAGCGCACACGAAAACTGTTGAGCACATTGAATCCATCCATGGGCCTGTTAGAAAATAAATGTACATGAATGCACCAGCTTTTCCACCTCCTGCACTTCAATGCAGTTTGGCAAACATGACAGTAATTATGAGTCTAGCAATTAACTGTCTAAATAGCGCGGTTGCTATTCAGAGTTCAGCTAAATGATAACATATCGCACGTGGAAAACAACAGCAAGGGACCATTTGGTTTGGTTAATTATTTAATCAGATTCATTCTGTTTTGACATGTTATCCATTAGCGACAAGCGATTTTATGTTTGTTTGCTGGGAAAAAATAAACATTGAACCCGGCATAGCGTGCGATGCCATAGAGGCGCAGAGCCATCTGAGAATGGCTCTTCGGTAACTGAAGGAGGTGTTTGCAAATTGAACCTAACCAAACTGAATCCATCTGGCAAAAAAAAAAACAGTAAGGTGAAATAAGATCGCCAAGAATCATGTGCTACGAAAGAAACACATGCTAAGAGTGACAGATAGAATTCACCTTAGCTTTCACAGATATCGAGAGCTACTGATAAAAATCGTGCTGTTTTTAACATACAAAGGTCTGCTCTATTACAAGTGTCATATAATGCACTTGTAATAGGGCGGGCGAGATACCTGTCACTTTCGTATCGAGTTTCTGTCCTCCAAACTCTAAATCAGGCCTATTTTTGAGATAGTGCTTAGAACCACAGCCTTCACTTGTGTAAAATATTGTTATAGAACAGAAGCATATTTTCTTCTAAGGACTGTAGGACTAAGCCCTCCCTCCCTACACGCCCTACAATGCACCCAGATTGTCTCCTGTAATAACCTCTACTGTTTGTCTCCCAAGTAGTTATTTAAATTAATTTACTGTGCTCGTAGCAAATATTCTATCTGGAGGGCTACAGCATGCATTCACTATCTTTAACAGTGTTTAAATAATATTACATTCACAAAATGGAGCTTTTGATTCACAGGAACTGTATTTGTAGGAATTTACAAACATATACCCATTCTATTTTTACTTTTCAATCTTAATTTTCCACACAATTAAGTCTGTGCTATGGTAAGAAAGGTTGTAATTTTGTACAAGGACAACCTTGTATGCTCACAAGACCAGGGTCAATATCTCATATATACACAATGTCCTGTAGGACTCATTCAGAGTGTGGGACACCTCTTAAAACATTTTGGGGAATCCATCATTCAATGCCATATCATTCTATCACAGTAGCATCTTACTACTTGAAACTAAAGACGAAAACACAGGACTGATAAAGGTAACTGTCGCTAGTATGTATTCACAATTCATATGCAGTGTTCAGTGGGACAGTGAACAAAGTGCAGACGACGCAGTGCTCAAATGAGTGAACAAACATATATATCACAAGTAACAAAAGACACTGTACAATGCCCCTGGTTCTGTACATAATTTTCAGGTGTAGATATTAGGACACTGTAGGTAAATTCACAGTTCCTATTAATTAGAATAAATCTAGGAACCGTGGGGGGAGTTTTGTTGACGTTTCAAACCTGAGTAAATGAAGGGGTCTCTTTAGGACCAAGTCATCTGGTTAAACATCCAACGTGTGAGTTCTGTTCTGCTTACTGTCTGATCCACAGACACACCACAAGACGTCAATACTTGGCTTGGCTTTAATCGCTTGTACAGATGTGTTCAAATACCACAATAAACTTCTTATTCTTAAATAATCCGATGAGCGGTAAACTCATCCGCCACGAGGGCTGCCATTAACATTCAGCGAGCTAGAAGCTACACGGCAGATCTATAGTAATGCCGTCTTACAATAACTTTGCAGGCTATAAAGCCATGTTTTGGAGATATATTAGGAACATCTCGGAAGAGGGTCCTAGCCATTCAGTAAGTAAGGTGTTCTCACCATGACCTTCATGAGTCTAGGAACATATATTTCAGAACAATGTTGACAGTTGTTTGTGGGCATCCTGCACATTCCTATACAGCAAATATACAGCATATATGTGTGTGTGTGTGTATATATATATATATATATATATATATATATATATATCCAACAATCCTCATGCCACAGAACGCCACAGCACAAGGAAAAGCCGCACTCAGGGATTTCAACAAAGAATAGAATTTATTGACTGACGCGTTTCAACCTAAACGGTCTTTGTCAAAGTCATTAAACACCCGGAAGTGCTACATTTTCAATGCATCCTGAACCCAGTGAACATAGAAGACATACTGTCAGGGGCTTCATGGTTACATAAGGTGAGAGGCATTAGAAAACAGACTATCTGTTGAAACTCAGCCATGGTCTCAAGATTGCAAACAAAATTAAATATGTATCAATAATTGAAATTCAACAGTTTTAAATGTCACTGTAATCATGGTAAATGCATATCTGTGAAAATACATATTTATAAACAACATATTTTCGGCAGGCAACTGAAATACTGAAGATATAGGTCAAGTGACCTTGAACATGTGACTCAATTTCCGATGTGTACCGGCAAGTGCCTTAGCATGATATTTCCTCTGCTAGAGCTACATGGCTAATGAGAAGCAATCAATTGAAGTGTCCTGCGCCTAGTGGCAGCTTGTTTAGGCTAATGGCTTTTCCTAAAGTGCCTATCACCCAACCCCATACCCCCGAGAAAGAAACAAATCAATTAACCCCCTACTGGATTATAAGGTGAAAAACATAACAAAAGTGAAATTCAAAACCAGGGTAAATGTCATGCAGATTTCACTTGTATTCCCTGCTGCGCCGCATTTAAAATTATCAAAAAAGGAAAAAATAAAGCTAAAAATAAAAATTAAGAATGAAAGGCAAGACGGAGCTATTAGTGTCCAAGACTTGGAAGGTCACCAATGTGGTCCTGATTGCACTCTACCCTAAAAGGACGTGGAGATCCTCATCATGGTTGAGGCCCCCGGGAATCTTGCTCTGAAGTCGTATAATGTATTCGGACTCCATGCGCCGCAGCTTGCGTTCACGGTCGCCTACTCTTGCATGCGGGGAGATCCTGTCAATACCAAAATAGGAGATTTTAGAACAGATGTCAGTGACTCTCCAATGTGCTTGTACACAATGTTTGGCAATAGTGTATTTGAGATCCCTGTTTTTAATCGCACGCAAATGCTCCAAGATTCTCTTTTTGACCGGAAAGATAGTACTTCCCACATACCTCAAACCACACATGCAAGTCAACACATAAATCACATAATCGCTATTGCAATTTATAAATTTGTGTATTTTGGCACTCCTGCCTGTTGGAAGCTTGTACTGCTTGACATTGGGACTATTTGCACAGGCCTTACATTTCCCACATCTGTGGAACCCTGGTAACTCTCTCAGCCAAGATCCCTGGGTCTGCCTGTTTGTTGACATGTGACTGTGGACCAAAATGTCCTGCAACAAGTTACATTTGCGGTAAGTGATGTGGGGGGATGGGCTGACTAGTTTGCCTATCGTCAGATCTGTCCTGACCAGGTGCCAATGTTTCCTTATTATTTTGTGTATGGCTTGAGAGGCATAGTTGTAAGTGGTAATTAGCCTCACCTCCTGTTTGCTTGTGTCCCTGACCTTAGGTACTAGGAGGCTTGTCCTATCCCTGCTGGATGCTTTGGTTATTGCTGTCCTGATAGCTCGTCCTGAGTACCCAAGTGTTCTGAATCTTCCCACCATGTTGCTCTCTTCCTCAGTGTAAGCCTCTTTCGAGCGGCAATTCCTCTTGGCTCTGAGAAGCTCACCGTAGGGGATGCTCCTCTTAAGGCTCTCTGGGTGGTGACTGCGGGCGTGCAAGATACTATTGCCCGCTGTGGCCTTTCTAAAGAGCCTAGTATGAATCCTGTTCTCTTTCACCTCCACTAGAACATCTAAGAATTCTATAGTGTTCTGGTGTATCTTGTTGGTGAATTTCAGATTTAGTGTGTTGTCTGATAGGCCTCTTATGAAAGTCTCAAGCAAATCCTGTGGACTGTCCCAAATTAGAAAAATATCATCGATGTAACGAGTCCACAGGATTAGGTGGTCTGCACAGTGTAAGTTTGCTTCGTTCCAAATGTGCTCTCCCTCCCACCACCCCATAAACATACAGGCATAGCTTGGAGCGAAGCAACTCCCCATCGCTGTGCCCGTCAGCTGTTTGTACCATTGGTCTTCAAATAGGAAGCAGTTGTTTTCGAGACAGAATTGCAACATTTCCATTAACATCATGGTATGATCGTACATTGAAAGTGGTCTGTCTCTAAAGAAAAATTTACATGCTTCCAACCCTAGATCATGCTCAATGCAGGTATAGAGTGCCACAACATCTATTGTGGCAAGAATGTAAGAATCTTTCCATGGGATTTCCTGTATTTTGGATATAAAATCCATGGTGTCCCTGCAGTAGAAGGTAAATTCATTACATACGGGCACAGAAAGTAATCCAGGTAAATAGAACTGTTCACTAGTAGTCTCTGATTTGCTAAAGTTATGGGTCTACCTGGTGGGTCTGTCGGGTGTTTGTGCACCTTGGGTAGCATGTAAAAAACCGGGGTAACTGGTTTCTTAACTAGTAAAAATTGGAATTCATTCGGGCTCAACAAACCTTGCCCGTGCCAGTTCTCCAAAAGTTTGTGGTACTCAAAGATAGTTTTACTGTATTGGGACAGACTAGATCTCAGATAGCTGCCTGAGTACTCTAACTGTCGTTTGGCTTCTAGTCTGTATTTATTGATATCCCAGAGGACCACATTGCCTCCCTTGTCTGAGGGCTTTATGACAAACGTGTCCGCTTCTTTAAGGGATTTCAGTCCTGATCTTTGTCCCTCAGTCAAATTGGTGGCAAATTGATTATCTCCAGCTCTCCATAGCTCCACTAGATCATGTATCACCATTTCATGGTCCGTGTCAATTCTGTCATGTAGGGTAACGGGATTGAACTTGGACTTGGGCTTAAAATCACTCCTTGATCTTTGCCCCGTGCAAATGCCCATACTGCTGAGCAACTCACGGTCCGTTTCCCAGTCTCTTGTCCCCAACTCCATCTCAGTGAAAACAAAGTCTCAATGTCACCCATTGCTAAGACTTCAGTCAAAAGGCTCATGGAGGGCCCTTGCTCTGCCACCTCCCTAGTGTCCCTACTTCTTTTCAGGGTATGTATCTAGAGTAACTTAAGCTTTCTTATGAAGAAAAAAATGTCAATTCAAGTGTGAGAATATTCAAAATTGGCAATAGGGCAAAAAGAAAGTCCAAGTTCTAAGACAGAGCGTTCATCTGAGGTAATGGCATGGGGGGATAGGTTAACTATGGTAAGGTTTGTGTTCTCACCCATCATTTGTTGCGTTTGCTTTGCCGTGTGCCTCTCCCATGCGGCTTCTCGCTGTCTTGCACCTGTGCCTCCTCTCCTGGTTTTTCTTTTACATTGCTTCCTCCTCTTCCTCTTCCTCTAGGAGGTTTCTTTTTGCCAGTTTGATTCTGTACTAAAAAACAATATTCCTCAAGTGAATGGTGCTTTGTCCGCAGATGATGTACCTTGTCGTTCCTCCAAGTCTGAGCATGCATCCGAGCTTGATTCCGACGTTGCTGGTTCCTGCTGCCATTGGGATTCTGTTTGTCTGAAATCCCTTCTTGCTGTTTCATATTTTTCGCCAAACGTAAGAATACGTCCCAAAGCATAGTCATTCTTATCTCTTACGAATTTCCATCTTTTCTTTGATTTTATTCCTTCTTCATATTTCACTAGTTGCCCTTCCATTTCCTTCAGGAAGGTTTTAATCTCATCCTGGGCGGCATGTTTCTCAAGGGTGTCTTTTAGTGTTTTTATGTCTTCACTGACTTGTTGGAGTATATATATATATATATATATATAGATATACCTATGTCTATAGATATTTATATATAGATATACCTATGTCTATATATATTTATATTTATATATAGAGAGAGATAGATAGATAGATAGATAGATAGATAAAAACCTCCTGTATGCTTTTATAACAGATATGACAATATGCAAATTATTTATGTGTGCATAACAAATTTGGTGCCATTTAGTCCTGCTGAATTTTTTATATCCTTCATCAAATGAAACAGCCTCCCCTTGTCAGTCAACACCATCTTCAAAACCAGCAACATCATCTACAAAGCCATCATGACTAACATCCCTGCCTACCTGGCTAGCAGGTTCACCAGCCATGTTGGGTCTCGGCACGCGCAGCCAGGGCACAATTAGACTGACGACAAACATGTGCGCAAAAAGCACAAGGAAGTAGGCTTCCTCAATCCATGCACCAAAGATCTTGAACTATATCTCCTTAGCCATCATGAGTCCATAAGGCTGTTCCAATTTATGAAAGAGCTGAAGACTCACCTGTTTAAAGAACACTACATAATGATGCAGTAACATTTCATCCACTAGCAATCCCTTTTATCACATGCTGACAGATGCCTAAAAACTCCTTATTACTCCTTACTACTCCTATGCACTAGACATATTTGAGCCCTAAAAACTCCGTACCACTTCTTTACACAACAACTCTGTAAGCCCTACAACCTCCTTAATACCCAGATGTACTATCCATTCCTGAGCCCTAAAAAACTTGTTCCTACCCCCACGTCACTACCTACTCACTAAAAAAGCCTTAATCCACCACTGTGCTCCCTGTCCTTGAGCCCTTAAACTCCTTATTTCTCATATACACTACCCACCCCTGAGTCCTAAAAAACTCATTAATACACCTATGCACTAATCATCCTTGAGCCCTAAAAAAGATTCCTTACTATCATTATACACTACCTATCCCTGAGCTCTAAAAACATCTTACTACTCCAATATAAACATAAAAATTCATAACCATATACCCATATCTTAAATTATATCTATTAAATTAATTACTTGATACATACTTTAAATGTAATATATTTAAAATTAAATGTAGTGGATACACACACATATAGTTGTAAACAATTAAAAACAAACTTATCTGCGAAGTAAAGTGCTGACAAGCTACCATTGATGTAAAGGCTCCAGAGATACTGACCTGTAATATAATGGCGAACAATGTAAATAATGTGAGATTATGTTAACATACTTTCTGGCATTGCTACAAATCCTTGCAGAAGGATTTTAGCTTGCTGTGCAATGTAACAGTACTCTGTTTTCACTGGAAACATGTTAAAATCTGAAAGTGTGACCTCTAGTCATTTATAGGAAGGACATCAACAAAATGTTCTGTCATTAGCAGCTTTATTAAGGCCAAAAGTGAAAATAGCTAGGAACAGATATAGAAATTCAGAAGTGTGATAATTTGACAGTGTTACATGCCAACAGAGCTTTCATATATCCCACTTGAGTTTACTGTTTGGAAAAGTGTTTTTTGTACTTATTGTTAAACAAAAATCTTTACCCCCAAACATTGTTTTTATGATTTACAATATTTTAAATCACACCTGATTTAACAATAGTTGCTTTATCAATTTTTGTGTATCTAATGATGGGACTACACTTATTTTATTTATCCCTTGTTCTATATATTCCAAAGCAAGAGAAGGAAGAATGGTAGTTTTAGGAAGATTATTAGGTTATAAAAAAATATTAGGCTCCTGCATAGACCCTTTACGAGGGTAGGTCATTCTATGCCTTGAGCTCAACTGAAAGAACTGGGGGGCATATTTATAAGCCCCTATCACCACCATAGCATCACTTTTTTTTGACATTGTGATGGCGATACAGGCTTCTCCTTATTCACAAGGCAGTGTTAAGCCACTTAAAGTGGCTTAACACTGCCTTGTAAATAAGGCCCCCTTTCACGCTATACTTAGCATGAAAGGGGTGGGCAATGGGTGTTGTGGTGGGCGTTCCGCCGCAACACCCATTGATTTTAACGCTGCCCCATAATTACAAGGGTGGAGTAATTATGGTGCAATGCCAAAATTAAGACCAGGGAAAACCTGTTCTTACCCTGGCGAAATGAGGAGAAATGCTTTATTTCTCCTTGTTTTTGCTGTTTCTATGTGTGCTGTGTTGTGCAGGCCAGGCAGCAGGCCAACACATAAAGTCAGATTGCAAAGTGGTAGTCTCTCCTGCAGCCCAGCAGACAGCAGGCCAACATAGCAAACCAGTTAGTCCTAATGGCGGTTCCTACTGGCAGCACAGCAGTACTCCTGGCAATGTGCAGATTGTAGAGCCAGCAGTGTCTGGTTACAAGTCCCTTGCAGTGTCTAAAACATCAGGTCAGAGCCAGTATGTATACTCAAAAAATGTCTTTGATGAAGAGGTGTCTTCAAAGAAAGCCTCAGAAGTGCGCATCAGTCCCTTTCAGCCCAGCCCTGGCTCTAGACTATCAGTAGGAGGTTAATCAGCCATTTGTATGAGGGCAGGTCACAACCTATTCAAATCTAAGGGTCAAAAGGGTCAACCACCTCTCCCTCGCATAGCCCAGGAAGATTTTCATTATGTAGATGAATGCAGATGTATCCCCTGTCACACGCAGCTCTTCCTGTGTTGTGGCTGTCTAGAAAGTATGCACAAAGTGTAGCTGTCACCCAGCCCAGACATCTATTTGAGACAAGCTGCAAAGCGCAATGAGTCATAAGAACAGAGAAATGTCCACTTGCTAAAAGTGTCATTTCTAAAATAGTAATGTGAAATCCAACTACACCAGTCAGTAGGATTTATCACTACTATTCGAAACATACCAAACATGGCAGCACCACTCCTTTCTGATCAGGATTTACCACTTAAACAGTAATTTAAATCCAACTTCACCAGGAAGGAGGATTTATTATTGCCATTCTAAACATATGAAACATGAACAAGTTACTCCTCTATGATCAGGAATTACAGCTTAAAAGTGTACTAAGGAATCCCCAATGCTAGCCTATGGGAGGAGGATGCCTCACAGCAGTGAAAAATGAAATAAGCTGTTTGTCACCACTAGGACATACCACACCTAAAGGCACATGTCCTACCTTTTACTTACATAGCACCCTGCCCATTTCACTACCTAGGACCTACCTTAAGGGTGACGTATGTGTAATATAAGGGGAGTTTAAGGCTTGATAAGTGGTTTTAATTGGCAAGTCAAAGTGGCAGTAAACTGTGCATACAGGCCCGGCAGTGGCAGGTCTGAGACAAGTTTGAAAGGCTACCTCTGTGGGTAGCACTAGCAGTGCTGCAGGTCCACTAGTAGCATTTGAATTGCAGGCCCTGGGAATATGGGATACCACTCTACAAGAGACTTACCAGTAAATCAAATATGTTAGACAGGTGTAAACCAATCATACCACGTTTAGAGGAGAGAGTACATGCCCTTTAGCACTGGTTAGCGGTGGTAAAGTGCCTAGACTCATAAAGCCAATGAAAAGAAGGTCAGAAAAACAGGCGGAGGAAAGGAAAAAGTTTGGGGATAACCCTGTAGAAAGGGCCAGGTCCAACAACCCCATCACTTATTCAATGACATGCCACTAGACATCTAGCTCTGATGAATGTAATTTACTTTGCAATATATTTCCTATATTTGAAATGTTTTCACAGGTTTGATTGCTATGCATAATCATCTTTTATTTAAAAAAATACATGTCTGATGTACAAAGATTACATTCACAAAAAGTGGTCCCAAATTGCATGCCGACTTCTTGTGGAGGCAAACTTATTTTGCAAACTAACCTATGTACAGATAGATTGGTTCACAAAATACAGAATTACAGGGGGTTGCAAAATGGCCTGCTAAGCAGGTCGCAATTTGAAATCCCCCCGTGACTGGCTACAATTACAGGGATGTGGCCTGCAAGGAAAATCAGACCACCATCCCTTTGGTTGTTTTCCAAAATGGAAAATCTGTTTTCTTTTTATTGGTTCAAGGAAAGCAGGCTGCTTAAAAAGTGATTCCAATTTAGGAAACTTCAATAGAGCAGTCAGCGGTCCCTCACATTACTGCCTACTCTCTTTGAAGCTGCCCCATCAGTTCCCAAAGGGGAAGAAGTCCAAAGAGAACCCCTTGCCATTTTCAAATTAGTTACCAACCCAACTTTGAATTCAATCAAATCAAATGGGATTTGTAAAGCGCTGCTTATCACTTCTAAAGGTATCTAGGCACTGGGGAGAGAGCGGGGTTGCTGCTGATGATGGATTAGTCAAAGAACGATGGGGCAGATTTACAAGAAAGTGACGCATCTGTATAGATGCGTCACTTTCCCTGCGCCACCCTTAGAAACCCTTGCGCCACCATAGATGCGCCGTATTTACAATACGGCGCACTATGGTGCAAGGATTGACAGATGCGTCAGAAATTCTGACGCATCTGTTGGTGGAAAAGTCACGCATTGCTGGAGTTGTGTCGCAAGCATGACGCAACTCCAGCAATGTGTGTTGAGGCCTATTACCAATACACTGCGTCACTCCTTACGCCTGCTTCAAGCAGGCATAAGGTTTTGACGCAGTGGCGTCCTAAAAGTGACGCAGTGAAATCTTGTAGATTTCACTTCGTCACTTTTACGAGGCCTTCCTGAGTGGGAACGCCCACTCTGCATACATTATACCTGACGCAGGTATAATGTGACGCAGGGCTTTACAACGTGACGCATCTCCATAGATGCGTCACATTGTAAATAGGCCGCATTGTTTGCGCCGCTGTTGCGTCAAAAAAGTGACGCAACTGCAGCGCAAAAGTCACGCAAGGGGCTTGTAAATCTGCCCCCAGGTCTTTAGATCCTTCCTGAACTCTTGCAGGATGGGGGCTATGTGGTGATGGAGGGGGAGGCTGTTCCAGGATTTGGTCACCCGGTGTGAAAAAGCAGGGTCACTGCTCCTGTGAATGTGGGGTGTGTGGGCCAAAAAGAGGAATGTGGAGGAAAGTATACAGGTAGGTTGGTGGAAGTTCATGCTATGGTTGAGGTATGCTGGTCCCTTGTCATGTAGGGGTTTGTAGGCGTGAACTAGAATTGTTTGCTAATGGGGAGCCAGTGCGGAGATTTGAGTTGGGGGTGATGTGGGTCTGTCTCGCGAGGTCAAGGATGAGCCTGGCTGCTGCGTTCTGGATGGTCTGGAGTCTGTTTAGTAGTTGTGAGGTGATGGGAGTTGCATAGTCCATTTGGCTGGTGCTGAGGGCCTGGGTGATGGTGCGTCTGGTGCTGATGGGGAACCAGTTAAAGACTTTCCTGAGCATGCGTAGGGGGAGAAATCAGGAGGATGAGACAGCGTTTATCTGCTTCCTCATCAAGAGCTTACTATCCAGAGTGATTGCGATGTTTCTTGAGTGTCTGTGGGTATGGAGCTAAGCTCCATAGGCCACCAGGAGTCATCCCACAGGGAGTGGTTGCTTCTAAAGATGTGTATTTCTATTTTGTCTATGCTGAGCTTGAGGCATCTGTTTGGCATCCAGCATGCAATGCTAGTCATGCATCTGTGAAAGTTAGACTTGGTATTAGTTGGGTCTGAGGAGAGTGAGAGGATGAGCTGAGTATCATCCATGTAGGAGATTATTTTCATACTGTAGGATCTGACCAGGGTGGCCAGGGGGCCATGTAGGTGTTGAATATGTTCAAGCTTAGGGAGCATCCTTGTGGGATGCCACAGATTATGTTTTTCAGACCTGAGGTGAAGGGTGGGAGGCGGATGCTTTGAGTTTGTCTGGAGAGGAAGGATGCAATCCATTCGAGGGCTTTTTTTGGTTTCCCATTTGATGGAGACCATGCAGGAGGGTGAAGTAGGATACAGTCTTGTTGAATGCTGTGAAGAGATCACCCCTATCTACGAGAGCTCTGATGCTGTCTTTGGCTGCAATCAGGTCAGTTTCGGTGCTGGGATTTTGGCGGGAACCGGATTGTGATGGGCCCAGTAGGTTGTTGTTATCCAGTTGGATGGTAAGTTAGAGGTTTGTTGCTTTCTCAAGTGTTTTGGCTGGAAATGGCAGTAGGGAGATGGGGAGGTAGTTTTTGAGGTCTTTGTGGTCAGTTTCTTTGAGAAGCGGTTTAATTTCTGCTTGTTTCCATTCTTCAAGCAAAGAGGCCGAGGCGATGGATGCGTTGATGATGGTGGTGAGTTCCTTGATGATGGTGTTTTTTCCCAGGCTGAACATGTGGTGTTGGCAGGGATCCCTGGGAGCTCCTGAGTGGATGGAGGCCATGATGGTGGCAGTTGTGTTCACGGAGAGAGGTTCCCATGTGTTTAGTGCGATTTTGTGGAGTCAGTGTTGTTGAAGAGTCTGTTGAGGTTGGTTACAAGGGGTTAGGGGTTGACGTTCTCTAGAAGGTGGTGATTTTGCTGTAAAAGAAGTTGGCGAGGGAATCGCAGAGCTCCTAAAAGGAAATGATGGTGTTCTTGGTAGCTGTGGGGTTGGAAAATTCCTTGATGATGCAGAATAGTTGCTTGCTGTGGTTGAATCTGGCATTCAGGCGGTAGGCCAGTGCATTTTTCCTGTCTGCCTGGAGTTGCTGGTGGTACTCGTTGAGGGCTAGTTTGAAGTTAGAGAAGTCATTGATTGTTTTGCTGGTGTGCCAGATCCTTTCAAGATGCTTGCAGGTGCGCTGGTGAGATATGAGCTCTTGGGGGACCTGGGTGTGATGTTTGGAGGACCTGCTGGTTGTGGTGGGTTTAAGGGGTGCGACTATGTCGGTGCAATTGTTGATCCTTGTGTTGGGTCCAGAGGTCTTCGGATATTTAGCTTCAGCTCTTGTAGGAGAATTTGGGCAGGGTGGCGATTGTGGTGGAGGTGGTCATGATGTGGAAGTGGACAATGAAGTAGTTGTACAATGTGATTTTGTTGCCTGATTATGTTGCTGGCTGAGAATATGGGGTCAAGAGTGTGTCCGGCAATGTGCGTGGCGTCCGTGACCAGTTGGGAGAGCCTGAGTATGTCCATGCACTCGAGTAGGTTGGTTGTGTTGGTGTCATTGAGATCTTTCAAGTGAAAGTCGAGGTCGCGGTGGAAAAGGAAGTCTTTTGAGTTGATGGCCAGCAGGGAGATGAAGTCGGAGATGTACTCACATAAACCGAGGGGGGAAAAGTGAGTGTTTAAGGGGGGGAGATTAAGGAATAAAAAATGCAATTAGAAGGAGTAACAAATTATATTAGAAAAGAAAAATGATTGGGGAGAAAAATGTAGTTAGAAGGAGTAAAAACAAGATTAGAGGAGAAACAACTATTGGGGGAAAATGTGATTAGAAGGAATGAAAATTAAATTGGAGGAGAAAATCTATTAGGGGGAAAAATGCGATTAGAAGGAGTGAAAACAAAATTAGAGGAGAAAAACGATTAGGGGGAAAATTACGATTAGAAGGAGTGAAAACGAAATTTGAGGAAAAAACAGTCGGAAAAAAATTAGATGTAGAAGGAGTAAAAACAAAATTAGAGTAGAAAACGATTAGGGAGAAAAAATAGATTATGAGGAGTCAAAGTCAAGGGGACCTGTGAAAAAAAAATGGGTTTATGAGTCAGGGGACCTGTGGAGAAAAGCGTGTTATGAGGAGGAACAGAGCTTGGGATCCTGAAATGCAGAGATAAAATGGTTAAGAGCCTATGGACAGATCCAAGGACCTGCCTAGCGATGCGAGCAGCAGAGGAGAGCTGGCCCTCGGACTGATCGGTAACAGATCAATGGTTTGCAATGAGAACTATGGTCACAAACCATTGATACATACCGTACCTATTCACAATTTGGAAGGAATGCCCTTAATACGCTGCTTCCAAATTGAGATTTGCCATGGGTTAATAAAATCTTTTTTTCTATTTGGAAAACGTCTTCTGAACCACATAATGGGTTAGTACATCAGAAAAAGTGATTTAGCAGTCACAAGCCCTGTAATTCATGATTTGTGACCGCTGATTCCCTTTGTACATCAGGCTCCTAGTTGCATGAAAAGCTCAAGGTGTGCCATTCAATAGCTATGTCTGGTAGAACATGCTGATTCTCCTCTCTCCACCACCTTCATCTCTGTATGCTATTTCTAATTCTAAACAAATTGCCAGATACTGTTTTTTTTTTTAGCGTTTAGCGTTAGCTTTAGCAACTGCAGACCTTGCTAACCATCCTCTAATGTTGATTTTTAGATTTATAGTTAAGATGGCAAAGGAGCACTGCTATTTTTTTTAAAAACTGATATTTTGGCAACAATTTTTGCAAAAAGAGTATATTACTGCAGAGACGGATCAAATCAATATTCTTGATTCTGTGTAACATGTCTAGACAAAATGTTTATATTAATAGTAGGTCTGGGCATAAAACTCTGCTCACAGAGTTTGCAGAGTTCAGCAACTCTGCCTTCTGAGTAGAGGTTTTTTGTTAGCGCGCTCAAAATATCCTTTTGCACATGCGGGAGCGGCTTGCCGCACACATGATGTCCACTGCCTCTCATCCCAACCAAGACAGAAATCCTCTAATAAAGAACAAGAGCCTATGCAAAACTGGCTCAATGACATGAACCCCAAGTTCCACTAAATGCCAAGTCACTTGGATTCACCCTGGACACTAACCTGACCTTCAAGGAACACAATGCCAAACAAAATCTGCCCTGTTACTGGCTCTATCTTCTAAAGAAGGGGAAACTGTTTCAAAAAGTGACTTCAAAATTCCTGTTCAAGCCCATGTTCTCTCGCATCTGGATGGTGGTATCTCCTAGTTCCATGCCTCCCAGACTACTCACAGTGGCACCTATTGAGGGCAACCTACAAGCTGTAGCATGTCTCCTCTAGGTCCTGAAGAAATATGATCACATCCCTGCTCTGCTTGCAGTCTTGCACTATCATGAAAACCAGCTGCATCATTTTAAAAACCATCACAACCAGCACCCCTGCTTATCCTGCAGACAAGCTCAAGATTTCTGGCAGTTCTCAGCACACTTTCAGCCAAAACACCACCAGACTGCAGACTAAAAAGTTTTAAAAAACCACAAAAACAAGGCAGCAGGCCTTTTGCTTCGATGCACCCAGGATCTCGAACAACATCCCTATATCCATCAGGATCCCCCTTACGCTACTTGCTCTAATTTGAGAAATGTTTGAAGACTCACCTATTTAAAGAAAACTATGTCATAATGCAGAAACCATCCACAACCCAGCTACCCCACCTATCATTTGGTGCCTTCAAGCTTGTCTTTAACCTTGTACATTGCTACAGTGTCTTTTGGGTAGACTCCATAGAATAGCCATACACTTACATACATACATACATTGCACTCTTCAAGGGGATCTACAAGTACCAAAAGTTACATTGGAGGATCTACAAGTACCAGCAGTGTGTGGTAGAACCCTTGCCTGTACAGAGGCAGAACTTGGCCCTTCCACATGTCAAATTGGTACTATGAGTTGATAGCCTGTTTTCATGCCAGTGGTTCAGAGGGTGTTCTCAAGGGGTTTAGGGGAATGGTACGAAACAGCCATCAGCTTTATGCATCTTTTACAATGGTATTTACTTTCTGAGGAACCAGTGCCCTCTGCAACTTGTTCAGCACCTTAACATATGATGGGTTTCTTGTGTTTCAATATCGATGCATTCTCAGGCTCACTCAAACTATGACTTAAAAAGATTGCCTCGTTTAGAGAAAACAGTGAATAGTCATATTGTGGACCCTCTTTCTCTAAGACCTTTTGACAGGTTGAGAGGAATCCTAGATACTTTGATTCAGCTCAAGGTTCTTACTCTCATTCTCAAATATTCCCTTAACGTGTTAGAGAGGCCTGATCTGCTGGGAACTTTCCTATTTGGATCATGTTTACCTCAATCAGAAGTGCAGGAAAGAGTTACGATGGGGATATTCAATATGGAAGCACTCTTTGGGACTACTCCAGACATCATCGTTGAGGCCAATGTGTACAGATAAAATTGAGATGCAAATATGGATAGTTTGTCTACCAGTGGAAATTAATTCTTAGAGGATTGCTGCCTCCACATCAACATTTTCAGTCTTTTGGCTAGCATATTCACCACTGGGAACCTAGCCAGGAGGCGGTCTCATAACATCATGCATCTCAGGTTGAACAAGGTGGCAAGCATAAAATACATTATCAGCTCAACAGTGTGTGATCAGTGGTTCACGGGGTGATATCAAGGGGTTTAAGGGAATGCTGAGATATAGCCATTAACTGTATTCACCTTTCCTTTTCTCAGTCTTGGAAATGCTTATTCTGAATCCAGAAGGAGAACTTCACAAGCTGGTCCTTCAAAGACATCTCAAACACATAACATTGTTTTCTCTGGGGCTTTGCCAAGTAGTGAAACCTTTCACAGCATGCTCAAAGCTCATAAGTGAGATGTGGGCAATGGATACCAAGTGCATCTAATTAAACCAAGAAATCTCTTTGGTCATAGTCTAAGAATTAAATCAAATTAAATAAAAGCCTTACAAATCAGCTTGGTTAGTCTGGTTTCATTGATCATGCAACCAAATTTGGATCCCATTTTGACCTCTTGTACTACATTTATAACTTTCTTGGTAGAACGCTGTTCTGAGTGCCTTTCATGTAAAACACAAAAATATACAAGTCAGTAGTTACATCTGACTTTTCCCTTTCAAACTCTCTTCAAATTTTTAAGGATCCCCTGGTGTGTCATGCCATTAAATGGATTAGCTTCCTGAGTATTCCATCAACTTAAATTTCCTTTCCATTCACATTATCTTGCCATGTTGTCCAGAGAGCTCTGTGTGGTGGATTGCCACATTTCTTGGCATCAAAAAAACAATGTGTAAGCTGTCATGTATACCTTTCAGTTTCCAACCTCACTTTGAATAAAAACTAATTCCTCAGGATATTGTCCTCTATGCCTAATTCTCCTCTGCTCCTTCCCTCTGCATCACCGAGTTTCTTAGGAAGTTGCAGACCAATCCAATGAGGCTTTGTTAGAAGTGGGGGTCTTTAGTTGGCAATGGTTTTCACCTTTCTCAAAGTAGGGACCTTTCTTCCTAGTCAGGGAAGGGGATACATCTCTAAAATAACCCCTGCTCACCCCCTTGGTAGCCGTGCATGAGCAGACAGGCTTATCTCAGAGGCAGTGTGTAAAGCATTTGTGCACACAAACAGTAATACAGTGAAAACACTACAAATGGACACCAAACCAGTTTAGAAGAATATACAATCATCATCTAAACCAAAGAAGACCAAAATGACAAGAATGTAACATTCAATAATCAAAATGTGATTCTTAGAAGGTAAAAACTGTTCTGTCCATAGCAAACTATAGATGCAACACTTTCATCACAAAGTAACTTGGATGCGTCACAATCATAAACAAAAACAGCAGCAGGGAAGTTGATGCGTCGGTTCCTTACACCCAGGGAAGGTGATGCGTCAGTTTCTTACTGTAGGGGAGGTGATGCATCAGTTCCTTACTGGGGAAGGGATGCATCGGTTTCTTACTGTCCGAGGAGGTGATACATCGGTTTCTTACTGTGGCCCCGGTGTTCTTGTAGGCTTGGTGCCCAAATGCGATGCAGGGGGATGCGTCTGTTCTCGATGCGGCTGCAAAGGTGCTGCGTTGGTCCCTCCAGCCGTGGTCCCATGATGCATTGGTTCTTGCAGCTCAACAGCAGGGCATGCGTCGGAATCAGTGCAGCGATCTCAGACTTTGGAGATTGGTGCACAGGATTCAGCATGCAGCAATTTCTTCAGCTGCAGGCAGGCGCTGTATTGGTTTCTTCAGCAGCACAGTGGAAATGCGTCGGAAACTGGTGCAGATGCATTGCGCTTCTCTTAGTTGCATCTCTTTCCCAGCTCCCAACAGCAGGAACAACCTCCAGAGGCCCAACACAGCAACAGGCACCTCTTGGCAGGTCAGAACTCCCAGCAAGGAAGTCCAGGGGAGCTAGTAGTGAAGTCTTTGTGTCCCTGAGATTTCAGAACAGGAGGCAAGCTCTACTTCAAGCCCTTGGAGATCTTCTTCAAGCAGGATACACAGCACACAGCAAAGTCTTTGTCCTCTCTTCGGCAGAAACAGTCACTGCAGACCAACCCCAGACTGTAAACAGCAAAGGTGCAGTACTGCTTCTTCAGTTTTCCCAGTTCTTCTCCTTGGCAGAGATTCCTCTTGAGTCCAGAAGTATACTAAAGTTCTGGGGTCTGGGACCCAATACAGCATTTCTCTTTGTTCTCTGGTGGCAGAGAGGCTCTGTGCTCAGTCAAAACCAGTTCTATCCTCTCTGGTGCAGCTTCCCAGCAGGAGGTGGAGACAGCATTGTGTAAGGCAGACCAGTAACATTTAGGTACAAGGAAATCTCCTCCCCCTCCTCCAAATACAGCCCAGGTCTATTCAGCCCTGCCCTGACTCATCCAGGAGAGGCAGGACACACCTCAACCTCCCCCAGTTGCTGTCTACAGTGAATGCACATCCGAGCCCCTTTCACTCCAAAGCCAGACAGTCAATCTACATACTAGTAGGGGCACACAGGATGGCTAAGCAAGAAAATACCCACTTTCTAAAAGTGGTATTTTCAAACGCACAACATAAAAATCATCTTTACTAAAAGAGTTCAGGCTACTAAACCCCATCTTTCTATCTTGTCCCAATGGGAAGTTATGCTTATAAGATGTTATAACTAAACTCCCATTCTATCCGATGGGACAGATAGCCTTTCAATAGTGAAAAACAAAATACACTGTAGTTCACTATCAGGACATGTCACACACATCAGTACATGTCCTACCTTTCACACACTGCACCCTGCCCACAGGGGTACCTTCAGCCTACCTTAGGGGTGACTCACATGTAATAAAAGGGAGGGTTAGGGCCTGGTAAGTGGGTGCACTTACCAGGTCAACATGGCAGTAGAGACTGCGTGCCGACATTGCAGACATTGCAGTGGCAGGTCTGAGACCCCTTTGAAAGGCAGCTTGTGTGGTGGCACAATCAGTGCTGCAGGCCCACTAGAAGCATTTGACTTACAGGCCCTGGGCACACACAGTGCACTGTACTAGGGACTTAGTAGTAAGTCAAACAACGCAAATCCTTATTTACAATTTATAGAGGGAGCACTTGCACTTTGGCATGGATCAGCAGTGGCAAAGTGCCCAAAGCATCTACGCCAGCAAAAACAAAGTCCAGCACACAGCAAAGACACAGGAGGCAGAGGCAAAAATACAGGGGAAACCCACGCCAAGGATGCCAGGTCTAACAGGCTTGCATTAGTTGACTAGCTTCTTATCCATTACAATAAGCTGGTCACCCCTACTACACTGGGCTGGTGGGTCTGTGAGACAATTGTTCAAAAGCATGTAGCATTTTACCCCCATTTGGAATATGATACTGTTATGGCCAATTACTTCTTTTTGAGTACCAGGCTTAAGGACATTCTTCAGGTGGTTGAGAGGCTCTGTGCTTCTTCCCTATACATCCTTTGAAGTCAAACCTGTAGCCCTTCAAACCTGTGGCTTCCAGGGTCCCTGAGAAGCTGTAAATGGGAATGTAACATCTGCCTCCTTATCTTCCTTAAAGGGAGACGTTTAGGCTTGTGCTTAGAAAAGCTGGGATATCTAACAGGCAGGGGACAAGTGGTATATTCCTATTCCTCATCAAAGGTTGCTAAATTGTTAGTTCATGAGACATTCAATGCCATCTAAAGCCACTTCTCTAACCACTGCTTCACTGTGCCCAGCTTTGTTGCACTAAACAGTGTGTGCACATACTCTCTCCCATCTCAGCCAAAGTGTTTGGGAGCTCCTGAACCTGATGTTAGTCTTCAACCATTGTCTTTCTTGTATATCCACCTTCTTCATCATTCTTTTGGTTTCACCTTCCTCGCTTTGGGAAACTAGCAGACTTGGAGAATGTCTCATGACTTTTGTTCCTAGTTGTCATCACTTTAACTTGGCCATGAGATGTTAGTGTTAATTGACAGGATTATTAAACAGTTTTGCACATACTATCCTCCTCTTTGTCATTATTATGCTTTCATATTTTCTGTACAAAGCTTGGAAACCCCGTTTTATTTAAATACAGTTAAGGGTATATTGATGACCAAAGCACAAAAATTAAAGGTACCACTACCTTAGTGTTCAGCCATATAATGTTTAGCAACTTGGTTACATCAGAAATAACTGGTAGATGGAGAAAATCACAATTAAAGTTAAAAATCAAACAGTTGTACTGTTTACAGTGGATGGATCAAATATAGATGACCAGCTGAGATTTTGCTATTCAATGTTTGAACTTTTGGAATGCAATTGCCTACATTTCCCTTTCAGCATCAGTGGTGCACTATATCCAGAACTGCATATTACATTTAAAACAACTGCGAAATGTATTGTTAGGAGACAAGAATCCACTCTACCAATTAATGTACAAAGTATATGTATGCCAATCAAATGATGAGGGAAAAATGGAATACTCATTTTACTCATCACACGGAACCAATGACCATAATCCTGGACTGATTTAACATTAGTTTCAGGTCATCTGGAGCTCTCAAGTAGGCATATTACATACAGCCTGCTATGATTATGCCTTTAAATAATTTGGCCTGGGTGGAGTTTGCGTAGCCGTGCTATGCGGAACTCCGCAAAGAGGTAGAAAAACTCCGCTTTGCTATGCGGAGTTCCGCGAGCGGGCGAAGTTGCTTGCCAACCCTGTTCGCATGATGTTTTCCGTCACGCGTAACACAGAGTGCATTCTCACGCAGATAATCACACACAAACGGCTCCACGTGGTTCACATGGGCGCGACCATTTTTGTTTTGCTCTGTTTTATGGTGCTCGGCCTATTTTTCAATCTCTCTTTATTCCTATTAGTCCTACCTTACTAAAACCTATCTATCCCTCTTTTTTTATTATAACCTTACCCTTTGTCTTTGTATTTTATGTTTTTTTCTTAATTTTTTGTGGTTTTTGCGTGACTTTTGTACTTTATTTTTTGCTTTATTTCCTTTTTTCCTTCCTTCTTCTACTTTCTTCTCTTCCCTGGCCCCCTCGCAGCGCCTTGGTAGAGCAGGGGAGCGGCAGCGCCAGGCCCCCCCAAACCACCAGCCGCAGTCGCCTACCTTGTGGGAGGCTGCACCGCAAAGGGGTGCAGCCCCACACACCATTCACAGAGGTGGGGGTGGCATCACTAGTTTTTTATGTGCAGCGCCACCTCCCCTCCACCCTGGCAGCAGGCGGCGGGCCTGGTAGTGGCAATGCCCTCTGGCAGCGGAAGCAGCATTCAGAGAGGGTACGCCAGGCTGTTTGCCGCTGTTCTGGGATCCGGCGTACCCAAAAACAGCTGTGCCACCAGTGGGCAGACATCCTGGACAGGGAACAGGACCTGTTAGACCTGCTGAGAGTGGAGGTTGCGGGTCTTGGTGAGAAATAATTATTTATTTATTGTGTTCTATCTATGCTTATATTGTTTCCCAAATAGCAAGCACGCTGCTCATACTCAGGTAATTTAAGTTTATGTTACTAATATTATGTGATGATCACCCTAATCCTACACGTGTCGTTGGCGCTCGCTTGGACTGTTTATTTAAGAAGTCATGCCGAGACTCCTCTGTCTTGTCACTGAGATAGTGGTACGCATTGGTATTAGAGAGCTAGTGCGTTCTTCTCTCACTTCTATGTGCCTTTATTTTTTGTAGATCGTAGAGTCCCAACTCCCAACCCCAAGCGATTTCTCAGGGATTTGTAGTATGCAACTAGTAACTATGCATGCATCAGAATGTATGTATTGAAAACAAATGCAGACTGAGGTGACCCGTCAAAGGTTGAGAGATCGAGAATGAGTTGAGAAACAAAGATCAATTGTTGCAATTTATTAGTAGTTTCAATGTAGTTTAGTAAATTTGGAATAGGGTTAGGAAATTAAGGAATAGGTCCACTATAGTAATAGGAGAGGATATCTGATTTATAAACATTATATCAAATGTTACTGCATTTGCCTCTCCCAGTCAAAGGTTTTCGGGGGAGATTAACTGTATCACTAATCGTTTTTCAATTTTATTTTGTTTATTTCTTACATCAGCATCTAGGGGCAGGAGGGATATGGCAAGTATCACCGCAGCAGCGCAGGTGGGTGAGAGAGCTACAGGCACCTCCATGAGTGCAGATGGCTCTGCTGGGTCCAGTAAGTCCTCCTGTTGATAATAATTATTTCCCTATCTTGATTCTTCGTTTACCGCTCCACATTTAGAATTTTTTTTTTTCTTTTCACATTGCCTGGCTGTCTCCTACTTTTTCCCAACTCCACTTTGATCTGTTTCCTAAATTCTTCTTATCCCTACATTATCTTATTTAATACTTACTTTCTCAATATTTCAAGTTTCTGTAATTGACTTCAAAAGGATCTGCACTAGTCTGTAGCTTCCTTTTTCTTCTGCTTTGTCAGTAAGCTTTCTCTTTCCCCTTATAGACTGGTGGTACAATAAGACTGCGAGAACCCATTTTAGGTCAGGTACTCTACTGTGAAGATTGCATGAAGTTAAGGTATTTTTTGCATGTTTGTTGCAAAGGCTTTCTTTTGCTTGCACATGCTCAAACAGTACTGTAAAAAGAGAGAGCGGCCATGGTCATGGTGGACCCCCCAGTGTTGTGCATGTAATATTATCATGGTATACCAGCAGTTAATGACTGTGCAGCATGGCTGGAAGTATGATGAGGAGGATGGCCCCATTGCATTTGCCAACTAATACCATATATCCTTCATTGACCAAATATTGAACCACTTCATTGCACTTCTATAACTCAGATTCATTTCAGCTCTGCCCCTCCATAATTACAAAAAGTTTTTGTTTGGCTTGACTGCCAGACTTTTCATTGATTGCCAACCAACAAAATGCCCAACGCGATGTTTGAATTTTTGATAGTAGATTAAGCTACTGTAACCTAAATATAGTGATGTTTTGTTTTGTGTTTGTATTTTGCTTTAAAAAAACCATGGGGAGGCTTAACAGGCATCTAAAATTATATGGGGCATATTTACAAGCCCCTTGCACTACCAGTGCATCACTTTTTTGTGATGCCCGGCGGCGCATTTTGCTGTCTCATATTTACAAGGACACGCAAAGCCACCCTGCGTGGCTTTTCTTGTCCTTGTAAATAGGGCCCCTTTTCATGCAGCACTTTGTGTGAAATGGGCGTTCCATGGGTGTTGCTGTGGGTGTTCCCAGATTTATGAAAAATCGCAATGCCTCAGAATGCTACAAGTCCCCAGGTTAGGCGTAGGGAGGAGCAAAAAGGAATTTTTTTTTCATTTCTCCTTGTTTTTTCCTCTTTCTATGCGTGTTGCATTATGCAGCACACATAGAAAGAAGAAAACACCTCTTGTCATTGTTTTTGTGCAGAAAGGTGTACATGAGTAGCCCTGCAAACCAGTCTGGGGCCTGGCACTGCAGTGTCTGTGAGTGCAGATTCAAACTGCCATGTCAACCTGGCAAGTGCACCTACTTGTCAGACCCAAACCTTCCATTTTATTACATGGAAGGCACCCTTAAGGTAGGCCCAAGTTAGCCCCACGAGCAAGGTGCAGTGTATGTGAAAGCTAGGACACGTACTGGTGTGTTTTACATGTCCTGAAAGTGAAATACTGCTAATGTCATTTTTCACTATTGCAAAGACTATCTCTCTCATTGGTTATCAGTGGAGCTGCCTTGTAACACCTTAGAGGTGTAACTTTCAATGGAGAAGAGATAGAGATTTGTAGTTTGGGTTTCCTGAACTCAGGATTTAAAAACAAATATTTCTGTGAATGTGGTTTTTAATTGTGTTTGAAAATGCCACTTTTAGAAAGTAGGCATTTTCCTGCTTTACTATCCCGTGCCTCTGTTTGTGTGTAGAATGCACGTCTGGTTTAGGCTGACAGTTGGGCTGGTTGAGCATTCACTCTGGACAGTCACACAAAGGGAGCTGAGGTGTGCCCTGCATATCCTGATTGCCCTTCACTAGGCTGATGGGCCTTCCTGAGCTAGAGTGTTCAGAGGAGTTGTCACTGCCACTTGTATAGAGCTGTGTCTGTCCTCACCTGCAGTGTGTCTGGAGCCAGGTCAGGGCAAGGCAGAATCTGTGCTCTGCAAAGAGTTTCCTTTGATGTATGCCTACTTCAAAGGTAGAAAGAAGTATAAGTATTGGGCCTGTAACCCCACATTTTTAGAACACTTCTGGATCAAGAGGAGATTCTGCCAAGAAGAAGAGCTGGAGAAGCTGAATGAGGGTAACTGCAACTCTGCTTGTTACTGTGTTGTGCTGGTCTGCTGCTGGTTGCTTCTGTCTTGGGCAGTGAAAGGACTAGTCTTTACTTTCTTATCCTGCTTGTCAAGGTTCTCCAAGGGCTTTTATGTGCTTGCCTCCTGTTAGTAGTCTAAGGGCCATGAAAGACGTCATCTGCAGCTCCCCTGAACTCCTAGGCTGGGAGTTATGACTGCAGAGTGGTGCCAATACCAGTTCTGGGCCCTTGGAGGTGGTTTTGCTTCTTCAAGTACTAGAAAGCCATGCATCACCCTTCAGCGCCTGTTTTTCCCACCGCCAAAGAATTGATGCTGGGCCTGTCATGTGGTTGAGAGATTGCCAAAGCCTGAGTCCTCAGCACCCTGTCTCTGACTCCGATGCAGGCCCTGCTGTGCGGCTGAAGGAATCGATGCATCACCTGTCCATGGCTAGGAGAATCGGCGCAGCTCCTGGTTTGCCGCCGCCGCATCGACCCATCGCACCTGAATTTTCCATACATCACATCTGTGCACCAAGTCTCCAGTGATGTCACCTCGCAGTAAGAAGCAGAGGCTATGTGTCTGGAATTCAACGTATCCCCTCGCAGAAGGTAATCAACTCAACACTTCTCCTGCCGTGCAGTAGAACTGACGCCTCCATTCCAGTAGGACTCAGGAATTGATGCAATGCTTGTGTTTTCTGACGCTTCCCTCCTCTGCGGTTGTTTTTCATTTCGAATTTTGCCGCTTCAAATGTACTCTGTGCTAAAATCAATGCATCCATAGAGTCATAGAGTTCTATGAAATAAACTTGCTTAAACCTTTAAAAAGTGATATCTCTGCTTACGTATGTTGAATTTTTGTCGTTTTAGTCTTGTTTAGTTTAGATAAAGATTGCCTCTTTTTCTACACTAGTGTGGCGTCAATTTGTAGTGTTTTTACTGTGTTACTGTGTGTTTTATGTACAAACACTTTATACATTGCCTCTGAGATAAACCTGACTGTTCGCGCCAAGCTACCAAGGGGGGGAGCATGGGTTATCTTGGGTGTGTAACTCCCTTACCCTGACTACAATAAGGGTCCCTTCTTGGATAGGGTACAAACCACTGCCAACTAGAGACCCCCATTTCTAACACACATGAGGTCATCTGGAGTTCTGTTTATCTTCCATTTTCTTTCCTGTCTGAGGATGAACTTTTACTGTCAGCAATATCTTTGGAGTACTAGGGTCCTAAAGGTTGTGGCCTCACTCCCATGTTTTAATTGGAAAGTGGATTTTCATACAATATTCCCCAAAAAAGTGTTGACATTGTTTAGAAGGGTGTTGGTGGCAGATATGGCGTTATTAAGGTGAGAGATGAAGTAAAGAATCTTATTGCCATAGGGAAATCTTTGAAAGCTCAGAAGGGTTGGTCTTCTTTTGTGTTGGTCTTAGTTTGTTGGTGGGATACTGAGCTGAGAGAAAGGGATGGCAAAGTGGTCAGCCTACTAAGAAACACATATTTGAATTAATAGTTAAAGTCCATCTAAACATTGGAGATGGAATCCTTCTGAATGGCATTTATGAGCAATACAAGGGCACTGGTATGTTTATGTTTATGTTAGGGAATTTATTAAGCGCACGTATACCAAAGGTCTCTTGGCGCTATGAGGGGAGGGAGAACCTTCCTGAGGAATACTAACAATAGGCTGAAGTGAACAACCAAGTTTTCAGTTTTTTTCTGAAAATGGTGTACTCAGATGAAAGTCTGATGTCTATCTGGAAAGAATTCCAAAGTGTAGGGCCAAGAACAGAAAAACGGGAACCGCCCGTTCTCTTGCGCTTAAATCTAGGAATAGTCAACATAGACATTGTGGCGGATCTGAGATTTCGTTTGGGTAAGTACCTTGAGATCTTTGCAGATATGAATTTGGGGCCTTTTTCGTGAAATGCATTAAATACTATGCAGCCTGTCTTGAACATGAATCGCTGGGTCACCGGGAGCCAGTGTAACTGCTTCAAAAGCGGTTTAGTATGGCAGTGTCTCGGTTGCTGAAAGACCAACCTAGCTGCTTGATTTTGAATCAATTGCAGCCTGTGGGTCTGATTAGCAGGAAGCCCTAAATAGATGGCATTGGCATAATCCAGCCTGGACATAATCAGAGCAAGCATGATAACCATGCTTGCTTCCCTGGTGAAAAGGGAAATACCATCTGGGATGATATTTTGGCAGTGATTTTTTGTTTCTTCACAAAGCTATGGTAAACCGAGGGAAGAAGAGGTTTCATCATGGAGACCACATAAGCCTCTACTTTAAGCATGAATTGTTTTATGGACAGATTTCTTGAGGGAGGTAATACAAAATCACCTGGTGAATTTTGTGATATGGATTGTCATTTGCCATTTCCAAGATTTAGCAGACATCAATTCAGAGTTGTTGAACCTAGGTACACCATGCAGATATAAAATATGAAAGGCCCTTCTGGTGGGGCTATACAGCCCCAGAGTACATACCAAGGTCAATGGCAAAGGCAGGGCATTATAGAAACTATAATGGACTGAGATAGTTTTCCTTGCTAGTTTGGTTTGGGACAGATAGTTGCCCTCATCAACTAATGTCACAGGAGAAAAGGCGCAAGGTAGGGTATGGAACATGTGTACAGTGTATCATATGATATCCTACTCAAAATAAAGGACCCAATAGCCTTTTAAATGAATGTTACAGATGCCCAGGCTTGCAGGGTACCCACTAAGTGACCTAAAATGGCCTCCAGAGGGTATGATCCCCTTTTCAACATGTGTGTTAGAGAGTATTGAATGCCTGGCTTACATTGGCAGCAAAATATTACTCAAAGAAGTTTACAGACAAAGTATAATGTCAGAGCTGCTCTGGTCATCCTAAGTTCTGATGGTTGTTTGCGGCATGGGAGTGGGAGAAGGAGAACCTCCATAACCATATTATCTTAGTCAGAGTGTCTTCATGCAGAATAGTAGTGGGCTGCCTGTCAAGAAACAATATTGTTTGAGAGGGCGCATCTAAACCACTAAACCAGTAGGAGTGATGGGTCACAATCAAAGGCCATAAAAAATGATTAAATAAAAATAAAGTAGGACAACATATTACTGAGGAATGAGTCCATGCAGACAGAGAAAGTTCTTTGTTCGGCTGAGTTCCCACTAGAAGAGGAAGGGGAAACATATAAAGGGAAAGAAATCAAGAGGAAGGCATTTGCAACATCTAAATGAGGGCTTACATTAGACTCATCGGTTGCTACAATTCTAGAAATAAGAAAAAAGGAGAGAAACAACCCAACAGTTGATTAAAGAGTAAACCTTCAGTACAATAGCTTCTGTAATAAATCAAAGGATGACAAACACTGAAAGCGTCAAGTAGCAAGAAAAGAAGAACATTACCATTTATTGAGATGGAGAAAAGCAACAAAGAAGACTAGATGAATGTAAATGTTACTTTTATTATTGGCTGCTACTACTGAGATGTCACAACAAGTCTTTATTGCCGCTGAAGAACAATAGTATTAAAAATATCTGCACATATTGTGCATCTATTCTCCAGATTCACAAGGGTAAATATAAATGTGTATATTTACTCATGTGTATATTTACTGCTATACCTTGTTGTAACTCACTTTTTTTAACTTTTTGCTATTCATCATACTCTTCACTTCATCGCTATTCACTGTTTCTATGGGGAGATGTATACGCAGATGTAGCTTTTATTTTTCAACACTCTCAAATTAGAGAGTGGAGTCTCCTATAGGAGAATTTATAGAGCACTTGTGTAAAGTAGCTAATAGTATCTTTTCACAAGTTGGTAAAGAGCTTAGCCACCTATGTGGAGTTCTCCTTATGAAAAACTATAGGGAAATCTATTACACTTCATTATTATTAAAAACAAACATATACAAAATATTTTTATGTAAATAAAAATCTAAACTAATTTAAATTATTTAATATTAATATTAAAGTAATAAAATGTCACAATAAATTAACTCATCAAATCAAATTTTTATTACATAACTTAATTTTAATATATTAATTTAATTTATAATTAATATCTCTAAACAATGGTCTTAGACAATTACCCATCCTCAATAATATTTTTGTTTTTATTTACTAATGAAAAAACTTTGTGAAAGAATGTGCCTTTTAAAATTTAATTTATGTTTTTTAAATTAGGTTTATTCATTTTTAAAATAATAATATTATTAATCAATAATGGCATACAATTTTACCACTATATATATTATATATGTAAAAATGTAAAACTTCTACTAAATAAATAGAGACTGCCAGTATTATAAACTAGCCATTAATTCAAGTATATAGTATTGTTTCAAAATTCATATTGTTTTATGTTATAATATATAATCAGTATAGTACATATCAATAGAAATAAGTGTGTATATATATATATATTACCTACTGGCAGTCGCCAGTAGGTAGTTATAGTTAGGACCTTGTTTCTATTCAAAAAGCGTTATTCTTTTGCCAATATCTTTGGCGCCGTTTGACGAATCGTCACAAAATTTTCAAAACTAATGGTTCACTCAGGTCAGCTCCTGTCTTGAAAGTTTTGGGTGATTTGTCAAGCAGGGGCCGAGAAAAAAGGGGGGTCCCAAAACGAGTTTTCCCCATGTTAATTTCCATAGGAACTTTAGACAAAGCTACAGCCTGAACTGCTGAACGGAATTACGCCAAATTTGGCAAAAAGTAGCTCTTGGTTCAGAAAGCGACCTTTTTTGTAAATGGTGTAAATCCGTTCAGTAGTTCCTGAGAAATTCAAAAAATAAAAATATCGATATCTGGTGGCCGATTAGGGTTCACAAACCCTCCCGAGCACGAGCTTTATTTTGATGGCTGTCAACACTCCAAACCAGGAAGTGTTGGCAGCCATCTTGTGACTCGGTAAAACCGAGTCACAAGAAAACAGTAAAAGAACGTTAAAAATCAAGAAAAGGGGGCAGGGTAGAAACACCCTGACCCCCTAGGCCTGCTCAGGCGGTCCCACAGAGACCCCCGGGGCCAAAAAAGCATTTAAAAAAAATATTTTTGGCTGAATTCATACCAAAATTGCCCCCGGGTGGGCCAGGTCCCAGGGGTTATTATTGGTATACAGAGGCCCACAGGGGCCCCCGCAGGCCCGGGGACCACCACCTCCCCGGGGCTTTGTTATGAATGTGCGGGGGCACGCGGCTCCCCTGCAGCCCCGGGACTGCCACCTCCCCGGGGCTTTCTTTAATTATGCGCAGGGGGGCACGCAGCCCCCCCGCAGCCCCGGGGACCGACACATCCCTGGGGCTTGTGTCAATTATGCGTGGGGGGGCTCCTGCCCCCCAAGCTACCCCGGGGACCGCCACCTCCCTGGGGCATTTAGTAATAATTTGCAGTGGGCCTTGCGGGCCCCCAAAGCCCCGGGCACTGCCACACCCCCAGGGCTTCAATAATTAAAAAAATGAGTGTGGGGGTCTCCTGCACCCCCCACACTGCCCCGGGAACCACCACCTCCCTGGGGCTTTAATACTGATGGGAGTGGGGCAGCACGGCCCCCCCTTCTGGAGCCCTCTATGGCCCCCAGGGCTGGCTTCGGCAATGTCCCAGGGTGCCCACCCCCGGGACATTTCAGTATGCAATGGTAGGGCAGGAGCACGGCTTCCGCCCTGTCAAGGCAATCTATGCTTCGCTTCATGGAAGCGAGAGCAGAAAACCTGCTCTTGCTTCCATGAAGCGAAGCAGATTGCTTTTGGACAAGGGGAGCTGCATGTCAGCAGCTCCCCTTGTCCAAAACCAATGTCGGCTCCCGCAGGAGGCGGGGAGCCGGCTGGGAGCGCGGGGGCATTGGGGCTCCCCGCGGTCCCCAATGTAAGGCTAGGCCACGGGGGAGGTGGTCTCCGGGGCCATAATTGGCCTCAGGAGGGGGGCCACGCGGCCCCCCTCCAAAATAAATTAAAAAAAATTAGGCAGTCCAGGCAGGCCAGGCCCCGGGGGATGGGGTCCCCAGGGCCATAATGGGCCATAAGAGGGGGGCCACGTGGCCCCCCTTAAAAATAAATACAAAAAAAATTAAGGCTGGCCAGGCCCCAGGGGATGGGGTCCCCGGCGCCATAATTCGCCTCAGGAGGGGGGCCACACGGCCCTCCTCCAAAATAAATTTACAAAAAATCAAGGCTGGCCAGGTCCCATGGGATGGGGTCCCAGGGGCCATAGTTGGCCTCAGGAGGAGGGCCAATTTTCAGAAACACTCAGTCACTGTATGATGTCATCAGTGATGTCATTTGAGATGTCATCAGTGATGTCACTGACCATGTCATGAGTGATGTAATATGTGATGTCATCAGCAGTGCATTGCAGGGGCACGAGTTATAGTTTACTCAGCTAACTATAACGGCTGAATTTCTCTGGTTTTGTAGGAGTGAAATGTCTAACTAACTATAAAGTCCCTAAAACCTGTTGTTTTTTCATTGAATTTTTATGGTTTTTTAAATGCCAATTTCTAACTATAACGTCGCTGAAACCTATGGTTTTTCAGTGAATATATCTATATATATATATATATATGATCAAGGCAGTGAATGCCGAAATGCCTCGTAGCGTGATTGTGGAATAAACAACTGTATGGCAGAAATCTCCCCGTGTCGGTGCCGGTTTGTTTCCTAGCAAATGGTTATGGTGTTCATATATATATATATATATATATATATATATATATATATATATATATATATATATATATATATATATATATATCCAACAAAAAGAAGCCCTCATAGAAGACGCCTCACACAGGAGAGTTGTTCGCCTTGTTTAATGGGGATGACAGTGCTCACAGTTCCCATTGCCAATCCCAAATAACCAAATGCATTTCGGGCATCTTGTGCCCTTGATCACTGGCTGAAGGCAAAAGAGCGGCAGCCGTATGGAACACCTGTTGAAATATACCAAGTCCCGCCTCAGTGCTCTGTATTTTAGCCCGTGATCAAGGACATTCATGTTTGAAACGCGTTGGGCTCAGAATAAAGATCGGATACATCAGACTTCGACTCTGCAGTCTTCAATTAAAGGTGTGACTCCGCGTAAGAGGCGCCTTCACTGAGGGCAACTTTCATTGTTGGATTTGAGCGGCTGGTCCAGCTGTTTCGCAGATCCTGCAAATTGAAACCAATTCGCTAAATGGAATGCGGAGGTCCGTGTTCAATGACAAGGGAATCAACAGAGTGGCAGTTTCTTTTGTTCACGATCAACCCACTTGGGCAAGACTTTGAATTATTTTGGGCACGTCAACACCCACTGGGGAATAATATGGATGGGACTGCAAGTACCATCATGCATGCATTGCATACGCCCAATGGGGCGGGACTTGGAGTTTATCAGGTGTTCCATCCTAATGTTTGCCGCTGCTCTGTATTTTAGCCCATGATCAAGGACATTCATGTTTGAAATGCGTTGGGCTCTGAATAAAGATCGGATACATCAGACTTCGACTCTGAAGTCTTCAATTAAAGGTGTGACTCCGCGTAAGAGGTGCCTCCACTGAGGGCAACTTTGTTGGATATATATACATATATATATATATATATATATATATATATATGTGTGTATGTATATATATATATATATATTTATTTTTTATTGACTGACATCGCACCACAAGTACCAGCATGCTTGAGTAGGTGGCCCATCAGGGCGTCCACCAGAGGGCATAAATTATAAATGAGAGCAACTGTGATTGTTGGTGTGTTTGCCAGCCTGTGATGCTTATGGCTTCCCCTTTGAAAAAGGTCAATGTGACCGAAATGCATCAGGAAGGATTGCCAGCGCTGAAATTTGTAATAAATAATTGTCTTTGTAGTGAGTGCGGCTCAATTCTTTCGAATGAGAGAGACTTTGATATATATATATATATATATATATATATATATATATATATATATATATATATATATATATATATATATATATATATATATATATATATATAAAACCAGGATCCCAATGCACGACCGCCATGGGCCAAACAAGGGCACAGACACCAGTTGGAGATGAAATAAATCCGTTTATTGCTTAACAAGTCAGGATGACGCGTTTCGACCACAAGCCTGTGGTCTTGATATATATATAATAATATATATATTCATATATATATATACATATATATATATATATATATATATATATATATATATATATATATATATATATATATATATATACATATATATATATAAATATATGTATATATATGTATATATCGTAGCTCCTCAGTTTTTCACCTACTTGAGCACTCGCAAACGGGTAGCTTTCGCGTGGCTGTGTACCCGCAATTATGCAAGCTTCCAACCTCACATTCTCCTTCCGAACGTAAAGAAAAGCACTCACGGGGGTGAGTCCAACATTTTTATTTCATGGACTCACAGCAACCAGACGCGTTTCGGCAGTCGCCTTTTTCGATGGTAATCAGGCACGCCCGAAACGGCCATCTTTTATGTCAATTACTTGCATTACACCAACATTAGTGAACACTGAGAAAGGACAGATTTTTTCCACATATTAGAGCCATCTTGGAATGTTCAAAAGATCATTGCGATTACCTCATTTCATCGGGTGCACAATAAATAATTCAGTATATACATATATACATATATACACGTTCATGCGCTTATTAATTAAAGCTCATACACAGTTATATACTGTTAAATAATTAATTAAGCCCACTGATGGCCATTCAAAATTCAATACATACAGCCCACAGATGGGCTCATATAGTGCCCTCGATTATTCCACTTCCACAACATTTCGATACAATTTTATGTTTATATACCATCAAATATTGCCCTGTATGGACCTCGAAATTGTCGTTTGAGACATGCAACAGATCCTAGCAACTTAAACCATAATCTATTCCTTACCCAATGCAAACCCCCTACAAAACAAATATAATCACTTTACACAATTCCATCTCAAACGTATCTCACATTAATACATTTCATAATTAAGCACGAAACAGTTTCTTCAATACAGCTCTCCCATAGCCATGAGAGTATCCAATTAATCTCCTAAATGTACTGAAATTTCCTCATTACAGTTCAGACCTTCAGGTACCTTTGTTTGGAGATCGATTATATACCTGGATTCCAGTCTCCTTAGACTGGTAACCCTATCTCCACCTCTTGGATTTAACGGTACATGATCTAAAGCAAAAAAAGTTAGAAGGTCCCTATTACTGTTGTGTTTGGCTTTAAAATGTCGAGCCACCGGGTACGACAGATCACCATTTTTGATTGGCCGTGTGTGCTCCAAGATTCGTATCTTAGTTTGATGTATGGTACTCCCAATGTACCTGAGACCACACGGGCAATTCAAGCAGCATACTGTGTATGGTGTACTGCACGTGATGAATTTCTCGATGGTCTTAGGTTTCTGTACCCCTGGTATTTGGTATGTTAACACTATTTTACTGCCTGCGCAAGCTTTACACTTGCCACAGGGATAAAATCCCTGTAGCTCCCTATCGAACAGCTTTGGTGCTTCTCTTCTCATGTAGCTACTCGTGAGAGAATCTCGTAGGGCCCTTGCTTTGCGAAAGGTTAACAATAGTCGCGCTGGAATGTCCATACCTATAACTGGATCCATTTTAAGCAGGTTCCAATTCCTGCGCGAAATGGTTCGCAGTTTCCCTGCTTCATTCGAAAATGTTGTGATCATCCTGAAGCCGCACCCATCAGCCTTTTCAATCGGTTTCTCTTCTAACAATTTATTTCTAGGGACAGAATTCACTTTCCGTAATGCCCCCATTAGAACCTGCTCACCATATCCACGCGCTCTGAATCTATCCAGACACTCACTAGAATGCTTCTGGAAGTCAATCTCCCTGGTGTTATTCCTCTTTATCCATAGTAGTTCCCCATAGGGGATACTACTAATCAATTTCGGAGGGTGACCACTGTGGGCATGTAAAATCGAATTTCCTGCAGTGGATTTCCGATACAATTTAGTACAGATTTTATCATCAATCACACAGACTTCCAGATCTAAAAAGTTCACAGACTTGTTACTGATATCAGCATTGAACTTTAAGTTCAGATTGTTGTTATTAAGCTCTTGAACATATTCCGATGCCATTTTATTCAACCCCCTCCAAACCAGGAAGAGGTCATCTATGTATCTGTACCAGGCAACGACCCTATTGGTCCAGATGCAGTTGGCATCTGCCCAGGCCACCTGCTCCTCCCACCAGCCCACTAATAAATTTGCGTAGCTGGGGGCGAAGCAGGTGCCCATGGCTGTTCCAGATACTTGTTTATAATACTGCTCCTGGTACAGAAAAATGTTGTTATTTAAACAGAATTCTGAGTTCTGAGTTCTAACAGCATCTCACTATGTTCGGTAAATTTTAGTGATCGATTCCACCAGGGAGACCAATTATCTTGTCGCAGGGCAGTCTTTTAGAACACATATCAATGTATATAGATCACTTTTTATCTAGATTTGTGGTGGAATTGAAATCTTATATCAAAGATACGAAAGATTTCTTACAACACATAACAAGTGTTGTGCGGCAGGAAGGAGACCAGATGATTGTGATGGACATTACGAGTTTGTACCTGTATAGCACATCAGCAAGGCTTACAGGCAGTTCACTACTTTCTTAAGATTCGACCACTAAAATTTACCGAACATAGTGAGATGCTGTTAGAACTCTTAGAATTCTGTTTAAATGACATCACTGATGACATCATCCATGTGATAATTTCATGCATCTTCTCACACCCTAATATAACGTTTGATACACCCACTCTAAATTACAGACTGCCATTCTCAAAACCATAGACACTCCAACACCAAAAACTACATACCCACTCACTGATTCTTAGGTCTACACACACATCCACTCACTCACCCGTACAGTCACTCATACTTAGTCACTCAGTACAGGACTATCATAGGCACTCATACACCTATATAAACACTCACACACCGCCACTCATCCATAGAGGTACTCACACACCTAGTCAGTCATGCAAAAAACTTAATCACACACCCATTTACTCACCTATACGGTTATACACACACCAGCTCACTTACTCATACAAATACTAGCACATTCTTACGCTCTTATACAATCACTGATACAAGTACACACTCATCCATACAGCCACTCTCACAATCACACACTCTCACTTATAGCCATTTATATACTCCAACACACAAATATACTGCCTTTCACATATGTAGTTACTCACACATGTACCACTGAGATATACATTCAATCACTAACACACCCATACACACACTCACCCACCCATACAGTCCATCACAGATGCACTCTTGAAACCATGCACCCAGTGAATCACCAACTCACACATCTATGCACAGAGTCACACACACCCCACCCACACAAACACTCAGGCACCCATACAGATACTCAGACAACCAATTAATAACTCCTATAGACACTCATGTAGCTATTCACAAACCCATGCAGCCGCTTACACACCAACAGACAGACGGATACAGACATTCACACAGTTTAGTCACTAACCCATGCATTCAGTAAGATATGTTTAATCACTCACTTATAGAGTCAGTCACGCACCTACTAAATCATTCCTTCAGACACTTATACACCCACTCATTCTTCAATACGCCTTTCCCTATATATATTAAACATATTTAAACTTTACAGAAACACACAGTCACTGGATGATGTCATTAGTGATGTCATCAGTGATGTCATTTGCGATGTCATCAGTGATGTCATCAGTGATGTCACTGACCATGTCATGAGTGATATAAAATGTGACGTCATCAGCAGTGCATTGCGGGGGCGCGAGTTATAGTTAGCTGAACTAACTATAACGGGGGAATTTCTATGGTTTTGTACGAGTGAAATGTCCAACTAACTATAACTGTCCCTAAAACCCTATGGGCCATCACGGGCTCCAGGAGGGGGGCCGTGCGGCCCCCCTTCCAATGTGTACACAGCCCCGGGGAGGTGGTGGTCCCCGGGGCTCGGGGGTCCGTTATGGACCCCCAAATTTACATACTTAGTGCCCCGGGGAGGTAGCGGTCCCCGGGGCTTGTGGAGGGCTCGAGCCCCCCCACACAGGTTCTTTAAAAAAAAAAAAAACAAGACCCGGGGGGTGGCGGTCCCCGGGGCTGCGGGGGTGCCATGTGCCCCCCGCAAATATTTTTAAAAAGCCCCGGGGGTTGGCGGTTCCCGGGGCTTGGGAGGGCCTTGGAGGCCCCCGACACATTAAAAAAAACAAGCCCCGGGGGGTGGCGGTCCCCGTGGCTGCGGGGGGCTGTGTGCCCCTCGCAAATATTTAAGGAAAACCCTGGGGGGTGGCAGTCCCCAGGGCTGCGGGGACCTCCATGGGCCCCCGCAATTACAATATTGCATGCCCCCGGGACTTGGCCCACCCGGGGGCTAAATAATAACAAAGCGCGGGAGCCCGAGCTTCGTTTTTTTTTTTTTTTTTTCCGGCCGAAATTCGTGCTGGGTGCGCGAATCTCGCCAATTTTTTTTTTTTAAAATGCTTTTTTGGGCCCTGAGCAGGCCTAGGGGGTCAGGGTGTTTCTACCCTGCCCCCTTTTCTTGTTTTTCGCGTTTGTTTTTCTCTTTTCTTGTGACTCGGTTCTACCGAGTCACAAGATGGCTGCCAACACTTCCTGGTTTGGAGTGTTGACAGCCAATTAGAATAAAGCTCGTGGTTGGGAGGGTCCGCGGATCCTCCGTGCCTCTAGATATCGAAACTTTTATTTTTTGATTTTCTCAGCATCTACTGAACGGATTTACACCATTTAACAAAAAGAGTTCTTTCTGAAACAAGGGCTACCTTTTTGCAAATTTGGTATAATTACGTTCAGCAGTTCGAGCTGTAGCCGTGTCTAAAGTTTCCTATGGGAAATTCATTTTTGACCCTCTTTTTTTTAATTTCTCAGGAACTACTGAATGGATTTACACCATTTAACAAAAAGAGTTCTTTCTGAAACAAGGGCTACCTTTTTGCCAAATTTGGTGTAATTCCGTTCAGCAGTTCGGGCTGTAGCTGTGTCTAAAGTTTCCTATGGAAATTAACATGGAGAAAACACATTTTGGGACCCCCCTTTTTTCTCGGCCCCCGCATGGCGAATCACCCCGAAACTTTCAAGACAGGAGCTGACCGGAGCGCCCCACTAGTTTTGAAAATTCATCAAACGACGCTAAAGTTATTGGGAAAACAAAAAATGCTTTTCCTATGGAAAATAGGTTCTAACTATAACTACCTACTGGCGACCGCCAGTAGGTATATATATATATATATATATATATATATATATATATATATATATATATATATACCAACACAAACTTCTGTTTCTCCAGAAAGAAACACGGACACCTTGGAAGATTGCAGTTAAGATGTTTATTGACTGCACAAGCAACGCGTTTCGGCTTTCGCCTTGATCACGCTAAGGAATAGGCAGCATTCCACACATATTTAACCTATGCCACTAAACATAGTGAAAGGACTGTGTTTACACCAATAGTGAAAAAAAGTGAAAAGAAAAGATAAGAAAGTGGCGGCCATCTTAACACTATCAAAATGCATGGATAGTTACATACTCCATATATATTTTGTCAAATACACAAACCAAATGATTTTAGACAGTTGTAACTCCATGTTATAAAGTTGTACCCTAATACAACTTCAACAACTCCACAAAAATTTTTAAGGCGTATAACAAAGTATTCATTATACATCATATGTATCTCAATCTTGCAAATGAATTGTTTACAATCATGATCCTCAGAGCCACAACAACGTCATCCGACCATTCTGCCCAAGTGGGCGAGTTCCATGCATGACACATCAGTGATTACATTGGCCAAAAAATAAACGTGTACCAGATACCTGCAAAGAGAACAAATAATAATAACATTTCAAAATATTAAAATCCCAAATACTAGGCAATTTTTAGCAAATATTATAGCAGTCACAGCATATATTTCTATTTGCACCATTTAAAGCATTACTTCTGTAGGTGTACTGATAATTCCTCACTAGAGTTTAACCCCAAAGGGGTCATAGTTTCTAAGTCAATGATATACCTTGACTCAAGTTGGCATAATGAAAGTTGTCTATTTCCTCCTCGTACCTTATCTGTAACAGTGTCAATGACTACTATCCTAAGCAGGTTCTCATTTTGAGAATGATGGTCAAAGAAATGTATCGCTACAGGGTATTGTCTGTTGTTATGACGGATAGCCCTGATGTGCTCCAGCACTCATTTATTTGCACAATGAATGGTGCTGCCTATATAGGCCTTGTTGCAAGGGCATATCAACGCATAAATACAGTACATAGTGTTACAGGTAAGGGTTTTTTTATCTTAAATTCCCTTCTGCTACTTGCTATCACCAGTGTAGAACAATCTATGCTGTACTTGCATGCCTTACAATTCCTACAGCAGCGAAAGCCAGACCGACTACCGCTACTGGGTTCTATTTTCTGGGTAACCAGATTTGGACTTAATTCGTCTTTTAACGACCGATTTCTCTGAAAACTAATCTGCGGACAGCTGGTAAGAAATTTCCGCAAATTAGTATCAGTTAGCAATACATGCCAGTGTTTTTTCAATATCTGGCGAACTTCTTGTGCCTGTCCTGAATAGGTCGTAATGAACCTAAGCATGTCAGATTCTGCTTGTCGTTTTACTGGATGTAATAGTTGAGTACGAGTTACAGCTCCCCGCGTCCTGCAGGTGCCGGCATTGCTTTTCCACATGGGGAGCTGCTGACATGCAGCTCCCCGTGTGGAAAAGCAATCTGCTTTGCTTCATTGAAGCGAGAGCAGGTTTCCCTGAGTAAGGCGTAAGCCGAAACGCGTCATGTTGGCTTTTGTGGAATAAAGGATTGTATTAACGGAGTTCCCCTGTGAGTGCTTTTTCCGATCGAGAATTACGAGAGGAAAGGGAGCGTGAATATATATATATATATATATATGAAACCAGGATCCCAATGCACGACCGCCGTGGGCCAAACAAGGGCACAAACACCAGTTGGAGATGAAATAAATCCGTTTATTGCTTAACAAGTCAGGATGATGCGTTTCGACCACAAGCCTGTGGTCTTGATCACATTATATATATATATTAATTAACTACAACTCATGCCCAATAATAACTAGAACATGTTCCCTCACCATGCACTGCTAATTACGTCACATATTACATCACTCATGACATGTTCTATGACATCATTGATAATCTCACTGCACCATCTGGAATTGCAACATTGATAATAACACTTTGTACTCGGGGGCGCAAGTTATAATTTCTTGATGGCACCAGTTACATTTAATTGAGATAACTATAACTGGTCAATTTCAATGGTATTGTTCATGTAAAATGGTATGTTTTAACTGTCATTTTCACCTAACTATATTGTCTGTTTAACCATTTCTTTCAGTGAATATGTATTATCTAGTTGTGGTCACCACTGGGTTGACATAGTTAGGACCTCATTTCCATAGCAAATGGATTTTGTGGTTTGCTAATAAATAGGCCTGGGCAGAATTTCGAATATCCTGGAGTAATGAGAGTAATTTCAGTAATTCTGTGTTACTCTTCATTGCAAAATGACTGATAATTAAACAATTACTCCACCTCACAAAACGAATAGTAATTGGGGGGGAATCGTATGCAGAGCGCAAGCAGGCGCTCATGTGTGCTGGTGTGAGCTATTCACATTCTGCTGCATTCAGCACTGTTTCTTAGTATTTCCTTGTCCATTTTGGATGCAGGAGTGCATTTTGCCTTAAGAAAATAGTGCTAAATGCCAGTAGTATGTTGGGGAAAAATCATACCCAAAGAGCACATTTAGCGAGTGTGAGCAGGTGCTCCCAATCAATTGCACTTCCTATTCGTGTTCTGCCTCATTGAACACTATTTCTTAGTGAAAAATGCATCCTCACATCTATTTTGGTAGTAAGAAACAGCATTAAACTCAGAGGGCCTTATTTATGAACGCAGCAGCGGCGTAAATAATGCGCCATGTTGCGCCATATTTACGAAGTGACGCATCTAGGTAGATGTGTCACTTCGTAAACCCCTGCCCTACATTATACCTGCGTTCCCCTGCACGAAAGGGTTGTAGGAGTGGCACAGTGAAATCTATGAGATTTCGCTGCGCCACTGCTAGGATGCCAATGCGTCAAAACCTTACGCCTGCCTCATGGCAGGCGTAAGGGTGACGCAGGCCCTTTCACATGGGGCTTGCCCCATGTGAAAGGAACATTGCTGGAGTTGCGTCACGCTTCCGACACAACTCCAGCAATGCGCCACTTTTGCGCTGACAGATACGTCAGTAAAACTGACGTATCTGTCATTCCTTGCGACATGATGCGTCATACAGTAAATATGACGCATCATTCGGGTCGCAAGGAAGGCGCAGTGAGAAGTGTTGCATCGCTGCTTTCAGCAGCGATGCAACACTTCTCATAAATGAGGCCCAGAATTTTTCTTCTTGTTTAATTCCTAGGTAGTTGACTGTGATTACGCTACACGTTACTACGTGAGTTGCACCCACCCATACTAACTTTTGCGCAGTTTTTGAATCTTCACAAAATTGTCCAAAAAGCCCTAAACTGCATTTTCCCCATGCAATTTTCCATAGGACACTTGAATGGCATTACTGCAAAAACGGATGTAAGAAATTACACCAAATTTGCAGAAAGCTAGATTTTATCCAGAAAGCATGCTTTTTCTGATATGAAGTAATTAAGTTCAGTAGTTTCAGAGAAATTAAGGTTAAAATGTTATGTACATTTCAGGTCACGGGTCAACCAAGGAGCCACCATGGTGGATCCGCTGAACTGTGTGCGCAAGCATGCATTGTGATTGGCTGGCCACAATCAGAAGGAAAATTTACGACCACCATATTAGGAATCGGAGACTCGGTCCCTGAGTACCACAAAATAAAATATAATAAAATATGAGAGGGCATAGTAGGGGTACCCTGACCCCTTGTGCCTTGTGCGGCAGTCTGGGACAGAACACCTGGGTCCAAATTAAAAAAATATATTTTGAGGCGTTTCCTTGGATCTGCAGATCCACCAAAATACCCAATGCAGATTTCTGGGGAATCACAATTGACCCACAGAGCTTACAATTTTTTTTTTTTAAGTTGAGATTGGGTGCAGGGCCTGGCCCCACAAATAGGGAGTGCGGGTAAGCGGGAGCACCTGCTCACACTCGCTAAATGTGCACTTGGGGTAGGATTTTTACCCAACAAACTACCGGCATTCAGCACTATTTTCTTTGCTCAAAATGCACCCTCTCATACAAAATTGACGCAGAAATGCATTTCATGTCAAATTGTCAAGCTGAGACGATTCTGTCTAATAACTCAAGGCTGCTTACAATACATACGGAGTATATATATTTAAGACTTTATGAAATGTTTGTGCAACAAAAGTGATGCAAATTGACACCAAATCTTTTGTTACCTAATTACATTCCAGTGCTAAACATGTTTAGTGCTGGAAAATCACTTGAAAGTAATGCAAAGCAGTCCATAGTGCTGCTTTGCATTACTTAGCACCACGGGGGTGTTGTATGGGTGGTGCAGGGGCATTCCCATGCAACCACCTACGTTTTTTGGGGTAAAACCCTAGTTGCTTAAATAAGTAGACAGGGTTTTGTGGCAAAAAACTGAGCCCATTTCAAATAGGCGCTATGAAGGAGAAATTATTTCATTTCTCCTTTCTCTTCAGGCTGTACAAGCATGCTGCACTGTACAGCACACTTACAAAGTGGGAAAAGATTTTAAGTTAGTCTGAGCATAGTATTTTGTACTTGAATGGTATCCTAGTACAAAACCTATGCTAGACTCACAGAGACACCCTTGCACTTTGGTGCAAAGGTGGGTCCATGGCAGCACATTATGGTGCTAAGGAGAGGAGAGGAGAGTGATATATTTCCTTCTTATACAGTGCCGAGCAGCATTTGCTGCTGCTGCACTGCGCTGCGTGATAATGTAGTAAATCAGGGCCTTAGTATGTAGTACATAGAATGTTTGCCCTGCAAGAAACATTTTCTGAAGTACCAAAAGACTTGTGTGAAACAAAATGAACTGTCACCTTCACACAGAGTTGCTCTTCAAAACAAAGATTTATGTTGTGCTCTACAGACCTATGTTGCATTAGGAGCACATGTGTTTTGTAAACACTTATGGCGAATAGCTGGACACAGGTTGTATAAAATTTGCCCACTACTATGTAAACTATAAAACAAAATAACACACTCATTGGATGATGTTAACAGTGATGTCACCAGTGATGTCATCAATGATGTCATCAGTGATGTCATGAATGATGTCATTTAGGATGTCATGAGTGATGTCATTAGTGATGTTATAGAACATGCCATGAGTGATGTCATATGTGAGGTCATAAGCGGTGCATGGTGGGGGCACAAGTTAGCTCTACTAACTATAACTAGTGATTTTCTGTGTTTTTCAGTTAAAAACATTAATGTTGTCACTGACAAATTCACCTAACTATATCGTTACTTTTGTTTTGTTCCGTGAATTTCTAATGTTTATTTTTCTTTAATGAAAAGAGATCTTTTTAACACACCTAAGTATAATGTTACTTTAACCTTCGATTTTTTTTTTATATATATAGCCACCCACACACCCACTAACTCACTCATAGAGCCTGATCATACAACCAGTCACTCACCCATACAGCCACTCACAAAGCCACTCACTCACTCACACAGCTACTGACAAATCCAGTCAATAACCTATGCAGCCACTCACACAACTACTCACTCACACATACAGCCTCTCAACAGAGCCACTCAATCACTCATACAACCACAAACACACTCACTCAGACACACACACACAACCACTTACATACCCATTCACACATCCATACAACCACTCATTCACCCATACAGCCAATCCCACAGACACTCGCTCTTCTGTACAGCCATTCACACACTAACTCATTTAACCAAACACTAACTCAGACATACACTCAATAAAAGACTCTTTGAATGATAAGTTCACTTGACACTCACGGAGAGCAGCACAAACATTATGCAAATAAGAACTAATGAATGTGTCACATTTGGATTGGCATCTGATGGCCTGTGAGCAAGGACTTTATTAGTTCGAGATCTTTTAGCCCTTTTTTCTAGATGGTGGGATGCGGACGGAGCAATCACAACATGGATCCGGGTACAATTTGGGGGACATCATTATACCCTTGTCCCATTTGGAACTATTATTGGAGTCTGTCAAACTCGGTATAGGATATTACAAATAATTGATTGATGGAAAGCCACATATGGCCTACTGTACATTATTGCTACTAGTACAAGGAGTGAAAATTAATGCAGAACAAGATCTACAAGCCCTGATGAAGTTCAATTTATATTGAACGAAACACGTCGGCTGTATACTTTTGTTGCTTGATCGTACTTTTTAAAAGTGGAACTAAATAAAAGAGGAATTTTTCGAAAATCATACTTGAAAATTTGTTGACCTTTTCTGTGGGTGCACCATTCCATTTCTATATTTAAATCTGGGATGTGTTTATAATTTTGGCTGCCAGCATACTTACCTTTTTTGAGGAATGATATGAAATATGCTGTGCTAAAAACTATTGGACACAGTATGCATTTTATCAGCAACTTCGCTTGACGCTCACAGAGAGCACCATGAACATTATGCAAATAAGGACTAATGAATGCGGCACATTTGGATAGGCAGCTGATGGCCTGTGAGCAAGGACTTTATCAGTTCGAAACACTTTAGGCCTTTTTTCATGAATTTCACCTGAGTGTCTTTTAACTGTTGGATGTGTGTCTCCGTTCTCTTGGCAAGAGTTGTGAGTTGGATATATATATATATATATCACCTATTGGCGGTCACCAGTAAGTGGGTATATTTAGGATGTAGTTTCCATAGGAAGAGCATTTTTTCATTTGCCAATAACTTTGACGTCATTTGACAAATCTTCGCTAAAGTTTCAAAACTAGTTTGACGCTCACTTCTGCTGCTGTCTTGAATATTTCGGGGTGATCAGTCAAGCGAGGACAGAGAAAAAGGGGGGTCCTAAAATGCTTTTTCTCCATGTTAATCTTTAAAGGAAAGTTTAGACACGGCTACAGCCTGAACTGCTAAATGGAATTACAGCAAATTTTGGCAAAAAAGGTAGCTCTTGGTCCAGAAAGCACTCTTTTTGTTAAATGGTGTAAATCCGCTCAGTAGTTGCTGAAAATTGAGAAATTTCCAGTTGGATATATAGGGACGCAGTGGATCAGTGACCCCTCCTTGTCTCGTGCTGGCAACTGATTGGCTGCCAACACTTCAAACTAAGAAGTGTTAGCAGCCATCTTGTGACTCGGTTGAAGGTAAAAAAAAGAAAAAGGGGCAGGGTAGAAAGACTCTGACCCCCTAGGCCTCTATAGGGGTCCCATAGGGATCCCCCAGGGCCAAAAAAGCATTTAGAAAAAATCTGAATTCAGATCCTCGACTCCTGCTGAAACTTTTAAAAAATGAAGTGCAGTCTGCCTGGCTTCCTCAAATAAAGGCCCCCGGGTAGGCCAGGTCCCAGGGGCAGTTTATGTAGTAATGAGGGGAGTGCCTATGCAGCATACCGCACGCACCAGGGACCGCCACCTACCCAGGGCAAACATATTGAAAGATGTGAGGGGGGCTCACACAGACCTGCGCAACCCCGGAGACCGCCACCTCCCTGGAGCTAATTATTAAAGAAGCACGAGGCCCTATGGCCTCCCTCACAGCCCTGGGGACCACCACCTCCCAGGGGCTTTTATATTTTCAGGTGGGGGCCTCATCGATCCCCCAACCCCAGGGACCACCACCTCCCCCAGCCCAAACGGTATTATAAGGAAATGGGAGGGGGCCGCGTGGCCCCCCTCCCAGGCTATTCTCGGCCCTGTGGACCACCACCTCCCTGGGGCAGACCCCTAGTCAAGGACGGAGGGTAGCTGCATGGTGCTGGATCTATTGGAGCACAATCTGATGTGTAGTGACTGTGATGAGTGGTTTCTTTCTGTTTGTCTCCTGGTGAGAGTGGAGTCCATGATTCTCCCTTTTAAACACCCTAAGTAAGCAAATGACCAAAGTCCATAGCACTACTCACTCACCAATTCACAAACATGCATAGGCACTCTTATACCCACTCAGACACTCACACAGGTACTCACAGACCCACAGAGGAACTCACAGACCCACTCACAGACACACACAGGCACACACACACCAACTCCAACACTCACACAGGTATTTACACACCAGTTTACAGACCCAAACAGAATTCACACACTCACTTACACACACAGGCACTCATTGACCCACTCTCAAAGGTGACGGGTTACAGTCAGGAATAAAAAAATTAAAAATTGTAGAAATTCACTGAAACAACCAAAGGTTACAGGGACATTATAGTTAGGGAATAGAATTTAAAAAAAACCTTGGAAATTCACTGAAAAAAGCAAAGGTTACAGGGACGTTATAGTTAGGCTCAGATTTCACTCACTCTTACAAAACCATTCAAATTCAGCAGTTATATTTATCTGAGCTAACTATACCTTACACCCCGCAATGCACTGCTTATGACCTCACATATTACATTACTCTTGACATGGTCAGTGACATCACTGATGACATCATCTAGAGAACCACTCACACACCTACTCATACCACCATATAACCTCTCATATGTCCACTAACACACCCACACAATTACTCACACACCCATTCACAATCTCATTTGACTACTCACATACACCCACTCGCTCATTTATACAGCCACTAATGCAGTTAATTTACCCACCCATACAGCCGCTTATACACCTATTTATTCACCCATACATCTACTCACACACCTACTCACTCATCTATACTGCCACTCACACTAGCATTCACTCACCCATAGAGCCACTCACATCACCACTCACTCACTAACACAGTCACTCACACAACCATTCATGCACCCACACAACTACTCGTACAACCACTCACTCACACAGCAACCTACACTAGCACTCACTCACCCATACAGCTACTCACATAGTACTCATTTACCCATTCAGCTACTCACACATCCATTCACTAATCCAGTTAACCATTTACATACCCATTCACACATCCATATAAGCAGTCACACATCCACTCACTCACCAATAAAACCATTCACACAGACACTTACTGTTCAAAACAGCCACTCACACACAATCACTTACCTATACATCCATTCAAATAGCCACTAACTTACCCATACAGCTACTAACACACCCACTCATCCACCCAGAGCCACTCACATAGTGACTCAGTCACCAAAACAGCCACTCACACACTCCCCCGGCCATATAGCCACTAAGGCGGCCATTCAATTTAACCCTCAATCACACTCAATCACCAACACAGTCACTCACATGCATACAACACTCAGACACCCACTCCCACACTGATACAGTCACACACCCACACATATGACATATATAAGAAAGAGTATCACTCAATACTAATTTAGAAATAATATTAATTTAACTTATGCAATAGCTTACTGTATATCTTTAAGCTAAGTCTCAGAAACATTTACCAAACACTTTCACTCACTGAATGTCATCAGTGATGTCATTAGTGATGTCATTGACCATGTCATCAGTGATGTAAAAGAAAAAAAAAGAAAAAAAGATATATCTATCTATCACCATGAGTGCTCCGAATAGTTTTTTGGTTGTTGTGCAACAAAACGGGTCCCACCCCGTCGACAGACGCACCCGCCGTGAGTTCGGCAAACCTTGGTGGGGTCACGTAAATGAATCTATTTTTGGTTGCCTGAACCACCACTGTCAGACTCTGTCGGCCAAGGATAGCCGTGGATTAATCAAATCCAGGATGCTCAGTTATGCAACGGACACCCGCGGATATCATGTGAATAATATCCAGCGGTAGGCGAGGGGTTCTTGCACAAAGATTGGATTTTAACAGCGAGACCAGCGAGTTGATGAAGCTGCAATTTCAACATGGGGACTGTGAGTGGCATGTTATCGTTCATTGGAGAACAGCTATTTATATTGAACATTGGGGCCAGAATATGAATATATTAATCTCACTTACCCGTGTATACTTTAACCCCTTCCATGCGCGGCCGATTTTCGCCCTGTGCGAGGCGTTTCATTAAGCGGACGGGTTCATGACGAGCTCAGCTCGTCATGCGCACACGAGCACTGCGCAGCATGACGAGCTGAGCTCGTCATGAGCATGGAAGGGGTTAACAACAATACTTATGTCACTTACCCATTGGTCGGAACTCCTCCAATGGGAATAAAGGCAGGATGTTTTAAAACAACCAATCACTGTGTGCATTTGAAATGACTTGACTGCACTGAAGAAGGCATAACGCCGAAACGCGTCTGCGATAATAAAGTCATGATAATCACCCCGTGAGTGCTCCAAATAGTTTTTTGGTTGTCGGGCAACAAAACGGGTCCCACCCCATTGATGGATGCACCCGCCGTGAGTTCGGCAAACCTTGGTAGGGTCACGTAAATTAATCTATTTTTGGTTGCCTGAACCACCACTGTCAGACTCTGTCGGCCAAGGAAGGCCATGGATTATACAAATCCAGGATGCTCAGTTATGCAACGGACACCCGCGGATATCGTGTGAATAATATCCAGCGGTAGGCGAGGGGTTCTTGCACAATGATTGTATTTTAACAGTGAGACCAGCGAGTTGATGAAGCGGCAATTTCAACATGGGGACTGTGAGTGGCATGTTATCGTTCATTGGAGAACAGCATGTATATTGAACATTGAGGCCAGAATATGAATATATTAATCTCACTTACCCATGTATACTTTATCAATAATACTTCTGTCACTTACCCATTGGTCGGAACTCCTCCAATGGTAACAAAAGCAGGATGTTTTAAAACAACCAATCACTCTGCGCATTTGAAATGACTTGACTGCACGGAAGAAGGCAAAACGCTGAAACGCATGTGCGATAATATAGTCATGATAATCACCCTATGAGTGCTCTGAATTGTTTTTTGGTTGTTGAGCAACAAAACGGGTCCCACCCCATCAACGGATGCACCCGCCGTGAGTTCGGCAAACCTTGGTGGGGTCACGTAAATGAATATATATATATATATATTCACTGAAAAAACCATAGGTTTCAGGGGCGTTATAGTTAGTTGGACATTTCACTCATACAAAACCATAGAAATTCCCCCGTTATAGTTAGTTCAGCTAACTATAACTCGCGCGCCCACAATGCACTGCTGATGACATCACATATTACATCACTCATGACATGGTCAGTGACATCACTCATGACATCACTGATGACATCTCAAATGACATCACTGATGACATCACTGATGACATCATCCTTGTGATAGAGTGGCAGACCTCCTCTCACCCTAATATAACCTTTGATACACACACTCACAAATACAAATTAACATTTTCAAAACAATGGACATACCAATACCAGTTACAACACACCTATTCAGTAATTCCAAGATCTACACACACATCCACTCATTCACCAACAGTCCCCATACAGTCACTCATACATGTACTCATACACCTATACATCCTGTTACACACCGCCACTCATCCATAGAGTTACTCACACACATAGACACACATGCAAACAAAGTATCAAACATCCATTTACTTGCATATACAGTTATACACACACTACCACACTTACTTCTACAGAAATTTACACATACTTACTCTCTTAAACAATCACTTATAGAAACACCTACTTATTTGTACAGGAACTCTTCCAATCTCTCACTCTCACATATACTCACTTATATACACCAATACTCACATATACTAGTTTAAAACATATGTAGTTACTCATAAAGACACTATTGAGACAGTCATTCACTCACTAACATACCCATACACATACTCATCCACCTATACAGTCCTGCACACATGCTGTCTTCAACACATACAAACAGTGAGTCACTCATTCATGCATCTATGCACTAAGTAATACCCCCACCGAACCATACAGACACTCAGACACTCATACTGATACTCAAAACCAACTAATAACCCATATAGACACTCATGTAGCTACTCACCAACCCATGCAGCCACTTATACACAAAGTGAGAGACCGATACAGATATTTTCATATTTAAACATTACTCACTAACCCATGTATTCACTAAGATACACTTAGTCAGTTATACAATCAATTTTACAAAAAAATCATCCATTTAGACACTTATATACCCATTTATTCTTCCATCGACCTTGAGATATACATATATAAAACATATTTAATTTTCGGAAAAACACACATTCACTGGATGATGTCATCAGTGATGTCATCAGTGATGTCATTTGAGATGTCATCAGTGATGTCATGAGTGATGTCACTGACCATGTCATGAGTGATGTAATATGTGACGTCATCAGCAGTGCATTGGGGCGCGCGAGTTATAGTTAGCTGAACTAACTATAACGGGGAATTTCTATGGTTTTGTACGAGTGAAATGTCCAACTAACTATAACGCCCCTGAAACCTATGGTTTTTCAGTGAATTTCTAAGGTTTTTTAAATGCTAATTTCTAACTATAACGTGCCTGAAACCTATGTTTTTTTCAGTGAATTTCTAAGGTTTTTTAAATGCTAATTTCTAACTATAACGTGCCTGAAACCTATGGTTTTTCAGTGACTATATATATATTTATTATACTATGTATACATGTGAAAATGTCTCGGTCCCCTGTTTGCCTCGGTGGCACTGAAAAAATGGGTGGAAAAGACGTCAGCACGCCGACGAGGTCCTCTTATGGCTCCGATTACGTCATACGGTGTCGCGAGCGGAGCCGTGCTCGTTGACGTGGGAGAGCTAGGAAAGAATTTCCGTGGAATGCTGGTGCAGGGGATATTCACCTAAGTGTTCAGGCTAGTCCTTTGGGAGCAACTGTTTATGTTGCCACTCCAGAAACCGAAACCAGTGATCCGAGGGCAGAGGCCCTGCAGATGGCACACGAGGTGGGGTGCCCAGTCGTGTGCACCGGCGGGGCAGCGAAGTGACAAGCACCACAACCCACAAAAAAGGTAACGAGGGCACTGAATAACACAGGATCTTCTCTTTGTATCTGGCAGGAACAACGAAGTTAAAATGCCCTAGTACCAAAATGTAGAATTAGTGCTACAACGGTCTTCAAGAGGACCTGCGATGCCGCTTCTGCCTCCCGTACCCTGGAGGCGGCACATGGGTCACGCGGTACGGTCATACTGCGGTGGGACGCACACTCGTTGACCTCTCATGGCACTGCTCCACACATCAGGAAAGACGCTTTCCATTAGCTATGTTTTCTGATGACATGTCGCGCCGGCCCCGTCCAACAACAGAACTCCTTTAGATCCAAACAGACTCTTCCACTCTCTCACCGGAAGTGAAACCAGGCCACGCGGACACTTTCACAATGCAACAGCCGGGAATGCACTTTTCGGTAAAAACCACATTCCTTCCTCCTAATTAATCAAATAAACATCTCACTGAAGAACAGGGGCCAGCTTCGATCGGTAAACAGCCGTTACAGCGACTTTTTACTTTGCGATACCATTACAACGCATGCATTATTACGCATGCGTTGTACATCACGAAGTCATTACTACGCATTTTTAGAACGCATGGTCATTTACCACGCATGCCTTTACAACGAATTTTGTTGTAAAGGTATGTATGGTAAATGACCATGCGTTCTAAAAAACATGTAGACGATCCATGTCGTTGTAAGGAAACAGAGGCTGTTCCATTTCCTCACAACGACGTGCACCGCCCCTCAGAGATGACGTGAAGCAGGAACCATGAGGAGAGAGGAACCATGAGGAGTGAGAGGTAAGGGGGATTGGGCATGGGGTGGGGGTTTCTTTTCTAGGGTTTAGGGTAGTGCAGTGGTGTTTGGGTGGTGTAAGGGGTCGTGCTGGGGGTAGTGTTTTTGGGTTTAGGGTAGTGCAGTGGTGTTTGGGTAGTGTAGGGGGTCGTGCTGGGGGTAGTGTTTTAGGGTTTAGGGTAGTGCATTAGTGTAGGGGTCGTGCTGGGGGTAGTGTTTTAGGGTTTAGGGTAGTGCAGTGGTGTATGGGTAGTGTAGGGGTCGTGCTGGGGTAGTGTTTTAGGGTTTAGGGTAGTGCAGTGGTGTTTGAGTAGTGTAGGGGGTCATGCTGGTGGTAGTGTTTTAGGGTTTAGGGTAGTGCAGTGGTGTTTGTGTAGTGTAGGGGTCATGCTGGGGGTAGTGTTTTATGGTTTAGGGTAGTGCAGTGGTGTTTGGGTAGTGTAGGGGTTGTGCTGGGGGTAGATTTAGGGTTTAGGGTAGTGCAGTGGTGTTTGGGTAGTGTAGGGAGTCGTGCTGAGGTAGTGATTTAGGGTTTAGGGTAGTGCAGTGGTGTTTGTGTAGTGTAGGGGGTTGTGCTGGGGGTAGTGTTTTAGGGTTTATGTTAGTGCAGTGGTGTTTGTGTAGTGTAGGGGGTCGTGTTTTAGGGTATAGGGTAGTGCAGTGGTGTTTGGGTAGTGTAGGGGGTCATGCTGGGGTTAGTGTTTTAGGGTTTAGGGTAGTGCAGTGGTGTTTGGGTAGTATAGGGGGTCGTGCTGGGGGTAGTGTTTTAGGGTTTAGGGTAGTGCAGTGGTGTTTGTGTAGTGTGGGTGGTCATGCTGGGGGTATATTTAGGGTTTAGTGTAGTGCAGTGGTGTTTGGGTAGTGTAGGGAGTCATGCTGGTGGTAGTGTTTTAGGGTTTAGGGTAGTGCAGTGGTGTTTGGGTAGTGGAGGGGGTAGTGTTTTAGGGTTTAGGGTAGTGCGCCCAACAAGCCACAATATCCATGGACAAAAGGGATCCTGACTCTTTGGAACGCTCCGTCAATTGAATAATTTGGGTCAAGGGCCCTACCACGTCCAAGACCTATCAATTCCTTTCTTGGGATCCTCATATACTTGGAGAAAAGTCACATAGTTTCTCATCAATTTCAGGCGTGTGTGCCACCTTCCCCTTCAGTGAGGGCCTGGGGCATTCTCCCCTCATCCTATTCCTGACCTCCCTTTCAAGGGGTTGATGGATTTTCCCCACCACATACTCTGCCACTTTGGCGTCAGGTGTCCACTCTGCCGACCTAGGATGGTAAATTTGGGTAGGCTCGAACATGTCCGAGTGGACCCCGTCCCCAACCGGGGACTGAGAGGAGTGGGACTCTGGACTCCAGGGACGCACCGAGTCCTTATCCTCATCGGATGAGAAATCGTCCTCCGATACACCCTCTCCCTCTAAGGGAAACCCGCCGTCGGGGTCTACAATAGTGGTGACAGTGTCGCAATTTTCTCCGGGCCCCTCCTCCTCCTGGCAGGGTGCATGTTTTAGCGTTCGCGCACTCTTGAGGAAGGTCTCCGTAAGTTTATCAAATCCGTCCAAGTGCCCCGCGTTATGCTTAATGGCCCTTTTATTCCCCATCTGGGAGCTACTTGGACCCGCCACCACCAGATCTGTGTCACTGAACACCCCAGGGATGCTTTTCACCAGCTTATCAACCTGATCCCTAAGAGTAGCCAGCGCCCTAGAAATAGCCAGAGAGAGGGCTTGGTCCACTGCTGGAGGGAAAAGTTGGGGGGCCATTCCTCCTCCACTTCCTGGTAGGAGGAGTAAAAATGGTCTTCTGGAGAAGACATGATAGCAGAGGGTGTGAGCACAGAACAAATGCCCTTAAAATCCTTAAGACAGCCCCCTCGCCTGTGCTCCAACAGCTGGACTTTCCCCGAAGCTGTTATAAGAATAGACTGAGGCGCAATACCAATTACCACTAACGTGGCTGTGGGGGGAAATCACCGCATAGCGGTGTCAAAATTAGGCGAGGGTTGGTCGGGAATCAAGCGGACACTAAAGGAGTGACCGGATTCCCAAACGAGCGTAAAGACCAGCGGGAGCGCTCGACGGAGCTGCCTCGCTCGGACCAGACGCGCCTGACAGGATCTCAACGCTCGCAGAGCACACAGCGGGAGAAACTGCGAGGGGGAGAACGCGCTCGGGCAAGAGCCTGCTGCGCAGGGAGTATGAAACAATACCAAGGCAATAATGCTAATAACGTGCACAAGAAACCGCTATACAAACAGCAACAACGTCAGATTAAGCCAAGAATGTAAGGAATGCACTTAACTGACGAGCAGTGAAGAAAGAGGAAGCGGAAGGGACGTCACGATATTATATACGATGGACTGTGATATGATTGGACTATAGTTGCCTTGGAGACTACCCCTAATGGTTCATGGGTTGTGTAGTCTTTTGTTTAATGATTGTTGTGTTACGTTTTCTTTGAACTGCTATGCAAATAAAGTGAGGAAAGATATGCATAATCCTCGCCTCCGTCCTGCCATAGAATTCATTAAACTTTATTTGATCTGATTTAGAAACATAGATCATAAAAGTGTACATAAAAACAGTAAATCCTCTTTCCTAATACAATACAGTGAGAATTAATTAAAACCAGTAGGTAAAAATGGGTGTTACAAAGACCGGTTCAGAGCAACTTCAGGTTAACAGAATCGTAAAGTTCAATGTTTCGCAAGATCAATCTCATGTACTTCGTGCAAAATACGCAATAAGGGGTCCAAGTAAGATGTAACGCTCCAATACCTGACCAGTTTGCACTATATAAAACTGCAGAAAAAATAAAAATAAAAAGTGTTTTGCACACTTCTGTCATTGGGCTACATCTGGGTGATATTTGTGCTACATTTGGGCTCTTTTTTCTCTGGTGGCCATCTTGGGAGACTTATTTGTTATGAAGTTTCCTAATTTCGTCATTTACTGCAGTCTCCTCAGTAGGAAATGCTTTCAGTTTTTTACTTTGATTCCATCAAGAAGGTATTCAGATGTGTCACACATTTGCCATAAATTCAGAATGTTAGCACTCTAGTTGTTCATTAGATCACTGTAGTAAAGCTACTGCTCACCAGGGAGTTAACTGGAAGTCTACTGCTGGTATTGAAAGTGATTGTTTCTGTCTGCATGTCAGAATTTTCTAATGAAATAGAAGAGGATTTGAGATCTCACTTAAAACATGCCCTAAATTTTCTTTCTGCAGCATTAACCATAATTTCTATGGCAAAATGAACCCCCTCATTTTGTTCCTTTTTAAATTAAATGTTTTAAGTGTTACCAGTTTATTCCAATCAAGATGGCTTCAGGTGTGCCATACTTTTGTCATAAGTAAGACTGTTAGCGCTCTAGTTGTTCTTTAGAACACTCTGGGAAGCTGCAGTAGAACACAAAGGCATCAACTGACAGGCTGCTCCTGTTGAAATATAACAGGAAGATATTTGAGATCAGACTTGAAACATGTCCTAATTTTTCTTTCTACAGCACTAACCATAATTTCTATGACAAAATGAACCCCATCATTTTGTTCCTTTTTAAATTAAATGTTTTAAGTGTTACCAGTTTATTCCAATCAAGATGGCTTCAGGTGTGCCATACTTTTGTCATAAGTAAGTCTGTTAGCACTCTAGTTGTTCTTTAGAACACTCTGGGAAGCTGCAGTAGAACACAAAGGAATCAACTGACAGTCTCTGCCCTTGTTGGATGTGCATGTTTTACTGAGAATGTCAGACTTCATTCTCACATGACTGAGAAAGATAATGTGAATTTACAGAAAATATGCTCTCATTTTAGCTTCTAGATCACCTTCCAAACCTCAATGGGAAAAGTATGAGAAAATAGTTTTCTCTCAAACATGATTCATGATATCCCAGCAGAAGGATTTTTCACAGGGTAAAATCACCTTAGAACACACCACAATTCCTAAAATTAGTATGGTACCATCAACAAATGAATTCTAATGTAACTAAAGTCTGTTATCACCCTTTATAGTTCTCCTTTTGGTAACCCTCAAAATCTTCGATTCACTACAATGCATTTCAATGGGGTACTATAATTTATATTGGTCCCAAGATGGCTGCCAGCAATTCCAGGATGAAGTGCTGACAGCCAATCAGATCTCACGATGACATGTGTGGTTAGGCTCCGCCCAGATATATATGTGTTTTCTTTTTCAAATTTCTCAGGAACTACTGAACGGATTTACACCATTTAAGCACAAGGCACGACTCTGAACCAAGGGCTACCTTTTTGCCAAATTTGGTGTAATTCCGTTCAGCAGTTCGGGCTGTAGCTGCGATGAAAGGTTCCTATGGAAAATTGCATGGGGAAAACACGTTTTGGGACCCCCCTTTTTTCTCGGCCCCCACTTGACGAATCACCCCGAGACTTCCAGGATAGGAGCGGACCGGAGCGGGCCACGAGTTTTGATAATTTCGCGAAGATTCGTCAACCGGCGCCAAAGTTATTTCAAATAGAATGTTGTGAATTTCCTATGGAAAATAGGTCCTAACTATAACTATCTACTGGCGTCCGCCAGTAGATAATATAAATATATATATATATATATATATATATATATATATATATATATATATATATATATATATATATATATATATATATATATATATATATGTGTGTGTGTATATTACCTACTGGCAGTCGCCAGTAGGTAGTTATACTTAGGACCTTGCTTCTATTCAAAAAGCGTTTTTCTTTTGCGAATATCTTTGGGGCCGTTTGACGAATCGTTGCAAATTTTTTAAAAGTAATGGTTCGCTAAGGTCAGCTCCTGTCTTAAAAGTTTCGGGGTGATTCGTCAAGCGGGGGCCGAGAAAAAAGGGGGGTCCCAAAACACGTTTTCCCCATGTTAATTTCCATAGGAACTTTAGACAGAGCTGCAGCCCAAACTGCTGAACGGAATTACACCAAATTTGGCAAAAAGGTAGGTCTTGGTTCAGAAAGCGTGCTTTTTTTAAATGGTGTAAATTCATTCATTAGTTCCTGAGAAATTCAAAAAATTAAAATATCGATATCTGAGGGCCGAGGAGGATTCGCGAATCCTCCCAAGCACAAGCTTGATTCTGATTGGCTGTCAACACTACAAACCAGGAAGTGTTGGCAGCCATCTTGTGACTCGGTAAAACTGAGTCACAAGAAATCAGTTAAAAAAAGCATAAAAAACAAGAAAAGTGGGCAGGGTAGAAATACCCTGACCCCCTAGGCCTGCTCAGGGGGTCCCACAAGGACCACCAGGGCCAGAAAAAGCATTTTTTTAAAATAAATCGGCCAAATTCTCGCTGGGTGCACGAATCTGGCCAACATTTTTAAAAAAAAGCAAAGCGCGGGCTATCACGCTTCGTTTTCTGTTAGCCCCTGGATGGACCAGGTCCCGGGGGCAATACCTGATTATGTAGCAGGGGCCCGTGGGTCCCCCACAGCCCTGGGGACCGCCACCTCCCCAGGGCTATAATTTCTTTAGGTCGGGGCGTCCTTGCGGGCCCCCCAATTCTGGGGACCACCACCTCCCTGGGGCTATATAATTTAAATGTGGGGGGGGCCACGTGGCCCCCCGGCAGCCTGGGGACCACCACCTCCCTGTGGCTACTATGAAAAACAAAGTGTGGGGGGGCTCGAGCCCCCCCACACTGCCCCGGGGACCACCACCTCCCCGGGGCACTGTTGATCAAAATGCAAGGATTGGTTCCGGACCCCCGGCCCCGGGTACCACCACCTCCCCGGGGTTTTAAACAGTTGGGAGGGGGGCCATGTGGCCCCCCTCCTGTAGCCCTAGATGGCCCTGGGGACCGCCACCCCCCAGGTCCGGCTTCTGCAAAGTCCCGGGGTACCCACCCCCGGGACATTGCCGTTTGCTATGGCAGGGCGGGAGCACGGCTCCTGCCCTGCCATAGCAAACACTGCTTTGTTTCTTGGAAGCGAGAGCAGGAAACATACTCTCGCTTCCAAGAAGCAAAGCAGAATTGTTTTTGGGCAAGGGGAGCTGCATGTTAGCAGCTCCCCTTGTCCAAAAGCAATGCCGGCTCCCGCAGGAGGCAGGGAGCCAGCTGGGACCGCAAGGGCATTGGAGCTCCCCCCGTGGTCCCTAATGTGTGGCCTTGCCCGGGGGATGGGGTCCCCGGGGCCAAAAATAGCCTAGGAGGGGGCCGAGTGGCCCCCCTCCCTTTAAAAAAAAAAATGAATGGCCAAGCCCCGGTGGATGAGGTCCCCAAGGCCGAAAATGGCCCGGGAGACCCCCTCCCTTTCAAAAAATAAAAAAAGGAATGGCCAAGCCCCGGGGGATGGGGTCCCCAGGGCCAAAAATGGCCTGGGAGGGGGGCCACACTGCCCCCTCCCTTTTTTAATTCAATAAAAAATAAAAAAAAGGCTGGGTATGCCCCGGGGGATGGGGTCCCCGGGGCCAAAAGTGGCCCAGGGAAGGGGGGGCCACGTGCCCCCCTCCCATCAAATAAAAAAAGAAAAAAGAAACCAGCAACTCACCGGAGGCCCTACCCCCTCCCTGCACGACTCCGCAAACGCGCCTCCTGGCGCGCTCTGCATTGGGGGATTAAGTCCCTGTTGCTAGTGAGGGTCACCAGGAACCTCCAGTAAGCCCCACACAGTGGGATTGCTGCGAGGTGGTACGAGGCCATTCCCCTTTTTACACCACTCTGCAAAAGGGCCTCTTGGCGCACTGCTGGTGGGGTGATGAGGTCCCCTTGTGTCCTGAGGACCTCAGGACTGAAGTAGACTTCATCCCCCGAGCAGCAGTGCGCCAGGCGGCGCATTTGCAGAGTGGTGTAAAAAGGGGGCATGGCCTCGGACCACTCTCAGCAATCCAGCTGTGTGGGGCTTACTCGAGGTAACAGGTAGGCTAGTTGTCCCCTAAGGACCCCCAGCAGTGAAGTGGACTTTAATCCCCATGCAAGAGCACGCCAGGGATCGCGTTTGCAGAGTGGTGGGGAAAGGGGGCGTGGCCTGCTATGAGAACTTAGCAATGCTGCTGTGTGGGACTTACTGGAGGTAATATGAGGGGTAGTTGCCCCCAAGGTTGTCCTTGGGGGCCAACTACCTCTCCTGTTACCTCCACTAAGTTCCACACAGTGGGATTGCTAAGAGGTCTTCGGAGGCCATGCCTCCCCTTTCTCCACCACTCTGCAAACGCACCTCCTGGCACAGTACTGGTTGGGGTATGAAGTCCAATTCACTCCTGAGGGACTTTGGGGGCCAAGAAGCCCTCCTTGTACCTCCTGTAAGTCCTACGCAGCAGAATTCCTGAGTGCTGGTTGGAGGCCCAGCCCCCTTTCTCCACCACTCTGCAAACGGGACTACCAGTTAAAGAAGCATTTGTAATGTAATAGGTCTCGCATTTGCAAGAGTTAGAGCTATTGGCGTTGTAAATCTAAAAGTTTTTTACTAATGTTTTTTGGAGTGGAGTTGATGTACTTTGTGTGTAGTGGAATTATGTGGTATGTTGTGCAGTGAAATTATGTGGATAGAAAGTATGTGGTATTTAGTGTATAGGAATTATGTAGAGTGGGATTATGTGTTATGGAGAGTAATTATGTGGTATGGTAGTCTGTGTTGTGGAGTGGTAACCTCAGGTTTAGTCTTCCTCATTTCCATAGAAGCTAAATTATGAACTCAATGAGTAAAAAAAAAGAAGGAATCACTGAGGAGCACTTCTGGACCTAGTCAGAGGTATGAGCAGGGCCACTGGAATTATGCGACTGTTTGGCTGCACTGACTTTCACACAATTATACATTTTCCACATTAGCCATATAATCCATCATCTGCTGCCTAATCTGCAGATTTGAACAAAAATAGCCTTGTTTCTAGCTCAACCTGCTCAAACGTTACCAAAAATGCAGTGACAGGTCTTACAGCATGGTGGATGGCCCTTTGCAAACCAAGAATGGTCACCTGTTACTTATTGCTAAATGTGGGTGTTAAATTGGTACTAATGGTGTGCAAACCACTCTTGCTTCTTTCTGCACCTCTCTTGCCACTTTCTGCATTTCTGTTGCTTCTTTCTGCAACTTTCTTTTTTTTCTGCACCTCCTTTGCCTTTTTCTGCTCATCTCTTCCACTTTCTGCACCTCTCTTGCCTCTTTCTGCACCTCTGTTGCTTCTTTCTGCACCTCTGTTGCCTCTTTCTGCACCTTTCTTGCTTCTTCCTGTACCCCTCTTGCCTCTTTCTGCATCTGTGTTCCCTCTTTCTGCACCTCTCCTGCCTGTTTCTGCACCTACCTTGCCTCTTTCTACACTTCTCTTGCCTCTTTCTGCATCTCTGTTGTCTGTTTCTGCACTTCTCTTGCCTCTTTATGCACCCCTCTTGCCTCTTTCTGCACATCTGTTGCTTCTTTCTGCATTTCTCTTGCTTCTTTCTGCACCTCTGTTGCTTCTTTCTGCACCCTTCTTGCCTCTTTCTGCAACCCTCTTCCCTCTTTCTGCACCACTCTTGCCTCAGTCTGCCCACCTGTTCTCTCTTTCTGCACCCCTTTTTCCTGTTTCTGTAACTCTCTTGCCTCTTTCTGCAGTTCTCTTGCCTCCTGCTGCACCTCACTTGCCTCTTTCTGCAACTCTCTTGTTTCTTTCTGCAGTTCTCTTGCCTCCTTCTGCACCTCTCTTGCCTCTTTCAACACTTCTTTTGCCTGTTTCTGCACCTCTCTTGCCTCTTTCTGCACCTCTCTTGCCTCTTTCTGCACCTCACTTGCTTCTTTCTACACCCCTCTTGCCTGTTTCTGCACCCCTCTTCCCTCTTTCTGCATCACTCTTGCGTCTTTCTATACCTCTGTTGCTTCTTTCTGCACCTCTCTTATCTCTTTCTGCACCCTTTGTGCCTCTTTCAGCACCTCTGTTGCTTCTTTCTGCAGTTCTCTTCCTTCTTTCTGCATCCCACCTGCCTCTTTCTGTACCCCTCTTGCCTCTTTGTGCACCTCTCCTAACCCTTTCTGCACCCCTCTTGCCTCTTTTTGCACCTCTGTTGGTTCTTTCTGTACCTCTTTTGCTTCGTTCTGCACTTCACTTGCCTCTTTCTGTACCCCTCTTCCCTCTTTCTGCACCTCTCTTGCCGCAGTCTGCCCACCTGTTCCCTCTTTCTGCACCCCTTTTGCCTGTTTCTGCAACTCTCTTGCCTCTTTATGCAGTTCTCTTGCCTCCTTCTGTACCTCACTTACCTCTTTTTGCAACTCTATTGGTTCTTTTGCACTGTTCTTGCTTCTTTCTGCACCTCTCTTGCAAATTTCTGCACCCCTCTTGCCTCTTTCTGTACCTCTTTTGCCTGTTTCTGCAACTCTCTTGCCTCTTTCTGCAGTTCTCCTGCCTCTTTTTGCACCTCTGTTGCTTCTTTCTGCACTTCTCTGGCCTCTTTCTGCATCCCTGTTGCTTCATTCTGCTCTTCCCATGCTTCTTTCTGCACGTTTCTTGCTACCTTCTGCACCCTCTTCCCTCTTTCTGTACCTCGCTTGCCTCAGTCTGCCCACCTGTTCTCTCTTTCTGCACCCCTTTTTCCTGTTTCTGTAACTCTCTTGCCTCTTTCTGCAGTTCTCTTGCCTCCTGCTGCACCTCACTTGCCTCTTTCTGCAACTCTTTTGTCTCTTTCTGCAGTTCTCTTGCCTCCTTCTGCACCTCTCTTGCCTCTTTCAACACTTCTTTTGCCTGTTTCAACACTTCTTTTGCCTGTTTCTGCACCTCTCTTGCCTCTTTCTGCACCTCTCTTGCCTCTTTCTGCACCTCACTTGCTTCTTTCTACACCCCTCTTGCCTGTTTCTGCACCCCTCTTCCTTCTTTCTGCATCACTCTTGCGTCCTTCTGTACCTCTGTTATTTCTTTCTGCACCTCTCGTATCTCTTTCTGCAGTTCTCTTCCTTCTTTCTGCACCCCTCCTGCCTCTTTCTGTACCCCTCCTGCCTCTTTCTGTACCCCTCTTGCCTCTTTGTGCATCTCTCCTAACCCTTTCTGCACCCCTCTTGCCTCTTTTTGCACCTCTGTTTGTTCTTTCTGCACCTCTTTTGCTTCGTTCTGCACTTCACTTGCCTCTTTCTGTACCCCTCTTCCCTCTTTCTGCACTCTCTTGCCGCAGTCTGCCCACCTGTTCCCTCTTTCTGCACCCCTTTTGCCTGTTTCTGCAACTCTCTTGCCTCTTTATGCAGTTCTCATGCCTCCTTCTGTACTTCACTTGCCTCTTTTGCACCTCTATTGGTTCTTTTGCGCTGCTCTTGCTTCTTTCTGCACCTCTCTTGAAAATTTCTGCACCCCTCTTGCCTCTTTCTGCACCCCTCTTACCTGTTTCTGCACCTCTCATGCCTCTGTCTGCACCCCTGTTCCCTCTTTCTGTACCTCTTTTGCCTGTTTCTACAACTCTCTTGCCTCTTTCTGCAGTTCTCCTGCCTCTTTTTACACTTCTGTTGCTTCTTTCTGCACTTCTCTGGCCTCTTTCTGCATCCCTGTTGCTTCATTCTGCTCTTCCCATGCTTCTTTCTGCACGTGTCTTGCTTCCTTCTGCACCTCTCTTGCCTCTTTCTGCATCTCACTTGCCTCTTTCTCCACTACTCTTGCTTCTTTCTACACCTCTGTTGCTTCTTTCAGCAATTCTCTTGCCATCTTTCTGCACTTCTCTTGCCTGTTTCTGCACCTCTCTTGCCTCTTTCTATACCTCTCTTCCCTCTTTCTGCACCACTCTTGCCTCTTTCTGTACCTCTGTTGCTTCTTTCTGCACTTCTCTTGGCTCTTTCTGCACCCTTCATGCCTCTTATAGCACCTCTGTTGCTTCTTTCTGCACTTCTCTTCCTGCTTTCTGCACCCCTCGTGCCTCTTTCTGCACCCTTCTTCCCTTTTCCTGCACGTCTCTTCATTCTTTCTGCACTGCTCTTGCCTTTTTCTGCTCCCCTCTTGCCTCCTTCTGTACCTCTGTTGTTTCTTACTGCACTGCTCTTGCTTTTTTCTGCACCTCTCTTTCTTCTTTCTGCACACCTCTTGCCTCTTTCTGCACCTCTGTTGGTTCTTTCTGCACTGCTCTTGCTTCTTTCTGCACCTCTTTTTCCTGTCTCTGCAACTCTCTTGCCTCTTTCTGCACTCATCTTGCCTCCTTCTGCACCACTGTTGCTTCTTCTTTGCACTTCTCTTCCTCTTTCTGCACCCCTCTTGCCTCTTTCTGCACCTCTTTTGCTTCTTTCTGCACTTCTCTTGCTTCTTTCTGCACTTCTCTTGCTTCTTTCTGCACCCCTCTTGCCTCTTTCTGCACCGTTCTTCCCTCATTCTACACCTCTCTTCCCTCTTCCTGCACCTCTCTCGCCTCTTTCTGCACCCCTGTTCCCTCTTTCTGCACATCTCTTGCCTGTTTCTGCAACTCTCTTGCCTCTTTCTACAGTTCTCTTGTCTCTTTCTGTACCTCTGTTGCTTCTTTCTGCACTTCACCTGCCTCTGTCTGCAGCCCTCTTGCTTCTTTCTGCACCTCTGTTGCTTCTTTCTGCACTTCTCTTGCTTCTTTCTGCACCCCTCTTGCAAATTCCTGCACCCCTCGTGCCTCTGTGTGCACCTCTCTTGCCTCTTTCTGCTCCTCTCGCCTCTTTCTGCACCCCTCTTGCCTCTTTATGCACCTCTTTTGCTTTTTTCTGCATTTCTCTTGCCTCTTTCTGCACCTCTGTTGGTTCTTTCTGCACTGCTCTTGCTTCTATCTGCTACTCTCTTTCACATTTCTGAACCCCTCTTGCCTGTTTCTGCACCTGTGTTGGTTCTTTCTGTACCTCTCTTGCCTCTGTGTGCACCCTTGTTCCCTCTTTGTGCACCTCTTTTGCCTGTTTCTGCAACTCTCTTGCCTCTTTCTGCACATTTCTTGCCTCTTTCTGCACCTCTGTTGCTTACTTCTTCACTTCTCTTGCCTCTTTCTACACCCCTCTTCCCTCTTTCTGCACCTCTGTTGCTTCTTTCTGTACTTTTCTTGTTTTTTTCTGCACCTCTCTTGCTTCTTTCTGTACCTCTCTTGTCTCTTTCTGCACCCTTCTTCCCTCTTTCTGTACCTCTCTTGCCTCTTTCTGCACCTCTCTTGCCTCTTTCTGCACACACAAGGCTTCTTTTAAACTAACCTCAGGCTCAGCAGTGCATACATGCAAGTGCAGAAAAGGGCTGCCGGTCTCTAAACTGCCATGCCCTATTATATGCTAGGGACTTAGAGGTAGTTTAAATCCACCTGCCCTAATATGTACTAGAGCCTTACAGGGGAGGTCATGCCAATCACAGGGGTACCCCAACACATAGTGTACCCTAGTATATGTAGGTGTTTTAACTGTATTCTAAGTGTTTTACAGCATAGCACTGGCTCCAGGCCTGGTTAGGCAGAGCCCAGGGTCAGTCAGAGTCAGTTACCACCAGTCTCATTCAGCAAAAAGTTGGGGGGTGCCCAGGGCACAGGATGACTTTGCAGCAAGGCCTCTTTCTACACCTCTGTTGGTTCTTTCTGCATATCTCTTGCTTCTTTCTGCACCTTTCTTCCTCTTTCTGGACTTCTGTTGCCTCTTTCTGCATTTCTCTTGCTTCTTTCTGCAACTTTCTACCTCTTTCGCAGGTTTCAAAGGTTATATTAGGGTGTGAGGAGGTGCATAAGATAATCGCATGGATGATGTCATCAGCGATGTCATTTGAGATGTCATCAGTGATGTCATCAGTGATGTCACTAACCATGTTATGAGTGATGTAATATGTGACATCATCAGCAGTGCATTGCAGGGGTGTGAGTTATAGTTAGCTCAACTATAACAGCCGAATTTCTCTGGTTTTGTATGAGTGAAATGTCCAACTTTCTATAACGCCCCTGAAACCTGTGGTTTTTTCAGTGAATATATATATATATATATATATATTTATTTTTTTAACCAAGGATGCGACGCTCTCCAATTTCCAGTTTTTAAAGCTTTTATTCTTACCTGTACTGGCTCAAACCAACTAGTTTCAGCCCAGCGAGGCCTTTGTCACGGTTAGTGAGTCTCTCGTTTGTTTCACTATTTATACCAATCACATATTGCCTATAATGTGGCATTGTGGGAAACGTAGTGCTTATTTATATTATACATGGATATTTACAATATTTATAAAGTTTTCAGTTTTTCAGATGACAATTCATTGTTTTACATTCCAGTGATCAATCATTGCAAAAATAATTTGAAATTGCATTTATATTATGTTTAGTACATTGCGTAAGTCTTTTTTCTTTTTTCTTTAGACCTTAGTGTCTGTTTCTTGTACTTTTTTATTAGTTAGTCTTTTTTCTTTGCTTCTGATAGAATCTTAGTGTCAGTTCATTGTTTTATTTTTCAGTTGTTCCATGTTCTTGTTACAGTTCCATTTTTGGAATTGGTTCCCTTTTCAGCGTTTTTCATTTTCTGATCTTGTTTTTTTCTTTTTTCTCTTTTTATATAGGAGTTTATTAGAATTTAGCGGTGTCAATCCAGGTGTACAAATATCTCCTCGTCGTTGTTAATCCCATGAGGGGTCTTAGTTCTTAATCTAATTATGTATCTGGATTCTGTTTGGCATAGTTTCCTGATCCTATCACCACCTCTTTCATGGTTTTGTATGGTGTGGATTCCAAAGAAACGCATTGCTCTCCAGTCACTGTTTTGACACACCATCATGCGTTTTGCTGTGGCATAAGAAGTATCCTTATTTTTTACTGCTCGAATATGCTCAAGGATTCTTTTGTTGAGCATGCATATCGTACTTCCTATGTATTACATGCCACAGTTACATTGGATAACATATATTACAAACTTTGTTGTGCAGGTGATGGTTTGTTTGATCTCAATTGTCTTACCTTGAAAGTCCTGTATGTTTTTGCAGTTCTCTCCAATTTTACATGTCTTGCACGTACTACATTTTACAAATCCCTGTTGTTGTTGGCGTAACCAATTTGTTGGTATTTCCTGTTGAAAGTGACTTCGCACAATTAAATCCTTTATTGATTTAGTTTTCCTGTAAGTTATCATAGGGCGTGGTCCAAGTAAGGTGCCAATATTTTTGGATGTTTTTTGTAATGAGTCCACTTTCTTTGCTATATGTTATGATACATCTTGGTGGTTTCTGCTGTTCAGTTTCTGTTATCATTTTCTCTTTTTTGGTAATCAAAGTTTCAGTTCTTGTTTACTTTTGTATTTTTTGTCTGCCTTTACGTAATGTGGTTTCATTGTACCCTTGTGATCTCAATCTCAATGATGTTTCCATTATTTTCTCTCTTGCGTCGTTTTCTTTTGAGCAGTTTTGTTTCATTCTTGTAAATTCTCCATAAGGGATGCTCTCTTAAAGAGACTTAGGGTGAAAGCTTCTACCGTGCAATATGCTGTTTGTTGCCGTTTCCTTTCGGTACAAGGTGGAGTGAATTTGATCGCCCTCAGTGTATATCCAGGTGTCAAGGAATGCAATGCCTCTGGTACTTGTGGTGCACGTGAGCCTTAAACCTAAGGTGTTTTCATTCAGTGTGTCAAAATACTCCATAAAATTTCCTTCTGAACCGTTCCAAATTATAAACAAGTCATCAATTTATTTATTTATTTAGTGTTTTATATAGCGCGGACATGACCCTGAGTGGGGTATCAGAGCGCTTTACATTAGTATATCTATCCACAATTTTGTTACCAAGTCATCAGTAATTGGACACTATTTGCGAAAACTATTATGCTTAAAAAAATAAAAATAAAAACACATATATACAGTACCCCAAAGAAGTTAATGTTCGGTGAGAGGTAGCATGCATATGATCATGGTGGATCCATGATAATGACGAGTCTGTTGCAATTATGGTAGGTGTTTACCCATGTAAAAAGATTTGGCTTCCTTTTTGAAAGCAGAGATTGATGAAATTCTTCTAATGTTAGGGGGGAGAGTGTTCCAAATTCTAGGCGCTGCACCAGAGAAAGCTCGGTCATAAGTTCTTTTCTTACGGAATCGGGCCGGTTTCAGTAGTAGATCTCGCTGACTCCGGGATACGCGGCATCCTCCTGATAGTGTTATTTTCTGGGCTAGGTATGCTGGTGTTTTGCAATGAATCGCTTTATGGGTAATACATGCCATTTTCAGTTGTATTCTCGCTTCGTAAGGCAACCAGTTAAGCGTTTTCAGATGAGGGGTAATGTGGTCGAATTTCTTGGAGCCCGTTATAAGTCTTGTGGCCGCATTGAGACAGGCTTTCAGCGGGGCTGTTGAAATCTTGGGGAGACCAGCTAGGGTTGTGCAACCGTACTCGATCCTTGATATTACTAGTGCCTGGACTGCAGTTTGAAGGTCTGTCTTATTTAGGAAGGGTTTCAGTTTTCTGAGGTAGCTTAGGTGGTACCGTGCATTTTTTGCCATTGTGTTGATGTGTGATAGCATATTCAGGTTTTTGTCTAGTATAATTCCCAAGGATTTGGTAGAATCAACAATCCTCGGCGTACAGTTTAGTGCTGTGATCAGGTTGGTCCACTCTAGGACGTTCGTATTGCTTTTCTGGGGGTGAATCATCAGGAATTCGGTTTTAAGGGGGTTAAGCTTTAAGTGATTACTGGTTAGCCAATGGATGGTACTCTTTAGAGCTTGGTTCATGATATCTATCTCTTCTGTTGATGTAATCTTGATGTACAGCTGTGTGTCATCTGCGTACATGTGGAAAGAGACGTTAGCTCGTTGTAAGGTTTCTGTGAGTGGCTCTACGCACAAATTGAATAGTGCCGGGGATAGTGTTGAGCCCTGAGGCACTCCGATCGCATTTCTGGACGAAGATGATAGTGTTTGGTTGACTGTAAATTTTTGCGTTCTATTCTCTAAGAAAGATCTAAACCATTTTAGGACTGTACCCTCTAATCCCATCCTATTTTTCATGCGATCAAGTATATTGGCGTGATTCACCGTGTCGAATGCCGAAGAGAGGTCGAGCAGGATTAAGAGACAGGTTTCGTTGCGGTCAAGGGCAAGTAGAGCATCATCCACGATGTGCAGAATCGCTGTTTCAGTACTATGGTTTGGTCTAAATCCTGATTGGCAGTCATTCAGCAGATTGAATTCCGAGATATGATGGCTCAATTGTTGTTGTACGCACTTTTCCAGGACTTTGGCTAGCATGGGGATGTTTGTTACTGGTCTGAAATTGTTGGGGTCCGAGGGGTTCTCTGTTGGGTTTTTTAAGATTGGGGTGACTTGCCCTGTTTTTAGGCAGTCCGGTATTGAGCCTCGTGCCAGTGACGCGTTGATGATCTTTGTCCATGAGGGGATGAGCAAATGGTTTATTGAAGACCAACACTTTGCAGGTAAAGGATCGTTGTAGTGATTGTTTGGTTTAATGGTCGAGATGATCTTTGCAATGTCTAGATCACTGATAGGCTTGAATTCTGACCATCCCGCATTATTTTTAGGCTTTTCCAGAACTGTTTGCAGTTGACCCTCATCTGGGGTGCTCTTAGTAATACAAGGGTCTTCAGCTGCTTTTTTGAGCTCCACCTCCATCGCTTTGGCTTTGGCTGTGAAGAAGGAGGAGAAATCTTCACTGCTTATAATCGACTTTGTGGTAGTTGGTGCCGATTTGGCCGTTTTATTGGATTGATCTTTTAGCAGGTCGAATAGTTTCCTCGGTCTATTTTTTGCATTGTCCAGTTCTTTCCTGAAGAAGTCTTTTTTTGAGTTTATAATGCTTTTATTGTATGCTTTCCTGGCCAGTCTTAGTTGCAATAGATGGGGAGAGGAAGGGTGTTGTCGCCATTTCCGTTCTGTGAATCTAAGTGACCATCTTTCTTCGTTGAGGTCACCGTTAAACTAAGGGTTTTTGTCTTTGACAGGGATCCTTTTGAGTTTTAGCGGGGCTATGTCCTCCATAATACTTGACATTTTATTATTGTAATACTCCGTGAGGTCACTGACGTCTACCATGTTATTAGGAGGTTGCAATTCTATCTCACATCGTGCCGCGACCAATACCATATTGAGCCCTCTAGTGTCCTGAGCCCATTTTCTGGGTATTTTTGCTTGTGAGGAAGCTTTTGGTTTTATGAAGGGTATTTGGAAAGTAATGATGTGGTGATCAGACCAATCGCATGGGGTGATTTCAATTTTCTCTATAGCTTTTTCTTTAGCTATAATCCAGTCTAATGTAGAGCCTTTGGCGTGGGTTGGTAGAAGACATTCTTGGACCAGCGATTGATCTTCAAGGAAGGCTTTGAGTAGCTTGATCTGAATGTCAGAGTGATCCTCCCAGTGAACATTGAAGTCTCCTAAGAAAATATCATTGGAATGAGGGGTAGAGTTAGCTGTGATGATTTCTATCAGCTGGTCTATGAATCTGGTGTTTTTGCCTGGGGGGTGGTAAAATGAATGCAGTTTGCAAATTTGATTGTCTGCGGATTTTAAGGCCATACCGAGATACTCACATGACTCAAGAGGGTCAGATTGTATTTTCGTGATGGCAAAGTCAGCTCTATGTATACAGGCGATGCCTCCTCCCTTTTTGATTGGTCTGTCAAGTCTCATAATGCAATAGTTCGGGGGGTCTAGTATATCTAGGCATGGTGAGGAAGAGTCAGATAGCCATGATTCTGTTAGTATAGTTACGTCGATTTCCTGGCTTAATATGAGGTTGGCTATGTCTGCAGCATGTTTCTTTGCTGACCGACAGTTGAGAAGAATACACTTGATGTGTTTCTGTGGTTTAATCGTTGAAGAGTCTAGCTTTTCGGGAATTATTATCACATTTGTTAGGTTGTTGAAATTTAGTGCTCTATTGCTAGTCTTTGCTATTCTGTATGTGTTAGCTGGGACTGACTGAATCTTGTATTCGTCTAACTTATTAGGAGTAATGGGGGCTGGTTCATAGGATCGTAGAAGGGTTTGTAACTCGTTGTCTGTCAGATAGTTAAGTTGATTTCGGGGACGGAGTAGTCTGTTTGTCGCTACCATTGGGATATATTTTAGTTTCTTCTGGGTTTTGTGGGTGGCTTTCTGTATGAGCTCCCATTTTGATAGACATTTTTCTGATAGGCGTAGCAGGTTCTTCATTTTTCTGATAGCGAGTTGCATGGCTTTATAGGTCTTGCTGGATTGCAAGCTGAGGTTATCGAGCTCCCTATTCGGGTGGGGTGGACTGCGCTTCTCAGACTCCGTTCGAGGTTGAGGAATGATAGGAAGTTGTATGACTGACCCTGATGTTATGCTAGCGTAATTTGACTCTGGAGGATTGTGGCTACTGTTCGGCTTTACTGTGTCAATAACCTTGTTTCTTGTTGATGTTTCACGTTTCTTAGCGTCAGTCCTATGACTACATCTCCAATTGTCCTGGTCTAATACTGTTGACACCAAACTAATGCCTGTTTCCAATATATGGTTGGGACTGGTGTTGGGGCTTGATTCGGGGCTAACGTCTCTGTGGTTGGTTGTGGGTAATGATGAATTGGACGCATGTGGGCTGTAACTCATAGCTATGGTGCTACTGGAGTCCTGTTTCCGCTGTTGGGGCTCAATAGCAATTATGTTTTCTATCACCTCAGCTTGATTTGACTGATGGGGCTCAATATCGATGCTGTTTACTATCACAGTGGATTGATTCCTGTGCGGGGAGATAGCTTGCGATTTGTTATTTGGTCGGATTCTAGAGGGAGGGCTGTTGAGGACGTGTTCTTTTAATGTTGAGAAATATTCGTCGAATCGTTCCAGATCTTTGTTGGCGGCTTGAATGAGAATCGTTCCATTTTTGTAGCATGTTATGCTTAGCGTTGCTCTTAGTTTTCGAGAGGGTGTTATTAGCATCTTAGTGCCATAAGGAATGTTTCTCATTTCCTGTACCTTCAGCAGGTTGTTTAGGGTGTTTCGCCATTTGGACATTTTAGAAGTAAAGAATATAAGGTCGTTAATAATGGCGCCTTTTTTTGTGTTGAGGGAGGGGTCTAAGATTAGGGTTTCAGGGTTACTTCTAAGTAGGTTATGCTTAAAAGTTTTGGAAGCATTTTTAGAAAGATTGGGGGGGTATGAGATTGAATGGGAATTCCTTCCTTCCAGTTTCAGATGGGATCCTGTCATGATTGTGAGTGACAATTTTGTATCTTATTATTATTAACAATCCTCTGTTATTAAGTCTATCTGGTAGCAGGAGGATAAATATAGTGATATCTTAGCTTGTGTGCTATCTTAGTTATTGATCGTACAGAGACGAATTTTCAATCTTCCATTGGTGACTTAGATTTCTGTGGTGTGGACTAAATACAGGCTCACTGTGTTCCTATATACCACTCAAAGATGGCTGCCTTGCTAACTCCTATCTGAGGGGTAGCCCTATAACTCTTTCTCTGATCCCGGCATCTCATGGACGTAGTCCTCTGTCGCTTTCCCTGAACAGATTTCACTGAACAGGTATATACCACTCTAAAATGGCTGCCAAGATAGCTCCTATCTGGGGAATAGTCCTATAGCTCTTTCACTGCTCTCGGCTTCTCAGGGATGTAGTCCTCTGTCGCTTTCCCTGATCAGAGTTCAGCTGTAGCTTTTTGTACTGGGCCTTTCGTAATGAGCCTTGAATCCTAGTCCTTTGACTCTTCCCTGGATTGGTGATGCCTGAATAGACCTATTTCTACTTCGGTTGTTATGCCGGCCATTTTGCGGTAGGGTACTCGTGAAGATTTCAAGTGAGCCTAAAATGGGGACCCTACCCTGATAGCTGGGCCAACAACAACCACCATTGTGCAGATTGAATCAATAGTTATGTCTGTGTGGGGGGGGGCTACCTAAATTAAACCAATAACATTGTCAGTTCCATAGTATGTTAGGTCCTCACCTGCCGATCGGGGTAGTCTCCCGAGGACCAGCAAACCTCCTTCGAGCTCTTTATCCTGCTGAATAAACAAACGCCTCCTAATGCCTCTGACTTCACACTTTGCCTCCCAAGAGCTCCCCGCGCCACGCACCCCTGCACCGGTGAAGATCACCCGGGGAACTGCACTCCGTGCCCGAGTTCATTCAGCCGCTGACAGATCGGTGTACCGATGACCTCCTAGGGACTTGCACTCCTCCTTTCAGCGACGGGCTCATTGAGTAGCGCACTCCGCCACCCAATATTTATGACGGAGGGAGGGTCACCACCCGCTACCGACACCGTCCCTGCAGCGGAGCACTCCCGGAGACTACGGGACCTGCAAGCCTCCTCCAACGATGTGGCTGTGTTTGAGCCACGGACCGAACGTTGCCTCCGATTCAGGGGGGGAGGGTCTCCACCCGCCACTGACGCAGCCCCTGCAGCGGAGCTCTCCCGGGGATCTGTTTGCCTCCGTCTTCGCTGTGGCTGACCTTGGATCGAGGGCTGATTAGCCGCTCAGCTCTTCTGATGCCCACGTCTCCAGCGATGTATTTTGCTCCTGTGCACACCACTACAATGACCACGTCCCAGCTGGGGTGGACTTCAGGGGATCCACGGTCCGCTTTCTGCACCGACCGGGTAGTGCGGGGGTCAGATAACTCTCCAACGTCATCGTCCTTTGGCCACGTCCACCCACCAGTCTGCCGGGAACTTGACCAGCACGGCCGCAGGTAAGTGATCCTACGATGTCCTTGTCTCTGCAGAGAATGGTGCTTCCTTTTATGAGTGTTCAGTTCCTTAGTTCCTTATTTACATTGCCATGAAAACTTGTCTTGAGGTGGCGAGGCTAACAGGGATATTGTATCAGAATTCGATCCCTAGCCTGCGGAGCTCATTCCTCAAGCTCCTCACTCTCCGCCATCTTGGATGACCCATAAAATTATGCTGTTCATATGATCTTGGTTTTGTGTGTTCCAGGCTATTTCCTTTTCCCACCACCCCATCACGATATTCGCGTAGTTTGGTGAAAAAGAAATGCCCATGCACTGCCGATATAGGTCATGATTGAAAAGGAAAACGTTATTTGTTAAGCATAGTTCTATCATTGTAAGTAGCATTTTTGTGTGTTCCAGTTCTGATATATTTCGTTGTTGTAAAAGTGTGCACATGCCTTCAAACCTACATTGTGCTCAATTGACATATAGAGCGAAACCACATCTATTGTTGCCATGATGTAATCCAGGCTCCAAGTTATTCTAGTAAGAATTCTTAAAAAGTCTCCAGTATCACGTATGTAAGAGCTCAAACGTTGTGCGATAGGGGCTAGAAAGTGGTCAACATATTCCGATATTTTCTCATAGAGGGAGTTGCATGAGGAGACAATCGGTCTCCCAGCTGGTTGTTTTAGTGACTTGTGTATTTTGGGTAAAAGATATATTGTGGGTATTGTTGGTAAATCATTTGTCAGAAATTGTAATTCTCCCAGGATTTTAATTTCACATTCAACTGTATTGTCATATCATTAATAGGGTTACCTTGGCGCTTGATATATTTGAAAGTATCATTTAATTGCCTGTATGCCTCATTTTTATATGCTTCTATATCCTGTATAACAATATTTCCACCTTTATCCGCGGGCTTAATTATCAGTGTTTTATTCTCCATCAGACTTTTTAATGCTTTCCTTTCTGTGCAGGTCAGATTTTCTTTTCGATTCGGATGTGTGACCTTTTCCATTTTGTCCAATTCCTCTGTTATTGCTTCCGCAAAAAGGTTGATTTGTTTCCAGGTGACATTGCATGGCAGAACCTAGATTTTTTCTTTAGACCGGTGGGGGATGTTTGGAGGTTTCTATTTGTAAGTCTTGGACGATTTCTTGTTCTGTGATTTCTCCTTCATCTAGATTGAACATTAATTCCAGCATATTTTGCAAGTCTGGTATTTGATCTATTGTTAATGCAGAGGTTTCATTCTCCATGATTGCCGGTAGTTGTGTTGTACCATTTCCAAATTTCCTTGTGGCATGTACTTTGGCAAGTTTAAATTTCCTTACATATTTATATGTCAATTTTCGTCTGGGTATAGTCGAAATGGTTTTCCGGATAGAAGGATAGTCCCTTATTTAGTAACGTTGTTTCTTTGTGTGATAACCTATATTTGGATAAATTTACGATTAGGTTTTCCTCTATTACTTCTTCAAACTGCGCAGCGGATATTTATATATATATATATTTCCTACTAGTGGTAGCCAGTAGCTATAGTTAGGACCTAATTTCCATAGGAAAAGCGTTTTTTGACTTGCCTATATCTTTAGCACCATTTGACAAATCTTCACGAATAGTGCCCCTGTGATTCTAGTTGTGCATGGAAAGTTTTGGGGTGATCCGTCAAGCCAGGGCTGAGAAAAGTGGGGGGTCAATAAAGTGCGCTTCCGATTTTAATTTCCATAGAAATGTAAGACACGACTACAGACAAATCTGTTGGATGGAATTCAATGAAATTTAGCAGAAAACTAGCTCTCGGTCCAAAAAGAGTGCTTTTTGCTATGGTGTAAATCTGCTCAGTAATTTCGGGGTTATTAAAAGAAATCCAAATTTGTATATCTATGGACATGGATCATTCACAAGATAAACACAGAGCTTCTCAAACCCACACACCAGGAGTAGTGCTGTGATTGGGTGGCTGCAACCTGTCTAGAAAAGTTGTGGCCACCATTTTATAAAGCAGGACACGGTCCTGGGGGATGGAAAAAAAGTTTAGATAGTATTGAAGGGTTCAGGGTAGGGGTACCCTGACCTCATTAGTGCATTGTAGGGGTCGCTGAGGGACCCGTTATGAGTTTAAAAATGCCCCAAACTGTTTTTGTTTCCACATGTTTGAAGTCACAGACTGCTCAGCGTGGCCCCATGTAATGTTGCAGCGGAATCACGAACATTGCTGAAAAAAGTTTTAAAAATATATACATTCAAACGCTCACTTGCACACTAATTCATGCATTCACAGACCCTTACAGAGTCACACACTGAGTCACAGACCAACTCAGATGCTCATGCACCCACTCACAGACCCACTGAGACACTCAAGCACCCACTCACAGACCCACTCAGAGTCACACACCCATTCACAGACCCACTCAGGGACTCACACGCTCATCAGTGCCAAGACACCCTCGGGGATAAGCTGCGCTTTATAAATTTTTTTAACATAACATAACTCATAAACCCAATCAGTAACTCATTCATCCACTCACAGACCCACTCATAGTCTCATGCACCCACTCATATTTACGAAACACCTTTACCCACTGAATGATGTCACCAGGCACTCATGCATCCACTCACAAACCCACTCAGAGACTTATGCACCTACTCACAGATCTACTTATATTCTCATGCACCCACTCACAAGCCACTGAGACACTTGCACACCCACAACCGACTCAATCAGACAGTCATGCACCCAGTCACTCACCGACTTAGAAGTTTATACACCCACTCACAGACCCACTTAGACACTCATGCCTGCACTCACAGACCCACTCAGACACTTATGCACTCACTCACAGGGCCACTCAGGCAATCGTGCACCCACTCACTCACCCAGTTAGAGGCTCATGCACACACTTACAGAGCCACTGAGAGACTCATGCACCCACTCACAGACTCACACAGACACTCATGCACCCAGTCACAGGTTCACTGAAATTCTCATGTACCCACTCACAGACTCACTCAGACATTCATGCACCCCCTCACAGACCCACTCATGCACCCACTCCCTTACCTACTCAGAAGCTCACACACCCAGTCACAGATCCACTCAGACACTCATGCACCCACTCACAGACCCCCTCACAGTTATGCACCCACTCACAGACCCACTCATGCACCCACTCACAAACCCACTCAGATACTCATGTACCCACTCACTCATCCACTCAGACACTTATGTACTCATTCACAGACTCACTGAGACATTCATGCACCCACACACACACACTCACTCAAAGTGATGTTTTCACTTGGAGACCCACTGAGAGATGTATGCACCCACTGACACACACACTTAGACACTCAAAGAACAACTCACAGATCTACTTTCATGTGCATAGAGTCACACTGAAAGTTATAAATCTTAAATGCGCTGTTGTGCATTGAATTCATGCTTTTGCTGTGCAGATCCATGACTCCAAGAAAGGATTTAAAATTAAAGTTAGTTACTGTTTGATAATAGGATGGCTCTTAGAAGAGCCTTTGGGTTTATTGTGTGTAAATGATAGCTACACATAAAACAGAATGCAGTCTTGCAATTTGTTATGGGAATATCATGTTGCCTTTCTCAGAGAAATGTACTCCATTACTTCTATAGATATGCTCCATGTCAAAGAGCAAGTTTTTGTTGCAGATGGAGCCCATGTTGTGGTCTCTAACAAATGCAGAAACAGTTTTATTAACATGTTTCCTGGCTTTGTCGATTTGTTGACAGAATTTGTCTCACCATTTCAAATTCTGCCTTTAACAAATGTTGGAGTACACCAAGGCAGTGTGAGGGAAGAGTTCCATTAACATAGCTGTGACCCATAATCCACACTCTAACCATTTTGAAGGAAGGAGCAGTAGCACACAGGAGAAGGCTGCAGCTGAATGTGACAGTTGGTAGAATGAAAGGCAGTTAAAATGGAGGAGTGCACCTGGTTTAAGAAAAGGACATATTTGTTTGGGGGGTGTAAATAACTTGGTAGCTAAAAATAGGTAGTGATTTAAAACGTTAAGAAATTAGAACTGTGATTGGCTTTGGAACATTTAAGAGAAATTATGCTATTGTGGATATGCTTACGTTTTCAAGCAGTCAACCGCACCTGCTACAGTTGAACTTGAAGCTGATATGCTCCTGTTAGAGAGTGCTGTGAACTTTGACTTACTGGTACAGTGGAGTATTTCAAAGGACGTTGCTATGAGAACTAAGGGAAAGCAGCGTGGGGAAAGAGTTCCAAATACACTATACTTTGGAACTAGAAAACAGAGTACTTTAGAGATAGTATATATTGTCAAATAGCAATTTCCTAATTCAGTAGTGTGATAGGATCTCAAATGCAGTTGAAAAATGGTAGCACTTTCATTTTAAATGCCATAACGGACTCCCGTATGGATTTGTGACTCTGTCACGAAGCTACACGAGGGAGGGGCTGCGCTGGGCATCGCGACGGAGTCTCAAATCCACCAACAGACACTTCCAGATTGGGCTTCTTATCAGGAGACTAATAAATGGTTAATAATGAGTGACCAATGAAAACTGGAATAAGAACAGGAAAAAATTAAGGGAATGTTTTCATTTGCTAACTACATCAGTATCACTTAATTTTTTCCGTAAGAACAAATTTGAAGTGAAAGTGAGTTCAAATTTGAGGATCAACAATTAAATTGAGACGTATGTTAAAAATAAGTATATTGATAATGCGTATTCACTGAAAAAACCATAGGTTTCAGGGACGTTATAGTTACTTGCACATTTCACTCGTACAAAACCATAGAAATTCGGCCGTTATAGTTAGTTGAGCTAACTATAACTCACGCCCCCACAATGCACTGCTGATGACGTCACATATTACATCATTCATCACATGGTCAGTGACATCACTGATGACATCACTGATGACATCTCAAATGACATCACTGATGACATCACTGATGACATCATCCACGTGAAAATCTGATGCACCTCCTCATACCTTAATAAAACCTTTGATACACCCATTCTAAAATACAGACTACCATTTTCGAAACAATACAGACACCAATACCAGTTACTACATACGCATGCACTGATTCCTAGGTCTACACACACATCCACTCATTCACCCATAAAGTCACTCATACATGCAGTGACTCATCAATACAACAATATTATAGGCACTCATACACCTATACAAACACTCACACACCGCCACTCATCCAGAGTTACTCACACATCTAGTCAGTCATGCAAAGAATCAATCACACTTCTATTTACTCAGCTATACAGTTAAACACACACAACCTCACTTATTCATAGTGATATTAACATATACTTACTCTCTTATACAATCACTGATACAAGTACACACTCATTGATACAGCACTCTCACAATCACTGACTCTCACGTATAGTCATTTATATACTCCAACTCTCTCATGCACTGCGTTTTACATATGTAGTTACTTGGATATGTAGCACTGAGATATCCATTCACTCACCAACACACCCATACACACACTCACCCACCCATACAGCTGTTTCCACATGCACTCTTGAACCCATACACCCAGTGAATAAAGAACTCACACATCTATGCACAAAGTCACACACCTCCCACCCACTCACACACACACTCAGGCACCCATACAAATACTCAGGCAACCAATCAATAACCCATATAGACACTCATGTAGCTACTCATCAACCAATGCAGCAGCTTACACAGCAATAGACAGACTGATATAGACATTCACACAGTTTAGTCACTAACCCATGAATTCAGTAAGAGACATTTAATCACTCACTTATACAGTCAGTCACACATCTACTAAATCCTCCATCCACACACTTATACAGCCACTCATTCTACAATATACCTTGGCCAATATATTTATAAAACATATTTAAACTTTACAGAAACACACAGTCACTGGATGATGTCATCAGTGATGTCATCAGTGATGTCATTTGAGATGTCATCAGTGATGTCACTGACCATGTCATGAATGATGTAATATGTGATGTCATCAGTAGTGCATTGTGGGGGCATGAGTTATAGTTAGCTCAACTACCTATAACGGCCGAATTTCTATGGTGAAATGTGCAAGTAACTATAACGTCCCTGAAACCTATGGTTTTTTCAGTGAATTTCAAAGGTTTTTAACATGATAATTTGTAACTATGACGTCCCTGAAACCTATGGCTTTTTCAGTGAATTTCAAAGATTTTTTAAATGCTAATTTCTAATTATAATGTTCAGTAAACCTATCTGCTGTGCGATCCAAAAACAAGCTGGTGCTTGTAGTGTTGTGGACAGTGGACGCAACCATGTTACCTCAGGCAGTGGGGAAGATCTCGGTCATGAACCTGTGTCGTCGCCCCCTGTAAGCAGAAGCGCAGTGGGCTGGTCCAACGTACGCCACTCCAGCGTAGAAGTGTGAATAAATAGGCCGGGGTTCTGGGCGTGGTTCACTTGTGAGAAAGCCAACGCTTCTGCCAGAGTGGCGACCCTCCCCTGCCACGTGGCTGCCGCCATGACCGCGGGCCTCCTCGACACAAGCCCCCTGTGAACACAGCGGCACAGCACTGCACAGTTATGTCTGTACAGACTACTGCCTTCGATCTACACTGCGGACAGCAGGGCTCACAATTCAGATTGAGTCGCGATTGCAGATGACGCAGTCCAGTAGGAAAGACACATTGCTCCCAGTGCGGCCCGCCCGGACCACGCATCATCGCAGGCTGCGTACACGCTGAGTGCCAGAGGTACCACTAACTCAGTGCACCACAAGTAAACGCCACGTGGCCTTATTAAGGCAGAATTCATTAAACAAAACACATTGCTACCAGTGCGGCCCACACGGACCACGCATCATCGCGAGGATGCGCACACGCTGAGTGCTTCAGGTGCCACTAGCTCACTGCACCATAAGTCATCGCCACGTACCCTTAAACCTACATAATATCCTTTTAGTATCCTTGCTTCAAGAACTTTTTTGATATCAATTATAGCTTTAGTACAATGACCAAATTCATCTTGCAAGACCAAAGGAACACTGGGCAGTCTACACTGGGGATAGCAGAGCCCACAATTCGAATTCAGTTTTGATTTATTTATTGCAGAGTGAACTGTACTTTATGTTGTTGGATTTTCTCAAGAGGAAGTCACAAAAAGCATTCCTCGATGTCTGTGCTGACTACTGCCTTCGATCTACACTGCGCTCAGCAGAGCTCACCATTCAAATTCGCCTTGATTTATTAATTGGACATAGAATTGTACTCTATGTCATTGAATTTTCTCAAGAGGAAGTGACAAAAAGCTTTCCTCGATATCTGTGCTGACTACTGCCTTTGATCTACACTGTGGACAGCAGGGCTCACAATTCAGATGGAGTTGCGATTGCAGATGACGCAGTCCAGTAGGCAACAGACATTGCTACCAGTGCGGCCCTCCTGGACCACGCATCATCGCTAGCTGTGCACACGCGGAATGCTTCTGATGCTCCTACCTCAGTCCACCACAACTGATGGACCCTTTATGACAGAATCTTTTGTGTATGATTTCAGATCTGGTGCCCCTAACTTAGTGTAGCACAAGTCATGGACCCTTTATGATTGCTCTCTGTGTGTGATCTGATGATTACTGTTGTACTTGTTACCAGCACCAACCATTCCCGGAGGACTGGCTTACACTCACCCCACACGCATCCAGCACAGACGTCACTGGACATGTGACCCTGGTAATAAAAGGAGTCGAGTGCACGTGCTCGTACCCAGTTACACTATCTATCTGTGTCCGTGTGTTCATTATGTATGCAACATGCTGCCCCTGGGCCCTACCACATTACATTGTGCTCTGGACAGCGTATGCAACCAACTTACCTTTGACAGTGGGATAAAACTTTGGTTATGTAACTTTGTCTCGGTCATTGTACAAGTACGTACATAGAGACTGGATGATTAGAGTACTGCAAGGAGAGTGTATAGTGAATTTATAAGTGCGTGGGGATTGGCGGAGTGATTGTATAAGTACATATGTTGGCGCACCCTAACTCCGACAACGAGCTTGTCTCTAATTGGCTGCCCTCCATGTCCCAAAAACTGAAATTTGGATTTTGCATGGCCCAGTATTGCTACAGCTGCAATACTCCACTGAATGTGCAATAAACATTCACACCCACACAGATGTGTCATGTCCACCATCTTTCTTGTGTGGAACTATGGATGAATGTAGGGTCAGTGATTCCCCGTACCTTCCATGTTGGCCATGTTCAGGGACTTGGCTCACAGAGTGACACATTGACGCTTTCGACCCGGGTGACGGCAGCACTACAACAAGAACACCCGCATGCCAGTGTTGCAAGATTTTTTAATCATTCTCTAGCCCAAAGACAACCAAAAAGTAGCCGAAACTAGCCCAATATTGCTACTTTAAGGCAGGAGGGGCAGGGACATCGTCAAGCGGGCCGTGAATGGATCGGAATTGATGTTGCAGCAGGCTGCCAAGTAAATATTTGTCTAATAAAGCGCTTTAACATACTAGTTTGCTGGAGCGCTGTATATATATTTATAATCTGGCAACTAGCACAAACCAAAATTTTACCGCACAACCGGGAAAAATATAGCCCAATTGTGCGTGATCTAGCCCAATCTGGCAACAGTGCTGCATCAGTTGATTCCTCAAACAGCTCACGATGGAGCCACGCCCATAGCTCCGGAGTCATTCTTCACAGCCTCACGCAGGACTGGCATACACCAGGCAAGCCAACTCTGCTTACGCTTACAGGGAAGGACAACAACGCTACATGGCCCAGATTTTCATTGCAGTGATCTGCTGGTCAAACCCTAGTTGTCAGTACGCCACAGCCACTCCCTCACGGCTAGTATATACCCACACCACACCCATCCAGCACAGGCGTCACAGGACACGTGACCCTGCCAATAAAAAAGACCGGGCGCACGTGCTCGACGCCATTTCAGAGTTGCTCGCACCGGATGCACTGCGGCCGGCACAGGCACACCGGCACGGGACGGTGACTTTCTGTCCACTGAGGTACGGGTACCGTAACTGCTGAGCGGGTGTACAGCCTGCGGTGATGGCCCGTCCCGGCGGTCTGGACAGCTCAGGTTTTCTGTGCCCTGCTGGACCGCAGTGTAGGCCTGAGCCACCGAACAGGGAGGCCTACCACCACGTGCGTGGCCTCACTGTTCACTGAGTTAGTGGCACCACAAGGACTGAGCAGGTGTGCAACCTGCGATGATGATAAGTGCACTAGTATGTCCTCTGCCATGGCAAAATCAAGACGCAACACCAAATGTGAGACCTGTTGGCCTGCGGAGCGGGACTGCATGATGCAGAGGGTGCCCTGTGCGTGAAAAGGTGAGCAGTGAGGCCTGGGTGCACAGCGGTGGGCAAATACGTCTGGGCGGTGGGAGTGGATACACAAAGGCGGCACAGCGATTTAGGCGTACGCAGTCATATATACTCTCCCATTAGTTATTCTGTACTATGTTTAGATGTGGGAGCTTGAGGGCTCCACTAGGTCCCGGCACGTGGTTGGAGACACAGCACTCACTGTCCCTCTTCATCTCTTCCTTTCTCTCATTCACACTCTTTCTCTCTCTCTTCTTCTCTCACTCTTTCTCTCTTTCTCTTTGTCTTCCTCTCACTCACTCTTTCTTTCTTTTTCTCTCTCTCTTCCTCTCACTCTCACTGTTTCTCTCTTTCTCTCTGTATTCCTCTGACTCTTTCTTTCTTTTTCTCTGTCTTCCTCTCACTCTTTCTTTCTCTCTCTATCTCTCTTTCTCTCTCCTTTGATGGACGCATGACGCACAATCTTAGCTTGCTTTTTGTCTTGCAGGCCTGCGATGAAGCGTGGCCATCCTGCAATCAACACTCAACCTGAATTGTGAGCTCCGCTCTCCGCGTGTACACAACGGGTGAGGAGGTTTCTTCAGCACGTGGTGGACCCTCTTCGACACACGCCGGTGGTGTAAGGTGAGCAGAGAGGCTTGTTTGCGCAGCGGCGGGCAGTCACCTCCGGGCAGTGGGAGTGGATGGGGTGCAGCAGCCTGGGTGCGCAGCGGCACACAGTCACCTCCGGGCAGTGCGAGTGCATGGGGTGCAGCAGCCTGGGTGCGCAGTGGCTGTCATACACCACTGGGCAGTGGGATTGGATGGAGTGCAGAAGCCTGGGTGTACAGCAGCGGGTAGACACCTCTGGGCAGTGGAAGTGGATGGGGTACACTAGCCTGGATACACAAATGCGGGACAGCGATTTAGGCATACGCGGTTGTATGTACTCATCCATTACTGATTCCATTTTTATGTTTCAGATGACTAAGCTTGAGGGCTGCCCTATATCCCGGCACGTGGTTGGAGACACACCGGTGACAGAAAGGTGAGCTGTGAGGATTTTCTCCACAGTGTCAACACTGACTCTCCCTCTCCATCTCTTCCTTTCTGTCACTCACACTCTTTCTCTCTCTCTCACTCTATATCTCTTCCTTTCTCTCTCTCACACTCTTTCTCTGTCTCTTCCTCTCTCTCTCATTCTTTCTTTCTCTCTCTTCCTCTCTCACTCTTTCTCTCTCTCTTCCTCTCTCTCTCACTATTTTTCTCTCTCTTCCTCTCTCTCACACTGTTTCTCTCTTTCTCTATTCCTTGTAACTCACTCTTTCTCTCTTTCTCTGTCTTCCTATCTCTCACACTTTCTCTCTTCTTCACTCTCACTCTTTCTCTCTCTCTCTTCCTTTCTCTCACTCTTTCTCTCTCTCTCTTCCTCTCTCTCACTCTTTCTCTCTCTCTTCCTCTCTCTCACTCTTTCTCTCTCTTTCTGTCTCTCACTGTTTCTCTCTCTCTTCGTCTCTCTCACTCTTTCTCTCTGTCTTCCTCTCACTCTTTCTTTTTTTCTCTCTCTTCCTGTCACTCCCACTGTTTCTCTCTTTCTCTCTGTCTTCCTCTCACTCCTTCTTTCTTTTTCTCTCTGTCTTCCTCTCACTCTTTCTTTCTCTCTCTCTCTCTCTTTCTCTCTCCTTTGATGGACGAATGACGCACAATCCTATCTTGCTTTTTATCTAACAGGCTGTGATTCACGAATCGACGTCCCCCCCACACCACCACAGCTGAACGCGTGTACAAATTGCGATGATGCGTGGCCATCCTGACAACGCCTGACAAAGTTGCTTCAGCACGTGGTGCACCCTCTTACACACACGCTGGTGGCGGAAGGTGAGCAGAGATACTTCTTTCCATAGTAGCGGGCAGTCACCTCTGGGCGGTGGGAGTGGATAGTGTGCAGCAGCTTGGGCGCACAAGAGCGCACAGACATCTCCGAGCAGTGGGAGTGGATGGGCTGCAGCAGCCTGAGTGCGCATTGCCGAAACAGATAATTAGGCATGTGCAGTTGTATGTACTCTGCAATTACTAATTCTATACTATATTTCAGATCACTAAACTTAAGGGTGCACTATGTCCCGGCACGTGGTTGGAGACACACCGGAGGCACAAAGGTAAGCTGCGAAGATTTTCTCCAGTGTCAACACTCCCTCTCCATCTCTTCCTTTCTCTCTCTCACACTTTCTCTCTTTCTCTGTCTGTTCCTCTCTCTCATTCTTTCTTTCTCTCTCTTCCTCTCTCTCACTCTATCTCTCTTTCTCTCTTTTTTTCTACCTCTCTCTCACACTGTTTCTCTCTCTCTCTCTTTTCCTTGTATCTTACTCTTTCTCTCTCTCACTCTTTCTCTTTCTCTGTCTTTGTCTGTCTTCCTCTCTCTCACTCTTTCTCTCCTTTCTCTCACTCTTCCTCTCTCTCTTCCTCTCTCTCACTCTTTCGCTCTCTCTTCCTCTCTCTCACTCTTTCTCTCTTTCTTCCTCTGTCACACTATTTCTCTCTTTCTCTCTCTCACTCTTTCTCTATTTCTTTGTCTTCCTCTCTCTCTCACTCTTTCTTTGTTTCTCTCTTTCTCTCTCACTCTTTCTCTTTCTCCTTTGCTGGACGCATGACGCACCATCTTATCTTTCTTTTTGTCTTACAGGCTGTGATTCACAAATGGTCTAGCGATGACATGACATGGCTGTACATAGTTTTATTTGTTGTTGTTTTGTTTTAATAAAATGTTTTATATGTAAATCCATACATGACTAAGATTCCTATTTGTCCAACCTAACGTGACTGTCACATTTGTTTGTGGGGGGTGGGGGTGAGGGGAGATGGCGGACAAGGAGCTCCTACTGGGGGATGTCGGAACAGTGTTGGGTGTCCGACCTGCATGATCGTTGCCTCCATTACGTTTGTTCTCAGAGACTTAAGAGCCGGCGTTCTGGCTCGCAGATGAAGAACTGCGAGCTGACTAGCAGGCTCATAGAGGGAGAACCACGGCCCGTCAGTTCGCAGAGGAAGAGCTGCGGGCCAGCTCACAGAGGAACACCTGCGGGCCGACTAGTATAGGTAAAGGTGCGGGCCATCGGCTTCCAAAGGGATAGCTGCAGAACACTGATGTGGGGAGAGGGAGCGTGAAGAGTGTATCTCGCAGAGAGACACCTCCAGTATATTTCCAGTATTAGCTTCACAGATACAACTGCGGGCACGAGAACTCGCACCCGAAGAGCTGTGAGCTGAAAAGTGGTTCGCAGAGGCAGACTTGCGGGCCCAAGTATGTTGTTGGAGGTATGCTGTTGATGGTGGAAAAGGGTGCGTTACATGCTGATGTAGGGAGACGCAGCATGAAAGCGGTATCTCGCACAGACAGAGCTCCGGTATATTAAATTGCCCCGGGACCTTTCTTTTATATTTTCACTCGATGCGAGGCACAAGATGGCTGCTAACACTTCCTGGTTTGAATTGTTAGCAGCCAATCAGAGGCAAGCTTGTGCTCGGGAGTTAGGCACAGTCCAGATAGATATATATATTTTTCCTTTAATATCTCAAAAACTACTGAACGGATTTACACCATTTCCACAAAATCGCACTTTCTGCACCAAGACCTTTCTCCCTGCCAAATTTGCAATTCTTTCTTTGTCACACAGTACATGCAATGCACCGCTCTCATCAAGAATGGAACCAGTAATGGCACAATTTCCCTGTTGCTCCACACATAAATACATGTAAAGAACAAATCAGAATAGTTCCTTTATTTTTTCAAATTGCAAAACTTCTCTCTATTGGTTATTTTTGAACTTTCCATATAAACAGTTTTAAAAAAATTTAAGAAAACATACAGGTGAGAAGTTCAACGTATTCTATCAACAAACTTTCTAGAACATTCTACGACACGTGCAGGTTAAAAGTTCATCATTTTTTCAAACCTAACAATATTTTTTTGCAACATTTTCTCGAACATTTAAGGGCACGTGCAGGTTAAAAGTTCACCATTGTTTTAAGTTCGAACAGTGCCTTCCAAATGCAAGTAGCAGGTGTGGTTGAACTGACCAAATTTTATCCTATCATATGAACTCTACGTTGAAACTGCTTTTTATTAACCAATGACAAAGATGCTTTTCGAAAAACTAATATGCACCCCACTTTTTAGTAAACAATGTTTTTCATCTCCCTATCAGTTATTGTTTTGTATAAGAAAAAAAGTAGTTCCCCATCTTTAAACATATCTCTTATTCTACGAACGGACTGCATGAGCGACAGACATCTATCCATATCTTCCAGCTACACCTTCAAAATGCTAGTGTGGATCATAGGACATAGCTATGTTTTCTGGTACAAGAGGTATGCAGAACAGAGACGTATTGACTTAGACCTAGGTTTACAAAATGTGGACATTAAATGGTTTGGACAGAGAGGATTGAAGTGGCACCAATTACTCCCTTTGGTTAAAACCTGTTTGCATCTCCAACTCCCTGACCTCATGATTGTGCACTGTGGTGGAAATGACCTAGGCACATTGACTGGGGTAGGTTTGGAAATGCTAATGAAGGACACCTTTAGACAATTGATGTTGCTTTTGCCTCAAACTGTCCTTGTATATCCCATATATGCCAAAGACAGAAGTGGAAATGGTCAAACAAATGTTGTCCTTAGATTGAAAAATCTAGGAAGAATGTCAACAAAGCTGTGTCTGCATACCTCAGAGACCATAGAATGGGGTCGATCTACAACAACAACATACGTTATGATATGGCTGATATCTACAGAAGTGATGGAGTACACTTCACAGATCAGGGAAATCGAGTTTTTCTGAATAACCTGAAGCTGTGCATCCGCACTTATATGTAGCTCCAACTAATAAACACAAAGGCTCTTTTTAGAGCCACCTTATATTCCCAATATCGGTTCGCAGACTGACAACTGCAATCCGGCTAGCACAGGGAGACCTGCGGGCCGTCGGGCAGCCTCGCAAAGGGAGAGCTACGGCCCGTGGGCTCGGCTCGCACAGAGAGAGCTACGGGCCGTCAGCTCGCAAACGCAGAGCTGTGAGCCAATGGACTGGTAGTGTTTTATGGTTTAGGGTAGTGCAGTGGTGTTTGTGTAGTGTAGGGGGTCCTGCTGTGGGTAGTGTTTTAGGGTTTACAGTAGTGCAGTGGTGTTTGTGTAGTGTAGAGGGTGGTGCTGGGGGTACATTTAGGGTTTAGGGTAGGGCAGTGGTCTTTACGTAGTGTAGGGGGTCCTGCTGTGAGTAGTGTTTTAGGGTTTATGGTAGTGCAGTGGTGTTTGGGTAGTGTAGATGGTCATGCTGGGGGTAGCGTTTTACGGTTTAGGGTAGTGCAGTGGTGTTTCTGTAGTTTAGGGGGTCATGCTGGGGGTAGTGTTTTAGGGTTTAAGGTAGTGCAGTGGTGTTTCTGTAATGTAGGGGTCGTGCTGGCAGTAGTGGACTAAGTCACAAAATGACTGCCAACACTTCCTAGTTTCAACCGTTCACAGCCAATGAGCCGCAAGCTCGTGCTCGTAACCCTCAGCCAATCAGATGTCAGAATTCTCAAATATCGATATCTGTAAAATTTGATATTTCTCAAAAACTACTGAACAGATTTACACCATTTCAACAAAAGCGCGCTTTCTGGACCACAACCTTTCTCCCTCACAAATTTGGCGTAATTCCGTTCAGCAGTTTGACCTGTAGCCTTGTCTAAAGTTTCCTATGGAAAATGCATTGAGAAAACACATTTTGGGACTCCCTTTTTCTCAGCCCCCTTGACCAATAACCCCCAAACTTTCAAGATAGGAGCTGATCAAAAAGAGAAACTTTTTGAAAATTTCGTAAAGATTCGTCAAACGACGCCAAAGTTATAAGCACATGGAGGGCTCCAGGAGAGGCGCGCAACCCCCTCCCAACATGAGTGAAGCCCGGGGCTGCGGGACCCCAGCGGGCCCCCGCAGCCCCAGCGACCCCCAGCTAATATTTTTTAAGAAATGCCCGCGGAACCTAGCCCACCCGGGGACCTCATTAAAATAAAACGCGGGAACCCGCGACCACAGCGCAATTGCGCCGATTTGTTTTTATAAAAAATGCTTTTTTGGCCCTGGGGTCCTTCTGGGACCCCCTGAGCAGGCATATGGGGGTCACGGTGTTTCTACCCTGCCCCCTTCTCTTGTTTTATACCTTTGCTTCTCTGTTTTCTAGTGACTCGCTTCTACCGAGCCACAAGATGGCTGCCAACACTTCCTGGTTTGGAGTGTTTTCAGCCAATCACAGTGAAGCTTGTGCACGGGACTTAGGCTCCGCCCAGATATCGAAACTTTTATTTTTCTTATTTCTCAGCAACCACTGAACGGATTTACACCATTTTACAAAAGGTCGCTTTCTGAGCCAAGCACTACCTTTTTGCCAAATTTGAGGTAATTCCGTTCAGTAGTTCGGCTGTAGCCTTGCACAAAGTTTCCTATGGGAAATTGATTTTTGACTCTTATTTTTTGTATTTCTCAAAAACTACTTAACGGATTTACCCCATTTAAAAAAAAGGTCGCTTTTTCAACCAAGCTCTACCTTTCTGCCAAATTTGAGGTAATTCCGTTCAGCAGTTCGGGCTGTAGCTCGTCACAAAATTTCCTATGGAAATTAACATGGAGAAAACGCGTTTTGGGACCCCCCTTTTTTCTCAGCCCCCGCTTGACAAATCACCCCCAAACTTTCAAGATAGGAGCTAACCTGAAAAGTGCAACTTTTTGCAAAATTGCATAAAGATTCGTCAAACGACGCCAAAGTTATTAGCAAATCAAAAAATGCTTTTCCTATGGAAACTAGGTTGTAACTATAACTACCGACTGGCGACCGCCAGTAGGTAATATATATATATATATATATATATATATATATATATATATTCACTGAAAAAACCATAAGGTTTTAGGGACAGTTATAGTTAGTTGGACATTGCACTCGTACAAAACCCGTGAAATTCCCCCGTTATAGTTAGTTCAGGTACCTATAACTCGCGCCCCCGCAATGCACTGCTGATGACGTCACATATTACATCACTCATGACATGGTCAGTGACATCACTGATGACATCACTGATGACATCTCAAATTACATCACTGATGACATCATCCAGTGACTGTGTGTTTCTGTAAAGTTTAAATATGTTTAATATATATAGGGAAAGGCGTATTGAAGAATGAGTGGGTGTAGAAGCGCCTGAATGGATGATTTAGTAGGTGCGGGACTGAGTCTATAAGTGAGTGATTAAACCTATCTTACTGGATGCATGGGTGAGTGACTAAACTGTGTGAATGTCTGTATCCGTCTGTCTGTTGTTGTGTAAGCAACTGCATGGGTTTCTGACTAGCTAAATGAGTGTCTATATGGGTTATGGATTGGTTCTCTGAGTATCTGTATGGGTGCCTCAGTGTTTGTGTGGGTGGGGTGTGTGTGACTCTGTGCATAGATGTGTGAGTGGGTGATTCACTGGGTGCATGGTTTCAAGAGTGCGTCTGTGATGGACTGTATGGGTGGGTGAGTGTGTGTATGGGTGTGTTAGTGATTGAATGTATATCTCAGTGGTACATGTGTGAGTAACTACATATGTGAAAGGCAGTATATATGTTGGTTGGAGTATATAAATGGCTATAAGTGAGAGTGTGTGATTGTGAGAGTGGCTATATGGATGAGTGTGTACTTGCATCAGTGATTGCATAGGAGCGTAAGAATGTGCTAGTATTTTTATGAGTAAGTGAGCTGGTGTGTATAACTGTATAGGTGAGTAAATTGGAGTGTGATTAATTATTTGCATGACTGACTAGGTGTGTGAGTACCTCTATGGATGAGTTGCGTTGTGTGAGTGTTTATATAGGTGTATGAGTGCATATGATAGTCCTGTACTGAGTGACCGTAAGTATGAGTGACTGTACGGGTGAGTGAGTAGATGTGTGTGTGTAGACCTAAGAATCAGTGAGTGGGTATGTACTTATTGGTATTGGAGTGTGTATCGTTTTGAGAATGGCAGTCTGTAATTTAGAGTGGGTGTTTCAAAACTTATATTAGGGTGTGAGAAGATGCATTAAATTCTCACATGGATGATGTCATCAGTGATGTCATCAGTGATGTCATTTGAGATGTCATCAGTGATGTCATCAGTGATGTCACTGACCATGTCATGAGTGATGTAATATGTGACGTCATCAGCAGTGCATTGTGGGGCGCGAGTTATAGTTACCTGAACTAACTATAACGGGGGAATTTCACGGGTTTTGTACGAGTGCAATGTCCAACTAACTATAACTGTCCCTAAAAACTTATGTTTTTTTCAGTGAATTTCTAAGGTTTTTAAATGCTAATTTCTAACTATAACGTGCCTGAAACCTATGGTTTTTTCAGTGAATTTCAAAGGTTTTTTAAATGCTAATTTCTAACTATAACGTGCCTGAAACCTATGGTTTTTTCAGTGAATTTCAAAGGTTTTTTAAATGCTAATTCCTAACTATAACATGTTTGAAACCTACGGTTTTTTCAGTGAATTTCAAAGGTTTTGTAAATGACAATTTTTAAATGTATTAATTGTTATATTTATTTTTTTCATACTGATTTACTACATTTTTAGAAACATTTTTTTTTACATATTTTATTTTTTAAATTACATTGTAATTACATTATACATTACAAAAAATACTTTCTCAGAATGAATTACTTTAGTTTAAATACTTTGCACATAGGCAATAGACTTTTAAGTACAGTAGTTACAGTTGTTGCAATGGGCAACACATTTTCAAACACAATGCAACATTCAGCTCAATGTGAATTTCTAGTTAAATGCAATTAGTTACTTTATGGATTACTTTTCTAACCACAGGACTGGATCCTAGATTCAGTCCTGGGACATCTCCTGTAAACAGTTGAGTAAAAGCGTTTTGGTTACAGTAGTGATTTTTAAGGAATATTATTGTATTTTAAAAGTTGACACTTAGAAACTTTTTCTCATAGAATCACCAATGTTATCCTATGGAAGGAAATTCACTTAGCAGGTAAAAACTGTTATCGTTACTTTTTCTTACTAAGTGTTGGATCCTGGATCCAGCACTGGTGCATCTCCTGTAAACAGTTGAAAGAATGCGTTTAAGTCATACAGGCGATTTTTAAGGAATATTTGTAGTTTGTGAAAATCGACACTTCGAAACTTTTCTGCTGAAAACCAGACAATGGATTCCTATGGAAGGAAATACAAGTTACTGGTAAGTACGGTTAGAATTACTTTTCAGGGTCAGTGCTGGGCTAAAAGATGCAGCACTGGGTTCTCTCCTGATAACAGGTGAGTAAATTGGAATTTGTACTTTGGTTGATTTTAGAGGAATATTATAAAGTTCCAAAACTCCACACTTAGAAGAATGTCCAAGTGAAACCAGTCAATGTTAGCCTATGAAGGAAATTCAAGTTACTGGTAAGTACGGTTAAAATTACTTTTGAGGATCAGTACTGGGCTGAAAGATGCAGCACTGAGGTCTCTCCTGATAACAGGTGAGTAAATCGGAATTCATATTTCGGCTGATTTTAGAGGAATATTTTAAAGTTCCAAAACTCCACACTTAGAAGAATTTCCAAGTGAAACCAGTCAATGTTAGCCTATGGAAGGAAATTCAAGTTACTGGTAAGTACGGTTAAAATTACTTTTCAGGACCAGTACTGGGCTGAAAGATACAGCACTGAGGTCTCTCCTGATAACAGGTGAGTAAATCGGAATTCGTATTTCGGATGATTTTAGAGGAATATTTGTATGTTTCAAAAATCAACACTTAGAAACTTTTTCAGCAAAAAGCAGGCAATGATATCCTATGGAAGGAAATTTAAGTTACTGGTAAGTACGGTTAAAATTACTTTTCAGGATTAGTACTGGGCTGAAAGATGCAGCACTGAGGTCTCTCCTGATAACAGGTGAGTAAATCAGAATTCGTAGTTCGGCAGATTTTAGAGGAATATTTGCACAATGGTGAAGGGAGGGGCGGGGCCTGAGGTGACATCTGTGCAAACGCGCCTGTGGCGCGTTTTAAGTTGGGGGATTAAGTCCCCTTGAATCATGAGGGTCCCTAGGGGCCAACTAGCCCACCAGGAACCTCCAGTATGCGCCAGGGGCTGCGTTGCAGAGACGTGTAGAGAGGCCACACCCTTTTACACCTCTCTGCAACGCAGCTCTGTGGCACTTTCTGGATGTACCTGTTGGGCTAGTTGGCCCCCAGGGACCCTCAGGATTGAAGGGGATTTAATTCCCCATCTTAAAACGCGCCATGGGGCCTGTTTGCACACATGTCACCTCAGGCCCCGCCCTCCCTTCACCACTGTGCAAACGCGCCCCGTGGCGCATTTTAAGTCGGGGATTAACTCCCTTGAATCCTGAGGGTCCCTGGGGTGCAACTAGCTCACCAGCTACCTCCATTAAGCGCCACAGAGCTGCGTTGCACAGAGGTGTAAAAGGGGCGTGGCCTCTGTCCACCTCTGTGCAACGCAGCCCCTGGCGCATACTGGAGGTTCCTGGTGGGCTAGTTGGCCCCCAGGGACCCCCAGTATTCAAGGGGAATTCGTTCCCCTCTGCAAACGCGCCAGGGGCGCGTTTGCAGAGTGCTGTCAAAGAGGGGCGTGGCCTCCCTCGCGATGCCGTTTTTAAATTTTTTTTTTTTTTTAAAAGGGGCTGTGTGGCCCCCTTTTAGTAATTTTTGAGCCCTGGGGACCCCATCCCCAAGGGCCTGTCCCCCTTTTAAAAAATAAAAAATAAAAAAGGACTGGGAAGGGGACCGCGTGGGCCCCCCTCCCGTGGCCAATTTCGACCCGGGGACCCCATCCCCCGGGCCATAGCCACTTTTTTTTTTATTTGATGGAGGGGGCTGCCTGGCCCCCTCCTAAGGCCTCCTTAGGCCCCGGGGACCCCATCCCCCGGGGCTGGCCCTATCCTTTTGGGGTCCGTGGGGGACCCCAAATCCCCACGGACCCTGCTGGCTCCCCGCCTCCTGCGGCATTGCTTTCCACATGGGGAGCTGCTAATATGCAGCTCCCCATGTGGAAAAGCAATTCTGCTTTGAATTTTGGAAGCAAGAGCAGCTTTCCTGCTCTCGCTTCCAAAATTCAAAGCAGTTTGTAATGACAGGACGGGAGCCGCGAGGCTCCCGTCCTGTCATTGCAAACAGCAGTGTCCCGGGGTAGGCACCCCGGGACACTGCAGGAGCCGGCCCTGGGGGTGGCGGTCCCCAGGGCCATCACTGGCTCCAGGAGGGGGCCGCGCGGCCCCCTCCCCACATTTTCAAAGCCCCGGGGAGGTGGTGGTCCCCGGGGCTTGGGGGTCCAAAACGGACCCCCATTTTCAATTTTGTTAGTGCCCCGGGAGGTGGTGGTCTCCGGGCGTGTGGGGGCTGGAGTCCCCCACACAGGTTAATTTAATAAATAAAGAAGCCCCGGGAGGTGGTGGTCCCCGGGCTGCGGGAGGGCTCAGAGCCCTCCCGCAACTTTTTCTAATAAAACCCCGGGGGTGGCGGTCCCCGGGCTTGGGGCCCTTAGAGGCCCCCCATACATAAAATAAACCCCTCAGCATGCCCCCGGGACTTGGCCCACCCGAGGGCAAATTAACATTTTTTTTTTTCGGCAGGATCCGCGCTCCCTGAGCGCATCCTGCCGATTTAAAAAAAAATGCTTTTTGCCCAGGGGTCCTTGTGGGACCCCTGAGCAGGCCTACGGGGTTAGGGTGTTTCTACCCTGCCCCCTTTGTGCGTTTTGCGCACTTGTTTCTTTTTTTCTCGGCGGGATCCGCGCACCCTAAGCGCATCCCGCCGATTTTTAAAAAAAAAATGCTTTTTTCTGCCCAGGGGGTCCTTGTGGGACCCCCTGAGCAGACCTAGGGGGTCAGGGTGTTTCTACCCTGCCCCCTTTTTGCGCTTTGCGCACTTGTTTCTGTCCTTCTACCGAGGGACAAAATGGCTGCCAACACTTCTTGATTTGGAGTGTTGACAGCCAATTAGCATGCAGCTCGTGATCGGGAGGGTACGCGGATCCGACGCGCCCATAGATATATATGTGATTTTAATTGTGAATTTCTCAGGAACTACTGAACGGATTTACACCATTTTAGCAAAAGGCACCAGTCTGAACCAAGGGCTACCTCTTTGCCAAATTTGGGGTAATTCCGTTCAGCAGTTCGGGCTGTAGCTGCGACTAAAGGTTCCTATGGAAAAATGAATGGGGAAAACGCGTTTTGGGACCCCCTTTTTCTCGGCCCCCGCTTGACGTATCACCCCGAGACTTTCAGGGTAGGAGCGGACCGGAGCGCCCCAACAAGTTGGAAGCTTTCGCGAAGATTCGTCAACCGGCGCCAACGTTATTGCAAATAGAATGTCGCGGATTTCCTATGGATAATAGGTCCTAACTATAACTATCTACTGGCGACCGCCAGTAGATAATATATATATATATATGCAAATAAATAGTCAGTTATAAGCGCCAGGTAAATGTACTAAAGATTGAATATTAGGTACATGTCCTGTAACATACTTAAAAAGGGTGGAAATAATTGTTTATATATGAAGAGAAGTGCTTCTGGAACTAGTCAACGATTTGATCAGCTACTGATATATGCATGTAAACAGACATACATATAGGTGTTTACATAATGAAACAGTCATTAACAAATATAGTTATGCAGTGAGTCATGCAGTTGGAATTAGGTGACTGAAAAGTTTGACAGTGGTCAAGTGAATATTTTTCTATCTTATATATAGTACAGTTACCTTATCCACAATTGGTATATTCAAATTATTTGTAAAGGTGTAGTTCGGTGCTGTAGCTGTGCTGGAAATTTTAAATTATACACTAGTAGACTTATTGTATGTCTTATTGTGCAACACAGAGAAGAAGGTATTACAATATGTGTAAGGCAAGCTACTCCATAACCTGTGTCTACAGTTTACACTGCTATGTTGAACTGAGATGTCAATGCTTTCCAAAGTCTTAAACCTTCCATTTATTAAATATAACTCACCCTGTATGTAAGTTGTAGGCAGGTAATAAGATAGGAAGTTATGTATTTGAATAGCTAAATATTTACTTTGAATTTTTTGTGAGTTAGTAAGATTCTTAGAGAGCTATATACATAGTTAGACATCCACTTATGTATTTATGCACTTACTGAGATACCTATTTAGCAAACTATAAAGCAATTCATACACATACTCAGACAGTCAGAGGCACTTACACATTCACTCACTGACTGTGACAGTACTTATGTATTGAGCAGCAACAGAGCCATTTGCACACAAAGTATTAAATCCCAAGACTCACTAACAGAGGTAGTAAGGAATTCATACAGCTACTTGCATATATATTTAGAGATTGAAATATTTTCTAAACCAGCAAGTCATATAGTGGCATAGTTACTTACCTATTCAGTGAGACATGAACACAGGAATTAGTATACTCACTCAAATATGTACTCAAATACTGGCAGAAGCAAGTGTCCCATCCAGACAAGTTGTGGTTTAAATATATCTCAGGCTTGCTACTGTACACCCTGTGTGTGCAGTTTTACAGCTAGGTAAAGTAGGTATTTTAAAGTCCTTGCCAAGCTTCAAACTTGCCTTCCACTAAATATGTCACTCTTAACTTAGGGGCCGATTACAATGGCGGACAGACTGGAGTCCGTCCGCCATCATGGTGGTAACCGGGACCGTCCGCAATACATGCGGCGGTCCCGCACACCCAATTAGGATGCGACCGCCACCATGGCGGTCTCATTTTGCACTTTAACATTGCGGCAGGTGCTGCTGACTGCAGCACCCACCGCGATGTTCAAAATGCATGTTGTGCATTTCACTGCACTACGTGGCAGGCACCACATGGTGCCTGCCACTTGGTGCAGTGAAATGTAGGGGGTACCATGGGTACTCCCCCAGTGCACAAGCACCACCCCCAGACACAAGGGGGGCCCGCAACGGGCCCCCTAAACCAATCTCCACTAGCCTTTCAATGGTGGTTTACCCGCCACAGAAAGGCTGGCTGAAGACAGCATCCTAATTTGGTGGACGGTGCCTGCTAGGCACCGCCACCATTTTATGGATGCAGACCGCTCTGCCAGGCAATTGGAACGATTGTCTGTGGCGGTTCTGTGGCGGATGGTCTTTGCGTCCACCGTGGTCGCGGTCTGGATCGCACCGCCATCGTAATCTGGCAGTGGGAAAATTGCGGTTCGATGTGGGAAGGACCACCACTGCCGGGCTGGCGGTGACGATCCTTCCGCCATCGTAATCAGCCCCTTAGTCTGTAAGTAGCCTAAAGGGCAGAGTGGTATGTGCGTAGAAGGTAAGACATGTAGTTTGAACTTTTGGTGAGTCATATGCACACTCCCAGGCCAATATGTGTAGTTAAACATTCAGTGTATCACCCATACTGCAAGTTAGATACTTATTGAGGAAAGGATTGACCCACTCATACATCTAGAGTCACAAAGACAGAACTATTTATACACCCACATACTCACTGATAGAGCACTTATGTAGTTAGTGGTAACAGAGCTCCTTCCACATATAGTTACACATTCCAAACGTCACTAAAAGAGCCAGTAAGCAACCCATATAGTGACAGTTTTCCTGTTAGGCTGAGTTTACATTCAAAACACATTGCTAGTCTTAAAACTCCTGTTCTACTACATATACGTCACCCGTAAGATAGGCTGTAGGTAGGTTGCAGAGCAGGGAGCTATGAGGTTTAATAATAAGACATGTTGTTTCAAGGTAGATTGAGTTACATGCGAAGTTAGAGACCCATATGTTCAGTTATAGATCCGGTCCCCTACCCATACTGGAAATCACATAGCTATATATAAAAGAATAGAGCCACTAATACACCCATTTAGACAGTGACAGAGGTAGTTAAACATTCACTCACACAGACATACACCTCTTATGTGTCCAGCAGAATAGGAGGCCTTTGCACACACAATTAAATACCCCAGTACTCACTAACACAGTCAGCAAGCAATCCATTGCAGCTCCTTCCATACAGATTGAGAGTCCCATAGAGTAACCAAGAGACCTATACATATAGCAGCATACTACTTACATGTCCAATGACACACCCACATAGGGACTGAGACACTCATTTAGGTATGTACTGGAGAACTGACACTAACAAGCCATCTATCCAGATAAGAAGGCCTTTAAACATATCTTAGGCCTGCTAAAGTAGAGCATGTATGTGTAGTTTCCCTACTAGGCTGAGTTCACATGCAAAACATGTTGCTAAGCCTTAAACTCCTCTTCTACTACATATAAGTCACTCCTGAGATAGACTGTAGTTATATACAAATTGAGAGTCCCATAGAGTAACTAAGAGACCCAGACGTATACCAACATACTTACTTACATATCCAATAACACACCCAGATACCCAATGAGATACTCATTTAGGTGTGTACTGAACAACTGGCACTAACAAGTCATCCATCCAGACAAGTAGGCCTTTAGAAATATCTCAGGCCTGCTACAGTAGAGCATTTATATGCAGTTTCCCTGCTAGGCCGAGTTGACATTCAAAACATGGGAGCTATCAGCTTAAAAGATAAGACATATATTTTGCAGTTTCAGTGAGTTACATGCATGCTTACACACACATACACTCAGTTACATATCCAGCATCTCACCCATACTGCAATCACATATGTATTTTTGAAAGCACAAAAACAGTCATACACCCTGTCAGTCCACTTTAACACCCAGTCTCACACCTATACTGGAACTCACATACCAATCTACAAAACGATAGAACCACTAATACACCCAGTCAGACAGTCACAGTGGCACCTATACATTCACTCTCTCACACACACACACACAAACACAGCTACACCCATAAAGACAGTTACTGTGGCCCCTAAACATTCATTCACACATACAGACACATCTTATGTATCTAGACCTATTGGAGGCAGCAGCACACATAGCTACATACCCCAATACTCAGCAACAGAGCCAGTAACTAATCCTACGTAGCCCTTTACATTTAGAGAACCATAGAGTCACTAAGAGAATCAGTCATATACCAACATAGGGACTGAGACACTCATTCAGATATGTACTGAAGAACTGATGCTAACAAGTCACCCATACAGACACATAGCCCTTTCAACATGTCTTGAACCTGCTACTCTAGAGCCTTTGTGTTGCGTTTTACTGCTAAGCCGGCTTGAGATTTGAAACACGTTACCAAGCCGTAAAATTCTCCTCTGCTACATATAAGTCACCCCTAAGATAGGCCGTAGGTACGCCATAGGATAGGCTGGTATGTGCATAGAACGTAACACTTGTCGTTTGAGATGGAGTACAGCTGTTATGTTTAATACTTGTTAAATAGAATAAAATGTTGATATAATGATTTATGTAGGCATTTAGTTACGCAAAGAATATAATGTAAAATGTATACTGTATTTTGATTTCAGATATCTACTTGTCTTCAAAGAGAATATTTTACAATGGGAAGAAAGGATCAGAAGAGAAAAAACTAAAGAAAGAATGAGGGATATTCACAAAAACGTGTGATAATCATCGCAAAATTAGCTTACGTAACTTTGCACATCGCAGCCCATTGCGGGAAAATAACACTGTGTTAAAGTTGTATTCACAACCCGGCGGCACCATGCGATAGTCTCACGATAACGCACCAAATGACCGCGTTAAAATTAATTCGACGCCAAAACAATGCGAAACACGAACGCGAAAAAAGGTGCGATGCCCCAAATCGCGATACAAAAATCAGCGGTAACCAGCGACAGGCCTGCAATTCCCACGCGTCATGCGGGAAAAAGCACTATAAAAGCACCGAAAAACACAAACAAAACAATTCAAACTGCGTAGCACCATGGATGCACCCGGACAGACTGCAGAGGACAACGCGAAGCCCACAAGCCCCACAGACCAGCAAGGAACCTCGAGTCGGGGAAGGCCAAGGAGAAGAGGAAGAGGAAGATGGGGTTCAGTCCGCCGGAAAACAGGACCATCGTTACGGAGGTGACAGAACACTACCAACAACTGTCCTTCACCTCCAACGTGTCATTGGCAACAAAGACGCAAACATGGCAGACTATCTTGGACCATGTGAATGCAGTTGCAGAGTTGAGGAGGACAATGGAAGGGGTCAAGAGGCGCTGGAATGATGTGAAGGGCAAAAACAAGAACAAACTCAATGCCAACATGAAAGCAACAATGCAGATTGGATGTGGGGGTCCAGCGGCACACCAGGAGCTGGATGACATGGAGAAAATGGTGGCTACAGTCATCAGTCGGGATACGGTGCCAGGAGAAGTGGATCCGGACACTGCTCAACATGACCTGACACAACATCAACAGGGTGAGTACCGACCAGGAACTGGGGGGACGGGGGGAGATGGGCACAATGGCACACATGCACAATTAAGTAGAGCACACTGCACACCCACAATGACTCTGGATCATGTCCCTCATTTCCTTGGCATACTGCAGCACACATAGAAACAGCAAGTAGGCCCCCGTCGACAATGTGCCCGGAGGGGGCCCTCCCCACACATCACCAATTTCACAATAAACCCATGTGCTGAACCCAGCAAAGCTGCGGGTCTGTGAGCCACACTGACAATGCAAGTGACACTGCATGACGATTAGCATGGCTGCAGTCCAATTACCATGACATGGCGCATGCTACGACACTGAGGTGACTGAGTGTGGACCACATCCGGAAAGGAGCAGGACTCACTCTGACACAACCTCGTGCACAAACAACCCCGACGTCAACCACACATCTGCGGACAAACCATGCCCAAGAGTCACAACTCGACCAAGAGCCCAATTTACCCAAGCCCGCAACATCTCAGCACTGTAGAAGCACAGAAGTCAAATGCACACCGCCTGAAAGGGAGAAGGGGCAGCCAAATCCAAGCTGCAGGGGCGACTCACCCACAATGCAGCACACACACATAAGAATAAGAGCACCCCAACACTGATGACAATGTAGTACAAACTGCAACACTTTCACAACAGAACACAGGACACAACTGGTGCCGCATGTGTGTACAAAATGGCCAATCACACCTGGCATAGCAGGAAACTGTGAGATGACAATGTACTAGTACAACCCTACATCCGTGATGTAGTACAAATGTCCACTGTCCCGCATCAAATAGGCATCTCCTCACAAACAGTCACAATGTACATTGTCATGCAGTCTGCATGTAAACTCGGCCAATGCGTCAACATACATGGAACACACTGTGAAACTGCATCTCCCCTTCACATTGCAGAGGGACAATCAACACCTCCTGCAGAGCAGACCCTACAACACGTCAGTGATGATGGAGACGACCCCAGGACAGCGACTACGACGTACTCCAATGGTTCATGGACAACCTCCGCACCCCACCTCCAGTAGCAGGGCAGCCCAGCACCATCGAGGTGATCCCACCCCCTGCACAGACCACACAGCAGGAAGCACCCACAACCACGTCTGGCTCCCAGCACCTCACCGAAGAACACATGGCGTTCCAACGCCGTGTGTTAGACTGCCAGAAGGAGGTGGCTGAACAGGTGCAGGTGGGGTTCGACCTCATGGCAGCCAAACTAGATGCCATACGTGGGTGTCGAAGTCCCATCAGGGACCACTTACAGTCATTAACGGACACCCACAGTCCGCCCCATGCCCTCCAACAATCCATGCCTGCCGTCGCTGGAGTCATGACTCGGAGACAACAATTGTCTAGTCAGAGTGGCTACAGCGATGTCATCCATGAATTCGGGAAACATAAGGAGGGTCATGGAGAACATGGAGCGGATGCAGGTGCAAACAATGGCAACCCGGCTGCACACGAGAAAGCTGTAGGTGGGATCTTCCACGCCCTGCAGTTCCTCTTCATGGGAGTGATGCCACAAGACATTGCGTAGATTAATGCTGCTGCTACTCCAACATCCACATCTCCGGCCCCTGATGTGTCAGTGTCACACAGTGCTGCAAACCAAACACCAACACCCACATGTGAGGCACATGAAACATCAGAGGACGAAGATGAGGATGAATCTGCCATAGTGGTAAGGAGGAAGCAGTAGCATTCATCTCCGCCATATGGCTTGTTACTGCTTGGGTCTGCCCTCTGCATCATGCCATGGAATGACACCTCCACTGTCCCCCGACACACTCTGCGACACCAACCTTGGACCTCGACATGGACTGCCATCACTTGTATGCTCAACAATGACACAGCAATCAGCCTGCGGACTGGACTCTTCCCCTTCCGAGTAACTTGCCAATCCCTAAAGGACTCAGGCTGGCCCTCCACGGGGCAACATTGTAAAGTGTTGTCTGCATGGCCCAGTACTGAGACAGCCTCAACACTCCACTGAACGTGAATAATACATTCTGATACACACAGAAGTGCCATGTCTATGAATAATCAAGTATGAAAGCATGGACGGATGTAGGGGCAGTGATTCCCCCTTACATCCATGTAGCTCATGTTGTGGGACTTGTGTCACAGGGTGCATCCCTTCATCATGGTGATACATATTTGACCCCAAAAGTAGCCCTGTTGTCAATTGTAGGTCACAAATGACAGCCTATATGAAATGATTTGGGACACTTGTGAAACGCTGATGAGTGGGATCCCGTACTATCTTTGACACACAAAAATGGCATAGCGAATACTTGACACCCAAACAGCCTCTCTGTACAGAGGTGACACACCCACCATCTATTTCCAATTAGTGAGATTGTTAGCACTACATGTTGCACTTACACTTGTCAGAGTGATGTGCCTGTACAGAGAAGTAAACTGCACACAGGGAATGTGTGTTGTAATGATTTTATTTGCACATGCTGTACCTGTGGTCATTTTGTACTGTTCCATGATTGCTAAGGATTGTGACAATGTGACGTGCTCATGTGAAGAAATTGTCAATGATGGTGTTCCTACGGGCTATTCCTGCTGCTGCTGCAGTGGGGTGTGGTCCACCTGCCTCATCTTCCTCATCATCGTCCGGTGCATCTGGCACTTGTAGCCATGGGGCATTGGTGCACACACATATGTTGTGCAACACACAACATGCAAAGATCATCTTGCACACGATGCCTGGGCTGTACAGGAGCCTTCCACCTGTGATGTCCAGGCACCTGAAACGTGACTTCAACATGCCAAATGTGCGTTCCACGATGCCCCTGGTGCATTTGTGGGCCACATTGTACTGCCTCTGGGCTTGTGTGTTCGGGGCTCGGAGGGGTATCATCATCCAAGGGCAGAGTGCATATCCTTGATCACCTGTGACAGTGCATAGAGACAAGAGTCAAAAGTTGGTTATGCATGATGTGTTGGCAGGCCCACTAGTTCATTGGTGTGTGATATGTGTGACTTAGTGATTCCTGTTTGACAGGTACTGCTTGTAGCAAATGAGTGGTATCAATGTGTATTTCGTAGCCTCACTGCTGCCCCTCCCTCCCCGTGCATATTTACTAGTGTGCGCAGCGAGGTTGCATCACTTTCACTTCTACGGCACACCGTTGTCATGCCTGTCTGAGCATGTCCACAAGCCTGACAACGACACTGTGATGTTGTGCGTTGAAGGTGGGCGGTCACGTGTGTGTAGGCCTATGGTAAGGATAGGGTGGACACAGATATAGAGTTCATGGCTGGCTGAACTCGCGATGCGGTTGAGGGTAGACCTTTGGCCTATGCTGCGGTAATAGCGACACACACAACAGTTGGCATGCATGATCCCGGACCCCAAGCGGGCTTGCGCACCTTCATTTATCCCTTCGGCTGAGCCCGCACTCCGGGGGCATGCTACATCGCAACATTGTCCATTGCGGGACGTGTGGCGCCGACACTACAACAGAGACACACACAAGGCCAACACTTAGCAACGCCCAGAGCCCATGGCTGATTATCCACACCCCTACGCTGGACTGTCGTACGTCAGCCCACTACGCTTACGCTTACAGGGGGGTACGACACAGCTACATGTCCCAGGTCTTCCCCACTGCCGGAGGTGACATGGTTGCGTCCGCTGTACATAGCACAATGTCATGTGGTAGGGCCCGGGGCCCTCATGCATACATAATGACCACATGGACACACTTAGATAGTTTGTGGAACTGGCTACGGGCATGTGCGCCCGGCCCCTTTTATTGCCAGGGCCACATGTCCAGTGACGCCTGTGCTGGATAGGTGTGGGGTGAGTGTAAGCCAGCCCTCAGGGAGTGGTTGGTGCTGGCAACAACTATAACAGTGATCAGACAATCAAAAGTTCAAAGTTCAAACAGCAAGGGTCCATGACTTAAGCTGCACAGAGTTAGTGGCCCCGGATGCACTGCGGCCGGCACAGGCACACCGCCACGGGACGGTGACTTGCGGTGCACTGAGGTGGGGCCACGGGAGCTGAGCGGGTCCTCGTCGGTGTCGAAGGTTAATGTCGCGCAGTGTTTCGGGGGACAGTGGAAGGTGTTCTTCCAGGGCATGATGCAGAGGGCAGAACCAAGCAGAAACAGGCAATATGGAGGAGATGAATGCTACCGACTCATCTTCTACACCAACTCAGTATCAGCTACATGATGATGAAGTCAACCCCCAGGCCATAGACTCAGATGCCACCAGAGTTCAACCAGAGAGTGTCCATGAATTACGCGGCACAGAGTTAGTGGCACCAGAGATGAAAGGGGATGCAGTCTGCGATGAGGCCTGTACAATGGTATAAACTCTGCCATGAAAAAAGCAAGACTCAGTTCCAAATGTGTGACCTAATTCACCGCAGTGTAGGCCGGAGGCAGCGGGCAGCAGGGGCCCACAGACACGTGTCATTGGCTTGCGATGCACAGAGTTAGTGGCACCAGAGCAGTTGTTGGTAGTGTTCGATCACCTCCATGACGATGATCCTTTTTTCCTCCGGACTGAACTGCGTCTTCCTCTTACTCCTCTGCTTGCATACCATGATATGGACTCAGCCATTGCATAATCAAGACTCAGTTCCAAATGTGTGGCCTACTTGACCGCAGTGTGGGCCGGAGGCAGCGGTGGAGTATGTCAACAAGAAAGGAGAGCTGGGGGCCTGTGTCACGGAGGCCGTGATGGTCTGAGGAGGCTGCCATGGTCGCGGGCCTCGGGCTTGGAACTTGCACCGTCATGTGGTGGGCCCTCTTTGACACACGCCGGTGTTGGCAGGTGAGCAGTGAGGCCTGGTTGTGCTGGGGCGGCCAAGATGGGTCTGGGGACCAGCGGCCTGGGGTGTAGCAGGCGCACGGGATCGCAGGCACCGCCGCTCACGGCATCGACCTCATGGTGGGCTGAGAGGCGCCGCCCTGGCAGACACGTTGGCCATTCCGAAAGAGAACCACGCCCCAAGCAACAGGCTTTTTATTCACACCCCTATGCTGGCCAGGCGTACGCCGGGCCAGCCCACTCCGCTCACGCTTACAGGGGGGGACGTAACAAGTTACATTTCCACGCTCTTCCCCACTGCCTGGGGTGACATGGTTGCGGCCACTGTCCACTACACTCCAAACACCAGCAGTATGTGTCGACATGGCCGTGTCTGTGGTCTGCATACTGCAGTCTGGCCAGCACATCAATGCCACATTCTCATTCATGGGTCACTTGCCTCCTTCGCACATGCCTGGTTCCCACCTCTCCCCACATTCTGCTATTGTGTGGCTGAGGTGCCATGCCATTGATGGCTTGTGTACATGGCTAGCCCAGGTTACCACAGTAAGTTGTGCTGTCATGTCTGGTAGGTGGGCATGTTGTTTGGCATGTTGTATGTGTGTTTGTGACGTGGGCATTCCCAGAGTCGTGAGTTGCATGACTGTGGAGTTGAGGTGTGTGGTGTGTTCATTTGGTACTTACCAACGTGAAATGCATTCCCATAGGTGCCATCCTGGAAGCGCTGATTGATGACGGACTGTCGGAAGATGAAGGAATCATGCACACTGCCTGGGTAGTTGGCGACGACATTGGTGAAGAGTCCCCGGTGGTCCACTATTGCCTGCACATTGATGGAATGCGTGTGCTTCCTGTTGCGGTAATTGTGTGCAGTGGCGGCAGGGGGCACGAGGAGTACATGTGTGCAGTCGATTGCCCCCAACACGTGCGGGAATCCAGCTATGGCGTAGAAGCCTTGCTTGGTCTCCAGCAGTTCCTGCGCAGTGTGGGGGAAGTGGAGGTACTGGGGTACCAAGCTGATGATGGCACCCAAGACAGGTGTGAGGAACTTGGTTAGGGCTGGCTGTGAGACTCCTCCGACTCTGGCAGTTGTTGGTTGGAATGTACCAGAGGCCAACAGGCGCAGCACAGCCAGCAGCTTTGTCTGCGGAGGGATGTTGGTTGTCCGCTGTGTTGGTACCGTCAGCCTGTGGGCAATGTGGGTCAGGCTGCGGCGGATGGTTGTCCTTTTGAGCCTTTAGTGGGCAATGACTTCCTCTGGCTTTAAGTCTGTGAGGCTGGTGCGTTTTCTGTAGGTCCACTGTCTTTGTCTGCGCTGCCTCTGTGGTAGTCCGGGGAGGGAGCGGTGGGTGTCCGGGGGGGGATTGCGGGCCTGGGTGTGGTGGCGGTGGGTGTTGTGGCCATCTTGGGGCTCCGAGATGCATGATCAGTAGCTCCATGGCATCTGTTGTTCTTCAGGTTTGGCTCTGCTCTGGGCTCCCTTTTGTGGTGCAGGTTGTCGTCCGACTTAACACCAGGTAAGAGCAGGTGTTGAATCCCTGCTGCTAACGCGCCTTATCGCCTGTTTTGGGTTCTTATCGCCGATCTGGCTGGTCATTGAGAATGTTGCGAAGTGGTGTTTTTGCGGCTTTTTGCACAGGAACGCCTACTCTGCATCTCCTTAGCGTTAGTTGCCGGTGTCATCTGTGGCGATGTTTTTTGCGTATGATATCGCAGGTTAACTGGCGGTATCGGCTGTTAGCACCAGCTTGTGAATGGGGCAATAACTCTATCGCCACTTTGGCTGCGATAAAGTGCCGCTAACTCGGCGATAAGTCCTTGAGAATATGCCCCAATATTACTTACAAAAAACTAAGAACAAAAAAGGGCATGATGGACAGAATGTACTCAGGAAACATACTTTTGCTCGTAAGACAACTAAGGTATTTCTTAAAACAGTATTAAGGATAATTAAAAATGTGGAAAAAGATGCAAACAGCAACAAAACTTTTCCAACAACTGAGAAACAAGAAGCAGTGAATTATATTCAACGTGGAAAAGGTTCTAAAAAAACAAGTAATCTGACAGTAAGGCAGAAAAAGTGCAAAGACATAAGAAGAAGAATGTTTAAAAATAGGGTAATACAGAATTTGGGAAGAAATATAAAGCAGTATAAGAGAAGATCAGAAGCTTACAAGCAGAAACAACACATAGAAACTATAGTAGATAAAGGATTTGCGTTGAAGCAGAAATTATGTATCTTAATATTAAACAGTATGAAAACACTGGATAAAACAGTGTTGAGTATGAAGAGAAGAATCCATAAAAAAGGCTTGTGAATACAACTCATTTTTGTTAAATCTTTAGAGGTGAATGGAAGCATACATCTACTACTTTCCTTAATGGAGATAGCTACTTCCAACAGTACACATTAGTTCAAGCAGTTGAAACAACTGGTCGATGTGATGAGATGAAAAATAGTACTCCCATTCCAAAATAGGAAGTGGTTCCTAGGAATGTTGAGGAAGTGATAGCTGAAGAGGTACATGGAAGACGTCAACAGGCCCCTGTCTGCAAATGAATCTGTAGCAGTATTTTCAGTGTTCGGCAGGAATCAAGTGATATATTGAGAACTTTCATATAAAAGTTTCCAAGCAAACGTTTGAAACTGAAAATTGTGGCTTTGCAAGGATTAAATCCATGCAAAGTGAGGAAGTATAGCAATTTCAAGGACATTAACTAGCATGTCTTTCAAAGAAAGTGTGCCAAAGCAGTTTTCATCACTTCAGGATGTTAGCTGTTCACCACTCAAAAATGTGAAATTTAGTTAGGAGGCCTTACTATGTCCAAACTCTTGCCCTCTGTTTAGGAGAAATGAATAGAGCTGTTTGGCACAGTACAGTAGTAGAGATAGAAAACGTTTGTGATGATTTTCAGTTTAGTTTCTTTGGTCCTAAACAGGAGTCTAGGGAAAAAGAGGAGTTGGTATGTGCAAGTGCAGAAGAACAGGGCACAGGTATTAGTGTTGATAACTTTAAAGAAGAAAATATGATGTTTAACACAGTTTCTTCTGAGACACCAAACTGTGTTTGTATTTGTTGTTGACACACTCACTACAGAAGTCAAACTCATAGTGTAGTTGTATTCTCAAAAAAAGAACAGGAGAACAGTGATAAGTGGCCAAAATGTGCTACTTATTTATTTGTAGAGGAACAGTTTGAATTGTCCACAAGGCAAATTATATGTAAGTACAGCTACGATAAGGTAGAGGAACCCAAGATGACAGCTAGAGCAGTACACACCAACTTAGATGGCCTTAAAGGAAGAGTTGTCTACTTACCTTCAGATTTTAAACAGAATTTTGAAACTGTTGGTGTACACGGAGAGGATCATGAACCAGTTGTCATTCTAGTAAATGGTGTGCCAACAAAGAATTAAAAAAGCTGTCAAGAGCTACTGGATATTAGTAAAGTAAAAAAAGCAACATAATACCTGGTGCAAAATAATATTTATTATAAAAAATGTTGATGTTGTTCGAGATGTGACATATGTAGAGGATGAAACATTACCATTAAGTGAGCAGATTGAAAAAGTGGATAGATCCAGATCAGAAGAGATTTACCGACACACAGCATCCATTCTCTGCATTCTTAAGAAGTCATTGGTTATGGTATTGATCTCTTTCAAATGAAGCAAGCAAAAGGAGCAACCATGAGTGTGTGGGAGAAACGTTTAGATGCACGCTGTTTTCCACAACTGTTTCCCACTGGAGAAGGTGGCCGCTTTGATGCCTGCCATGTACAGATACCAGCAGCTGAATGTAGGTCAACAAGAATGTATTCAGAGGATCCAAGTGTATTCCCTACATATTCCATCTTCTGTTTGAGAGTGACTTTGGACTTTCATATGCTGTTAACCATATCCTGAAGACAGAAGTTAATGTTTAAAATCTGTCTGCTAAGGAATGCATTGACAAAGTTAATGGGAAGGACGAAACTTGGTTTACAACTTGATTAATTTGATGGCGTGTCAACGTGTCACCAACGAGTATTGGTATCGCCGTCATGGGTAACTGAAATGTATGTTAAGAATCTAGGTGTACATAGTTGGTTTCTGACACTCAGTTGTGCTGGGCACACCTGGAATGACCTGCTTGAATTTTTGCAGGAAGCAAACTCAAACATTTACGATATTGAGAGAAGACAGCAGGAGAACTTTGTTGCTTATCTCCTGAAAATGTTTGCAGATATTTTAACCACAAGTTTCAAGCCATGATATCTTTTATCTGCAAAAAAAGGAATCCTCCTCTTGGTGATGTTACTAGTTTCTTTTGGCATAAAGAGTGTTAAGCAAGAGGTGCTCCTCATATTCACATGCTGTTATGGATAAAAGATGCACCAAAGTTTGGAACAGACAGTGATGAGTCTGTCTTGTCTTTCATACAACAGTATGTGACATGTGCCATCCCAAGAGAAAGTGCGGAAAAGGGCTTGAGGCAACAAGTTCTATGATTTCAAACTAATAGATGTGTGAAATACTGTCGTCGAAAATACAGATGCAAAGAACATTTTACAAAAGATGGCGATTTGGGCTCCCACGACCTGTGATTTCAGAAGGAAGAGTGAACAACTCTTTATGTCTGCAGTCAGACATACTTTGACACGGAAATCATCGAAAAAACCCATACAACCTGAAAAGAACAGAGGTCTTCAAAGATATAAGTGACTACAAACCTATGATTCTGAAGATGTGGAATGCAAATATTGATCTACAATTTGTTGCAGACAACTCCATCGCTGTTAATCGGTACGTCACTTCATACGTTACAAAATCAGAGAAGACAGAGATGAAGGAGGTTTGAGAGGAGGGTCTATCTAAGAAATTGTAAACCTTCAGCTTGAAAATGCTTTCCCATAGAGAGATGGGCTCCTATGAGAGCTGTGACCGACTGAGCTCAGCCAGCTTGTTCTCAAAGTCAAGGTGAATTGATTGGGTAAGTGTAAGCCTAGCAAGTACATGGAATAGAGTGTTAAAGTCGTTCCCAGAAATTCTGAATCAAGCAGAGTTTGACCCGGAAAGTACAGACATTGCGTATGTACTATCCAAAAAGTAGTCCACATCTAGAAGACCAGTGCCTTTATGAAGTACTTGAACACTATATATACAAAAGGAATGTTACGGAAAATACGGAAGAAGTCAAATATGTGGTGGTTGGATGTGATGGTTGTTTTGGTGAGACATAGCAATGGAAATCTAATTAACCACAGAAAACTGAATTGCCAAACTGCAGACAGAAGAGAGTTTTTCTATTTAGAACTTCTGCAACTGTTACAGCCTTGGCGTGCTGAATCAGAACTACTTGGAGGCTATGCCTGCTATTAAGACTCTTTCAATCATGTAAAAGACAGCGTTTAGTGTCCAGTCTTTTTAAACTACTTGTGAATGCATAAAGATGAGATTGAACAGGAAGAAACCATTTCTGCTGAAGTAGCTAAGGAGAGTTCACAAAACAGCCAACGTTCTGCACCACTGAGTTAAGACCATTTGGACAATCAATTATTCAAAATGAAGCAGCCATGAGTGAGGTGGAGACTGTAATGCAACAAGCAAGAGAGGAAAGTGTGGATTTCTAACACTCAGTAGCACAAGTGAACGATGAACAGAAAGAAATGTATATATCGAAGTAAAAGATAAAATAGAGCATGGATTTCTGCACAAGAAGAAAGAGTGTGAATGATCTTAATTTGAGCCAATTCTACTATACATCAGTGGTCAAGAATGCACAGGGAAAAGCTTTTATATTAAAGTTCGCACTGCTTATCTACAGAGGATTACAGAATCAAATTTATCATGGGTAGAAACAGCACCAACTGGATTAGCTGCACACAATATTAAAGGAATTACTTTACACCAACTACTTATGCTACCTGTTGAACATGGCAAGAAACTGGAATACCAGAAGTTATCTGATGAAGCTTGTCATGAGTTGTCAGGAGTATGATAGAAGCTGAAGCTTTTAATCATTGATGATGTGAGCATGGTTTCAAACTTAATGCTTGCCTTGGTACACTTAAGAAGGCAGCAGATTTTAAAAACAGTGTATAATGTGCTGTTTGGAGGGAAGCATTTCATTGTCTTCAGTGACTTAATCCAACTCACCCCCGTGAAAGGACAGCCTGTTTTCAAGACATTTCTTCATGATGAAAGAAGAAATTCTTTGGGAAGTATTGGCAACGTAAATATTTGGTTAAACTTTGAATACAAGGAACTAGTGAACAAAATGCGTCAAGCATCTGATGTGGAATATGGAGATATCCTAAAGGACATTTGAGTAGGCCTGGGTGGTGAACTCAGCTCCGTTCATTGAGTTTGCTGAGTTTTCTGCACTCTGCGCTCCGCAGAGCTTGCAGAGTGCAGAAAACTCTGCTTTGCGTAGAGCAGCTGAGTTTTTCCCCACTCGCGCTCGGGAACGGTAAGTTTGTGAGCGCAAGCTGCTGCTCGGGTAGAATTTCTACTCGAGCAAAAAGAAGACCAGCGCGAATAGCAGTTCGCACTGCACTCCGCCACTTCCGGAACTCCATGGAGTTTTTTTGTCACTTCGCGGAGTTCCGCGTAGCAAAACTCCTCGAACTACACCCAGGTTTAAGTAAGAGTTATGACAAAGGAGGAAAAACATGCTTTGGAAAGTTGACTTACTAAGAACCTATTTTCATCTGACAACACAGCAGCACAACTAATGTACAATTTTATCAAGAAAGACAAATCCATAGTCTGTTTAATGCCTACACTTCAAGAGTGCTCCAACTTCAATTAACAAATACTGAAGCTGGAAGAAAGAGATACTTTGGAGATTACAGCTATCAATAAAATGGAACACCAGGGAGTTCTGAAGACTGCAGGATTAGAAAAGTGTTTACACGTGTGCAAAAAGTGTCGAGTAATTTTGTGTCATAACTTAAATGTATATGAAAGGTTAGTAAATAGTGCTTTGGGCAAAGATATTGATTTCATTAATTTTCCAAAAAGGAATAAGATTGTGTATTTAGCCATATAATTTGATCAGATTTATGGTGTGAAGCAGATTATGAAGGATTTATATGTGTGACAGCAACGGTTTCCAGTGTTTCTAGCATAAGCTGTAACTATACATAAATCTCAAGGTTTAAGTGTAGACACAGCTTCTATTTATATTGGAAGTATAGTATTTAAAGAAGGTATGTTGGAACATTGTCTGGTTTGTTTTTAGTTGAATTTGATGATAATAAAGTTAGTGCTGACGCAATTGGTTAAGAAGACTATACACTTGAAAATAGAAGCTTACAAACGAGTCGACTGATAATCAAGAACATAAATTAAACCAGCACAAGCGAGAAGGTATTAAGAAGAAAAAAGCTGGAAAATGAGGGAGAAATTGTACTATAACATTTGCTCCAAAGTTTACTCAGTGACAGATATGTAATATATTCTGCTTCAGGAATTTGAGACCTTATAGATATATGTAGTAGATCATTAATATTTACTCTCAACACTCAACAAGACAACAAAAGTATTTATAATAGTCAGGGTTGGATTACTATAAGAAGTACATACTAATGACTCATTTGGACTGAGTTACAAATGGAACCATGTCTGTGAAGATTGTTCATTTATATCCATCACTCAAATAAATTCTGAGCAGCTTCTGTTCTTAATACTACCAGATTTAAAAACTGTGCCTTTCGTCAAATTGATTAAAAATGAAAACCAATATATGACCTGCCCAAATTGTAGATCAGATGTTATGTCTACATTGGAACTACAAAGAACTGGGAAATACCTTATATTAATGTTACAACGATGTAGAGCAGATGGATCTAAACTGGAAATCGAAAATACAAACTTCAAAGATGGACAAATATCAATTTGTGGAAGAACATATAGTACTATAGTTATTATCTTTCATGAATAAGTTAATGTAACATCGGGACACTACACTGTCTATGTTAAGAGTGAAAGTGGATAGATGGAATGCAATAACAGAAGCCTTAAATTCAAACCAAAACTGCCTTTCAAACTATCAAATTCTTACCTCTTGTTTTTTCAGCCAAACTTCTAAGGAGTATTTTTGGGGAAAAGTAATATACAGTGTTTCTTGTGCATAGATCGCCAATGTTTTAGACATCATTCAGCCTATCAGGGGTAATGTGATGAAAGAGTTCTCCAAAATTCAACAGTCCTTTAGTTTTCCACAAAGGAGTTAATATAGTATGTGTATACTACACTCTCTAATCAAACAGTGCACCAGGATGGACATAATTTGATCACAGTAACCTTGAATTGACCCCAAAACTGTCTTCAAACTACGAAATTGTCACCTTTTGTTTCTTCAACCAAACGTCTATGTACTATTTCTGGGGGAAAAAAGTAATGTATTGAATTTTATCTACATGGCTCATCAGTATTTTTGACATCATGCGGCCTACTAGGGGTGATGTTTTCATACGGATCGCCAAGATTCAAGTGTGGTTTACATTTATTAGTAGTTGTCTGTCAGGTAAAATAATAAAGGGAAATGTTTTAAGGTGCATTTGTTTATATTAGTCTAGTAAGCGTAGGTAAAACAACAGTTTAACAAATTGTAGTGAGTGCAATGTATAGTGTCACTTATTTGCAATGGTGTACTGTGCAGTTATGGCTTGTTTTCTACAATCCATACTATTGTTTTTACCCCACTGTTCAAGGATGAAGCTTCATATAGTACATTGTGTATGAAGAAAAAGTATGAAAGCTTAGAACAGTAAAAAGGGAAAATGAAAGGTTTTATTATATTGTGGTATACTATTGCAGCATGATCAATGTGTACTGTTATGTTTCTCAATTTTTTTTAATCAAATAATAACTTATATTTCTAGGGGCAGATTTACAAGAAACTGACGCATCTGTATAGATGCGTCAGTTTCCCTGCACCTGCGTGATCAACCCTTGCACCACTATAGATGCGCCGTATTTACAATACGGCGCACTATGGCGCAAGGATTGACAGATGCGTCAGAAATTCTGACGCATCTGTTGGTGGAAAAGTCACGCATTGTTGGAGTCGTGTCGCAAGCACGACGCAACTCCAGCAATGCGTGTTGCGGCCTATTCCCAATGCACTGCGTCACTCCTTACGCCTGCTTCAAGCAGGCGTAAGGTTTTGACGCAGTGGCATCCTAAAAGTCACGCAGTGAAATCTTGTAGATTTCACTGCGTCACTTTTACGAGGCTTTCCTGCGTGGGAACGCCTACCCTGCATACATTATACCTGACGCAGGTATAATGTCACGCAGGGCTTTACATTGTTACGAATCTCCCTAGATGCGTCACGTAGTAAATTTGCCGCATTTTTTACGCTGCCGTTGCATCACAAAAGTGACGCAACGGCAGCGTAAAAGTGATGCAAGGGGCTTGTAAATCTGCCCCCTAGTCTTTTCATTTTACAACAGGTTTTGGAGTAATACGTCTTTAGCAGCTGCGCCCGTGCAGGTAAGAGTGGTGGGGTGGTGGGGCTGGGTAGAGGGGGATTTCGACAGACGACCTCGAGGGAAAATGAATTATTTATTTAATTTTGCCTCTAGGTTGGCAGTTGAAATTCCCCCCCACCTGGCCCCACCGCCCCACTGCTCTTACCTGCACGGGCCGTGGCTGGTCTTTAGATGTATCAAGATACATCTAGTATCTCAGAAATATTTATTTCACACACTAATACAGCCACTCAGACACCCACTCACGCTCCTCCAAAGCCACTTACACAGCTATTCACTCACCCATGCAGCTACCCACACCCACTGACTCATCCATACAGACACTAATGCATCCAGTTACTCATCTCAACAGCCACTCATGTACCTTCTCGCTCACTGATATAGTAATTCATACACCCTTTCACTGACTCATTCAGTTACTCACATACTAAATCACTTACCTATGCACTACTCATTCATCCTCTCACTCACCCATTCAGCCACACATGTACCCACTAATTAACTCATACACCCACTTACACAGCCAGTCATTCACCTATTTAGTTACTCACACACTTACTCACTCACTCACCCCTACAGCCATTCATGCATACAGTTACTCACCCATTTACCCACCCATGCATCATTTGCTCATCCATACACCCACTCATGCACCCTCTCACTGACTCGCCCAAACACTCACATACCCATTCACTCACCCTTATACCCACTTAACACCCACTCACTCACCCATACAGGTTCTCATGCACCCTCTCACTCACCCATATAGGCACTCATGCAGCCCCTCACTCATCCATACTGCCACTCACACAGACATTCACCCACTCACTGAGTTACTCACAAACTCACTCACTTATACAGACAGTCAATTACACTCTCACTCACCTATATAGCCACTCATGTACCCACTCATTTACCCATACACCCACTCATGCACTGTGTCAGTCACTTATACAACCACTACCACACCCAGTCACTCACTCGTACAGCCACTTAACACCAACTTACTCAGCCATACAGGTACTCATGCACCCTCTCACTCACTCATATAGACAATCACACAGCCACTCACTCACTCATGCAGCCACTCATATACACTCTCAGACATGCATACAATGACTCACACACCCACTTAGTCACACATACAGATACTCAGACAGCCACTAACTTACTCATGCAGATGGGAGCGCTAAAGAGGCCGGCTGCAAGATGGCCACCACTTTGTGAGGCTCTGCAGGCCAGTGGAGAAATCCGACAGAATACGTCCTTAGCAGAGGACACATGCAGCCTCCTGTTGCAAGAAACTAACTCCCTTTGCATCGGGCACATACCTGTGGGCTGCGCAACCCGTGCGGTGGCGAAACAGAGGGAGATCTGCCTGCGACCATGATAGCGGCCTGGCGTAGGCGCAGACCCTGATCGGAGGTGCCTTAATGTTGCTGCCTGGCCATGCTGCAGTGGACGTGAGGTTGGGTTTCTCGGGGGCTGCCCTCTCATCTGGAACCTGTGCTGTGGATGATCGGCCGGCTGATCATGCTACCTGGGGAGGCCATGGTGTTTGCTGCGCTGCAGCCTCAGGTGACGCAGCTGACGACTGGCGGTGTTGCGGAGACCCGGTGGCGGCCTGTGCAACTCCGCGGGAGGTGTCGGCAGTGGAGGAGGACCCAGACCTGGGCGACCTACCTGGAGCTGCAAACCGGCAGGCAGACCCGCTGCCCATTGGGAATAGGCGGAGGAGAGTGGCCGCGCTGGGGCACGGATGCCTCTAGCAGGAGGTGGGGGCCTGTGTACAAGGTGAGAAGTGTCGCCACAGAAGGGGGGAGCTCCAGACTGTCTGCCATGAGGGCCCCCCCACTGGAGACATGTATGTCAGACCCGTGGCTTGGGGGGAGGTGCACCCACCCGAATAGTACTGGCGGTGCGGTTGGAGCCAAGATACAGTCTGGCTGGCAGTAGAGTTGCCTCCGGCAGCGGGACGGTGAGGTGAACTGTTCCCTGTATTTGATCTCTGTGGAGGGGAGGCCTTCCCTGGTTGGATTCTCGGGCTGGGAGTGGTCAGTTGGGAGCTCCTCTGTACAGTCGATTAGAACTTGCAGTCCTCCCCTCCCCTTGGGTCACTGCATATTGCCTGGCGGTCATTGTAATACCTGTGCGCTCACCCGGAAGCGTAGCCCTGGGCTGTGCGGTTGGACCCATAAAGAACCTATTGGAATAGTGCTGTGCGGAGTGGAGCCTTTGGTCCCCCTCCTCAATACTTGAGAGTTTGGCTGTACCTATAGGAGCGCTCGCCTAGTGCATTGAGACCCCTGCTGCGGGGATCGCTGTGCCTTCTTGGGACTGCCTCTGTCCACTGGGATACACTGGGACTGTCTGCTCATCACTGCGGCACCGCAGCAGAGATGGGGAAGCCTGAGGCCCGCCAGGCCGAACTGACCTTTGACAAGTAACGACCGCCCAGCAGTGCTGGCACACCAAAGGATGACCTGCCTGGCCCACTGTAATGTCGGATACCCTACCGGAACCGGACATCCGCAACATGTTTCGCAACCTCAAGCAATCTTTAATCACTATAGACCAAAAAATCGACACCATGGCTGACCGGCTGGACAGGCTTGGGACAAGGTCTCCAGTCACAAGGAGCAAATCAGTCAGGTGGAGCAGCGCAACTCTGCGCTCGAGGACCGCGGGGAGAAGTCTGGCCTCTAGCGCTCCCACAGGGATGTTTCCCATACAAACTTTCCTTTGCAGCCACGGTTGGCCTTGTTGTGGGTGGGCGGGTGCTTATCAGCCTGGTTGGGGGGCTGAAGCAGGCAGGGGTGGTTTGATACGGACCTTGCGGGGTATTTCTATGGTTCTTTTTTCTGTCCTCTCTCTCTCTCTTAACCTCCTCTCTTTTTCTTGCTGGCATACTCGCACAATTTGCTTTTGAGTGGCAGGCCTGCAGTGCGACTGTAGGAAGCCTATAGCAATGTCTGGCGCAGTTGAGCTCAATGGTCTTACACTAAAAGCTATCACTTGGATAGTCCGGGCCTCAATGACAGTCGGAAGTCGTGGTTGGTAGCGGCCTATCTTAATCAGCAGGGAGCTTATGTGTGCTTCCTACAGGAATTGCACTCTGCTGACAATGACTGCGCACGACTGCAGGCGGGGTGGATTCGGGAAAAGCATATAGCGGGTTACTCCAATTACGCTAGGGGGGTTGCAATACTTGTGAGAAAAGGGCTACCATGGCACACACGCTAAATCCTACATGATCCACAGGGGCGATATGTCATGTTGGCGGGCATCCTGGGTGGCTACCCGATTAGAATGCTCTCGGTCTATGGGCCCAACATAGATGATCCTGATTTCTTCGTAGAGGCTTGGAGACTGGCGGACACATTAGGCCCAGGCGCGATCTTATGGGGGGGGATTTTAATGTAATTCTTGACCCGACCCTTGATAGATCGGGGAGCGCCCGCCGACCTCACCATAGGGCAGCTGCACAACTACACTACATCATAGAGGACCATGGGCTTGTGGATGTATGGCGTCACAGGCATGTGCACCTTAGAGAGAGCACTCGTGTTTCCTCAGACGACCCCACGTGGTCCAGAATTGACTACTGGTTGGTCTCGAGGGATATTCTGGCAGAGGTCTCCGAATCGGCTCACCTGGCAAGATCACTATCTGATCACTCCCCTGCATTGCTTAAGCTTGCGCTACCTGGTGCCCCCGCAGAACATTCAGTTGGCGATTATCGGCGGGTGCATTGCGCTACCAGGTCTTTCGAGAACCGATTCATGTGGCAATAGCAGAATATTTTGTGCTGAACGAGGGCTCAGTCCAGTCCCCTTCCACACTCTGGGAGGCATTTAAATCCCTTATCAGGGGTGTGTGTATTGCAAAGCAAGCGGGAATTTGCGATCACTGCAAGGGGACCTTCGTCGCCTTGAGCATGAAATCCGCGTGCTGGAACAGGAATTCTTTGTCACCCATCAGCGGGAGACTCTGGGCACTATCAGAGATAAACTGGCTGAGTTTGAGGAGGCGGCCATCAGGGAAACACTCTACCTGGGGAAGGAGATTCGAGCCCGGTGATTCGGCGAAGGCGACTGAGCAGGTAAAACACTCTCAGGCCTTCTCAAGAGACCCTGGGCCAGCGATTACATTTGTGAGCTCCATAAACCAAACGGGGACCTGGCAGTAGGCCAGGCCGCAGTCCAAGCCGAGATGCTGCCATTTTACTCTTCCTTATACACTGCCACTCCGTCCATCCTGACTTGATTATCTTTTTCAATTCCATTCAGATGCTCTGTCTAGCAGATGGTCACCGCATTATCTTGATGAACCCTTCTCTGTGGAGGAAGTAATCGGGGTAATCCGAGCCCTCCCCGGCGATAAGGCCCCGGGTCTGGATGGCCTTACGGCGGCATTCTATAAAGAATATGCTCCTCTGCTCGCACCTCATCTCATCAACATGTATGCTGAATCCTTGGACTGCGGGGAGCTCCCTCCCACACTTAGGGTGGCTCAAATCGTAACCATTTTGAAACAGACAAGGATCCACTCGCCTGGGATTCCTACAGACCTCTATCAATGATCAATCTGGATAATAAAATTCTTGCGGAGCTCATTGCTGGCCGACTGCTCCCTCTTATGCCTTTAGTGTTACGTCCTGATCAGTGTGGTTTCATCCCCAGACGAGCCACCTCGCACAACCTGCGCACCTTTTTTGCTACCATGCAGGAGATCGACCCCGAGATGCCCGCGGAGGTAGTTCTCCTTGACGCCATTTAGGCTTTCGACACACTAGAATGGCCATATTTCTTTGACCTCCTGAGCCGACTGGGTCTCAGCACTAAATTCTTGAAACTGATTGCCCTCTTATACTCTTCTCCAACAGTGGGCCTCCGTCTCAACAGCATTGTATCCCCCTTCCCTGTCTCCCGGGGCACCCGGCAGGGGTGTCCACTGTCACTTCTGCTCTTCACTATTGCGATGGAGCCATTGGCTGCTTGGTTATGGCAGCACCATGCCCATCGCGGTCTTGCGTTCGTGTCCAGGGTGATCCTTGTATCCTCTACGCGGATGACGTCACCCTATACGTCAAGCGCCCTGGGGACAATTTAGACTCCTTAATTAGGGAAATTGCACTGTTTGGCGGTCTCTCCGGGTTCACTATTAATTGGGGGAAATCGATAATTTTTCCACTTACGGCAGCCATGGATAGGTTTCAAACTGAATACCCCCTGAACTGGGCTCTCGGCCCAGTGAAGTACCTCGGGATCTCGGGATCGGGATCTGGCTGCGCCAAAAGATTGATGAGCTGTGGCAGTGTAACAATGGAAGTCTTATGGACTGGCTCGAGAGCAGGATTGGGCGCTGGATCTCGCTTCCCTTGGGAGAATGAACATCACGATAGCTTCATGGCTTTAAAATCTGCTCTATGCAATGCACCTGCTTTAGGTACGCCAGACTATACTAAAAGCTTTGCATTGTTCGTACATGAAAGAGAAGGGTGCGCAATGGCTGTACTAACACAGAAAAATGGAGAGAAGAATAGACCATGTGCCTATTTTTCTTCAACATTGGATCCGGTAGCCAGAGGCCTACCGAACTGCCTAAGAAATATTGCTGCGGCGGCTGCTGCAGTAAAACAGGCAGACTCTATTGTACTAGGACATCCCGTTATGGTTTATGTCCCTCATTCAGTGGACATACTATTAAACAAAACCAAGACGCAGCATTTAACTAATGCTAGATTGACTCATTATGAACTAATATTAATGGCTACTAATGTGACCTTGCAGCGGTGCAACACTATAAACCCAGCTACTCTGATGCCTCTCCTTCGGAGCAGGATGAAGTACAACATGATTGTGTGATTGTCACTGAAACTGAAACGAAAGGTCGAGTAGATTTGGTAGATGTACCTCTGTCTAAGGTCGATGGAACACTATTTGTGGATGGCTCTTGTCTAAAGAGACCAGATGGAACCACCTCGGCAGCCTATGCAATAACAACCAATAAAACAATTGTTGAAACATGTAAAATACAACAGATGTCTGCTCAGGCAGCTGAATTAATTGCTCTAACTAGAGCATGTGAACTTTCAGAGAAGTTAGTGGTAAACATCTACACTGACAGCCAGTACGCTTGGGGGTGGCTCATAACTTTGGACGCTTATGGGCCGAAAGAGGGTACATTACATCTGGAGGTGCTAAAATACAGCACGGCACTTTGATTACAAGATTATTAAATGCTCTTGCATTACCAACTAAGTTGGCTATCATGAAGTGTAGTGCACACAAGATAATCACAGACCATGTAGGCCAAGGAAATGCCTTTGCCGATGAAACAGCAAGGCATACTGCATTAAATGAGTACACGTTAACATATGTAGTGTCGAGTGCAGATGAGGAGACGAAAGAAGTTGATCCTTACACGCAGATAAGGGAGATTCAAGCTTTTGCAAGTGAAGAAGAAAGAAAGCAGTGGGTAAAGGAAGGTTATTATTTTGACACACATCTTGGGGCTTGGATGAATACACTTGGACAGAAATGGGTCCTGCCTGATAGTTTTCTCTTGCCCATACTTCAGATGGTCCATGGTCCTGCACATTTGGGAGCTGACGGGATGACAAATACAATTGAGAAAATATGGGAGAACAAAAATATAAGAAAGACAGCTGTAAAACTGTCTAAAAATTGTATGATCTGTGCTCTTCATAACGTGGGAAAAGGGATACAAGTACCACCTGGTCATTTCAGATTGCCAGAATATCCATTTGAATGTCTTCAGATGGACTTCATCGAGATGCCCCCTGCCAATGGAAAACAATATGTTTTAGTTGTCATATGCAGTTTTAGCAATTGGGTGGAAGCATTCCCTTTGAAAGATAATACCGCCTTGAGTACAGCAAAAATGCTGCTAAAAGAGTATTTCCTCGCTACGGTTTGCCCAAAAGTCTGTGGAGTGATAACGGAGTACATTTTTCGAATAAAATAATGGATCTAGTATGTCAAGGACTGGGGCTAAAACAGAAATTCCATTCAATTTATCATGCAAAATCAGCAGGTCTTGTAGAGCGTTGCAATGCTACCTTAAAAAATAAACTGCAAAAAATATGTGCATCAAGTACTCTCAGCTGGGTAGATGCTTTGCCAATAGCCTTGTTCTCTATGAGAACAACTGTTACATCCAAAAACAGACTCTCCCCATATGAGCTTGTCATGGGGAGACCCGCAAATGTATATGGGTTTGCCTCTCCATCAAAGTTGCAAGAATTGACACATTCTGCTTTATTGGATTATTGTAAAGAATTAACTACTGCTCTGTCTACCATTCGCCAACAGGTCAGAGACACTTGGTCCCCGCCTTTGGAAGGAGAAGTGCATGACATCCGGCCCGGGGACTGGGTCCTGACCAAGAACTTTGTAAGGAAAAACAGCCTACAACCCAGATGGAAGGAACCATCTCAAGTTTTGTTAGTCACACAAACAGCAGTGCGATGTGATGGACACAAAAACTGGATTCATTTATCGAATGTGAAAAGAGCACCACCATTCTGGCCAAAATTGCCCCCGGAAGAGGACCGTTCTGACCGAAGAACTGGTGATTGCCCTCCTACCCACATTGACGATCAACGAACTGTATCAGGATATAATCTACGCCCAAGGAAACTGAAGAGTGCTTAGGACGGAGCAAGCACCAACTGCCACGCACTGGGTAGTGCCAACTTTAAAGGACTAACTTGTGCAGTGAGGTTAGTAAAATAAGGACACTGCCGACAAAGATCTGTAGAGCCTGTAACAGTGAGGCCTATAACGAACACTGTTGAACTATCACATCTAAGTGAGATTGTATATTTCGAAGTTTTTAAGCATTATCTCTAACCGTATTGCTATCTGGGACCGTATTTTCGTCAGACATGGAAGATACCTATTCCACCCTTACAATGAACAGAAAGAGGCGTTGGTACTCCAAACTATGCATGTTATGTGTGTTATTTTGTGTAATGTCTTTGGTAATCGGCTTACTCTATCTTTTAGAGCTTTATCACCCTATAGCAAAACCAGCCCCGCTTCCCTCTGACAAGGTCCCCTCAGTTACTGTAGCACCTGAGGATATGGATCACAGGGAGGAAATGCGTCATAATTCTTTTCTTACCCTACTTCATCAGACTCATCAAGTAATTGAAAAAAATAATTGTTGGATATGCATGCAATTTCCGGCATATGTAGACGAAGGACTACCCCTCCTCCAAGTGCCCCTGCCGTTTGAAGCATCCTGTTATGCGTTACATACCGTGATGTTGAAGGTTGAGCTAATAGGGGTCCTTGGAAACTTGGTCACCTCCCGTTCTACCACCAGAACATCAACTGTATCACTATACAACCGATATCAAGATGACATCCTCCAGGCAGGAAATTGCACTGAAGTTGTCTTACCTAATGCAACGTTCCCCTTTTCTAATATATTCACCCCACTATTTTTGGTACACAATGAAAGTACACCTCCGCTTCATAGAGATGCCAGAGAAATACCCTTTTTGAAAATGAGGCAGCGTAGTGTACTTGGGAGTATATGTATCAGAAGTAATGGTACTTCCGACATGGGGAATAGTACCAATTGTAATATGACATTTGAGATGGCTGCTCAGGAAATGACAGTTCCACTTTATATCGGTGACTCAGTTTATTTCATTTGTGGTTCTAGGGCCTATACTTGGCTACCAGTGAATTGGGGTGGCTGTTGTCATCTAGGTCTTGTGACACCAGCGATGTCTATCAAAAGTACAAAGGAGGTAAATAGAGCCTCCAAAACACTAAGGGGTAAGAGGAGTGTTGATCAAGGAGATACAGTATCAGAGATAGCTGGTGATGTGCTGAAGGCCTTTGTTCCTTGGTATGGCCCTGCCATAAATTCCAGAAATATTCGCAGGTTATCCCGTTTATTGGAAGCAACTGTAGAGGAGACAGCAGGGATTATTGAGAACATCACAGTGGAGCTCAAGGCTGTCAGATTGGTTTCCCTTCAGAACCGGATGGTTCTAGATATGATGTTGGCAGAACGGGGTGGAGTCTGTAGGGTGATCGGGGTGTCCTGCTGCGTGTATATACCTGACTCCTCCACATCAGTTAGGGAAGCTGTCAAAAGACTATATGATATAGGGGCCCAGGCCCATAGTGATGTTGGCTCTTGGGATCCGGCGGGCTCTTTTTGGAACACTCTATCGGCATGGGGTTGGAAGATAGGGATGTTCCTAGTGACCATATTCCTCGTAGTAATTGGGTGCTGTGTTTTCATTAATTGCCTACCCATATGTTGCCAGTGTTTGGGGCGACTGCTGAAACCACCCCCAGTCCCTCCAGTGACACTGACTAACGCTCTTATAATGAGGGATATTGTGACTCAACAATTGATGGATATTGATGTTTCGGACAACGCCACCTCCCTCCCAAATGCAGTAGATTATGTTAATGAACGCCATGAGGCCCACTATAGTAACAGTCGGCCAATATATGAACACGTACATTAGGAGTCGATAAAAATGTTGGACCTTGCGTCCAAAGGGTCGATTGTGGAAATACAGATTTTATAATGGACGTAAGCTCCACCATTTTATATTATTGTAGCCACCATTTTGTGGTAAGCTTTTGTTAGTTTGTCTCCCTAGCACAAACTAATGTGCTCCTTTCAGCTACACAGAACAAAGTGGATACGTCAAAAGACCCCAGAGCATATGTTTGTTCTCTACTTGCTAGCACGCAAGTAGGGCAGGATGCATTTAACAAACGGTCAATGATTAACATTCCTATTCACTGATATCACATGTATTACAGCCAGCTGCATAAATTGCTTATGTCTACAAATTATTGTTGATACAGGACGTGCGACCTTTTGTTCCATATCCAGATGATTAATCAAGTGAGCGCCTGACTCTGTAACCACAGGCGTATCTATGTTTATATGTCTGACGCAAGTTATGTACAGTTCTGCTTTATTTCTGTTGACCACGGGATTACTGATGAGTGGTGGGAGTTAATGAGTAATCCTTATATATATATGTTTTGCATGCCATGTATACATATTTCCAGAGGTACTGGTCCTGACTAGTACATGATATCATCCTGGGATTATTAATCATCCTAGGCAGCTGCTAATTTTTCATACCCATTCCCACCTACACTTGTTCCAGCAGAAAGATATATAAGGCTGTCTATGACTGTGTAAGTTGTCCACTTCTCTCATAGCCACATGGAGCTGTGAGGTTGTGTACCCGCTTGAGCGAAATAAATCTTTTTATGTTACAGTTACCTCCGACTGCTGGTCTTCCTTGTTATAGGTGTACCTGTGGGAGGTTGGAGAAGGACCACTTCCACATTTCCCTTGCCGGACAATTGGCCATCGCCAAGATGGTTGTACTCCCCAAGTTCTTGTATGTATTTACCAATATTCTGATCCCCCTCACCTCAGCTTTCAAACATCGATTGTGCTCCAACCTAATCATGCTTGCCTGGGTGGGAAAGCTACCCAGGATTTTGTGGGAGGTCCTCACTCTGCCCTTCGAGCAGGGAGGTCTGGGGACACCCGATATGGAGCTCTAATACAATTGAGCCCAGGCCCAGTTTGACTACCAACGGATTTTCCCCACCACGTTTATGGCACATGTGGCACCTGAGCATGACCATGCTGCCCTCACACGGATGAGCAAGGTATTGTATAAGCAGCAGCCCAGACCGCAAGCGGTGGTGGTCACCGTCAGCTGTAGACTGTGGGCCTGGAGAGAACTGCGCCACAGAACTCACCTGCCAGAGATGAATGCTCCTTCGGTCCCCCTGCTGCACCGCCCAGATCTCCCATTTCTTCAAGACTCGGGAGCTTGTCAGAGGCTTGACAGGCTCGCCCTCCGTACTATGGTAGACGTGTTCCCCGGCGGGGTTTTTGCTGACATGACAGACGAGCTTGCAGCAGAGGGTTGCGGCCTTCTCGACAAAATGACGTACTTCCAGCTCCGCGCGAAGCTGCGGATGAGATACAACACATTCCCATCGGCACCCCCCATGTTTCAGGTACTGGAAGATTTTTTAACCAATCCGTCATCGCGTAAGTTAATCACCCGCCTGTTTGCTGGCATGCAGTGCGCGGCGCCTATCTGTGTACCTGCTGCGTGTAACGGCTTGGAGGAGCTATAGGGGACCCCCACAGCAGATGAGCAATCGGCCCATTGCTGCGCGCTAGCCAAGGACTTATCTCCCAACTACAGGCTGAGGCTCATTCATTTTAAGTTCTTCCACCGCATTTACAGAGCTCCCACATAGCTGCACAGGGTAGGTTTGAAGGACGATGCGAGGTGCGCTCGCTGCCGGGGGCCTGAAGCGGATGTTCTGCATTTGTCCTGGTCCTGCCTGGAGATCGCTGGCTTTTGGACATGTATTTTTGATGCTTTAGATGAAATGCTTGAGTACTGGCTTGAGCGGTCCCCTCTAGCTGAGCTTTTAGGCTATGTGCGACACGTCCCGGCCTATCGCGGCTCTGCTTCTGTTACTTGCCAAAAGGCAGATTGCCATGTGCAGGGGCAGGAGGCACTTCCCCCGCTTGGCCGACTGGTTAGGAGACGCGGCATTTTGCCAAGGTCAGCTGACTAATTACTGGAAACTCATGCCCATGCATTCTCGACCTAGAGACATATGGGAACCACTGCAGGATTATCTTAGAGCTCACCCACCGGCCCCTGCGGAACCGCCTCATAACACTGTGAATGCACTGAGCTGAACTTCCTCCACCTGTGTACTATCCAAATTGCCTGCTCTTAAGACTCAGCACCGCCCTCTCTGCGAAGCCAGCACCTCTCTCCTCTCTTTTTCCTCCCTTTCATCTTTTTGCTCCTGCCTTTTTCTCTTCCTCTCTTCTCCTTTTTTATCTTATGTCTTTACTATGGAGCTACAGGGCTCAAATGACTGGCACACATTACCTAAGAATATGGCTGCATGAACGAGCCAACAATGGACTTAATAGGGTCACTGGACTGCCACTACCTCGCTCTGAGGAAATTTATTTGATTGTAAAAACTTTTGCTGGTGCCCTGTAACCTTCTGACAATTTCTTAATAAAGTTGTTTAAAATAAAAAAAGAATAAAAAAATAAAAACTTACGCATGCAGATACTAAGACATGTACTCATTCACCTATACAGTCACTGACAGAACAACTCATCCATCTATTTAACCATCCACTTACACACGCACCCATATACCCAGTCACACAGCCAGTCACTCACCCATGCATCTATTCATGAACCCTTTCATCCACTTATATAGCTACTCAGACACCCACTCTCTCACCTATACAGCCACTTATACATCCACTCACTCATCCATGCAGCCACTCACACACCCACTCACTCATACAGCCACTCATGTATCCAGTTACTCACCCGTATAGCTACTCATACACCTTCTCAAACACCCCTATAGTAATTAATATACCCTTTTACTCACTCAGTTACCCACACACTCACTCACTTACCCATGCATCTCTCAAGTACCCTATCATTCACCAATATAGCTACTCATGCACCCACTCATTCATTCATACAGCCACTTATATAGCCACTAACTCACCTATTAAGTTACTCACATACTCACTTATGCAGTCACTCACATACCCTCTTGCTCACCCATATACCCACTCATGCACCACTCACTCAACCATACACTCCAACGCATACTCACACAATCATGCAACAGCTCACTATCTACTAACTCACCCATACAGGCCCTCATGCACCCTCTTACTCACCCGTATAGCCACTCATGCAGCCTCACTCACCCATATAGCCACGCACACAGCCACTCACTCATCCATTGAGTTACTGAGTTACTCACTCACTCACTTACCATTGCAGCTAGTCTGGCACCCTCTCACTCACCTATAGAGCCACTAATGCACCTACTCCCTCACCCATAATATTAATAATTCATATTTGTAAAGTGCGAACATATCACCCCTTAAGGTTTCAAGGCACTAGGGGCTGTTGGGGAGATTAAGTGAGCTATTGCCCAGAGTCACATGGTGCTGAGCTGAGCTGCCACTGATGCAGGGGACTGAACCATGAGCCCAGTGCTCCAGAGTCAGTCACTCTGGCCGCTGCACCACACCTCTCCCTCTCATGCATCCTGTCACTCCCTCATACAATGACTCACAAACCCACTCCCTCACCCATACAGGTACTCATGCACCCTCTCACTCACTCATATAGCCAGTCACACATCCTCTCACTAACCCATACAGCCACTCATATACCCTCTCAGACATAAATACAGGCACTCACACACCCACTCAGTCACCCATAAAAACCCACAAACTGCCACTAACTTACTCATACAGATATATATACATACACTCATTCACCTATACAGCCACTGACAGAACTACTCATTCATCTTTTCAACTTTTCATCTACTAATATACTCACCCATACACCCAGTCACACACAGTCACTCATCCATGCAGTCATTCATGAACCCTTTACTCACTCATACACCCATGCAGACACCCAATCACTCCCCTATACTGCCACTTATGCAGCTACTCACTCACTCATACAACCACTAAAACAGCCATTCAGTCAATCACACAATCACTCAGACCCATACAGCTACTCACACACCCACTTACTCACCCATACAGCCACTCACACAGCCATTCACTCACCCATACAACCACTAAGATATGTACTCATTCAGCCATGCTTTCACTGAGACAGCCACTTGATCACCCATGAAACAACTCACATACCCACTCACACACTCATACGGCTACCCACACATCCACTCACCAATCCACACAGGCACTCAGGTACTCACTCACTAACCTATACAGCCACTGACAGAGCCACTCACCACTCACATATAAAGCTAGCCATATACACACTCACTCACTCATACAGCCACTCACACAGATACTCAGCCATCTATATAGCCACTTAACCACCTAGTCACTTACCCATTGAGTCATTCACACATGCACTCACTCACCCATACAGCCACTCATACCCCCACTCACTCACCCATACAGACACTCATACAACCACTCACATATCCATACAGTAACACACACACTCATCTATACAGCAACTCACACATCATGTCACTCACCCATACATACAATTACACAGGCAGTCACTCACCCATACAGCCACCGACACATGTACTCACTCACTGAGAACTCAGTCACACAGGTACTCATTCACCCATACAGCTAGTCACATACCAACTTATACACCCATACAGGTACTAACACACCTACTCACACACCCATACAGGTACTAACACACCCACTCACACACCCATACAGCTAGTCACATACCAACTTATACACCCATACAGGTACTAACACACCCACTCACACACCCTACTAACACACCCACTCACTCATCAATACAGCTAGTCACGCACCCATTCAAAAACCCATATAGACACTCATGCACCCATTCAATCCATTATAGACCACTCATGCCTCATTCACTCACTCATACACCACTGACACACTTACTCAATCACCCATAGAACAAGTGACACACCCACTCACACCTATATTCTACTGACACACCATTCCACTAACTCATATAGCTACGAACACACCCAGTCACTCATCCTAACAAACACTAATACAACCACTCACTTACTCATACAGCCACTAGTACATGCACTCGTTCACACATTCAATCACTTACACATCCATATACTCATTTAAACACTCAGTAACACACTAATAAGACATAACAAGAAACATTCACACTGCTACTAACATACATTTAACATATAATTTTTCGTTCTTATACTGCAATGGGTGGTTCTAACAAGAACCACTATTTTTAAACATGTTTTTTCTTTTTGGGGATTTATTAATGATTTTGTATTTTTTTGTTTCTTCACAAAAAACTGAAACATCCTTAAGAAGAAGAAGCAGACAAGCAAGGGCTCTAGTACTTGGAAAAATAAATTAACAATTGTGTGCATTAAAGATCTGCACTAGAGTAGGTATAGCTTGTACACCAACACTGAGTACTCCCTTGCAATTCGGGCAAAAAATGCCAACCTTTGAGAATTTCGGGATAGTATTCGGAATGTCTGCAATTTGTCCACCAGCAGATGATTGCCTATTGTGAATCTGCAGCAGCAGATCTTCCTTGCTGACTCTTCTCTCACTCTGTTTCTGCTCTTGCCAGATGGGTTCTCAGTTGTTTATACTTGCTTGAAGTACCACATGGGTACTTCTTCTTACTACCACAAGAGAGAATTGTATGGCATAGATTGCACGTCATTTTTCTGGCATTTACTTTTTTTTCTCTGGATGGGATCGAGAAAAATTGCAAAACTATGCTTTTTTTTTCTCTGAACCCAGTCCCAACTAGTCATGTCCTCCCTGGTGCAGCATGACCACAGGGGGCAGAGACAGCATTGTGAAAAAGGAGACACAGCCTATTCAGGTGCAAGCGAAACACCTCCCACCACTCTAAATGCAGACCAGGTCTAATCAGCCCAGAGATGAGTCACCCAGGGAAGGCAGGGCACACCTCAACCCCCCCATTGACTGTCTAGAGGGAATGCACATCCAAGCTCCTGTCACTCAAACACCCGACGCTGAATACACAAACAGCCAGAGGCACACAGGATGGTAAAGTAAGAAAATGCCCACTTTTTAAAAAGGGGCATTTTCAAACACAGGATTAACCACCTTCACCAAAAGGCGTGTTAATAATTTCTGAGTTCAGAGAGCCCAAACTTCACTTTACTATCTTGTACCTATTGAAAGTTACACATGTAAAAATGTTACAGTGCAACCCCAATGATAAGCCTGTGGGAGAGACAGCCTTTCAATAGTGAAAAAAGAAATATGCAGTATTTCACCATCAGGACATGTTACAATCACTAGTACATGTGCTAACTTTCACATACACTGCACTCTGCCCATGGGGGTAACTTGGGCCTACTTTAGCACTGATCAGCAGTGGTACAGGGTCCAGAATCCTATAGCCAACAAAAACAGGGTCAGAAAAATAGGAAGCAAAAGGTTTGGGGATAAAAGGGCCAGGTCTAACACTAGCTAACTCCTGTCAACAACTAGACTTTATTAAAGTGTAATAAATCTTCCCAGGTTAGCCTATGGAGCTAGCAGCACTACAATGGGAAAAAATGACTTTGGCTGTTTTGCCTTCATCACATACCTTTTATAATGTCCCCGCTTTTATAACAAGGCACCCTACCCATGGGCACCTGCGGCAGACCTTCGGGGTGACTTATATGTATTACAAAGGGAGTTGTGGACTTTGGGAGTACTTTTGATTCCAAAGTCGAATTTGGACACAGTTTTATTTTTAAATCAGCCTGCAAGGCAGTGCTGGCTTTAAAATGACACCAGACACCATAGCAGTGCTGAGGTCGCTAAACCTTCATGCCATACCATATACTAGGGACTTACTGGTAGGTTGTACTAGCCAATCAGAAAGTTGGATTTATTGTAACTACTATTTAGATGCGTTGAATTATGTAGCTAACTAACTCTTGTCAAACGTCTATGGAGCTAGCAGCACTACAATGGGGAAAGAAACAACTTTGGCAGTTTTTTCCTCACAAGGGCATGTGAAACATATTTTGTAATGTCCCTGCTTTTTATAATGAGGCGCCCTACCCTTGGGGCACCTAGGGCAGACCTTATGGTGACATGTGTAATGAAAAGGTAGTTTTGGACTTTGGAATTACTTTAATTCCAAAATTTAATTTGGAGAGCAGGGCTGGCTTTAAAATGACACCAGACACCATAGCAGTGCACACTTAGTGCATTAAGTCCACTGGGGTCTCTAAAACATCATGCCCTATCATATATTAGGGACTTACAGGTGGGTTGTCTTAGCCAATTGCAATTACATCTATTGCTATGTACCTTTCAAGGACAGAGCACTGGTCCTGGTTAGCAGAGCACAGGGCATTTTCAAAGTCAGTAACCACCAGTATCAGTCAAAAAATGGGGATATATATGTATATATCTGACAAACATGTCAAATGAATTTCATTTATCTAACATTAGCTCTTATTGGAACATGTTGCAGTAATAGTGGTTGTCCAGGTGTGGTGCTTTACTTACTCCAAGACTTGGCTGAAGTACATTTGCACCTGTTTTCACACCTCTATAGCTGTATGAAATTTAGAAGTGCACTAGAAAACAGCAATGGTTTCACTCTTTTGTTAATGTGTGTTTCTATCACCATGTCTCTCTCTTCTCTTTCTTCAACTTCTCTAAACCTCACCCATTTAGGAGTAGATATTCCCCATTGTCTAACCACTTTTACTCATCCTTCCCACATTTACGAGTAAATCGTGCACTAACATGTGTGGAGATCTCTGCCAACAGGGAGAAGATTTCCATACAAAAATAAATAGAAGAGAGGAAGGTGTCCTGCCTTAAATTTGCCACTCCATTTTGTAGTAATTTATGTACTACAGAATGTAGTTTCTGAATAGGGTGTAAAGTTTATAAGTTTGCGGTGTTTCTTTAAACAGAGGTATCTAGTTTCATGGATATATTTTCTGATATGCCATTTCTGTCATCTCCCAATGTTTAGACCAGTGTTGGGGGTCATGGGTGGCTCCTTAAAAGTCAAAGCAATAAATAAAGATGCCTTCAAATTCGGTATTTATTTTGTCACATTTGCTGTGCTTCAAAGGCAGAGGTCAAATGTCAGGATATGACTTCTGACAAATTGCTGCTTATTTTTTTTTACATAGATATTGGTGCTTACAAACTCCTCTCACTTTGCAGTCAGAGAAAGAAAGGTAATGTGAATTATGTGACAATCTTGCTGGGGTACAGGGAGAGTGAAAGGAATGGCTGTAGGATGTATTTCTTGATAACACACAATGAAAGCACCTGTCAATGAACTGCTCATATTCAGCAATTAGGAAAGCAAAAATTAAGCCCATTTTTTGTAATTCCGATGTGTTTTGGAAAGAAAGATTTTAATAGGATCAAATCAAGACATTTTACTTGGTGATGCACAAATGATAAATATTCACTGAAACCCTATTGATTTCCACACAAGGGGCCTGATTCACAGAACTAACTTACGTCAAAAACGTAAAGTTAGTACTTTTTGGTATTCACAGAATACACTTACTCATTTTGGTATTCACAGAATGAACTTATTCATTTCGGTATTCACAGAGTTAGTAGTCCTAACTTTAGACTCCTAAATGCCTTCTGTGAATACCGAAAGTCTTAGTTAGGATTTTTCTCAGTTTAGGAGTAGTAAAGTTAGGAGTCCTAACTTTACTTCTCCTAAACTGAGAAAAATCCTAACTTTAAGATTCTTCGGTATTCACAGAAGGCATTTAGGAGTCCTAAAGTTAGGACTACTAACTTCTGTGAATACCGAAATGAGTAAGTTCATTCTGTGAATACCAAAATGAGTAAGTGTATTCTGTGAATACCAAAAGTACTAACTTTACGTTTTTGACGTAAGTTAGTTCTGTGAATCAGGCCCATTAACATTTGGGTGCAGAATAGTTTTATCAGTAAACCTGTATGTTGTCCCCATTTTTATTGGCCATTTCAATTGAAAATGTGCTGCCTGTAAATTACAGTGTTCTACCCCCTGATGCTTTAGTTACATTAGAAGAAAATTGCGTCTCATGTCCCTTAAAACCAGGTGGGTCACGAACATTTGTCGTTCTAATAATTGGGTCGTGGTTTTAAAATTTTGGGACACAGTGGTTTAGACTATTCATATTCCAGCTTACTATGTCAGACATTGCAGATATTTAGTCTAATTTAGACTATTCCCAGGACCCTTTCTAGTCCTCTCTTTTTTTAAATTTCTACCTTGTGTGCTATAAAAAGTACCTTTTGTATCTGAATGTGTTTATTCTCTGTGCCAGGTCCTTATACAGCAGGTTTAGCTGTCTGCCAAAGCTCATGTCAACCGCACAACACAATGGATCGGCCCCTTCAGTAATTGGTAGCTTTGGGTCACTCACTGTCAATCATTTCTTCTTTGAGGTGTCTTTCACATTTTGGATTATCCCAGTACATTGTGCAGGCGGACATTTGGAACCAGCCATTGGCAAATAAATCCATCTCTGATGGTACAGCTATTGAGCCAGTGATCATACAGTTCTGGGGAGTGGGCTGTGGACTCAGTACTCCAGCTTAGTCCGACACTCTATCACTGGAGCTCTACAGTGGAGAGGGTGCCCAGTGGTAGCAGTAAAGCACTGCAGCAAGACACAGAAAGAAAAGCAAGAACTCTGATCTTTAGGTGGGGAGTCCCTTCATGTAAGATGGCTGCCACTTCATTACACTGACTCTGGATTTAGATGCGAACATTTTGCATGCAATGCAATCACTGAAAACCTGCTCTGCTGCACTGCTCTTCTGATGGAATAGGGAACTCAAGCACTCCAGTCCTATAACAGATGTTGACGAGCTGACTAGTGAGCAGTTGCACCTCTAAAGGCACTGTTGTGACAGTGTATCAGGCTATTAGTTTTTGCTCTGCTCGAACACAGAGTGATATGGCTGTGACATGCAAGCTCAGCCAGTGTTGCCTGCTCTATCCCAGCAGATATTCCCCCAACTTTTTTACGCTAGCACACCTTTACTTCCGTGCAAAGACTGGAGCTTTATGCAAAAAATCCAACCTCTCTTTCTGTGAAAATGCTTGGCAATACAGCTCTCTATGTTAGTGGCCTCGGGCGTGCACCTTCTCTAGCTGCTTTCTCTATACTCAGTGGGGTATATTCACAAGAACGTGTGATAACTACCGCAAGATTAGCGTAACGCAACTTTCAATATCGCAGCCTAATGTGAGAAAATAAGCCTGTGTCAATGTGGAATTCACAACAAGGCGGTAGCATGCGATAGTCACCAGATAACGCGTCAGATGCCAGCGTGAAAATCAACGCCACGCACAAATAATGCGAAACGCGAACGCGAGAAATCATGCGATGAGGCCAATCGCGGTATACAAAAAGTAGCGAAAAGCAGCCACAGGCTTGCAAATCCCACGCAGCTGGCGGGAAATTGCACCATAAAAACCACAGAAACAACACACCAGAAACAAGCCAAAGCACGTAGCAACATCCATGCACCCTGACCCAGCGCAGAGGACAACGCAAACCCCACAACCCCCACAGACCATCAGCAAGTAACAACGGGGTCGGGGAAGGCCAAGGAGAAAAGGGAGAGGAAGACGGGGTGCAGACCGCAGGAAAACAAGACCAGCGCCACGGAGGCACAGAACACTACCAGCAACTCACCCACAAACAGACCACCTGGAATGCAGTCGGAGTGCCCAGGAGGCCAATCCAGGAGGCCAAGATGCGCTGCCAGGACGTGACAACCTAAACCAGGCACAAACCTGCTGCCAACAGGAAGGCAGCAACGGCGACAGGAGGTGGCAGTCCAGCGCCACAGGAGGAGCTGGAGGAAACACAGTCCACAGTCATCAGTGTGGAGACGGTGCAAGGAGATGGGAGTACGGACACAGCCCGACAGGACCCGACACAACAACAACAGGGTGAGGATCCAACAGGGACTGGGGGGATGGGGGGTGAAGGGCACAATGGCACACATGCACAACGAGGTGTAGCACACTGCACACCAACAATTACCCCGGGACATGTCCCCCATCCCCGTGGCACACTGCAGCACACACACATAGCAATCACAGCACATACCATGACAATGTGGCACAAAGTGCAACACCCACACTGCAGAACAGGGGACACAACTGGGTCCGCCCAGGCGCAGAAACAGAACAATCACATTGGACAGAGCAGGGAACTGTGAGATGCATATCTACGGCTGTAGGAGAATAAGATCTGCCTCTTATGGTTACCCCCACTTTTTGCTGATGTCTCACTGTTTTTCGACTTTAGTCTGGCTGGGGCCCTGCTATCCAGGACCCCAGCCTAGCTGCTTCCTCTCTAAATTGATTCCATGTACCTTAAGTACACTTCAGATTGGATCCTGGGGTGCCCTTATAAGTCCCTAGTATATGGTATACTATGTACCCAGGGCATAGGTACCCCAGAGGCCTACCAGGGGCTGAAGCATGTATTGTGCCACCCCTGGAAGGCCATCCAAAATGACACCACAGGACTGCTACTGCAGCCTGAGTGAGGTGGTGCATGCACCCCTTGCAGAGATATAGGTTCACTATATCTCACCTATCACTGCACATAGAAACCTATCAGTCACCCCTATGGCAGGCCTTATCAATCCTGAAGGCAGGGTGCTTGGTTATATGTGAGAGGGTGCCCATGCATGAACAGACCCCTCTGCAGCCCTCGGAATCTCCTCTCCGGGGTTGTCTGTGGTGCGCCTGACCATATACTCTTAAGTGCATTATATCCTCGCGGTAAATGCTAACTTTGGGATGGCTGCACGGAAACATGTCATGTTTGGTGTCAAACACCTTGGAATCATACCCCCACACCAGTAACTGGTGTGGGAGTATGATCCCACCCTTCTAGAGGGAAAGACATGACAGCACTGGTATACCCGGTACCAGCTAAACAGAGCCCTGGCATCACAAAATGGATGCTGCAGCCACAGACACAAGTCTGGCCTCCTGCTGCTGACCGATACTCCAGCAGGGGAGGCCTGGACAATAGGTTTCCTGTCTCAGGGAGGTGTTACCACCTCCCAGACAGGCCTTAGTGGATTGGGGCTGGGTGGGTGCACTCCAAGAGTGCTTTGAAGTCCTGCACTGGGGGCACATTTGGTGTCCTCGTGCATACCCCAGTTAAAACTGGTTGCAGGGGCTGCCAGCCCCTGCTCTGGCATGAAACTGGACAAAGGAAATGGGTGTAGCCACCCCTCTTTCCAAACCCTCCCATAGGTGGGTCCACAGAGTTAGTCCAACCCCTTTCTTAGGTATAAGTAAGGAACCCTTGGCAAAAGGACTTTAGATATCCCTGGATGAAACTCTGCAACTGAATCCTGGAACTTCAATGCTCTTCTCAAGACTAGAGGACTGAATAAATCTCCTTTGGGGTCAAGGAGTGACTCCCCTGCTTGGCAGGCACCAACAAAGCATTTGCCAGTCTGCATCTCTGAAGCTCCCGCCGGACTCCGAAGTACCTGCAGCCCAGGAAGAGGATTTCCAGACTTCACAGAGGCCGACCCGAGTCCCCAGCAAAGCTGAGACCCGCAGCCCTCACGAGTGATGTGGAACCGGAACCCCTGGACACCGTGCACATTTGCTAGTGCATCAACGTCTCTACGTCTCTTGAAGTCCTGCTTTAGGTTACTTGTAGCCCAGGTCCCAAGCACCATTTGCACTGAATATTGTGAGCCTACACTCCACGAGTGTTCCGTGGGCCCGCTTCTTGCATTTCCGCTTGAGGCTCCTTTGCGATCCCTGGTCCGATGACTGGTGGGTTCCTGTGAAGGCAACTCTGATTTTATTTGGGCATTTCTGGTTGCACTAGACGTGCCCTAACTCCCCACCAAGTGGTGAGTCCCTCAGACCTTGCTGGTCTGCACCGAAACATCTTTCTCTTTTCTGCATGGGTTGCTGTTGCCAAGGCTTGTTGTGTTCAATCCGGACACCAAAGCTGCAGCACTCGACATCCTTTGTGGGACAGCTCGAATCCAGCTCCTGGTTGTCGTTGACGCCTCCTGGTCCTCGTGGCTGAAGAGTCAAGCTTCACCTCCTTCACCTGAAGCACCCGACATCGGTGGGCATTCGACTATCATGCCCCTGGTCACTGGCAAGTGACCCAGACTCTGTCCCCTCTGCTTTCAGGTTCTTCTCATCTTCGATCCAGGCTTGGATCTCTTCGGACACTTTGCATCTTCCCGGCAGCAGCACTTCTCTACAGACTGCCATAGAAAACGACGCCGCGACCCGACACCATTTGACACCTGTGCACCCGGCTTCCCTGGGTGAGGTAACTCGAGTACTCCGGTGCTCCCGTGGGTGTTGACCCTAGAACTGTCTAAGTCCAAGAGGGTTTGGTCCTAGTCCATTTCTAAGTGTCCTTAAACTCTAAAACTCTTACCGCGACTTTCCCATAGACTTTAACGGAGCTCGCGGCTGTGTTCACACACTACACACAGCCCCCGTGGGTCCCCTGTGTCACTACCTTGGGTGGTTCCTTGGGGTCCCAGCGAATCTACAGGCTCTAGGCCTTGTGTCTACTTAAGTCGTGGTTCTTATACCACTTTCTTAATATATGGTTTGGTACGCCCCTAGGGCTAATCGTATATTGAGCTATTTTACTGTGCTATTTGACTTGTAACTTGTGTACTTTGACCTCTAGGCTTCAAAAAAACAAAATAGGGGAGTGAAGAGGTAGCGTCCCGAGGGACACTGACGGTGGATACGTCCTCCTCGAGTCAGTAGTTAACAAAACATCAAGATCCACCATGTGGGTAGTGATCTGAATGATGAAGAAGGGGACCGATAGTGGATGGGGAAAAGGTTTTATTCCTACTCCATGATAGGACATACACAAAAGTTGTTTAAATACCCCTCACACACCAAAAGGGCCCTTGATGTCATGCTTCATCATTGGGGTCTTCCCATCCCACTGTGGAATGGGGCGTGCTACAACCAGCGACTACGCGGGAGCACTAATCTAAAATACTATGTGTGGTGCAGGGGTAGTGAGAAGAAGGGTCAAAAGTGAAGTTAAAAAGGAGCTGGCCTCATGGACATAAGACAATTTAATAGGTCATTGAGGCTGAACCTGTTAAAAATTGTGATTTGGAATAGTCATGCATATAATGAGCTGACGTTCCTAAAGAGTCATATTTAAAAGACTCCTCACACACCAACCTAGTTGGTGTCATGCTTCATCATTAGGGTCCCAACCGGGAGGCCTAATGCCGCCCGGTTGTGCTACGACGCCTGATTACAGCGGAGCAGGTGTAGTGTGAAGATGTGATGTAAAAATTAAAAATACCTCTGAGAATCCTTGCCCAGTAAATTTATTAGTGGCGGCTCAGGGTATGGTTAAAAACTATGTGAAACCGACTAACAAGAAATATTCATCTGTAGTGGTTTAGGTGATGCGGTCTACATGTTTCAGCCCGTCAAAAAATTCAAATGGGCTTTCTTCAGGACCTAGAATTCAAGTGAGTGGCAAAGTGAAGGCCACGTGAGAAAGTAAAGTACCAACACACGCACTAAGGTGTGTGGACCCGGTGTCGATATACTTACAGACACCACTCAAAAAACCTGTTAGGGAGAAAGAAATAGACAGCACAAGACATATAACGTTTAGCAACATAAAATGCAATCTTTTAAAGCAACTCAAAATTGCAATCTCCAACAAGCCGTCAAGAATGACCTAGCCACCATCGTGACAGTGATAGTGTAATGATGATATAGCATGCACGTTTCTAAGGCATGCTAGGAAATTAGATAAAACTGAATGAACACATAGGGACGTCATGTGCTAAGACGTGTATTATATAAACCATGGGGCAGATTTACAAGCCCCCTGCGCCACCAGTACGTCACTTTTTGTGACGTACTGGTGGCGCAGGGGCTGCTCCATATTTACAAGGAGAGGAAAAGCCACCCTGCGTGACTTTTCCTCTCCTTAAATACGGCCCCTTCACACGCAGCACTTTGCGGTGAAGGGGCGTTCCATGGGTGTTGCTGTGGGTGTTCCCACGCAACACCCATGGAAGAAGACACATCTCCAGAATTACGAGAAATCGTAACTCTGGAGATGCGTTTGAAGCTACGCCACCCTAGAGGTGGCGTAGCGAGGCGCACCGAGGAGAAATGTTTTAATTTCTCTCGTTTTTCCTCTTTCAATGCGTGCTGCATTCCAGCATGCATTGAAAGAGGAAAATGGTTGTAGTGATTGTTTTTGTGCAGGAAGGTTCCCCTTCCTGCACAAAAACAATCTCCCCACGACGCAGGCATCCTTGCACCATGGTGCAAGGGTGCCTGCGCCGGCGCATGGCTGCAGTTTGTGCGCCAGCGCTGTGGGAAGCACAAGGATGCGACATATTCTTGTAAATATGTCACATCCCTGTGCTTCAAAACTAACGCAGCGCGGCGCAGCAAAATGACTTGCTGCGCCGTGCTGCGTTAGTTAATTGTAAATCTGCCCCCATGTGTCCATGCTAAAGCGTGAATTGAATAATCACATCAAGGCATGATGGAAGCCATGTGCTTGTATGTATCCAAGCAGCGAGTGAGAAATACGCGCTGCATGCCGAGTGATGGTAAAATAATGCGGCGTGGCACGACAGTGGCGAGTAGCATGTGCGGCCGATCGAGCGCCTGTAAATGCATGTATTACAAATTATGCAAAAAAGCAAGTGTTAAAATGGTAGAAAAACATGTGGCAGCGTAAATGAAAAGGGTCATAATTACAATTAGTAGAAAAAGAAAGCAGCTAATCGGGACATGAGAGGGGTTTCAACCGATCAACCGATCTGTGGGATAACATGGAGAGAAACAGAAGATCGATTTTTAGTGAAAAGCGGCTTTTAGTGAAAAAGCCAAAGAATCGTGGGGCAGAATGCCCGTCGTCCACAACTACAAAACCTTACTTGGTTCCGTGAGGATTCCCATGAGACTACCTACTGCGGTCTCCCGAAGTCCCGGCTGGTGAGGGACGCGGTGGGAGAACGAAGTTAAATCCAAACTACAGGCGTCATACAAGGAAATGACGACACTACGTAAGGAGATGGCATTAGCAGGGAACAACTAGTCTGTGTATAGCAGACAAAGCACAGCAAAAGGGCGGCGGCCATGTTGGAAAACTTTTTCACTAAAAGCCGCTTTTCACTAAAAATCGATCTTCTGTTTCTCTCCATGTTATCCCACAGATCGGTTGATCGGATGAAACCCCTCTCATGTCCCGATTAGCTGCTTTCTTTTTATACTAATTGTAATTATGACCCTTTTCATTTACGCTGCCACATGTTTTTCTACCATTTTAACACTTGCTTTTTTGCATAATTTGTAATACATGCATTTACAGGCGCTCGATCGGCCGCACATGCTACTCGCCACTGTCGTGCCACGCCGCATTATTTTACCATCACTCGGCATGCAGCGCGTATTTCTCACTCGCTGCTTGGATACATACAAGCACATGGCTTCCATCATGCCTTGATGTGATTATTCAATTCACGCTTTAGCATGGACACATGGTTTATATAATACACGTCTTAGCACATGACGTCCCTATGTGTTCATTCAGTTTTATCTAATTTCCTAGCATGCCTTAGAAACGTGCATGCTATATCATCATTACACTATCACTGTCACGATGGTGGCTAGGTCATTCTTGACGGCTTGTTGGAGATTGCAATTTTGAGTTGCTTTAAAAGATTGCATTTTATGTTGCTAAACGTTATATGTCTTGTGCTGTCTATTTCTTTCTCCCTAACAGGTTTTTTGAGTGGTGTCTGTAAGTATATCGACACCGGGTCCACACACCTTAGTGCGTGTGTTGGTACTTTACTTTCTCACGTGGCCTTCACTTTGCCACTCACTTGAATTCTAGGTCCTGAAGAAAGCCCATTTGAATTTTTTGACGGGCTGAAACATGTAGACCGCATCACCTAAACCACTACAGATGAATATTTCTTGTTAGTCGGTTTCACATAGTTTTTAACCATACCCTGAGCCGCCACTAATAAATTTACTGGGCAAGGATTCTCAGAGGTATTTTTAATTTTTACATCACATCTTCACACTACACCTGCTCCGCTGTAATCAGGCGTCGTAGCACAACCGGGCGGCATTAGGCCTCCCGGTTGGGACCCCAATGATGAAGCATGACACCAACTAGGTTGGTGTGTGAGGGGTCTTTTAAATATACCTAATGGTCCTTGGACTTACCACACATAGTGATTGATAGATCTCCACTATTCCAGGGTCCGTCCATATTGTTTCTTTATAACTTTACCCAGGGGATTAGGACGTACCCCAAAATCCTCGCTCTCTTTTTGTTTTTCGGGTTCCTAAAGAGTCGACATGTTTCGAAGCTCAAGGCTTCTTCATCAGGACTGAGAAGATCCCTTCAGTGCTCACTTGTTGTATAAAGGTGAAGATAGTTATATACAAAAGTGAAAGAAATTTTTGCAAATATTCATGCAGTATAAAGTACCTGTTTGTACTCCTATATGTTAATCTGTTTGTACTACTATATGTTAATCTGGAAAAAGAAAAAAGATTTAGGATATTAATTGCGCCACACACGGCGTTGTCTCACGAAGACCTGAAAAGACAACACATGTGTCAAGGTGACTGTTTATAAAAACATAGTGCTATCATGGTGCATGGACCTGTGAAAGAAATTGGGGAAAAAAGGAAAACATACAAAAACACACTACATATAACATAAAACACACACTCTATTCGTGACTATTGTAATCAAAAGACGGTGTGTAGAACGATGTATACACACAATACATACAATGTATGAATGGGTATATTGCCCCATGAGCCTCAGGTACAGATGAGCAGGAAGAAGTCACTAGTTACTGACCTTGAGAGAAAACTATTGGCACGTGAATATCCATCTAGAATCATCAAACAGGGTTGGAAAAGAGCCAGGTATAACAATAGAGAGGCATTGTTGGACAACAATCCCCCAAAAGAAAGAGAGACCAGACCAATCTGTGTCACAACGTACAATACCCACTCGAATGAAGTATCCAAGATAATCAATAAACACTGGAAAATACTGAACTGTGGAAAACTTTCTTTTCCCAAACCTATGTTTTCCCATAAAAGAGGCAGAAATCTCAGAGATATTCTTGTGCATACTAGGCCACGTACCACACGGGAAACAAACCCGGCCCCTTTCAATCTTCAACCTATTCAGGGTCATCATCGCTGTGGAAATTGCAGCCCTTGTGCCCTTACCACAAAGAGTAAAAAAATCACATTTTCCAATGGGTCAGTGTGGGAACAAAGACGATTTACTAATTGTAACAGTAAGAATGTAATTTACATGATCACTTGTCCGTGCAATTTGGAGTACATCGGGATGACGTCCAGACCAGTTAAAATACGGATTGGTGAACATAAAAGCAACGTGAGATGTAAGAAGAGTACCACCAAAATGGCAACCCACTACTTATCAACCAACCACAACGTGGACGACATAAGATGGACAGTGATTGAACAAATCAACCACGAAAGAGACCTCTTGGAAAAGGAACAACGTTGGGTGTTCCGTTTGGGGACACACGAAAAGGGTTTGAATGATGAAATTCCGTGGGCACAGTTAACAGGTTGAAAGTAGTTACTACACCTGTCCACCTCCCTTCATTACTATATACAGGGTACAGACTGTATCATAGTGTTCAGTCCCTATGTATAGAGGTCTAAATAACACACAAGCGATCTCATTACATCCTGATTAGACTTGATTTTGCCCGATTCTACAAGCGTTCCATTTATGATTTCCAACATTATTATTTCTCTGGCCCTCCATAGCGTTTTCTATGCTTTGCCAACCCTTCTGAGTCAGATATCGCTTGTGACTTGCACCATTTCAATAGCGCATATTATTTGCTCCTCAGAGTGCTTTGATGCACTTCAAGTGCATTTACTTCATTTACTCGATTGACAAGAGAATTGAACTATCACCAATCTCCACGTTCCACTTTTTCTCAGATAACCACAAGCAGTGTTGTGCAACAATCATGCTGTTTTAAAGAACTCTGGTTATTTACATACACTTCGAGTTTTCTAGCACGCACGGAATACTCATTTCCGCTGTGCACTGTAGTTAGCGCTCTAGTGCGCAATGAAAATCAAGCATGGAAGCTCTCTTCCGGTTTTTTCTCGCGTCAGCATCACAGGTGAATCCAATTTCCTCTCGATACTTCTGCAAAAATAGCCACTCCCCGCACTCCCTAGTCATACAGCGGAGCCGCGGGTGAGCAGTATGGGGCAAAATTTTGTCAAGCAGCACGTAAGTACGGCATAGCCGTCATGGTCCGAGATTTTCGTTGATCACTCGGCAAGAGGACGAGTACCACCTGACCGTTTCTCTCTTCATTTCAAACATTTTTTTCCCCTGCAGCAACTAGTGACTTCTTCCTGCTCATCTGTACCTGAGGCTCATGGGGCAATATACCCATTCATACATTGTATGTATTGTGTGTATACATCGTTCTACACACCGTCTTTTGATTACAATAGTCACGAATAGAGTGTGTGTTTTATGTTATATGTAGTGTGTTTTTGTATGTTTTCCCTTTTTTTCCCCAATTTCTTTCACAGGTCCATGCACCATGATAGCACTATGTTTTTATAAACAGTCACCTTGACACATGTGTTGTCTTTTCAGGTCTTCGTGAGACAACGCCGTGTGTGGCGCAATTAATATCCTAAATCTTTTTTCTTTTTCCAGATTAACATATAGTAGTACAAACAGATTAACATATAGGAGTACAAACAGGTACTTTATACTGCATGAATATTTGCAAAAATTTCTTTCACTTTTGTATATAACTATCTTCACCTTTATACAACAAGTGAGCACTGAAGGGATCTTCTCAGTCCTGATGAAGAAGCCTTGAGCTTCGAAACATGTCGACTCTTTAGGAACGTCAGCTCATTATATGCATGACTATTCCAAATCACAATTTTTAACAGGTTCAGCCTCAATGACCTATTAAATTGTCTTATGTCCATGAGGCCAGCTCCTTTTTAACTTCACTTTTGACCCTTCTTCTCACTACCCCTGCACCACACATAGTATTTTAGATTAGTGCTCCCGCGTAGTCGCTGGTTGTAGCACGCCCCATTCCACAGTGGGATTTGAAGACCCCAATGATGAAGCAAGACATCAAGGGCCCTTTTGGTGTGTGAGGGGTATTTAAACAACTTTTGTGTATGTCCTATCATGGAGTAGGAATACAACCTTTTCCCCATCCACTATCGGTCCCCTTCTTCATCATTCAGATCACTACCCACATGGTGGATCTTGATGTTTTGTTATATACTTTGACCTCTAGCCTCATAAAGAGACTATTGGGTAGTGTTTAGTAATAAATACATATATTTTATATATATACCTGGTGTGGTTCTCCTTTCATTTGTCATTCATGAGATTATAACTGGTAAAACAACAGCTTAACACTCCTTCAAGACTTAGGTTGAAGGCTGCTCTCCATAGCTACCACTAGGATAGCTTTCAATGAAGGTTGTCTTTAAACCTATCATCAATCCAGGTCGTTTGGACTGGTGCAAGGTGCCCACTATAACTAGTGGACAGCATATGCCAGGCCAACTTCTCACATTGGTGTGCAGCGGTTGGATTAAAGCTTGCCTTGTTTTACCAGATAATCTCAAGTGTGTGACTAACTGAAAACCACTAAAGGTACCTCAGGTACATATAAATTCAAGCTTAGAAATACAGTAAGTTCTACTGAACTTAGAGTTGTGTGTCAAGGGCTTAGCACACCCTTTCTACAACTCAAGAGAGTTTAGTAGGCCACACTAGAGTAGGTAGTGCATACACCACACCTCACTAGTGATGTCTTCAAGGCCAGGAACCAGTGGGTCCCTGCCAGAAACCAATGGGCTTCTACCATCCAAGTATGACAACCTCCCATTCTTGTAATTCAGAGCATTGTGCAGTACTAGGAAGCTGAAGACAGGCAAAAGTGCCAACACCCAATGCCTCATAGAGGTGCTTCTGTTGGATGATCTCAGAAGAACCCTAGGGTCTGAAGGGGTAGGCAGAGAGGGTGGGGCAGAAAATGAGGAAGGGACCAGGGGTGAAGAAACCCAGGACCTGACCTCTGAAACTGGCCAGGAAGATGACAATGATCTTGCCCTGGAAAATCCAGCTCCTCCTGCAGATGAGGAGGAGGACCAGGAAGAGTTGTGAGTGTGCCTAGAAGGTCAAGATCTCCTTCTCAGGAGTCTAACCATTCTGAAACCTCAGTAGGGACCTCTGTTTCCTCTCATAGGAGGAGATCCTCTCATGAAAGGAAAGAGAGACTGCACAAGTATGGAGAAGCTCAGCTTAGGATCAGAAGAGAGCAGTTGGCTATAGACAGGGAGTCCCTAGAGCTTCAGAGACAAAGAAGAAAGTTGGGACTAGAGTCCCATGGTGGCAGCAACTTCCCTAGTGGTAGGGAAAGGTCTTATGACCATAGAAACCTGAGCAAGATTGTCCCTCCCTACCAGAGTGGGGATGACATCCACAAATGGATTACTGCACTGGAAAAGGCCTGTAAAGTTCAGAGGGTCCCCCAGGAGCAGTGGGAGGCAATCTTGTGGCTCTCCTTTGTAGACAAAGGTAGAGACAAGCTCCTCACTGTAAGAGAAGAGGATGCTGATGATTACCAAGTCCTGAAGAGTGCCCTGATAGATGGGTTTGGCCTAACCACTGAGCAATACAGGTTAAAGTTCAGAGATACCCAAAAGGCACAGACACAGGACTGGGTGGACTTTGTAGATTGTGCTACTGAGGCTCTGGAAGGCTGGTTACTTGGCAGTAAGGTGTGTGACTTCAAAGGATTGTATAATTTAATCATGAGGGAGCAGATTCTTAATAACTGTCAGAATCAGTTGCTACATCAGTACCTGGTTGACTCTGATCTGACCTCTCCCCAAGAATTGGGAAAGAAGGCAGACAAATGGGTCAGAACCAGGGTGAAGCAGAAGGTACAGAACCAAGGTGGTGACCAGAAGAAGCAATATTCCAAAAACTCTGACAAGGTTGGGGAAAAGGGTAAAGACCAGAAGTCTTCTCAAGGTCCCCAAAAATCTGCATCTGGTGGGGAATCCCAATCTACTAAAGGAAAAGGCCAAAAGAAACCATGGTGCAAAATCTGTAAGCAGAAGACTCACTGGACAAGTGATTGCACCAAGTCCAAAGACTCTAAGGCAACTGTTCCCCCTAGTCCAGCTACAAATGGTGGTGGAAACACTCAGAATAAGGGTTTAGTAGGGTTGACCCTGGGTACTGAGATGGGCTCTTGCCTAGTCAGAGTGCCAACTCAGGCTGTCCTAGTCTGTGATGGGGGCATGGATATGTCCCCCTTAGTGAGTCCCAATAATTTGGGCAAATACAGACAGCAGCCTTTAATTAATGGAAGAGAGGCTTTGGCATTCAGGGACACAGGAGCAAGTGTCACCATGGTGACAAAAGATCTTGTGGATCCTGGGCAGATTATACTTGGTGAAATATACCAAGTGACCAATGCTAGCAATGTCAGAACTGACCATTCTCTGGCAGTTGTTAACTTCTCCTGGGGAGGGGTAACTGGCCTTAAGAAGGTTGTGGTGAGTGCAGACCTACCAGTCGAATGCTTGCTTGGCAGTGATCTTGAAACCTCAGCTTGGGCAGAGGTGGAGCTCAGGAAACATGCAGAAATGCTAGGGATCCCTGCACATGTCTTTGCTGTGACTAGGTCACAGGCAAAAATGTCAAAAGCTGAACAGGCCCGGGATTCTGGAATAATGGACCAGGTGCCTCCCAAGAGGAGGAGCAGTAAAGTTAAGGCAGTGCCTTCCCCCTTGGCTCAGGAAGCAGATCAGTCTTTTGAGGAAGATGATCTCAAGCCTGAAGAAGGAACTGTCCCAGAGGAGCTTGAACCTCATCAGGTTGAGTTCTTGGGGACAGGGGGCCCATCCAGGGCAGATCTGAGCCAGGAGCAGCTGAACTGCCCCTCTCTTGAACCCCTCAGACAGCAAGCTGCTGCTGAGGCTGCTGGGAATGCTAGTGGCACCCATAAGATATATTGGGATGATGGACTCCTGTACTCAGAGAGTAGAGACCCCAAGCCTGGGACAGCCAGGAGGTTGGTTATACCTCTGAAGTTCAGGGGCTTCCTATTGACACTAGCCCATGATATTCCCTTAGCAGGTCACTTGGGCCAGAACAAGACTTGGGACAGAATTGTCCCTCACTTTCATTGGCCCCACATGTCTGAAGACACCAAGGAGTTTTGTCGCTCCTGTGTAACCTGCCAAGCCAGTGGGAAGGCAGGTGGCACCACAAAGGCCCCCCTGATACCACTACCTGTGGTGGAGGTTCCCTTTGAGAGGGTGGGGATTGACATAGTTGGTCCCATGGATCCCCAAACAGCATCTGGGCACAGGTTTATCCTGGTGGTGGTGGACCATGCCACCAGGTACCCAGAAGCCATTCCCCTTAGGACCACTACAGCACCTATGGTGGCAAGGGCCCTCCTGGGAATTTTCTCAAGAGTGGGCTTTCCTAAGGAGGTAGTATCTGACAGAGGTGCAAACTTTATGTCCAGTTACTTGACTGCAATGTGGAAGGAGTGTGGAGTGACTTATAAGTTCACCACACCCTATCACCCACAATGCAATGGTTTAGTTGAAAGGTTCAACAAAACCTTGAAGGGCATGATTAAAGGGCTCCCAGAAAAGCTTAGGCGAAGATGGGACATACTCTTGCCCTGCCTTTTATTTGCATACAGGGAGGTGCCTCAAAAGGGGTTGGCTACAGCCCTTTTGAACTTTTGTTTGGCCATCCTGTCAGGGGTCCATTGTGTCTGGTGAAGGAATGTTGGGAGTTACCTCTCAAACCCCCTAAACAGGACATAGTGGACTATGTACTTGGTCTCCGCTCCAGGATGGTTGAGTATATGAAAAAGGCAACCAAAAACCTTGAGGCTAGCCAGGAATTACAGAAAGCCTGGCATGACCAAAAGGCTGTGCTGACTGTTTACCAGCCAGGGCAGAAGGTGTGGGTGTTGGAGCCAGTGGCCCCAGCAGCCCTCCAAGACAAGTGGAGTGGCCCCAATACAATTGTTGAACAGAAGGGAGAGGTTACCTATCTGGTAGACCTGGGAACTCCCAGGAGCCCCCACAGGGTGCTCCATGTCAACAGGCTGAAGCCATATGTGGACATGGCTGACATGGGCTTGCTCATGGCAACTGATGAGGGACAGGAGGAGGAGAGTGACCCTCTCCCTGACCTGCTCTCACAGAACCCTGATGATGGGTCAGTAGATGGTGTAGCCTTGGCAGGCAGCCTCACTGCCCAGCAGCAAACTGATTGTAGACAGGTGCTCAATCAGTTCAGACACATGTTTTCTCTGACTCCAAGTCAGACCACCTGGTGCACTCATGAAGTGGACACTGGGGACAGTCTGCCTGTTAAAAGTAAGATTTACAGGCAACCTGACCAAGTCAGGGACTGTATCAGGACAGAAGTCCAGAAAATGTTGGAACTGGGTGTCATTGAGCCCTCAGATAGGCCTTGGGCTAGTCCAGGAGTCCTGGTGCCAAAACCCCACACCAAAGATGGCAAGAGAGAGATGAGGTTTTGTGTGGACTACAGGGGCCTAATGCAGTCACTAGGACTGATGCCCATCCAATCCCCAGGGCAGATGAGCTAATAGACACTTTGGCCTCAGCCAAGTATCTAAGCACATTTGACCTGACAGCCGGCTACTGGCAGATCAGGCTAGCTGATGATGCAAAGCCAAAAACTGCATTTTCTACCCCTGGTGGGCTTTACCAATTTGTGGTGATGCCCTGTGGTTTGAAGAATGCCCCTGCCACTTTTCAGAGCTTGGTGAACACAGTCCTTACAGGTCTGGAAGCCTATAGTGCAGCATATCTAGATGATATTGCTGTCTTTAGCTCCACCTGGGAGGATCACCTGGTCCACCTCAGAAATGTTTTGGAGGCCCTGCAGAAGGCAGGCCTCACTATCAAGGCCACCAAGTGCCAGATAGGGCAGAGTCAGGTTGTGTACCTGGGCCACCTTGTGGGTGGAGGCCAGGTTCAACCATTGCAGAGCAAAATCCAGACCATCATGGACTGGGTTGCTCCAACTACCCAGACTCAGGTGAGAGCCTTTTTAGGCCTGACTGGGTACTACAGAAGATTTGTCAAGGGGTATGGATCAATAGTGACACCCCTGAATGACTTAACCTCTAAGAAAATGCACAAAAAGGTTCAGTGGACAGTTAGCTGTCAAAAGGCATTTGTTGACCTGAAGCAGGCCATGTGCACTGCTCCCATTCTGCAGAGTCCTGATTACTCCAAAAAGTTCATTGTGCAGACAGATGCATCTGAGTTGGGGGTAGGGGCTGTACTATCACAGTTGAATGATGAAGGTCAGGATCAGCCAGTAGCTTTTATTAGCAGAAGGCTGACCCCCAGAGAGAAACGTTGGTCAGCCATTGAGAGGGAGGCCTTTGCTGTGGTTTGGGCTCTGAAGAAGCTGAGGCCATACTTGTTTGGCACTCACTTCATTGTTCAGACAGACCATAAGCCCCTCTTATGGCTAAAACAGATGAAGGGTGAAAACCCCAAACTTTTGAGGTGGTCCATTTCCTTACAGGGGATGGACTATACAGTGGAACATAGACCTGGGAGTAACCATGCCAATGCAGATGGACTCTCCAGATATTTCCACTTAGAACATGAAGACTCAACTGGTCAAGGTTAGTTTGATGTCCCTGCGTTTGGGGGGGTTGTGTAGGAGAGTAGGATCTGCCTCTTATGGTTACCCCCACTTTTTGCTGATGTCTCACTGTTTTTCGACTTTAGTCTGGCTGGGGCCCTGCTATCCAGGACCCCAGCCTAGCTGCTTCCTCTCTAAATTGATTCCATGTACCTTAAGTACACTTCAGATTGGATTCTGGGTGCCCTTATAAGTCCCTAGTATATGGTATACTATGTACCCAGGGCATAGGTACCCCAGAGGCCTACCAGGGGCTGAAGCATGTATTGTGCCACCCCTGGAAGGCCATCCAAAATGACACCACAGGACTGCTACTGCAGCCTGAGTGAGGTGGTGCATGCACCCCTTGCAGAGATATAGGTTTACTATATCTCACCTATCACTGCACATCTCCTATCACCTATCAGTCACCCCTATGGCAGGCCTTATCAATCCTGAAGGCAGGGTGCTTGGTTATATGTGAGAGGGTGCCCATGCATGAGTAGAGCTTCTCTGCAGCCCTCGGAATCTCCTCTCCGGGGTTGTCTGTGGTGCAGCCTGACCGTATACTCTTAAGTGCATTATATCCTCGCGGTAAATGCTAACTTTGGGATGGCTGCACGGAAACATGTCGTGTTTGGTGTCAAACACCTTGGAATCATACCCCCACACCAGAGTATGATCCCACCCTTCTAGAGGGAAAGACATGACAGCACCGATATACCCGGTACCAGCCAAACAGAGCCCTGGCATCACAAAATGGATGCTGCAGCCACAGACACAAGTCTGCCCTCCTGCTGCTGACCAAAACTCTGGCAGGGGAGGCCTGGACAATAGGTTTCCTGTCTCAGGGAGGTGTTACCACCTCCCAGACAGGCCTTAGTGGATTGGGGCTGGGTGGGTGCACTCCAAGAGTGCTTTGAAGTCCTGCACTGGGGGCACATTTGGTGTCCTCGTGCATACCCCAGTTCAAACCAGTTGCAGGGGCTGCCAGCCCCTGCTCTGGCATGAAACTGGACAAAGGAAATGGGTGTAGCTACCCCTCTTTCCAAACCCTCCCATAGGTGGGTCCACAAAGTTAGTCCAACCCCTTTCTTAGGTATAAGTAAGGAACCCCTGGCAAAAGGACTTTAGATATCCCTGGATGAAACTCTGCAACTGAATCCTGGAACTTCAACACTCTACTCAAGACTAGAGGACTGAATAAATCTCCTTTGGGGTCAAGGAGTGACTCCCCTGCTTGGCAGGCACCAACAAAGCATTTGCCAGTCTGCATCTCCGAAGCTCCCTCCGGACTTCGAAGTACCTGCAGCCCAGGAAGAGGATTTCCAGACTTTTCAGAGGCCGACCCGAGTTCCCAGCAAAGCTGAGACCCGCAGCCCTCACGAGTGATGTGGAACCGGAACCCCTGGACACACCGTGCACATTTGCTAGTGCATCAACGTCTTGACATCTCTTGAAGTCCTGCTTTGGGTTACTTGTAGCCCAGGCCCCAAGCACCATTTGCTCTGAAGATTGTGAGCCTACACTCCACGAGTGTTCCGTGGGCCTGCTTCTTGCATTTCTGCTTGAGGCTCCTTCGCGATCCCTGGTCCGTCAACTGGTGGGTCCCTGTGAAGGCAACTCTGATTTTCATTCGGCATTTCTGGTTGCTCCAGACAAAGTAAAGTAAGTCCGTTTTTATATAGCGCAGCTACTCACCCTTACGGGTCTCAAGGCGCTGGGGGCCGTCGTGGAAATTAAGTGAGCTATTGCCCAGAGTCACATGGTGCTGAGCTGAGCTGCCGCCGGAGCCGGGGATCGAACCGTGAACCCTGTGCTCCGAAGTCAGCTGCCCTGGCCGCTGCACCACACCTCTCCACTAAGACATGCCCTAACTCCCCACCGAGTGGTGAGTCCCTCAGACCTTGCTGGTCTGCACCGAAGCATCTTTCTCCTTTCTGTGTGGGTTGCTGTTGCCAAGGCTTGTTGTGTTCAATCCGGACACCATCACTGCAGCACTCGACATCCTTTGTGGGAGAGCTTGAATCCAGCTCCTGGTTGTCGTCGACACCTCCTGGTCCTCGTGGCTGAAGAGTCAAGCTTCACCTCCTTCACCTGAAGCACCCGACATCGGTGGGCATTTGACTATCGTGCCCCTGGTCACTGGCAAGTGACCCAGACTCTGTCCCCTCTGCTTTCAGGTTCTTCTCATCTTCGATCCAGGCTTGGATCTCTTCGGACACTTCGCATCTTCCTGGCAGCAGCACTTCTCTGCAGACTGCCATTGAAAACGACGCCGCGACCCAACACCATTTGACACCTATGCACCCGGCTTCCCTGGGTGAGGTAACTCGAGTACTCCGGTGCTCCCGTGGGTGTTGACCCTAGAACTGTCTAAGTCCAAGGGGGTTTGGTCCTAGTCCATTTCTAAGTGTCCTTAAACTCTTAAACTCTTACCGCGACTTTCCCATAGACTTTAACGGAGCTCGCGGCTGTGTTCACACACTGCACACAGCCCCGTGGGTCCCCTGTGTCACTACCTTGGGTGGTTCCTTGGGGTCCCAGCGATTCTACAGGCTCTAGGCCTTGTGTCTACTTAAGTCGTGGTTCTTATACCACTTTCTTAATATATGGTTTGGTACGCCCCTAGGGCTAATCGTATATTGTGCTATTTTACTGTGCTATTTGACTTGTAACTTGTGTACTTTGACCTCTAGCCTCATAAAGAGACTATTGGGTAGTGTTTAGTAATAAATACATATATTTTATATATATACCTGGTGTGGTTCTCCTTTCATTTGGTCATTCATGAGATTATAACTGGTAAAACAACAGCTTAACACTCCTTCAAGACTTAGCCTGAAGGCTGCTCTCCATTGCTACCACTAGGATAGCTTTCAATAAAGGTTGTCTTTAAACCTATCATCAATACAGGTCGTTTGGACTGGTGCAAGGTGCCCACTATAACTAGTGGACAGCATATGCCAGGCCAACTTCTCAAAACAGCTACAACCCCACAGCAGCCATGTAGGCCAAATGTCCACTGTCCCAACTCATATAGCCACCACCGCCCAAACAGTCACAATGTACATTGTCACACAGTCTGCATGTCCACAAGAACAAGGCGCCAACACAATGCCAACATGCACCTCCCCTTCACAATGCAGAGGGCCAAACAACACCTCCAGCAGGTCAGAACAGACAACCCATCAGTGAAGCCGCAGACGAACACCACACCTTCGACACCGACGCCCTACAACAGCCCATGGACATCCCACACAACCCACCACCAGGACCAGGGCAGACAAGCTACTCAGAGGAGAACCCAGCCCCTGCAACAGACCACACAGCATGAAGCACCAGCAATCATGGCTGGCTCAAAACACTTCACCGACCCACACATGGCACCCCAATGCCAGCTGTCAGAACGCCAAAAGAAGGTGGCCCAACAGGTGCGGGCGTTGCCTAACCCATGGAAGGTGAACTAGAACACATACATGGGTGTCCAATACCCTTCAGGGACCACCTACACCCCACAAAGGAGACCCACACTGCCATAGAGACACATGCAGATGCACATACCCAGTACAGAACCATGCCCAGGGGCCCGCACATATCAGTCACACACCCACGTTGGCTCTGCGTACAACGGCACAGTCCACTCCCCTTACGAATTGAGTGGGTGACGACAAAGCTACATGTCCAGGTTCTAGCCCGCTGCCTGCGGTGAAATGTCTGCGTCTGCTGTACATAGCACAATGTAATGTCGTAGGGCCCAGGGACCCCATGCACACAACAAGACCACAGGGACACATGCACATATCATGTTGAACTGGCTACGGGCACGTGCGCCCGGCCCCTTTATTGGCAGGGCCATATGTACAGTGACGCCTGTGCTGGATGTGTGTGGGGTGAGTATGAGCCAGCCCGCACGGACTGCTTGGTGCTGGCAACAACCTGAACAGTGGACACCAGTGTAATGGAAACATAAAACACCAGCATAACAGAGTCAACTGCAGAGCAACAAGGAGGGATCCGGAGTGAGGACAGAGGTCACCCAATATTCAATCAGGAGGTTCCGTGAGTTGCAGTGCACTGAGGTAGGGGCACTAGAGAAGAGCGCGCTCATGTGAAGGAATTGCTAGGATTGTGTACCCTCGGGTTAGTCCTGATGCAGATGCAGTGATGTGTGTTACATCTGCAGCAACTTCCACATCAACGTCCCAGCTCTCCCACACTGCCTGAGGTGACAGTTGCCTATGCAGTCCACAGCGCAATACCCAGTAATAGATCCGGGTGTGTAGCTTGACTACCACCACCAGTCTGCATTCCTGCCTTGGGGCTGTTGCCTCCTGCCCTCCCATTGTCTGTGCCTTCTCCCATTCGCACACTTGACCCATCTTCCGCATCATTGTCCCAGGTCTTCCCCACTGCATGAGGTGACATTGCTGTGCAACGTCACAACAGCACAAAACTCGATCAGTAACGAAAATTGGCTTGCGGTGCACTGAGTCACAGGCACCTGGAGTGCTGAGAAGGGTATCAGGAAGATGATTGTTAGAAATGGGGGTCTCTCGTTGGCAATGGCTGGCGCCAATGTCCAAATAGGGACCCTTCTTCCTAAGTCAGGGCAAGTGGGCTAACCCCTTTGATAACCCCTGCTCAACCCTGTGGTAACGTAGCACGAGCAGTTAGGCCTATCTCAGAGGCAGTGTGTGAAGCATTTATGACCATGCACAAAAAGGCAGTAATGACACCACAAAAGGACACAACTCAAGTAGGTATAGAAAAATATTATCTTTATCTAAGGTTTAACACAAGACTCTCAAAAGTGTTTTATCCAGTCACAATGCACGTAAATCAGTAGGGACTTAAAAAGGCAATAACGTATTAACTAGAACGTGGTACTGACTGAGTTCAAGGCCTGGGTCTACGCGACCCGTTGCGCACCAGATACCTGCCGTTGGACGGGGACACAGCACGCAGCTTCTCGAAGAAGCGGAGACGGTGACAGGCGGACTCCCAGCGACCACAACTCTTGACTGCAGTGGTCCGGAACGTGCACTCACAATGATTCGGGCACTCGGGGACAGGCGGGCTCTCAGCAGCAGCAGCACGCGGCTGCGGTGGCCCGGGCTGCTGGTGGCGATGACTCTCGTCGTGCAGCTCCGTGGTGGGCTCACAGCGGCAGTAGCTCTCTCTTAGCTGCGGCGGCCCACAGGACGACTCACGATGATGCAAAGTTGGAAAGGTGCGGGCACTCAGCGGCAGCAGCTCTCTCTTAGCTGAGGCGGCCCACAGGACAAATCACGATGATGCAAAGTTGGCAAAGGTGCGAGCACTCAGCGGCAGCAGCTCTCTCTTAGCTGCGGCGGCCCACAGGACAAATCACGAGGATGCAAAGTTGGCAAAGGTGCGGGCACTCAGCGGCAGCAGCTCTCTCTTAGCTGCGGCGGCCCACAGGACAAATCACGAGGATGCGAAGTTGGCAAAGGTGCGGGCACTCTGCGGCAGCAGCTCTCTCTTAGCTGCGGCGTCCCACAGGACAAATCACGATGAGGCAAAGTTGGCAAAGGTGCAGGCACTCAGCGGCAACAGTTCTCTCTTAGCTGCGGTGGCCCACAGGACGAATCACGATGGTGCATGTAGGAGAGTAGGATCTGCTTCACATGGGTACCCCCACTTTTTGCTGATGCTTCACTGTTTTTCGACCTTAGTCTGGCTGGGGCCCTGCTAATCAGAACCCCAGCCTAGCTGCTTCCTCTCTAAAATGGTTTCCATGTGCCTTAGGCACATCTCTGATTGGAATCTGGAGTGCCCTTATAAGTCCCTAGTATATGGTATACTATGTACCCAGGGCATAGGTACCTCAGAGGCCTACCAGGGGCTGCAGCATGTATTGTGCCACCCCTGGAAGGCCATCCAAACTGACACCACAGGTCTGCTACTGCAGCCTGGGTAAGGTGGTGCATGCACCCCTTACTGTGATATAGGCTACCTATATCACTATATACATACACACATATAAACCTATAAGTCACTCCTATGGCAGGCCTTATCAATCCTGAAGGCAGAGTGCGTGGTTCCTATGTGAGAGGGTGCCCCTGCATGAGCAGGTTCCCCTCTGCAGCGTTCGGAGACCCTTCTCTGATGCTGTTTGTAGTGCAGCCTGACCATATACTCTTAAGCGCATTATATCCTCGCGTTAAATGCTAACTTTGGAATGGCTGCACGGAAACATGTCGTGTTTGGTGTCAAACATCTTGGAATACTACCCCCCCACCAGTTCTGGCGGCGGGGGTAGCATTCCACCCTTCTAGAGGGAAAGACATGTACACACCGGTATGCCCGGTACTGACTTTCCAAGCCCTGGCATCACAAAATGGATGCCGCTGCCACAGACACGAGTCTGGCCTCCTGCTGCTGACCGAAACTCCAGCAGGGGAGGCCTGGACAATAGGTTTCTGTCCCAGGGAGGTGTGACCACCTCCCCAGACAGGATAGTGTGTATTGGGGCTGGGCGGGAGCACTCTCGGGTGCTTTGAAGTCCTGCACTGGGGGCACATTTGGTGTCCCTGTGCATACCCCAGTTCAAACCGGATATGGGGCTTGCAGCCCCTGCTTTGGCGCGAACTGGACAAAGGGAAAGGGTGTAGCCACCCCTCTGCCCTGACCCACCCATAGGTGGGACCACAGAGTAAGTCCAACCCCTAAACTTAGTATAAGTATAGGAACCCAGTCCTTAGGACTTTAGATTATCCCTGGACGAAACTCTGACACAGAATCCTGGACCTTCGACGCTCTACTTAAAGATTAGAGGACAGAAGAATCTCCCTTGGGGTCAAGGAGTGACTCCCCTGCTTGGCAGGCACCAAAGAAGCAATTGTCCGGTCTGCATCGCTGAAGCTCCCGTCGGACGCCGAAGTCTTTGCATCACCAGAGGTGGATTTCCAGACTTCCCCGAGGCTGCCCTGAGTCCCCAGCAAAGCTGAGGCCCGTAGCTGTCGTGGGTAACGTGGAACCGTGACCCCTGAACACTGCACGCATTTGCAAGTGCATCCTCTTCTGGGTCTCCCACGAAGTCGTGCTTTCGGCTCCAAGTAGCCCTAGCCTCCAGCACCAACTGCACCGAAGATCACTGGCCTCCACTCCACGAGTGTCCTGTGAGCCAGCTCCACGTGCACCGTCTTGAGGCTCCTTCGCGGTCGCTAGCCCGTTGGCTAGTAGCCCTTCACGAAGGCCAATCTTTTTCTACTTGGGCTTCCTGGTTGCTCCAGGCTTGCCCTCACTTACCTTTGCTGGGTGAGTTCCTCAGACCTTGCTGTTCTGCACAATCGTCAATCTTCATCTTCATCAAGACTTGCCGTTGCCAAGGCTTGTTGGGTCCAATCCGGTCGCCGACACCTCAGCACTCGACAAACATTGTGTACCAGCCCGAATCCTGCTCCTGGTTGCCGACAACGCCTCCTGGACCTCGTGGCTGAAGAGTCAAGACGACCATCAACCTACCTGAAGCACTCGACATCGGTGGGCATCTGCTCATCGCCTTCCTGGTCACTGGCTAGTGACCCAGACTCTGTCCCCTCTGCTTTCAGGTTCTTCAGATCTCCGATCCACCTTTGGATCCACCCGGACACTTTTCACTTGGTCGCCAGCAGCACTTTGAGGCAGATGACCATTCAAATCGACAACGAAACCCGACCCCGAAAGGCACCTATGCACCCGGCTTCCCTGGGTGAGGTAACAAGAGTACTCCGGTGCTCCCGTGGGTAGAGACTCTAGAACGACCTAGTTCTCAAAGGGTTTGCTCCAAGTCCTTCTTTAAGTGTCCTGTTTCTTTAAATTCCCAACTGCGACTTTCTCCATAGAAGTTAACGGCGATTCGCGGCTGTGTTACTACACTGCACGCGTCCCCCGTGGGTCCCCTGTGTCACTACCTTGGGTGGTTCCTTGTTGTCCAAGCACTTCTAGAGGCTCTAGGCCTAGTGTCTAGCTCAGTCGTGGTTCTTATACCACTTTATTAGTATATGGTTTGGTACGCCCCTAGGGCCCAAACGTGTATTTGTGCTATTACTGTGTTTAAATAACTTATAACTTATGTATTTCGAACTCTAGCCTCATAAAGAGACTAGAGGGGTGTGTTTAGTAATAAATACATATATTTTGAATATATACCTGGTGTGGTGCTCTTTCATTTGGTCACTCAAGAGATTATAGACTGGTAAAACAAGCTGCTTTACATTCCTTCAAGACTTAGCCTGAAGGCTGCTCTCCATAGCTACCACTAGGATAGCTTTCAATAAAGGTTGTCTTTAACCTATCTCCAATAAGGGGTTGTTTGGACTGGTGCAAGGTGCCCACTATAATTAGTGGACAGCATATGCCAGGCCAACTTCTCACATTGGTGTGCAGCATGTGGGATTCCAGCTTGCTATTGTTTTACCAGATAATCTCAATTGAATTGATCAACTGAAAACCACTAAAGGTACCTAAGGTACATATAAATTAAGCTTAGTATACAGTAAGTTCTACTGAACTTAGAGTTGTGTGTTAAGGGATAGCACACCCTTTCTACAACTCAAGAGAGTTTAGTAGGCCACACTAGAGTAGGTAGTGCATACACCACACCTCACTAGTGATGTCTTCAAAGCCAGGACCCAGAGAGTCCTTGCCAGAAGCCACTGGGCTTCTTCCCTCCAAGTATGATACACTCCCATTCTTGGAATTGAGAGCAATATGCAATGTGAGGAAACTGAAGACAGGCCAAAGTCCCACCACCCAACTTCTGAGAGAGATGTTAATGGCTGATGACCTCAACAGGCCCTTAGGGACTGAAGGGGCAGGTGCAGAGGGTGGGGCAGAAGATGAGGATGGGGCCAGGGGTAGCAACACCCCCCTCTGGAACTGACCAGGAGGGTGACAATGACCCTGACCTAGAAAACCCAATCCCTCCTGTGGAAGAGGAAGAGGAGGATCAGAATGACCTCCACTTTGTCCCCCCAGGAAGGATTATGAGTGTGCCTAGAAGGTCTAGATCTCCTTCTCAGGAGTCTAACCACTCTGACACCTCAATAGGGACCTCTGTCTCCTCTCATAGGAAGGAATCCTCTCATGAGAGGAGAAAGAGGCTGATTCAGTATGAGCAAGCCCAGCTTGAACTCAGAAAGCAGCAATTGGCTCTGGACAGGGAGTCCCTAGATCTCTACAAAGAGAGTCCCATGGTGGCAGCAATATCCCTAGAGATAGGGAAAGGTCTTATGACCATAGAAACCTGAGCAAGATTGTCCCTCCCTACCAGAGTGGGGATGACATCCACAAATGGATAACTGCTCTAGAGAGGGCCTGTAAAGTACAGAAGGTCCCTCAGGAGCAGTGGGCAGCAATCTTGTGGCTCTCCTTTGCAGACAAAGGTAGAGACAAGCTCCTCACTGTAAGAGAAGAGGATGCTGATAATTACAAGGTCTTGAAGAGTGCTCTTATTGATGGGTTTGGCCTAACAACTGAACAATACAGGTTAAAGTTCAGAGATGCCCAAAAAGCACAGACTCAAGACTGGGTAGACTATGTGGATTGTTCTGCTAAGGCTCTGGAAGGCTGGTTGATGGGCAGTAAGGTGTGTGACTTCACAGGATTGTACAATCTGATAATGAGGGAGCAGATTCTTAATAACTGTCAAAATCAGCTGTTGCATCAGTACTTGGTGGACTCTGATCTGACCTCTCCCCAAGAATTGGGAAAGAAGGCAGACAAGTGGGTCAGAACCAGGGTAAGGCAGAAGGTACAGAACCAAGGTGGTGACCCTAAGAAGCAAGATTCTAAGAACTATGATAAGGGTGGGGAGAAGGGTAAAGATCAAAAGTCTTCACAAGGCCCCCAAAAATCTTCTTCAGGTGGGGATTCACAGTCTACCAAAGGGAAAGGCCAAAGAAAACCATGGTGCAAGGTCTGTAAGCAAAAGACCCACTGGACCAGTGATTGCACCAAGTCCAAAGACTCGACTCCAGCCCCCACCAATGCCCCTAAGGCACCTGCTCCCCTAGTGCAGTTACAATTGGTGGTGGGAGTACTACAAACAAGGGTTTAGTAGGGTTGACCCTGGGTACTGAGATGGGCTCTGACCTAGTCAGAGAACTCACTCAGGCTGTCCTAGTCTGTGATGGAGGCATGGATATGACCTCCTCTATGAGTCCCAGTAATCTGGGCAAGTACAGACAACAGCCTTTAATCAATGGACGAGAGGCTTTGGCATTTAGGGACACAGGGGCAAGTGTCACCATGGTGACACAAGACCTTGTGAATCCTGGGCAAGTTATACTTGGTGAGATGTACCAAGTGACCAATGCTAGCAATGTCAGAACAGACCATACTCTGGCAGTTGTTAACTTCTCCTGGGGAGGGGTAACTGGCCTTAAGAAGGTTGTGGTAAGTGCAGACCTACCAGTTGAATGCTTGCTTGGCAATGACTTAGAAACTTCAGCTTGGGCAGAAGTGGAGCTCAGGACCCATGCAGAAATGCTGGGGATCCCTGCAGATGTGTTTGCTGTGACCAGGCCACAAGCCAAAATGTCTAGCACTGAACAGGCCTTGGATTCTGGAATAATGGACCAAGTGCCTTCTAAGAGGAGGAGTAGTAGGGTAAAGGCATTGCCTTCCCCCTTGGCTCAGAAGGAAGATCAGTCCCTTGAGGGGGATGATCTCAGTCCTGAGGAAGGAACTGTCCCAGAGGAGCTTGAACCTGACCAGGTTGAGTTCTTGGGGACAGGGGGACCTTCCAGGGCAGATCTGAGCCAGGAGAAGCAGAGCTGCCCCTCTCTTGAACCCCTCAGACAGCAAGCTGCTGCTGAGGCTGCTGGGAAAGCTAGTGGTCCCCATACTGTGTATTGGGATGATGGACTCTTGTACTCAGAGTGTAGAGACCCCAAGCCTGGTGCTACCAGGAGGTTGGTTATACCTCTGAAGTTCAGGGGCTTCCTATTGACCCTAGCCCATGATATTCCCTTAGCAGGTCACCTGGGCTAGAACAAGACTTGGGACAGAATTATCCCTCACTTTCACTGGCCCCACATGTCTGAAGACACCAAGGAGTTTTGTCGCTCCTGTGTAACCTGCCAGGCCAGTGGCAAGGCAGGTGGCACTACAAAGGCCCCCTGATACCACTACCTGTGGTGGGGGTTCCCTTTGAAAGGGTAGGGATTGACATTGTTGGTCCCATGGATCCCCAAACAGCATCTGGGCACAGGTTTATCCTGGTGGTAGTGGATCATGCCACCAGGTACCCAGAGGCTATTCCCCTTAGGACCACTACAGCACCTGTGGTGGCAAGGGCCCTCCTGGGAATTTTCTCAAGAGTGGGCTTTCCTAAGGAGGTTGTATCAGACAGGGGTGCTAACTTTATGTCTGGATACTTAAAAGCAATGTGGAAGGAGTGTGGAGTGACTTTCAAGTTCACCACACCCTATCACCCACAATGCAATGGTTTAGTTGAGAGATTCAACAAAACCTTGAAGGGCATGATTAAAGGGCTCCCAGAAAAGCTTAGGCGAAGATGGGACATACTCTTGCCCTGCCTTTTATTTGCATACAGGGAGGTGCCTCAAAAGGGGTTGGCTACAGCCCTTTTGAACTTTTGTTTGGTCACCCTGTCAGGGGTCCACTGTGCTTGGTGAAGGAAGGATGGGAGTTACCTCTCAAGCCCCCAAAGCAAGACATAGTGGACTACGTACTTGGTCTCCGCTCCCGGATGGCTGAGTATATGAAAAAGGCAACTAAAAACCTTGAGGCTAGCCAGGAACTTCAAAAGGCCTGGCATGACCAAAAGGCTGTACTGACTGTTTATCAGCCAGGACAGAAGGTGTGGGTGTTGGAGCCAGTGGCCCCAGCAGCTCTCCAAGACAAATGGAGTGGACCCCATACCATTGTTGAGCAGAAGGGTGAGGTTACCTACTTAGTAGACCTAGGAACACCCAGGAGTCCCCACAGGGTTCTCCATGTCAACAGGTTAAAACCATATGTGGACAGGGCAGACATGGGCTTGCTCATGGCTACTGATGAGGGACAGGAGGAAGAGAGTGACCCACTCCCTGACCTGCTCTCACAGAACCCTGATGATGGGTCAGTGGATGGTGCAGCCTTGGCAGGCAGCCTCACTACCCAGCAGCAAACTGATTGTAGACAGGTGCTCAATCAGTTCAGACACATGTTCTCACTGACTCCAAGTCAGACCACCTGGTGCACTCATGAAGTGGACACTGGGGACAGTCTGCCTATTAAAAATAAGATTTATAGGCAACCTGACCATGTCAGGGACTGTATCAGGACAGAAGTCCAGAAGATGTTGGATTTGGGAGTTATTGAACCCTCAGATAGCCCTTGGGCTAGTCCAGTGGTCCTTGTGCCAAAACCTCACACCAGTGGTGGGAAAAGAGAGATGAGGTTTTGTGTGGACTACAGGGGTCTCAATGCAGTCACTAGGACTGATGCCTATCCAATACCAAGGGCAGATGAGCTAATAGACACTTTGGCCTCAGCCAAGTATCTAAGCACATTTGACTTGACAGCTGGCTACTGGCAGATCAGACTAGCTGATGATGCAAAGCCAAAGACAGCATTCTCAACCCCTAGTGGGCATTATCAATTTGTGGTGATGCCCTTTGGTCTGAAGAATGCACCTGCCACTTTTCAGAGGTTGGTGAATACAGTCCTTACAGGTCTGGAAGCCTATAGTGCAGAATATCTAGATGATATTGCTGTCTTTAGCTCCACCTGGGAGGATCACCTGGTCCACCTCAGAAATGTTTTACAGGCCCTGCAAAAGGCAGGCCTGACTATCAAGGCCACCAAGGGCAGAGTCAGGTTGTGTACCTGGGCCACCTTGTGGGTGGAGGCCAGGTTCAACCCTTGCAGAGCAAGATCCAGACCATCATGGACTGGACTGCTCCAACTACCCAGACACAGGTGAGAGCCTTCTTAGGCCTGACTGGGTACTATAGGAGATTTGTCAAGGGGTATGGATCAATAGTGACACCCCTGAATGACTTAACTTCCAAGAAAATGCCCAAAAAGGTTCAGTGGACAGTTAGCTGTCAAAAGGCATTTGATGACCTGAAGCAGGCCATGTGCACTGCTCCCATTCTACAGAGTCCTGATTACTCCAAGAAGTTCATTGTTCAAACTGATGCATCTGAATTGGGGGTAGGGGCTGTACTGTCACAATTGAATGAAGAAGGTCAGGATCAGCCAGTAGCTTTCATTAGCAGAAGGCTGACCCCTAGAGAGAAATGTTGGTCAGCCATTGAGAGGGAGGCCTTTGCTGTGGTCTGGGCTCTGAAGAAGTTGAGGCCATACTTGTTTGGTACTCACGTCCTTGTTCAAACAGACCATAAGCCCCTCTTATAGCTAAAACAAATGAAGGGTGAAAACCCCAAACTGCTTAGGTGGTCCATTTCCCTACAGGGGATGGACTTCACAGTGGAACATAGACCTGGGAGTAACCATGCCAATGCAGATGGACTCTCTAGGTACTTCCACTTAGAACATGAAGACTTAACTGGGCAAGGTTAGTTTAATGTCCCTACATTTGGGGGGGTTGTGTAGGAGAGTAGGATCTGCTTCACATGGGTACCCCCACTTTTTGCTGATGCTTCACTGTTTTTCGACCTTAGTCTGGCTGGGGCCCTGCTAATCAGAACCCCAGCCTAGCTGCTTCCTCTCTAAAATGGTTTCCATGTGCCTTAGGCACATCTCTGATTGGAATCTGGAGTGCCCTTATAAGTCCCTAGTATATGTTATACTATGTACCCAGGGCATAGGTACCTCAGAGGCCTACCAGGGGCTGCAGCATGTATTGTGCCACCCCTGGAAGGCCATCCAAACTGACACCACAGGTCTGCTACTGCAGCCTGGGTAAGGTGGTGCATGCACTCCTTACTGTGATATAGGCTACCTATATCACTATATACATACACACATATAAACCTATAAGTCACTCCTATGGCAGGCCTTATCAATCCTGAAGGCAGAGTGCGTGGTTCCTATGTGAGAGGGTGCCCCTGCATGAGCAGGGCCCCTCTGCAGCGTTCGGAGACCCTTCTCTGATGCTGTTTGTAGTGCAGCCTGACCATATACTCTTAAGCGCATTATAACCTCGCGTTAAATGCTAACTTTGGAATGGCTGCACGGAAACATGTCGTGTTTGGTGTCAAACATCTTGGAATACTACCCCCCGCCAGTTCTGGTGGCGGGGGTAGCATTCCACCCTTCTAGAGGGAAAGACATGTACACACCGGTATGCCCGGTACTGACTTTCCAAGCCCTGGCATCACAAAATGGATGCCGCTGCCACAGACACGAGTCTGGCCTCCTGCTGCTGACCGAAACTCCGGCAGGGGAGGCCTGGACAATAGGTTTCCTGTCCCAGGGATAGTGTGTATTGGGGCTGGGCGGGAGCACTCTCGGGTGCTTTGAAGTCCTGCACTGGGGGCACATTTGGTGTCCCTGTGCATACCCCAGTTCAAACCGGATCAGGGGCTTGCAGCCCATGCTTTCGCGTGAACTGGACAAAGGGAAAGGGGTGTAGCCACCCCTCTGCCCTGACCCACCCATAGGTGGGACCACAGAGTAAGTCCAACCCCTAAACTTAGTATAAGTATAGGAACCCAGTCCTTAGGACTTTAGATTATCCCTGGACGATACTCTGACACAGAATCCTGGACCTTCGACGCACTACTTAAAGATTAGAGGACAGAAGAATCTCCCTTGGGGTCAAGGAGTGACTCCCCTGCTTGGCAGGCGCCAAAGAAGCAATTGTCCGGTCTGCATCGCTGAAGCTCACGTCGGACGCCGAAGTCTTTGCATCACCAGAGGTGGATTTCCAGACTTCCCCGAGGCTGCCCTGAGTCCCCAGCAAAGATGAGGCCCGTAGCTGTTGTGGGTAACGTGGAACCGTGACCCCTGGACACCGCACGCATTTGCAAGTGCATCCTCTTCTGGGACTTCCACGAAGTCGTGCTTTGGGCTCCGAGTAGCCCTAGCCTCCATCACCAACTACACCGAAGATCACTGATCTCCACTCCACGAGTGTCCTGTGAGCCAGCTCCACGTGCACCGTCTCGAGGCTCCTTCACGGTCACTAGCCCGTTGGCTAGTAGCCCTTCACGAAGGCCAATCTTTTTCTACTTGGGCTCCCTGGTTGCTCCAGGCTTGCCCTCACTTACCCTTGCTGGGTGAGTTCCTCAGACCTTGCTGGTCTGAACAATCGTCAATCTTCATCTTCATCAAGACTTGCCATTGCCAAGGCTTGTTGGGTCCAATCCGGTCGCCGACACCTCAGCACTCGACAAACATCGTGTACCAGCCCGAATCCTGCTCCTGGTTGCCGACAACGCCTCCTGGACCTTGTGGCTGAAGAGTCAAGACGACTGTCAACCTACCTGAAGCACTCGACATCGGTGGGCATCTGCTCATCGCCTTCCTGGTCACTGGCTAGTGACCCAGACTCTGTCCCCTCTGCTTTCATGTTCTTCAGATCTCCGATCCACCTTTGGATCCACCCGGACACTTTTCACTTGGTCGCCAGCAGCACTTTGCAGCAGATCGCCATTCAAATCGACGACGAAACCCGACCCCGAAAGGCACCTATGCACCCGGCTTCCCTGGGTGAGGTAACAAGAGTACTCCGGTGCTCCCGTGGGTAGAGACTCTAGAACGACCTAGTTCTCAAAGGGTTTGCTCCAAGTCCTTCTTTAAGTGTCCCGTTTCTTTAAATTCCCAACCGCGACTTTCTCCATAGAAGTTAACGGCGATTCGCGGCTGTGTTACTACACTGCACGCGTCCCCGTGGGTCCCCTGTGTCACTACCTTGGGTGGTTCCTTGTGGTCCAAGCACTTCTAGAGGCTCTAGGCCTAGTGTCTAGCTCAGTCGTGGTTCTTATACCACTTTATTGGTATATGGTTTGGTACGCCCCTAGGGCCCAAACGTGTATTTGTGCTATTACTGTGTTTAAATAACTTATAACTTATGTATTTCGAACTCTAGCCTCATAAAGAGACTAGAGGGGTGTGTTTAGTAATAAATACATATATTTTGAATATATACCTGGTGTGGTGCTCTTTCATTTGGTCACTCAAGAGATTATAGACTGGTAAAACAAGCTGCTTTACATTCCTTCAAGACTTAGCCTGAAGGCTGCTCTCCATAGCTACCACTAGGATAGCTTTCAATAAAGGTTGTCTTTAACCTATCTCCAATAAGGGGTTGTTTGGACTGGTGCAAGGTGCCCACTATAATTAGTGGACAGCATATGCCAGGCCAACTTCTCACAGTGCACAGCTGACACAAGTGCGGGCACTCAGCGGCAGTAGCTCTCTCTTAGCTGCGGCAGCCCACAGGACAAAGGGTGATCTCGACCAGGCTGGCACAACGGCGGGCACTCAGCGGCTACAGCTCTCTCTTAACTGCGGCGGCCCACACAGATTCAGCGAAGGTTCTGAAGGTTAAAATTAAGGCGGGCTCTCAGCGGCGGCAGCTCTCTCTTAGCTGCGGCGGCCCACACAGAGTTAACAAGGGTTACCAGTCCGCGTTCCTCACAGTAGAACTAGACGTTCCCGATTACTCGACGGAGGCCTCACCTGCAAGTAGAATCCCTCGCACAGGAATTCAGACGGCTGACGGGGTGAAGTATAATGTCCCTGAGACTTCAGCAGGAGGCGCTCTCAATTCAGGCCCTCGTGTAGTTTGTTCAGCAAGCTTGGTGAAAGTTTCAAAGTCCTTCAAAGCTTGGTGAAAGTTTCACTCGGACAGAGTTTCGTCTTGACATCCAGAAGGAATACCCTTGAAAAAGGTTTCAGCGCAGCGTTTTATACCTAAAAAGTCTTTGTTCTCTAAAGTTACAAACCACTGAATCCAGCCAGAACCAGTTCGGTGGGGTCGGGGAGCACTTGGTTTACGAGGCGACATCCCGCCCTTTGAGAATCAGGGGGTCTGCTATCAGATGCCCAGTGGGAGGTGGAGCCATCATTCACCTTGCCAGGCACGGCCCTACTCAGATCAAAGAGTCACCCCTCCCCATACTCTAAATGCCGATCTCTCTCTCCAGCCAGGTCTGACCCAGCTGGCCCTGCTGCTCCAAAACCAGACGGCCAATACACACACTAGCAAAGCCTACAGGAAAGCTTAGGCAAGAAAATACCTCGTTTCTAGAAGAGGCATTTTCGAACACGGGCTATGCAAATTATCCTTACTAAAAGATGTATCTCAATGTCCTGAGCTTAAACATATCAAATTCGAATTTCCTATCAGGTTCCTGGGGGCAGGTAGGATTATGGAATGTAATACTCAGCCTGCCCATTCTGGCCTATGAGAACGGATAGCCTCACAAGAGTAAACAGTGAAATGGAGGGTAACTCGCTATTAGAACATGCTACACAGACATACTTTAAAAGCTGCTTTGGTGGGTAGCACAAATCAGCGCTGCAGGCCCACCAGCAGTATTTGGTCTACCAGCCCTGGGCACACACAGTGCACTTATACCAGGGACTGACAGGTAAACCAAACGAGCCAATTATGGTTATCCCAATTCATACAGTTATCTTTACACAGAGAGCATTCGCGCTGTGGCACTGATTGGCAGTGGCACAGCGCCCAGAGCATCTAAATCCAGCCAACATAAAAGATAGGAAGCGAAAAGAGGAAGGGAGACCCGCGCCAAAGATGCCAGGTCTAACAATGATGGTATCCATGACAGGTCTGAGCAACTCCGTAGGGCTGTCATGACCACCTTTTCGACTCTGGCAGTTGGCGGTTGGAGGTGGTCCTTGCTGTAGTGGCGTGTGCCTCCTGCGGTGATGCGACGTCCTGGCCGGTCAAGACTCGATGCTATGTGTGGGCCCTGGTGGCCCGCAGTTGAGGCCGGAGGATGCGGACAGCGCAGGGCCACGGACACATGGCGTTGATGACCCCAAGACCATCGCTACAGAGGCCATTCAATGTCTCAGGTGAAGGGGTCCCAGGCCTGGGCAGCACAGAGTCAGTGGCCCCGGATGCAGTGCGGCCGGCACAGGCACCCAGCCACGGGACGGTGACTTGCGGTGCAGTAAGATGGGTCATGCGACCTGAGCGGATCCCCATCAATGTCCGAGGTGTATGTTGCTGAGTGTTGCGGGGGACAGTGGAAGGTGTCCTCCAGGGCATGATGCGGAAGGTCTGATGTTATCCGGAAGCAGCAAATTGAGGAGTGGAAAGCGCAACCCTCGTTGTCACCAACAATTCGGGATCAGCTACATGAGGATGAAAACTAGCCCCTATTCCATTGATATAAATGCCACCAATGTATGACCAGTGAGTGTCCATGAATGTCGGGGAAAACACTTAGAGGCACAGGTGCTCAGAGGGGATGCAGTCTACGATGATGCCGGTACACAGATGTGAACTCCAACATTGCCAAATCAAGACTCTGTGACCGACTGGACCGCAGTGTAGGCCGGAGGCAGCGGTCAGCAGTGGCCCACAGCCATGTGTCGTTGGCTCGCGAGGCACAGAGTTAGTGACACAGTGGCAGTTGTCGGTAGTGTTCAATCACCTCCGTAATGATGATCCTGTTCCTTCCGGACTGCAACGCGTCATCCTCTTACGCTTCTCTGTGCGTGCGATGAAATGTATTCTGCCTTTTGAATTACCGATGTTCAGTTCCAAATCTGTGACCCCACTCGTGCGCTGCGTAGGCCGAGGGCAGTAGTCCGCGTAGGCCCACAGACACGCGTGGTTGTGATGCCATGCACAGACTTGTTGCCACCACATCGAAGGGTGTATGGTGAATTGTTCACTGCCTTAAATGATGTTCACTGCCATGGTGTAATCAAGACTCAGTTCCAAATGTGTGACCTACCTGACCGTGGTGTAGACCTGAGGCAGCGGTCAACACGGCCCATTCGCCTATTGTCGCCGGCATAGTTTGGATGGCCCCACCGGCCTGTGTTGTTCAGGTTCAGTGGCACCACGTGTAGCCGGCTGGCGTTGAACTGGGTTAGTGGCACCACGCGTAGCCGGTTGGCATTGAACAGGGTTAGTGGCACCACGTGTAGCCGGCTGGCGTTGAACAGGGTTAGGGGCACCACATGTCGCAAGAAGCCCATATGGAACTATGCCTAACTGATCGGGGGGGTCTGGTGCTGTGGCCGCTGGCCCGGATTTGGGGTCACTGCCATTCATGACTCAGGACACAGTTTCACATATGGGACCTACTGGTCTGAAGAGTAGGCCGTACGGGGCAGTAGAGTTCGTCAACGAGAATGGACTGAAGCGGGTCTGTGTCGTGGAGGCCGTGGTGGTCTGAGCTGACTGCCAAGGTCGCGGGACTTGGGCTTGGAGCTTGCGCTGGCACGTGGTGGGCCCTCCTTGACACACGCCGGTGTCGGCAGGTGATCAGTGTGGCCTGGCTGCGCAGGAGCGGGCCTGACGGGTTTGTGGTCCAGCGTGCAGGGGTCCGGCAGGCACACAGCATCGCAGGCAACTCCGCTCACGAGGACGGCCTCGTGACAGGGTGGGAGGCGCCGCCCTGGCAGAGACGTTGGTCTTTCCGGAAGAGGACCACGCCCAGGCCTACATGCTTTTTATTCACACCCCTACGCTGGCGTGGCATACGCCGGGCCATCCCACTCCGGTGACGCTAAGGGGGGGCGTAACAGGCAACAGTTCCGCAAGGTCCCCCACTGGCTGTGGTGACATGGTGGCGTCCACTGTCCACTGCACTCCATACACCAGCGGTGTATGTCGCCATGGATATGGGTGTGTTCTGCGTATTGCGGTCTGTCCAGCACATCTCCGCCACTCTTGGCATTGTGTGCTTTCCCGATCATGGTTCTCCTGCATCCTTCACACATGCCTGGTTGCCACCTCTCCCCACATTTGGCTATTATGTGGCTGAGGTGCCATGCCGTTGATGGCTCATGTTCAGGGCTTGCCCAGGTTACCATTGTAACCTGTTACCATTGTTCTGTCGTGTCTGGTCATTTTGTTGTGCATGTTGGTTGTGATTTTGTGACGTGTGCATTGCCAGAGTTGTGGGTTGCATGGTTGTGGAGTTGAGGTGTGTTGGGTGTTCATTTCGGACTTGCCAAGGTGGTGTGCATTTCCCTTGTGTCCATCCTGGGAACGCTGGCTGTGTATTTGAAGGCGACATTGTTGGATGTTCCACGGTGTCCTGTTGTTGCCTGCACATTGATGTGAGACGTGTGCATCCTGTTGAGGTGATTGTGTGCTGTGTCACCAGGGGACACAGGTGGTACATGTGTGCTGTGGATTGCCCCGGACACGTGCGTGCATCCTGCTATGGCGTATGGTCCTTGCTTGGTCTTGGGGACTGGGGTACCAGGGTGATGGTGATGTCCAGGACAGGTGTGGGGGACTTGGATGTGGCTGGCCGTGTGACTCCTCGGACTCTGGCGGGTGTTGTTTGGGGGGTACCAGGGGCCAACAGGTGCAGCCAAGCCAGCAGCTTTGTGTGGGGTGGGATGTTTGTTGTCCGCTGTGTTGGTGCCGTCGGCCTGTTGGGTGATGATGGTCAGGATGCGTAGGATGGTTGTCCCTTTCAGCCTGCAGTGGACGGTGACATTGTCAGATGTTGGGTCTGTGCGGCTGGTACGCTTCCTGGGGGTCCGCTGTCTTTGTCTGTGGTGGTCCGGGGGGGGGTGTTCCGGGTGTGGGTTGGGGTCCTGGGGTGGTGGGGGTGGGTGTTGTTGCCCTCTTGGGTGTCCGGCCGCATGATGAATGGCTCCATGGCATCTGTTGCCCTTCGAATGTGGCCCTGGGCTGTGCTCCCTTTTGTGGTGCTGGCTGCCGTCCGACTTTACACCAGGTCAGAGCAGGTGTAGATTTCCTGGTGCTAACGTGCCTTATCGCCTGTTTTGTGTTTTTATCGCCGATGTGGCTGGTCGTTGTGAATGTTGAGGTGTGATGTTGTCGCGCCTTTTGGCACGGGAACGCCCACTCTGCATCTCATTAGCGATAGTTGTGTGGGTCCTCTGTGGAGATGTTTTTTGCGGCTGCTATCGCGGGTAAACTGGTGCTGTGGGCTGTTTACACCGGCTTGTGAATGGGGAGGTATATTTATCACGACTTTGGCTGCGATAAAGTGCCGTTAATTCGGCGATAGCTCCTTGTGAATATGCCCCAGTGTTTCTTGTTCTCGCGGTCTGTTGCATCTATCTGTCACACTTGTTGGTCCGTGCCATGGGCTTGCATGTTGCCTCCCCTGCTTCTTGGTAACTGTTTGCAGTGATTGTCTCGGTGACTGACAGCTCAAAATGTGCAACATTCGGCTGAAGCCTAATGTCAATTTAAGTTAGCTTGAGAAACAAAATTGAAAGCATAGTACAACATTATTAACCATAAGAAAGCATGCTGTCATCATTATAACATAAAAACTCTATAAGTGTAAATGCATATGTTATTTATCTGCTCCTCTACGTTACATTGTGACTTCTAAATCTGCTCAGCAACGTTATATGATAATGCATAAATGTAAAACACAAGTTAATGAATTAAGTCACACATTGAATATATGTATTATATACCATAACATATGAACAGAATGTGCACAGACGGTAGAGTTTAAATTACAGTGCTCCACCACCCAGTCGCAAAAAGACTAATATGTGTACCAATATGGCTCTGCAAATACTGTGAGTCGTGTTTACCACCAACTTCATTCAAACACAGGCTGCTGTTCACATTTTCTGGAGATATTTAAGTTTCATTGTTATAGTACCATAGACTGCATTTTATAAAATCAGTGGCGGCCGTGCAGGTTAGAAGGGTGGGGTGGTGGAGCGGGGCGAGGGCGGTACGCGGCGAGAGGAGGGGGAAGTCGACAGACAACGAAATTGGGAAAATTAAATAAATAAATAAATCCTACTCCGCTGTCTGTTGACTTCCCCCCACCCCACTGAACCCTGCAATACCCCGCCCCAACCCGCCTCACCCCACCTCAACGCAATTACCAGCAAAGGCCGCAACTGTATAAAATTCTGTAAGCAAATGTCAGTTTAGTGACATAAAGGTTATCTGCAAAACTCACCAAACTTACTTGTTAGCGTACCTGGTCACCCACGCCATTTCACAGTCTGCACGTTATATTTTAACTCTTCAAGTCTGAAGACTGCGGATTGCCTCAAGTTACCTAATTTAAAAAATGCTCCATGTTCTTGCAAATGTAAGGGTATTTGGGATCAACTCTGTGCAAGGGTAAATTCTGTATAAGCGATACTCCTGCTATGACGTTGCTTCAGTTTGATGCAGTTACGTTATATTGATGATGCACCCTTGCATGACCCATTCACATATGCACATACTCGCCTGTACTATTGTCTCTTCATTCATCCAACCATGCACCCAATCAGGCACATGTTCATCCATTCATGCGCTCATTCATTATTGCTCGTTCAATTCCACAATCCACAGAAACACAACTACAAATTTAGCATTTTCTTGTTTTTGTTAAAATAAAATGCATTTCTAGTGGACTTACAAATGCTAATTTATTTTTCAATTCAGTTCAGGCCATCCACAATTTTCGCAGGACATTTTCATATAACCCCTGGCATTATGACAACCCCCTAATGAGTCGGTAGTTGGTTCCCATCTTGCATTTGCTGTTTTCTGTTGCTTTTCACCATACTGCCATCACCACCCACCCCAGAAATCTATCTCCCACTTTCCTCTACTCCTGTTCGAATCAAGTATGCACCCATTTGAATGCAAATCTATATCTTTGATGCCGGATGAAAAACATAGCCCTAGATAAAGGGATCAAAAGCCATGTCCTTATGATTATATTTTGTTTTCAACTGGTATGTTTTTTTGATGTGAAAATAATTAATCTTTCTTCATATTCAAAAACTCTAGGGAGAAATCCTTGGAAATACTCAACAAGGCCAGTTTGTTTTCTCCATTAAGGCTTTTTCAATTCTTTGTAAATGTAGAAAAGTGTATTTTTGAAGTCAAAGTGCAAGTAAGTTAACAACTCGGTAAGTGGCGAAAGGTACATGCAGATTATTTTCATTTGTGCACGTGCTTCATATTAATTAGTGTTAGACCTGGCATCCTTGGCGTGGGTCTCCCTTCCATTTTTTCGTAATGCCTCCACTGTTGCCGATATGTTTTTGCTGGACTAGATGCTCATGGGCACTTTGCCGCTGCTAATCAGTGCCAAAGTGCAAGTGTTCCCTATCGTTAATTGATGTATGTATTAGTGACTCCATGACTGGATGATTGGTTTACTTGTCAGTCCCTAGTACAGTGCACTCAGTGTGCCCAGGGCTTGTAAATCCAATGCCGCTGGTGGGCTTGCAGCACGGGTTGTGCCACCCACAGAAGCGGCTTGTAAAATGTGTCTCAGGCCTGCCATCGCAGAGCCTGTGTGCAGCCTAGGGCTGCCATGTCGACTTGGTGAGTACACCCACTTACCAGTCCCTAAACCTTCCCTTTACTGCATGTTGGTCACCCCTAAAGTAGGCCCTAGGGCAGGGTGCATTGTAAGTATAAGGTAGGACATGCCCTGGTGTGTGTGGCATGTCCTAATAGTGAATTACAGCCATTTTCGTTTTTCACTATTGCAAGGCTACCTGCTCCCCATAGGCCAGAATGGGCAGACTGACTATTACACCTTATAGTCAGAACTGACCCAGGGAACATGGTAGAAAAACGAATTTAGTATGCCTGAACTCAGGATGATAAAATACATCTTTTAGTGAAGTTGGTTTTGACATTCTGTGTTTGAAAATACCACTTTTAGAAAGTGGGTATTTTCTTGCCTAACTATCCAAGCCTGCCTCTGCTAGGTTGTGTATTCCTTGTCTGGAGATTGAGTGACAGGGGCTGGGGGTGGCTACAGGAGACAGGGTGAGTCAGCGCAGGGCTGAATAGAAAGATCTGCATCCAGAGTGGAGGGAGGAGTTGCACCTGGGTCTGAATAGGGCTGTGCCTGCCTTCCACAATGCTGGCTCCACCTCCTGCCGGGCGGCTGAGCACTCTGCCCCACATTCTGAAAGGAAAGAAGGAGTCAGAAAAACAAAGTGCTCCAGGACTGACCAGAACTGGTTTTGGACTAGGCAGAGGCCTCTCTGCCTCCAGAGAACAAAGAGAATCAGGGTATAAGAGGGGCACCCAGACCCCAGGAAAATTAGATCACTTTTGGGAACAAGAAGAAACCTTTGCTGAGGAGCGGAACCAAGAAGAAACTGAGGAGAGACTATCCCTAAGCCTGAAGTGCTGCTTGGGGGATTGGCCTGCAGTGGTTTGCCTGACTGCCAAAGAAAGGAGAAAGGAACTTTTGCTTTGCTGTGACTTTCATCAACTTGTGAAGGATCTCCAAGGGCTTGGAAGAGAGCTTGCCCCCTGACCGAAGTCCCAGGACCATTGGACTTCACCCCTTTGTGAATTGCTGCTGGAAACTCTGTTTCAGTGGCTGCAGAGGTAGGGAGCTGTGACCGACTCTCACGACCGACTCGGTGTCCTGTAAGCACCGCATCGAAGCACCGTCTCGCCCTGCAACGCACGGCCCTGGTCTCACCGACTCCGTCAACGAGCCGCTGCCTGCACCGCATCGAGGGACAACGCGTCCTGCAACGCGTCGCTACGCCGAATCGAACTGGTCCGACCGACACGGTCACTGCTGCTGAGTTCGAGTCCTGTGACCGCACCGGAGTTGGGCACCGCCGCACGCTTTGCGACGCACCGCCCGACTCGCACCGCTGTCCGGACTGATCGACGCCAGCTCCTGAATCCGGCTCCGTCGCCGCACCGCAACCTGCCAGCACCGCATCGAAGCACCGTCTCGCCCCTGCAACGCACGGTCCTGGTCTCACCGACTCCGTCTCGACGACGTCAACGAGCCGCTGCCTGCACCGCATCGAGGGACAACGCGTCCTGCAACGCTTCCATTTTTGCATCGCGACCGCGACGAACAGCCATCCGGCTCGCACGCCCGTGCCTGCCGCTTCAAGTAAAAGGTACTGTGACCGAGTCTGTCTACGCTGTGTTGGCCCGTCTCGACGCGGTCAGCTGGATTTGTTAGACTCTGTTTGTTCTCGACATCGCCGTAGCCGAGAGGAGGCTACCGACTCGCACAGAACCTTGAATTAAGCCTTTTGATCAGAACTAAGTATTCTTAACAGTATTGTGGATTATTTTTGTCGTTTATGGTCTTGTGATAAATCTATATAAAGTATACCTATTTTTATAAATATATAACCTGTGTGGTGTCCATTTGTAGTGTTGTCACTTGATTACTGTATGTGTTCACAAATGCTTTACACACTGCCTCTGAACTAAGCCTGTCTGCTCGTGCCAAGCTACCAAGAGGGTGAGCAGGGGTTATTTCGGGAGTGTACCTACTTTCCCTGACTAGACTCAAGGGTCCCTATTTGGACAAAGGTACCTACCTCTGCCAACTAGAGACCCCCAAATCTAACATTGGTGGTCAGCGGTGAGGATTCTGGACTTGCATTTGTGACTCATGTACAGTGATTGGTGAACACTACTTAGTGAGTGCAGACCAAAACGCAACCACATACTTTTATAGCATTTTTTCTGGGATTTCCTATTTTTGCAAATGCCAAGTTCAGTCACTATGGAGAAACCAGCATCAGTAGCCTCTGTTGAGTGTGATTGGGAAGAAGAGAGGCTAGAATGCTACACCCTTAAGCAGCTCAGGCAATTCTGCAAAAAGTTTAAAGTGTCCATGACCGGGCTCTCCAGGAAGGAGGACCTTCAAAAGGCGCTGAGGGCCTGGGTCGAATCAAGGAGTGCCCCTGTGGAGGGGGCTGAGAATGCAGAAGGGCAGCTGGAGGGGCTATTGGGTCTAGGGGCTAGAAGACCACCTTCCCCAGTAGGTAGCAGTGTTTCTGCCAGAGGACTGTCTCCAGAGGAGTTGGAGGACAGGAAAGAGAGTAGGATGCACGAAATGGAGCTGACCAAGCTCAAGCTGAATGGGCAGTTAGAATTCGAAATGCAAACTAGGAAATTAGCCCTAGAGGAAAAGAAAATGCAGTTTGAACATGAGAAAGTTTTGAGGGAGTTGGAATTGAAGGCCAAGAGCTTAGAGATTACTCCCTCTGGTGGCAGTGTACCGCCTGTGCCTGTTGAAGCTAGGGTGTATATTCCAAAAGATGTGGTTAAGGAATTTTTTAAAAATGATGACATTGGGCAGTGGTTCAAAGCCTATGAGGTAGCCATGTCTTCCCACCGGGTCCCTGAGAAGGATTGGGGAGCGGGGTTGTGGGGACGGTTCCTCAGTGAAGGGCGGGATACCTTGTTGGATTTGCCCTCTGAAGTCTATAATTCGTACAGCCACATGAAGGATGCCTTAATGACTAGGTATGGTTTGACCCCTGAGCTTTATAGGCAAAGGTTCAGGAACTGTAGTAAGATTGAAAGCAGTACCTGGGTTGAATATGTGACCTTCTTTTGCAGAGCCTTGGATGGTTGGGTAAAGGGTAGCAAAGCGACTGATTTTCAGGCGCTCTTTGATTTGATTGCCTGGGAGCACTTGTCCGGTAATTGTTTTCCTGAGCTACGCCAGCACCTGATTGATAGTAAGCTGACTAACCCTAGGCAGCTTGTTGAGGAGGCGGACCGCTGGGTGAGTACCCGGGTCCACAAGGGTCACGTGGGAGACTCCGCCAAGGGTGGGCAGGGTCCCCAGCAGAAGAGTGGGGGACAAGGGTAAACAGAAGGAGTTCCATAAAGGGCCCCAAAGTAAACCCCAAGGGAACCAAGGGAAAGGTTCTCAGCCTCCCCTGAGAAGAAGCCAGTGGCCCTGACAGGCCCCCCTGTTCACCAGGGACCACTGGTATGTTACAAGTGTGGCGCCCCTGGCCACAAGGCAAACGATCCTCGTTGCCCTTTGCATGGAAAACCAGCACCCACCAGTGCAGTCCCCCGGCAGTTGGCTAGTGTAGCCCTGGGGGAGGAGTTGGGTGCCCAAGGTGGGGGGATCCCACAGTGTTTTCCCTTGTCTCATTAGGAGACTCTGAGATGGTCCCTAGGACCCCGCTGCCTGAGAACACTAAGAAATACAGGCAGTGGGTGACCATCAATGGCCATAGGGTGGAGGCTCTGAGAGACACAGGAGCCAGTGTGACAGCTGTCAAGTGTCACCTGGTGTCTAAAGAGCAGGTTATCCCTGATGCATTCTATCCGGTTGTTGCCGCTGACAACACAGAGAGTCACTGCAAGGTGGCTCAGGTTCCCTTTGAGTGGGGGGTCTCGGGTACTCTTCAAGTAGCTGTGAGGCCAGCCATGCCTGTTGACTGTTTGTTAGGGAACGATTTGGAGAGCTCACCTTGGGCTAAGGTGGAGCGGAGTGCGCATTTAGAAATGTTGGGCTTGCCTGATTGGGCATGTGTGACCACCCGGTCAATGGCAGCTAAAGGTGTTCAAGAGGACCTGGAGCCTGAGAGGGAGGCCCAGGTGCCTGCCGGAGAGAGAGGAGGCAGGGGGCGCGGGAAACCGGCCCTCGAAGTTCCCACGGTCCAGGAGGAGGCAGACCCTGAGGGGGATGCCCTGGAGCCTACAGGGGAACAGGTAGCTGAACTGGGGGACCTACCTGAGCTGACCCATTGGCAGCAAGAAGGAGGACCCTCCAGGGAAGAGTTCTGCGAGGAGCAGAACACATGCCCTTCTCTCGTGGGTCTGAGGCAACAGGCCACAGACCAGGCAGCAGGTGATCAGTCTGGATCACATTGGGTTTACTGGGAGAATGGTCTCCTGTATTCAGAGCCTAAGGTTGCTGAGCCTGGGTCAGCCCGTGTGCTGGTGGTACCCCAGCGCTTCAGAGCCTTCCTACTGGGGTTGGCTCATGATGTACCGTTAGCAGGACATCTGGGGCAGGACAAGACCTTTGACAGGCTTGTTACCCATTTCTATTGGCCCCAGATGCGCAGGAGTGCCGCCACTCACTGCAGGACATGCCAGACTTGCCAGGCAAGTGGAAAGAGTGGAGGAAGCACAAGGCTCCTCTCCAGCCATTCCCTGTGGTCAGCACCCCTTTGAACGGGTGGGTATTGACATTGTGGGGCCACTGGACCCCAAGACAGCCATGGGCAACAGGTTTATCCTGGTCTTGGTGGACCATGCCACCCGGTACCCTGAAGCCATCCCTCTGAGGACAGTGACGGCCCCCGTGGTGGGACGGGCACTGATGGGAATTTTCTCACGTGTGGGATTCCCTCAAGAGGTGGTGTCTGACAGAGGTACCAACTTCGTGTCCAAGTACATGAAGTCCCTGTGGCAGGAGTGCGGTGTAACTTACAAGTTCACCACTCCTTACCACCCTCAAGGAAATGGTCTGGTTGAGAGATTCAACCGGACCCTCAAGGGCATGATTATGGGTCTGGAAGAACCCATGAGGCGTAAATGGGACGTCCTCTTACCATGCCTGTTGTTTGCATACCGGGAGGTGCCACAGAAGTCTCTAGGGTTCAGTCCCTTTGAGCTCCTCTATGGACACCCGGTGCGAGGACCTCTGAGTTTGGTCAAGGAAGGCTGGGAGCAATCTCCCAGGAAACCTCCCCAGGATGTATACAGTTACATGCTGGCCTTCAGGAACCAGACTAGGCGTTTCAGAGAACTTGCTGAGGCAAATCTGGAAGCCAGCCAGGAGGAGATGAAGCGGTGGTACGACCAGAATGCCACTCTGGTAGAGCTTCAGCCTGGTCAGAAAGTGTGGGTCATGGCCCCTGTGGAGCCTTGTGCGCTCCAGGACAGGTGGACCGGCCCTTTTACGGTGGTGGAGCGCAAGAGTCCAGTTACCTATTTGGTGGACTTGCAGTCTCCCAGGAACCCCTTGCGGGTCCTGCATGTGAACCGCCTGAAGCCCCACTTGGAGAGGTCCCAAGTGGGCATGCTCTTAGCTACAGATGATGGAATGGAGGAGGAGACCGAGCCTCTTCCTGACCTCCTGTCAGCCCGAGAGCAAGATGGATCAGTGGAGGGAGTAAACCTCTCGACCTCCCTGACACCTGAGCAGCAGGGTGACTGTCGCCAACTGTTGGGACAGTTCCCTGACCTGTTCTCCCTGGTTCCCAGTGTCACTCATTGGTGCGTCCATGATGTGGACACTGGGGACAGTCTTCCTGTGAAGCACAAGGCTTACAGGGTGACTGACAGGGTCAGAGCCTGCATCAAGGAGGAGGTCTCCAAGATGTTTGCGCTAGGGGTGATTGAGTCCTCTAACAGCCCTTGGGCCAGCCCAGTGGTCTTGGTTCCAAAGGCTGCCGCGCCTGGTGCCACACCAGAACTCCGGTTCTGTGTGGACTACAGGGGACTCAATTCCGTCACCAGGACTGACGCCCACCCCATCCCCAGAGCTGATGAGCTCATAGATCGGTTAGGGGCTGCGCGGTACCTCAGCACGTTTGACTTAACGTCTGGGTACTGGCAGATCGCCTTGACTGATGGGGCAAAGAGAGGTCAGCATTCTCCACACCAGATGGGCACTACCAGTTCCGGGTGATGCCCTTTGGGATGAAGAATGCCCCTGCCACCTTTCAGAGGTTGGTCAACCAGGTGTTGGTTGGACTGGAGGATTTCAGTGCCGCCTACCTGGATGACATCGCAGTGTTCAGTGCCAGTTGGGAAGAACATCTGCGCCACCTCTGGGAAGTGTTGATGGCGCTGCGGAGGGCAGGCCTCACAATCAAGGCGAGTAAGTGCCAGATTGGGCAGGGTTCTGTGGTGTACTTGGGACACCAGGTTGGGAGCGGCCAGGTGGCGCCCCTCCAACCGAAAATTGATACCATTCTGGCTTGGGAGCCCCCCAAGACCCAGACAGAGGTGAGAGCCTTCCTAGGACTCACCGGGTATTACAGGAGATTCGTCAAGGGGTATGGCAGCATTGTTGCCCCCTTGACAGAGCTGACTTCCAAGAAGCAGCCCAGGAAAGTGATTTGGACTGACGCCTGTCAAAAAGCTTTTGACACCTTGAAGACTGCCATGTGCACGGCGCCTGTGCTCCAGGCACCCAACTTCTCCAATGAGTTCATTGTTCAGACCGACGCTTCAGAGCATGGTGTAGGGGCTGTTCTATCACAGATCAATGAGGAGGGCCTAGACCAACCTGTAGCCTTCATCAGTAGGAGGTTACTTCCCCGGGAACAGAGATGGAGTGCTATTGAGCGTGAGGCATTTGCTGTGGTCTGGGCACTGAAGAAGCTGAGACCATACCTGTTTGGGACTCACTTCCGGGTTCAGACAGACCACAGGCCCCTCAGATGGTTGATGCAGATGAGGGGTGAGAATCCAAAGCTGTTGAGGTGGTCCATTTCCCTACAGGGGATGGACTTTACGGTGGAACACCGCCCTGGTACAGAACACGCCAATGCTGATGGACTGTCCAGATTTTTCCGCCTTAGCGATGAGAACTCCCTAGGGGTAGGATAGTTCTCCCCACATTTCAGCTGGAGGGGACACGTGTTAGACCTGGCATCCTTGGCGTGGGTCTCTCTTCCATTTTTTCGTAATGCCTCCACTGTTGCCGATATGTTTTTGCTGGACTAGATGTTCATGGGCACTTTGCCGCTGCTAATCAGTGCCAAAGTGCAAGTGCTCCCTATCGTTAATTGATGTATGTATTAGTGACTCCATGATTGGATGATTGGTTTACTTGTCAGTCCCTAGTACAGTGCACTCAGTGTGCCCAGGGCTTGTAAATCCAATGCCGCTGGTGGGCTTGCAGCACGGGTTGTGCCACCCACAGAAGCGGCTTGTAAAATGTGTCTCAGGCCTGCCATCGCAGAGCCTGTGTGCAGCCTAGGGCTGCCATGTCGACTTGGTGAGTACACCCACTTACCAGTCCCTAAACCTTCCCTTTACTGCATGTTGGTCACCCCTAAAGTAGGCCCTAGGGCAGGGTGCATTGTAGGTATAAGGTAGGACATGCCCTGGTGTGTGTGGCATGTCCTAATAGTGAATTACAGCCATTTTCGTTTTTCACTATTGCAAGGCTACCTGCTCCCCATAGGCCAGAATGGGCAGACTGACTATTACACCTTATAGTCAGAACTGACCCAGGGAACATGGTAGAAAAACGAATTTAGTATGCCTGAACTCAGGATGATAAAATACATCTTTTAGTGAAGTTGGTTTTGACATTCTGTGTTTGAAAATACCACTTTTAGAAAGTGGGTATTTTCTTGCCTAACTATCCAAGCCTGCCTCTGCTAGGTTGTGTATTCCTTGTCTGGAGATTGAGTGACAGGGGCTGGGGGTGGCTACAGGAGACAGGGTGAGTCAGCGCAGGGCTGAATACAAAGATCTGCATCCAGAGTGGAGGGAGGAGTTGCACCTGGGTCTGAATAGGGCTGTGCCTGCCTTCCACAATGCTGGCTCCACCTCCTGCCGGGCGGCTGAGCACTCTGCCCCACATTCTGAAAGGAAAGAAGGAGTCAGAAAACAAAGTGCTCCAGGACTGACCAGAACTGGTTTTGGACTAGGCAGAGGCCTCTCTGCCTCCAGAGAACAAAGAGAATCAGGGTATAAGAGGGGCACCCAGACCCCAGGAAAATTAGATCACTTTTGGGAACAAGAAGAAACCTTTGCTGAGGAGCGGAACCAAGAAGAAACTGAGGAGAGACTATCCCTAAGCCTGAAGTGCTGCTTGGGGGATTGGCCTGCAGTGGTTTGCCTGACTGCCAAAGAAAGGAGAAAGGAACTTTTGCTTTGCTGTGACTTTCATCAACTTGTGAAGGATCTCCAAGGGCTTGGAAGAGAGCTTGCCCCCTGACCGAAGTCCCAGGACCATTGGACTTCACCCCTTTGTGAATTGCTGCTGGAAACTCTGTTTCAGTGGCTGCAGAGGTAGGGAGCTGTGACCGACTCTCACGACCGACTCGGTGTCCTGTAAGCACCGCATCGAAGCACCGTCTCGCCCTGCAACGCACGGCCCTGGTCTCACCGACTCCGTCAACGAGCCGCTGCCTGCACCGCATCGAGGGACAACGCGTCCTGCAACGCTTCGCTACGCCGAATCGAACTGGTCCGACCGACACGGTCACTGCTGCTGAGTTCGAGTCCTGTGACCGCACCGGAGTTGGGCACCGCCGCACGCTTTGCGACGCACCGCCCGACTCGCACCGCTGTCCGGACTGATCGACGCCAGCTCCTGAATCCGGCTCCGTCGCCGCACCGCAACCTGCCAGCACCGCATCGAAGCACCGTCTCGCCCTGCAACGCACGGCCCTGGTCTCACCGACTCCGTCTCGACGACGTCAACGAGCCGCTGCCTGCACCGCATCGAGGGACAACGCGTCCTGCAACGCTTCCATTTTTGCATCGCGACCGCGACGAACAGCCATCCGGCTCGCACGCCCGTGCCTGCCGCTTCAAGTAAAAGGTACTGTGACCGAGTCTGTCTACGCTGTGTTGGCCCGTCTCGACGCGGTCAGCTGGATTTGTTAGACTCTGTTTGTTCTCGACATCGCCGTAGCCGGAGGAGGCTACCGACTCGCACAGAACCTTGAATTAAGCCTTTTGATCAGAACTAAGTATTCTTAACAGTATTGTGGATTATTTTTGTCGTTTATGGTCTTGTGATAAATCTATATAAAGTATACCTATTTTTATAAATATATAACCTGTGTGGTGTCCATTTGTAGTGTTGTCACTTGATTACTGTATGTGTTCACAAATGCTTTACACACTGCCTCTGAACTAAGCCTGTCTGCTCGTGCCAAGCTACCAAGAGGGTGAGCAGGGGTTATTTCGGGAGTGTACCTACTTTCCCTGACTAGACTCAAGGGTCCCTATTTGGACAAAGGTACCTACCTCTGCCAACTAGAGACCCCCAAATCTAACAATTAGCAAAAGCAAGTAATTATTTTTTTAAATTAATAGAATATAAGAAAGGAAAAGAATCGACATCCATATGTAAACAGTTTTTCAAAATAAAATACTCACTTGAAAATGTGACCATGTAATAAAAGAATGTATTATAAATACGGTCTGAATAAAGGAGACATACTGCTTTTGAAGGTTGCTTCAATTGAATTACAGGAATGCCAATAGTTTTAGCTTATCATTTATTGAAAGAAGCGTTGGCAAAGCCAGTAGGTCTCTCTTTATTATGACCTGCTCAATTCAGCCTTTGTTGCTTTAATGTTAAATATTCTCTGTGTCATGTATGACAGTGTTACTACTCCGGGAATAGGAGGCAAGATCATTTTGAATGCTAGAATTAGTAAACCTATGATTATAGTGGTAATAGCATACCGCAAGCGACAGAATGCAAAGGTCAGCTTAAGATATTGAACCGGCTCATGGTGTTTCACAATACATAACCAATAACATGGTCCCATGGAAAATTGAATAAAAAAGAAAACCATGGGGCATATTTACAGAGAAATGGCGCAGCGCGGCACTGCAAGCAATTTAGCTGCACTGCACCATTTAAAAAAAAGCAGGGATGCGCCATATTTACAAGAATACGGTGCACAACTGTGTTTTCCCTTGCGCAGGTGCTAAAAAAGCTGTCTAGCACCAGCTCAGGAACCCTTGCACCATGGTGCAAGGATGGCTGCAATGCAGAGATTTTTGTGTTAATTCAGGAAGGGACACCTTCCTGCACAAAAACATCCATTAATGGTGTTTTGATCCTTCTATGTGTGCTGCAGAATGCAGCATACATAGAAAGAGCAAAAAATGAGGAGAAATAAAAGCATTTCTCCTCGTTGCGCCAGTCTCACCTCTCCTTTTGAAAGGTGTTAATTTAGATTTACAGATCCTTGTAAATCTGGGGCAGTGTCATAAAGCAATGGGTGTTGCGTGGGAATACCCACAGCAACACAGATTGCACGCCCTTTTGCCGCAGAAAACTGTGGTGAGGAGGGCCATATTTACAAACCAGTGTTAAGCCACACAAAGTGGATATGGATCAGGGCATTACACAACAGGAGCATCAGAAAAAGTGACGCTCCGGTGGCGCAATACCCTTGTAAATTTACCCCTGTGCTTGTACTCTTTATTAGGTAGGCAGACTGGTTTGTTTTTCTGCTTAAAGTATTGCAGGCCTGATTTACAAAAAAATGATGCAGCGCAGTGCTGCAAGCCATTCTGCTGCACAAAGCTGCGTCATTTTAATAGCACAGGGATGCATCATATTAACAACAATACGATGCATCTGTGTAGTTTCCTCGGCACTGGCGCACAATTGGCTGCCATGAGCCAGCGCAGGCACTCTTGTGTCATGTTGCAAGGGTGCCTGCATTGCGGGATGATTGCTTTTAATAAATCATTGATGGCATTTTCCTGTTTCTATGCATGCTGCAGATTGCAGCACGCATAGAAAGAGGAAAAACAAGGAGAAATAAAATTATTTCTCCTCGTTGGGCCATTCCTATAGGATTCTGACGCATTCCCAATTTTACAAAACTTTGTAAATCTGGGGATGTGTCAGGTTCCATGTATGTTGCGTGGAAACACCCACAGCAACACCCGTGGAAAGCCCCTTTCATGCAGAGTAACGCGTGAAAGGAGCCCATACTTACAAGTGCATGAATAGTCACGCCGGGTGACTTTACGTGGCCTTGTAAATATGGGCAGGCACACTGCGCCGCCGGTGTGTCAAAAAATGTTACGCACCAACGGTGCACTGGCCTTGTAAATGAGGCCCTTTCTCTTTTTTCAGAGGCCTTCATTGCAGAAAAAAAGGTGTAGGTAGGAACAAATAAAATAGGCAAATAAGCTTGTTGACGTTTTATAGTAGTTATATATTATCAATAACTTCCATAACAATTACAACCATTTAGTTTGGGATGCTTAGTGTAGTTAGCACACGCTACAAATGACTTTATTTACTTTCCTTGCAAATCAATGGGACTCAAAGACACAAATGAACATGTTATGAAGTATGTGCAAATACCAATAGGAACATCTCTTGCATACAAATAATAGTCAAACAATGAAGATAATATGTTATACGTTTGTGCTTATGTTTGCACAAATACTGCACATTTGCACATGTTGTAGGCCTTGTCGAAATTTCAGTTACACTGGTGTACCCACACATAATTTTGTGAATTTTGAATTATGTTTGTTAAGTGAAATGATGCCATCACACCACTTGGCATGAATATGTCCCTTTCTCCAGCAGAATTTTAGCATCAATGACACAAACAGCTTTAACTGCTTTTTTGTTCCATATCTATGTCATCATGTCGCTGTTTCAAAATCACTAAATCCATGAAATGCCTGAAATTAGTACATATTTAGAAAATTTCTGATCAAAATGCTATATAATGCTGTGAATTAGAAATAAATAAATACATACATACATTATAAAAGTTCATTATCCCTTTACAGACTCTGGTGCCTCGAAAAACAAACATTAGGCTCTGACCTTGTTGTGTAAGTTTCTGAAAGTAATATACATTGCTTAGAGCAAACCTCCATTAGTGTGAAAATGTTTTATCACTTTTATTATGCTCAGTGAAATCGTATTTAATTCATGTGTGCAACTTCTTCTCTGAGAAAATCCAAATAATTTACTGTGTTATCTCTATTATTTTTTTAAGTCTAGATCAAGGGTCTCCAACCTTTTATGTAATAAGAGCTATTTATGCTCAACAAAAATCACTGTGAGCTATTCATATTGTTTGTGTTGTAATAGTGACTACATCAGACTGTTACATTAGTGGCCACCAAATGCAAGATTACCAGCCGTGATCACCTCAGTGCATCAAGAGGGCTTACAGCAGTAATGAAAAAGGCTTTGTCAATTTAGAATGCCTGTACGTAGGTAATGCATCGCCAGCTACAGCTGCAGTGCCCTGCCACGAAAGTAATTGTGGGGCATATCATCAACGAGGCGATAAAAAATTATCGCCGCTTTTGCGTCCGTTTTCGGACAAAAAGCGGCGATAATTTTATTGCCTAATCAGCAAAGTCACGCTATCGCGTGAAACCTTGCATTAGCGCCTGTTCTCTGAACGCCCAGCTTTGCATTTCTAATGAGATGCAAAGTGGGCGTTCCTGCCCTGACATAACTGGAGAAATGTCGCTAAGCGACATTTCTCCAATTATCAATGGGCACACTAACCTGCAGAGCGACAAGCAAAGTAGCGATAACCTCTGTTATCGCTACTTTCCTTACGCCTGCTTCAAGACTGACTTAGCCATGATATCCTATGTAAGGTGGATATCATGGCTAAGTATGCCTTGCCCTATCATCAAGCTATCGCTAATCTTTATGAGATTATCGCTGGATTTCCAGCGATAATCTCACATTTGGCAGTTAGCGCTTGGAATTTTATCGCTTTTGTGATAAGCATTGCTAATAGCACGCTATCTCAGCGATAAAATTCCACGTTACCCGGCGATAATTATCCTAGCGCTAAGTGCGCTTAGCGATAATTATCGCCGGTCCTTGATGATATGCCCCTGTATTAGTAATAAGTTTCCCCACATGATTTATCACTCAAAAATCAGCTTTAATATATTCTAGAGTTTCAGCCATTTTTTCTCCAAACATCAGCGTATGAGTTCTGAAAATACACACTTGAAAAATACACTTTTGGCTTATATGGGTTAATTTAACGAAGCAAAATGTTCCAATTTAGAAACTGGGATAAACAGAGGAGAACTACTGGGAGGTAGCTGGAGAGCTACCAGTAGCTCACGAGCGACTCGTTGGAGAAGCCTGGTCTAGATATATTAAGCACTGCTGTGAACATATGATTGCTAAACAAGGCTTGGTCCCATATGCTGTGATGAAATGGCATGAGTGTTTGGCTTGGCAGGACAACCCTACTGCTGAAGGCCTAACCTGACTATTGGTGAGTACAAGGTTAGATGGTCATTGACTGCACTAGGCTTTCCCTGAAAAATGCCAAAACATCAATAACAATTGTTAGTAAGAACTCATTTGGATTCCACAACTATAAACTCCATTGCAATAAAATTCAGTAGAATAAACAACTGCTTTTTTTCATTATAAAACGATCTTTAGGCAAAAATGGTTCACATTGGTGTCAATTACAAGAACAATTATATAATACATGGGTTAATAGTCCTATGTATTCAATGGCAAACATAGAACTCAGGTGCACCTGGCATGGCTCGTGGGTGGGAGGGCGATCACAGGAGGATGCGGGGGGGTCGCACGAGGGGGGAGGGAGTGCACTTAGTAAAAAAAAAAAACTTACCTTGACCCGGGTCCCGCGTCGCTGCTCCTGCTCTCTTTGAATTTGAGCAACAGTGCAGCGTTGTGATTGGTAAGCACCCAGGCTCCCTGACCAATCACAACGCTGCAGTGTAGCGTTGTGATTGGTCTGAGCATCCTGGTTCGACGCTCAGCCGGGGAATGGGGGCCTGGGCATGTTCTTCATGCAGGCTGTAATGCAGCCTGCATGGAGAACGGGGAAAGTGCGCATGACTGGTTTGGGTGGCCCGAGAGGGCGCACCAAACAGTCATTGCACACTTTGGAGTGGGCAAACTACTCCTCCCTGGCCTGCTCAGTGAGCAGAGCAGCCCAGCCCACCTGCAAAGAGGCAGGAAACAGAAAATGATAATGTTGGACTTGGCCCTTTTTGCAGGGTCATCCCTGAACTTTTTGCCTTCCTCCTAGTCTTTATTTTGACCTGGTGTTGGTTGTTTTAGGACTCTGGGCACTTTAGCACTGCTGTCCAGTGTAAAGTGTGTGTGCTCTCTGTGGTAAACATGGTAAGATTGGTCTACACCTGTTTGGCGTATTTAATTTACCTATCAGTCCCCAGTAAAGTGCTATCTAATATACCCGGGGCCAGTAAATTAAATGCTACTCATGGGCTTGCAGCGCTGATTGCGCCACCCACCAAAGTAGCCTTTCAAACCTGTCTCAGGCCTCTGCCAATGCAGGGCCTGTGCGCGCAGTGTTACTGCCGCTGTGACGTGACACCTTTTACTGCATGTCAGTCACCCCTAAGGTAGGCCCTAGCTAGCCCTATGGGCAGGGTGCATTGTAGGTGAAAGGTAGGACATGTACCTTAAGAGTGTGACATGTCCTAGTAGTGACAAACAGCCATTTTGGTTTCTCACTGCTGTGAGGCTGCCCTCTCATAGGAATGCATTGGGGATTCCCTGATAAGTGTTTCAGTGGTAATTCCTGATATGAGAGGAGCAGCGTGGTCAAGTTTGGTATGTTTGGAATAGTAATAATAAATGCTGCGTAATGGTGTGTGCAGATTTATTATCACTATTTTAGAAATGCCACCTTTAGAAGTTGGCATTTCTGTGTGCTATGTGTCTCTGCCTGCCTGATGTGTAGTGCATGTCTGGCTCTGGAGTGACAGGGGCTGGTGAGGTGTGTGGCTCCAGAGGGGCTGGGTGAGTCAGCGCTAGGCTGAATGGGCAGTTCTGCATTTGGAGTAGTGGGAGGAGTAGTCCCTGACCCTGAATGGGTCTGTGCCTGCCTGGGTGAATGCTGGCTCCGCCCCCCTGTGGTGTGTCTGAGGACCGAGCCCTCACCTGACAAAGGGGAGTAGAAGCACTGTAAACAAGGTGATCCAGTACCCCCCAGAACCAGTTGAGACTGGTTCCCCAAGCCCTGTGCCAGGGCAGAACAAAGAGAAACCCTGTATAAATATTGGGGCTGTGACCCCATGTTGGTGTGCTCTTTTGGGTGCTGGAACTGCTGGGCCCCAGGAGGAACCACCACGAGGGATCACCCCTCTGCTGGAGGGCCCTGTGAGCTGGCCTGCCTGGGCCCAGCTCTGCGGGACTTTGGGGCGAGAGGAAAGGACTGCTCCTGTGTTTTGGCACCCCTATGTGCCCAACTTGCCTTTTGAGCTCTTGGCTCCTAGCGCCTCGTGAGCGCTTCAAGGGTTCTGCTGAAGGCGTCCCAGGACGGGATGAGCGCTTGTGCCCTGCAGCGCTGGGCTGCAGCATGTCCTGATGGAATCCCAGCATGGGGATTCCCCTGCGCTGCCTGGGAAAGGAGCGGGAGCCCACCACGCATGGTGGTGAAGTGGGAGTCTACCCCGCATTTTTGTGCTCCTTTGGAAGCGGGAGCCTACCCCGCACTTCTGGGCCTCTGGGAGAGGAGCCGTGGAGATCGGTGAAACCGGAAGCCAGGCGCCTGTGCCAAACTGTGGGTGGGGCCAGCCCCATCAGCTGAGAGGAGCCTCGTGGGCTCCATTTCTGCTTCCCCTGCCTTGGACCAGAGTGAGGAGAAGCAGAAGACAGGCGACAGACGCCTGGTGGTGAGGAGAGGGGCTTGACCAGAGTCTCTCCAGGCGGCCGGTGCCGAGGGGAAGCCGCTAGTCAGCTTCCTGTGCATAGCGAGGCACACTGTTGGTGCCTGGATCGGGCGAAGAACAGCCCCAGTGAGTGGGGGCTGAGCTTGGAGCAGTGTTGGTGCTCCCAAGGTACGGTTGGTGCCATTGCTTGTTTTTCTGCCACAGCTGCACCGCGAGAGCACGGTCAGCTGCAATGCAGGGGCAGTTGTGTTTGGAAGTCCCGGAGTGGGGCTTCGGAGGCACCGTGGTGCCAAGGCTAAATTTCTCCAGCTGCACCACGAGAGCGCGGGCAGCTACAACGTCGGGGCAGTTTTGAGTCTCATGGGGAGGAAAGGGTGAGTTGCACCCCCCGCCCCTGTGCCTCACGCACATCTGTTCTTCTGCTTTGGCAGCCAGAGGGCCAGTTGGAAGGTCCTAGGATGTAGCGCCCTGACTTTTGAGACAGAGGGCATTTGGACCCTATGGAAGGCCAGTTGGCCTGGGGTCACTTTTATGGTGTTGTGAGGGCGCAAGGCCCCAAGGTGGTACCTAATGCTATTACATAATGTGTTTATGCCAAATGTAATGCATAATGTGTTTATGCCTAATGTGATGCAGACATAATGCGTTTATGTTGCTTGTGATGATGCTGAGTACAGTATTTCACCAGTAGTTACTGGTTGTTTTATACTTGCTACTTGTGCTTTCTAATGGTTCAGACAGAGGCCTGATTGGCCCTGTCATGTACATAATCCCCTGTGAATTACTACCTGGTGCCAGTTGGCACAGTGTATATTGTGTGGTTATGATTCTAATGTGTTTATGATAATACAAAGGCTATTTTTTATATAACTTTGTGTGGAGTCTCTTTTGTCGTGTGCCGAGTGTGTCGCTGCTGTGTGTGTGTGTTGCGCAAAACGTTTTACACATTGCTTCTGGGATAAGCCTGACTGCTCGTGCCAAGCTACCAAGGGGGTGAGCAGAGGTTATCTTCAGCGTGTAACTCCCTTGCCCTGACTAGAGTGGTGGTTTCTGCCTGGCTTAGGCGCTTGCCCTAGCCAACCAGAAATCCCTTTTCTAACAGATAATAACTGAAAGTTATTATCATTTTATGTTTCTGCTTCTCACACTGCTTCAAAGCAGTGGGACGACGCTCCTCCTCCATAGTGGATGAACTGCCCCTGATAGAACTTACAAATTAGGACACAACAAACCACTTTTGATGGAAGAAAAAGAAGCAATTTCGCTAATGTCATTCAGGCATTAATTAAAATAGCAAAATAGCAAAAGCATTGCAGTAGCAAATCAACACACAGTGCAATGTGTCTCCAGTGTCAAAGCCCAAACTTCTATGTGACCACAATCCAAGAGTAAGTGAAGGCTTTTATCACAGTGACGGACAACTGATAAGGATAACAACATATTCTACAGTAAAGTAAAATGAAACAGACACATTTCCCGTTTGTCTTTTACAAGGCGTGTCAACAACATTTCGACCCTTAGTTAGGATATTAGGGTCTCATCAAGACTAAAAAGATGCGTAGGAAAATATGAACGCAGCTCAAGAATGATTGCTCAGATGTTTTGAGCACCTTCCAGGCACCTGCCTTTCAGAGAGCACAATAGCATGGTACATATGAGATTACCACTTTAGAGCATTTTTTTCATTTTCCTTTTCCTCATTTTCTATTTAGGATGTGCCCTCATCTTTTTAGAAACATGAAAATGCCTTATTGATGATGGAAGCCTTCTCTTTAGTAGGTCAGTTTTAAAGAGTTTAGAAGATTTCTGATTAGACTAGCTAGTCAGAGATTAGAGTTTTCTTTGAACTTAGTTGTTGTTAAGATGGGGTCTTCTGCATGGAAACAGGTGAATTAAGCAGGGGAATTAATCTGTCTGAATATGGCATAATATTTTCAGATAGGCTTGGTCATGGTTAATGGTCAATGTGTTTAGAAACATTCTTCCAAACACTGCCAGTTTCATGATTACTGATGACTGAGTTCAATGATGGCTCTAAGTCATTTTCTACATTTAGTCTTTGACGTAGGAATGGATATTCCTTGTTTTGGTATCAAAGTCTCAGGTTTCCATTGATTGATTCTCTTGCACGATACAAAATGAAGTCCAGAATTAGTTATTTCCTGGAGTTACTTATATTTCACAATTGGGAAGAAAAAGGGCACAATCAATACAACTATGACCCTCAATATTTATGACACTTACAGTTTCGGATCAATGTAGAACCTGCTACTCTAATCCAAACTTCAGTACCAAACTAACAAAAGAGTAGAACTGGAGGTAGTGTTGGGGAGATGGCTCTTGCCCGAGTCATCATCCTTTTCTCCTCATGAGTGTTGTTGAGTCTATGAATGAGGGCTTAAAAGATGTACAGTAGTTCAAAAGGTGAAATTTATTTCAACCAAGGGGAGGCCCATATGTGGCAAAGCTCTCTCCTGCCTGTGTCCTCGACCAACTCTCCAAAGAACAATTAGATAAGAACTCTCAGCGTGACTAGAACCACAACACAGAATACCAGCCAAAAGAAAATAAAGATAAGCAAACATGCTATCTAAATGAAGATAGTATTACCTCTTAACAAGATAACCTCTATATCATATTCTCTCCAAACAAAACAAAAGAAACAAAAAATGAAAGTAAACAATAAGTGCAAATAAAAATCCTTAAACTTAAACTTTGCAAGAATGGAAATATTGCTAGATGACCTACCATTAGCCAAATGTGACAAGATTGTATCCTGGATAATCTGAGAACAAGAAGGTAGTTGGTCAAAGGAAATAATACTAGTAGGGTCACACTTTAAAGAAGGAAACAATGATTTTTAATGATTTGAACCTAATAAACCTGAAATAGAAGCAGTTGAAAATATTGAACCATGTGTGCAAGCATTATCAGTTGAAAGTGTTAATTCTGAAGATTCTTTCGCCTTGAGCCACTATGAATTCTCCAGTTGACTGTCACCAAAGGCAGAATCAACATTAGCCCTCTCACCTTTGGCAACAGAATTTTTCTATGCCTGCTCCTAAGACAATCTTACAAGACACCTCCAAATCCACTACCCTTTTCTAGAAAGCAAAACAGCACCCTGTGAACGTTTCACAACCTCCACTGAAGAAGTGAATTTTGACTCTTCTTTGCTTATTGTTTTTTTTGTAAGAACTCAATTGCCAACATTCAATTCCAAAGTTTTAGAATTATGTTTTCTGTCAAAATATGACTTACTTACGGCTTGCTTATGTAAAACCATAGCAGCAACTTCCTGTTTTACACAAAAAAATGCCCTTATCAGAATTTCAATGTAAACTCTTAATCCAACATGGACATAATGTAGACATGGGATATCCCTAAAACAAGAGTTTAAATGGTGACACATCTATTGTGCTGCGTGGCAGGATTAAATATGTCCAAAGTTTCTGTCTTAAAAACTCTTCTACAGGTCCATCAATAGCGACCGCACTTTGAACACAGAATTTCAAAAACTTGTGCATTCTCTCTACCAAACCATTAGATGTAGGTGAATACAAAGCTACTTGTAAGTGTTTGATATGCAATGAATTTATAAAGTCTTTTATTTAGGTGGATATGAAATAAGTGCTGTTCCTTTGCAGAACCTTGACATGCTGACCATTTTTTGCACAATTTTGACCACAGCCATGGAATTAGTTGCAGATGTTAAGTCAACATAAATCCATTTTGAAAAATAGTCAACTAAGATCATAATGAACAGTTTGTCAACTGACAACATTTCCAATGGACCAGGAAAATTCAATGCTACTTTAGACCAGACATAATCTGGTAAAGGAACAATATGCACAGCAGTCTCAAATATTTTCCAACATTTGTCAGAAAGCAGACAAGTATCACAAGATGCTACCGACTTAGAAACTTGTGAGTTCATAAGTGGCCATCAAAAGTACTATTTTAGATTTTTTACAAGCTCTAATCACACCTAGATGACCCTCATGAGCAAGTTTAATTAAAAGAGACATGGAAAAAATACATATCATGCCACATCAAAATTTCCTGAACAATAGACAATTTGTTGACAACCTGTGGAAATAGTTTCATGGTAGTTTCTAAGTTCCTTTCATTTGGCCAACCTTCTTTAACACATTTTAAGACTACTTAACAAAGAAATATTTTTCAAAGCCTCAATCCATTCTTGTGTAGAATCCACACATTTGTAATCCAGACAATAATCAATCAGTTGCACAACACACTCTATATCAACTAGAAATTCAACTTGTCAACCTATATGGAAAGGCATTCTAGAAAGGCAATCTGCCCTGATGTCCTTACTCCAGAAATGAGTTTAAAAAAGAAATTATACGCCTAAAATTGGGACAGCCTGAGCAAACCCTGCACACGCCTTGTCCATTCCATGGACATTAAGCATATGAATTCAGGGCATGCGATCCATTAAAATGTCAAAATGAGAACCCCTTCAAAATGTTTTATATTTATCAAATGTTCAACAACATGCCAATGTATCTTGTTCAATTGTGCTAAATATAGTAGGTTTCAGGCTGTTTTAAGCAGTAAGAATCAAATGCAATGCTATGTTCTTTATCGTTAACCCATTATGACAAGACAGCACCTAACATTGGCTGGCTTGGATCTTGCGGTCAAAAACATTGTTTACTGGAATGAAAGGAGAAGAAGCAGGTGCAGACAATGGCTTGATCTTAGCTTAATTGACAATATTGGACCAAATAAATATCTCCCCGTTTTTAAGTAAATTGTGTAATGATTTTACAATAGAGGCATACTCTTGAATAAAATGAGAATAATACTTGCACAGTCATAAGAAAAATGTTAATGTATCCTTGTCTTTGGATGAAGCATCATCTTAAATGGCCTGGATAAATGAGAATAGGTATAAAGCAGTGACCCAAATACTCAAGTACTTGGATCAAATACTGGCATTTGTCACGCCCTAGGGTGATACCAACATTTCAGAAAATATTAAGAACCCATTCTAGAATCAAATTGTGTTCATGTACGGTCTGAGCAAATATCAGAACATCATCCTGGTAAGCCAGCACATCTGTAATACTAATCAAAATTGTGTTCATCGGCTTTTGAAAAGCACTTGCTGTGGAGGCCAACCCAAAAGGCAATCTCAAAAACCTAAACACACCAAAGTGTTTGACAAAATTGGATAATTTTTGTGTTTTCGCAGGAAGAGGGATTTGGTTGCCATCTGACCTTAAATCTAGGATTGAAAATAACTTGGCTTAACCTAAATTTGCCAACAAATCATTTTAGATAATGGGAGGCAACCTATAAAGATTTTTTTATTGAGTGTGTGAAGGTCTGCACACAAGTGAATTTCCCCAGTTCAGGGCCAGACAGGCTACCGGGCATTTTGTTCTGAATAAACAATGGAAAAACAAATGGTTTTTAAGTATTCTTTAAAACCATTTGTTTTTGCACTGTTTATTTAGAAGGGCTGCAAGTAGAAACATGGCTGGCAGGTCCCCAGCAACAAAATCGGCCCCCACACCCAAATGACTGGGAGACATTCTGGCCAAGGCAGAGTTTTCTTTTTACAGATAATCACAACAGGTCTAAACGTTTAAGCCAAGTTAGTCATTTGAATGGTGCCCAAACTAGTTTACCTATCTAACAATTTCCTGTGTTCATTCCATATACTCAATGCTACTGGCTTTTCTTTCTGCATCACTGGAATTGCATTTTTAAAATCTAATCAAGTGTTCAAACTTTTTGATGGTACGAATTTTCCCATTTTACATTTCAGGAAACTATTCTACAACCTTTTTCACAGTATCTTCAGTAATATTTTCCACAAAAAATGGGCATGTTAGCAATAACAACTGGCGTATCAGAACCAGGCACCAGCATCAAACCTAACTTTGCCAGATCCTGCCACACTACAATTTTCCTCCCTTTAATAGCCACATACATTTTTGGCACAGTTACAAGGCACTTTTTTGTGTCACTAAAATATCCTAACATATCTATGTCCAGTTCACCATAGGCCTTGGGATGTACATCTGGTTTGGTTAAATGTAAAATTTCCCCCAGTATTTGTTGACTAGGATATCAGATATATTAGAACATTGGAATGTTGGGCGCTCCATTGAAGACAATGGAGTTGCTCTGGGCTTATAATGGCTGGTATAAGCCCAGCGCTCCAACATTCCAATGTTTGTCTTTCTGTTTCTCCATTTTTAATTTAGAACATTCTACCCTTAGTGGGTGGAATGTTCTAATAGCCTTATAGCCCTTGTGTCTCAGGCTATACCGGCTATTAAAGTCCCGCTCCCTTGTTAAAGGCCCTCACCTGCGGCTCAGGCCTATAACTCGGGATCAGGGCCTTTAACAGCCGGTATAGCCCTCGGTAGCGGGCTATAAGGCTATATTAGAACATTGGAATGTTGGGAGCTCCATTGAAAACAATGGAGTAGCTCCGGGCTTATAATGTCTGGTATAAGCCCGGAGCTCCAACATTCCAATGTTTCTTTGTTCACAGCTGTGGCTGTGAACAAAGGCTTCAGGGAGCCTGATGGGATTTAAATCCCCTCGCGCTCCCTGAAGCCTTTGTTTTATTTGTTAGAACATTGTGCCCTCTAGTGGCAGAATGTTCTAATAGCCTTATAGCCCTTCGTAGCTGGGCTATACCGGCTATTAAAGTCCTGCTCCCTTGTTAAAGGCCCTCACCTGCGGCACGGGCCTATAACTCGGGATCAGGGCCTTTAACAGCCGGTATAGCCCTCGGCAGCGGGCTATAAGGCTATATTAGAACATTGGAATGTTGGGAGCTCCATTGAAAACAATGGAGTAGCTCCGGGCTTATAATGTCTGGTATAAGCCCGGAGCTCCAACATTCCAATGTTTCTTTGTTCACAGCTGTGGCTGTGAACAAAGGCTTCAGGGAGCCTGAGGAGATTTCAATCCCCTCGCGCTCCCTGAAGCCTTTGTTTTATTTGTTAGAACATTGTGCCCTCTAGTGGCAGAATGTTCTAATATCCTTATAGCCCTTCGTAGCTGGGCTATACCGGCTATTAAAGTCCCTCTCCCTTGTTAAAGGCCCTCGCCTACGGCTCGGGCCTTTAACGCTGGAGCGGGCCTTTAATAGCCGGTATAGCCCGCTACGACGGGCTATAAGGCTATATTAATATATGCCAGAATCAGCCATCAAAACCAATTACACAGTGTCAAGAGTAACATCACACCAAGGGCCTTTCAGCTTTCAGAATTATCTTTATTATCATTTAAAATAAATCATAACTTCACTCATCTGTACCCACCTCTACAGTATTGACATTGACTGGCATTTTACCACTCTTACACACACTATGAAAATGTCCTGTTTCCTTGCATTTGTTGCACTGTTTACCAATCGGTGGACAATAAGTATTATTACTAGTGTGTGTCCTGGAGCCACACCTGTAGCATACAGGAAGAACTTTTCTTTGAACACTCCTAAATGTTTTATCTATCACAGAGAGAGCAGCCACTGGTTCAACATCTTACAGTGAGTTAATTGGCATTGAGGTATTTAAATTATGTTCTGCTTTTGGCGAATCAATCATTTCAGACAATGCTGATCCCTACATCTTAGCAGACATTCCTGTATCTTTTTTGATGAACAGCTATACACAAATTGGCCTCCTATATACGTGTCAAGAGATTTGTCAAGAGCCTTGGAGCTGAAATATATTCTTCTACACTTTCTTCTTGATTTTGTGTCCGCTTGAAAAATTAAATCTTTCCAATAAAACACTTGGCTCCTCTGAAAATGTATTCTTAATCCTGGCAATAGCTTCCACACATTGCCAAACTGACCTGGTGGAAGATCAACCTCAAGTAAGTTGTCAAAAACTTTTGATCTTCCAGGTCAAAATGACTGTATAAAAGTGCAGCCTCAATTGCCACTGAGTAGTTGTCAAATTAAATTACCCAACTCTTTTAATTCACAGGTAGTTTAATGGGATTTTGAAGAGAAGGTGTTCTCTGAACCATTGCTGAAATGAAACCATGGATTTAAATAATGAAGTAAATCGATAAAGCAAGCACGTGCTGGATAAATGTAGAATTAAATCGTCTGACACACAAACTCTTTGGATCTGACTGGCAGCAGAAGCAAAACTAATACCAAGTGAAGCATCTGGAAAGAAATCTTGAGTCAGTTTGTAACGAGTAATTAAAATTAACAAATGAAACTGACAGGATGGTAAACAGGAATGTCCATGTCAGAAAGTTGCAGTCTTGCTCAAAACAAAGATGGCCACCTGACGTTGCAACCCAACACTACATGATGAGAGCAGGGCACTTCTTTGCACCACGTCAGTACATGATGAGCAATTGCAAAGGTGAACGAGGAGGCGTCATGAGTCAAGGCAACCCAACCAACAAGCTGCACTAGTGTTTCAACAGTGCCCAAAATAAACCCGTGTCTTCATACACCAAATGTTTTTTTTAATTTTTAATTTATTTATTTTTTATTTGTATTTTGTCAACAAGTACACTTTGCATTTATCCTCCCCCATACATCTGGAGGGATTAATATGACAGAAAGGATCAGTGTAGAGATGCAATATCGGCATACATTGTATACACCAGGCTGTATGTGTTGCCAGTCTAACATCTCATATAACATCTTTGTGTCCATGTGGCCAACCAAGGCCGCTCAGGTAACCAAGTCGAGTACGACCCGTTCTGCATTCAATGAATCAATAGAGCTGACACGAAGAAAGAAAAAATAAGAGAAAGAACAGAAAGAAAAAAATGAAAGAGGGGAAGAAGGGAGGGGGCAAAGGGGGTCTCTCTGGTCATCGAATATGAAGCGATCTAAAAATTCCAGCAGTAGGATCACACCATTTTAGAGCGTTCTTCTTACGTCTACTTAGCCTATGTTGGTGGGGGCTCCGCCCGGTCAGGCGGCTGAGCAGCGAGGTAGCTCTGCAGCGGTTCCCAAATGTTTTTGGGGCGCGCCTACGCAGGCATTAGTTCCCAAAATTCCGAGAGCTGGTTATGGCAAAAATCTGCATCTTTAAGCCAGTCGGCCACCTGAGGCTTCCGCTTGCGACCCCAGCAAATTGCTACCCTCCTTTTAGCAAGTAGCAGAAGCATAGCTGTCAGCTTCCTGTTTTTGGACGGTACATTGCGCACATATCCAAGAAAGTTGACTAGCGGGGATCGCCCTTATATATGCCCTGTCACCTCCTCCAGTACATCAAAGATGTATCCCCAATACAGCCTGACCCCCCCAGCACTCCCACGCCAAGTGCAGAAAGGAGGCATCTGGTATCCTGCAACGCACACAGCATGTATCAGCACTCAAACCCACTTTATGCATCCAAACAGGGGTCCTGTATATCCTATGAAGGAATTTGAAGCGAATCAATCGCAGTCTGTAATTGGGCGACAGCGCCCTGGCCTGCGCGCAGCAGTAATCCCACACTCCCTCCTCAAAGGGGGCTCCCAATCTTTCCTCCCATTTACACTGTGCCGGTGGTGGGGTGCCTATCAGAGAGTTATGCTGCATACCGGAGTACAGGCGGGTGATTTCATACACCAAATGTGGCAGGGAAAACAGACATAGATGGACCAAAAGTCAAGCAGGCAAGGCGCCAATCACATCAACAATATAGAGTTGTAGGGAGTAAAATCTAAGCCTGGACAATAAGGATCTTCAGAAGCCCACAAAATCACAATACTCAAGTTGGTGAGCTCCTACTCCAGAGGAATTGTTGCCAGATGTTGAATGAGGACTTCCAAGGTGTTCAAAAGTTGAACATTTTGCATTTTTAAAAACTCCCAGGTTACATAAGAGATGTAAATATAAGACAACCTGGGTCATTATGGATCAATTCAATAGGACACCCCAGGTCCTTTTGGATTGATTCAATAGGATTTGGGAAAATTATGAAGTCCCCCGGATCCACCCCTATTTGAAACTGACCAAATGCATTCTATTAGAACTCCGTCTGGGCTTAAAACTCTCAGTTGTTTGGCCAAACTTTAATTCTAGAGGGTGAAAGATTTTTATCAAAATAATGAACATATCTAATGGCATAGGTTACTTAATATAAAGTCCAATATTAGTTTCATTTCTCTTTTTAGCTTTATACAAATTAAACACTTCTGTGCAGGATAGATAGGAGTAAAGATGCTAGCCAATAATATTAAAGCGTACTTTATTTCAGAGCTAACGGGTATAGGGAATTGGTACAGAACACTATATCCAGAAATCAGTGAGGGCTCCAAATGATATTTACTGCACTTGACTGAATACATTTTGGCAGGACATTTTTACAGAAACAAGTATAAAACTAAAATCTAAAGTATCCCAGATGCCTATGTGGCTCTATTCACCAATTCATTTTCATTTCCACTCTTGGGCGAGGATCACTGATATTAGCAAATTGAAAATTCAACATAATTCCCATATTAGATCAATGGATTGTGAAAAAGCACAGGGTTCATTTATGTGAAAAAGTATATGCCAAGGGAGTAGGGGCCTTAAATAGATTTGAAAAAATATGGCAAAACTGGGATAAATGAGGCGACACATTGATTTCAAGGTATTTAAAGAGTCTGTTTAACATATAAATTCTTGTTTGTATTTGAATTAGTTGACATGTAATGATTTATGTATTTGTAAACAATGAATTGTTCTTTTTACTTTGTCTGCTACATCTAAAAGAAAAAAAATTTCAATGAGTTCCAGCTTCTTAAAGAGGTGAGACAAAAAGTTTAATAAATGCCATGTGAACTACTGTTCCTTACTGGGATGCGCGCCCGTAATCAAGTTGAAGGTCCTTACCAAATTGATGTATCTGTTGCAGGTGATTCATCTATATTTTCTGGCCTCACTGATCAAAACATGCCATATGACCCAATCAATAACTTTATTTGGCCAGGGCAATGTCTGAGAGTACCTAGCAGGCTCCTGTGCCATGACCACCACTGGGAGGCTGGCTGTCCCACACTTGCTGGCCCATTTTGATGCTGCCCAGATCTGGTTCTTGGATAAATGGAGAGCATAGAACTGGCGACCAGTGGTGTATTGTGATTGCTTTATAGCAATGGTCTCTCTGTGGATGGCCCCATGGCTCAGTAGGTGATGTGAGAGTTGGGGCTTATACTCCTCGGCCATCAGTAAAGTGACTCTTGTGATTTGTAATGTGTTAGACATGTACCTCAGCTTTACCCCTACCCTTCATAGTTCTCCCCCATTTGTTGCAATCCAGAGTTTACATCAGCACTGAGTGATAATAGCTTCAAATGTGGAAAGATGCTAGATGCGCAATGGTGAGATCCCTCTTCACCAGTGGGTCGATTAAGCCATTTGAAGATGTTAAAAAAGAACATAGTCTACCAGAAACAAAGTGCTTCCACTTCTTACAAGTTCTGCATGGGTCTTGCAGCTGACAATCAGAAGTGGATACTCGCGATCACTGACCAACTGTGAAAAATGTTTGAAAGATGGGAGCCATAATGGGCATGTCATCGAGGCATTGTATAAACTGATGCAAGGGCCACCTCCTATAGATAAGACCACCACCCAGGAACAATGGAAAAAGAAGGGGATGGACATCCGTGCGAGAGAGTGTGTGATGATTTTATGGCTAGGCATGTGTGTCCATCTGCGACAATAAGGGAAGGAAAACACATTATAAGCTACCCATGTACTGTACTGAACCCCAGACAGGATAGCATCCTGGGCCAAAATGAAGATGTGTGAGTGCTGGAGATGAAGAGGGGGCAACAGGCACACATTTATGTCTGCTTTAGCATTGCCCATAATTGAGCAGTTATCAGGAGGAGGTCCTTATGGTGGTGGACAGGATATTTGATATACAGATAACCAGAGACACCAGAGACCCAAAAGTGGTTCATTTTGTCTTGTCAACCACACCAGAGCTGTCATACAGATTGTAAAATGGTTAACAATTGACTCAGGCAAAAGTTGTATCAATACAAGCCATCCTTGCTACGTCAAGGAAACTGATAGATGACTGACTGATTCAGTTGCAGGGCACTCTAGCTGTGGGAGAGATCATATATACACTGCAACACACACTTAGGTCCTTCAAGACAGATTGGAAATCTTTACTAACCTTTACTTGCCCTTAATATCTCAGGATCCTACGTATAATCCCTGAGAACCTCTGACCATTCAATAGAGCCTTGAGACCCTCATGGGTGATTTGTCGCACTGTGCAAATCCTTGATTCTTGAGATTTGTTCACATTGATATATTATCAAAGCAGAATAAAATCAGCCAACAATTGTTTCACATCTCCACAGGCAACTTTATCGAGGATGAAACACAGAATAAAGAAAACTTGATAAAGATAAAAAAATAAACTCTGATCATATTTCTGTATCTCGTTTTAGCTAAACTTATATAGAATGTTCATATTTCTCTGGCTCAGCTCATAATCAGATTCCAGACCTTTGCCCTCCCCCCTTACTCAGCAAATTAATTAATCTGTTGGCCAGCAAGAATAATAAAGGCCCACCCACACAAAAGAGCAATTAACAGTGATTGGCCCACTTACTGGGGAAGGAAGGAGTGGGAGGATATTTGCATCTGCTAATCAACACGTCACGCTGCACCTGGGCTGAGAAAAGCCTGAGTCCACAGTACAAAGGAGGAAGGCCAGACCTCTAAAGCCAACCACAGGAGGGGGTTCCCTTTGAAGTTTGGTGGGAAGGGGTCAGGAATCTCTGTCATACGAAGGCAGAGCAGTGGATATCAGATAAGCTCTTTCCCCACAAAACTTGGAATGTCCCAGAATGATCTACTGGAGGGTTGGGAAGGAGTTGGAGAGATGATGTAGTGCGCTAAGATTGGCCAGGGTGCTTGGCTTCTATAACATTGCACCTCTACCTAAAAAACCCTGCACTAGGGCGAGACTCATGAGAAACCACTGTACCTGGGAGTGACAGGGGAAAAAGACTGCCCAGCTGGAAGGAGAATCCACCTAATGCCACTGATAGGAAGGACTGAAGGACTTTAACTCTAGCTGACCCCGAGGACATAGATGGGCCTCTCCAGGGCCAATGGTGCAGCCCTCTTGTGCCCCCTAAAGAATCATTAGAGAAATGAAACCGCTGGGAACCCTATATAGTTTCCCTAGGATTTTGACTCTGCTGACATACAGGTGTCCTTCAAGAAGCCAGGAGGATGTGAGACTGGGGAGTGCAATTGGGAGGGTGTTCTGATGGCTGGCTGCATAGGGTTTGTAGAAGATGATCCCCCCCAAGCAGAAGAGAGCACCAGAATCCCAGGCAGAGGACAGGCCTGGCACAGGGAGCAATAACATCAGGATCCCTACAAAAAGTGCCCTCAAGAGGCCAGGAGGTCTGCAGAAAATGCTCATGGGTAGGGCAAGCCACCAGGAGGAAAGATTATTTGAAAAACGTGCAAATCAGCTCGCTGGGGCTGGAGAAAACAAGAGATAAAGTCTGGTCACCAGGGGAGACCAGGCACAGAACGAAACACATGGTTGCTTTGCAGAGAAATTAGAAAAATTCCCTGGGAAGGGCCAAACCTCCGATGGTCAGCGTAACCTTAATCTTTAAACTTCCACAGTCAGATTGGAGACCCCCTAATGTAAAGTGAACATTTTAAAAAGTTTATTAAAACTTATAATAGATTCGTAAAAATATTTAATATGGGAGAGGTGTGGTGCAGTGGCCAGAGCGGCTGACTCCAGAGCGCTGGGCTCACAGTTCGATCCAAGGCACTGGCAGAGCCCAGCTCAGCACCATGTGACTCTGGGAAATAGTTCACTTAATATCCACGACTGCCCCCAGCGCTTTACGAATATGGATTATTCATGTTAATTTTATTGTAAGTTAATTTTATATATTTATTATCAATGTAAAACAAACTAAAAATGCTACAGCATTATTAACTTAATTCTGAATTAAACCTATATCAAAATATCTTAAATTAAACGTTTTTCTAAAGTTAAAATTACAAAAATATTCCCACATGTAGTAGAAAATATATATATTTTGTCATGCAATAATAATTATTAAATCTGATGTCTAAAATTAAAAGTAGTTAAATTATATTTTAATAACAATTAATGTTACATTATTTTATCAATAAAGAAGGTTGTTAAAATAATTTATAATTAAATATTTTACTCGTATATTACATTTTATTTATTTTTTAAACTATTTCAAATAATTGAAATTAACATCAATTGACATGGGGTTTTATTTTAAGTCTCACTCTCCATTATGGGAGGGTGTTGCAGTATCAGTGGTTGGCCATGTGTGGTGCTGGAGTTAGTACTGTTTCTTTCTGGCAGTAGTAACTTATACTCGCAAATCTGGCTCCATCTCATTTTTCAGGTACGTGTCTACACTTTTGAGTAACTTTAAACTCAAATTATCTGACTAGCCAAAAGTAGCAAAGTTACTCAAAAGTGTAGGAGTAAATTACATGTGTAAATTACTCACAAGTGTAAGTTACATTTTTTAATCGCTTTGTATGAAACACAGCATTACCTATTTGAGAACAAAGAATATAATTTTACACATTTTCCATACTATTTGATAGAGATAGCAAAGTCAAAACAATCAATTAAATACATCATCTGAGATGTGTTATTAGAAAACATTCACTTGGAAAGGAGCTTGATAAAATCATAATTTTCTAAAGCAGGACTCAAGCATTCAAGGTTCTGGGATAGATAAGAAAAGCATCCACACAGGAAAAGAGAACATTCCAATTATTCGACCAGATGACACGCTCTATCTCAAGGAACCTTACTCCATGTTCCAGAATATAATAATAGTTTTACGTAACCAAAGCGTATGTGCATCAGTAATGGCTCACCATCACTTCAATTTTAGTGAAGTCCTGAAAACCAATTCAAAGTTTCAAAATAGGTCACTTAATTGGGCTAGGCAGAAATAAATACGCCTCATTGGACTTTTCGTTTATTACACACTTGTCCGAACTTTTAAAGACATGCCATGTCACTAAGAGATTGACTAGGTTTTGTTCAAGTCCAGGACAAGGCAGGCAAACATGCAAAAATTAACATGGGGGTCATTTACATTCTGGTGGGCATTGCATTAGCCTGCAGCCTACACCATCCCAGCGGAAAGCTGCCCAGCATACTTAGACATACCTACCATATTGGTGGTGGTCATTATACCATAACTGTTTCTACCAGTGCTGCAGACGTACTTTCTGAACAACTGAAATGCTGAATGGCCACCATGTTGGCATTATTATTCTCAAGTTGGAGTCAGCTAAGGTATCACCCAGGGAAAAACAGTCTTTCTAAATGAGGTGGATGCACCGCAAGTTTGATGGTTGGGAGAATCGCTGATTCACAGCAGTTCTTCTATTGCACCAGCCTCTAAATGACTTCCATTGTTCTGGATATAGTCCATTATCAGTTTCTAGGGTTTTGGACCAACACCCTAAAAGAGGAATTTATTGAAATGTGACCAATTGAAGGGGAAGAACTAACGTTGCAGGAAGCAAAGGTCAATAAACAACTAGATTCAAGCCTAATAATTCATACCAAGGTGGCCCTTCAATTGCGTTAGTCAGAAGAGAGAAAACTGGAAGCCATGCTGCTCTGTAAGTGAGAACGAGGTGACCTCTGATTGGATTCTGCCCATGAAAAGACACAAAAAATAGCCTGTTCATCTGGGGATAAAGAAATACAGGCAAAGACTTTAAGAGCCAGAAGGTTAACTTCAAAAAGGCAATCATCTCAATTGGATTTTAAAAAGAGATCCAGAATATTTATATTTTGTGGCCACTGCGGGTTTATGAAGGATGTCATACCTTAAATCAAGGGCCATCACCTTGGTTGTGTCACATTTCATTTGCAGGCTTTCTATGAGGTGTATAAGCCTTAAGTGTTCAATGAGTATTATAGATCTATTTTAAGTGATTTCACAAAGGAACAGATCACCTGCATAGTAGAGGCGGCAAATTTTGTTACAGCTTATTCTAGGAAGAACAAATTGAATGTGCTTAAGGCATAGGTTGAGATCACACATGTAAAGACTGATAAGCAGCAGCCAACTTTGATGGAAATGAGTGCTTACCCATAAGAGACATTTACATTTGATAACTTGACCCAAATGTCTCCATGGAGCTCTGCTGACAGTGACATGAGCGCTCTTGGAAATCCAAGTGAATTTAATGTTCTCCATAACAAACTTAGCTGATATGATCAACGTTTTTCACTATATCAGATGCAAGAGCAAGCAGCACTGCATTATGTATGGTGTACTTTCCCCGCCTGAAGCCACTGTGCATCAGGAAAAAGGATTTTTCTACAATCACTCTGTTCAGTTGTTCTCGTAACATTTTTGAGAAACTTCTCGCCTCAGAAACCAACATTGCCAGAAACATGTAGGGTTATACAGGCTCCACTATATAAAATTGGGATCAGATAACCAGCCTTCCCGGGCTAACTGAGGTGGGGCCAGCAAATACTAAATTAAATAAAGGGGTCTAGGTGATGGCCCAACACAATGAGTATACTTTCAGTAGGCTGCTGGTCACACACAGTAATAAGATCATCCATTTTATTGGCTAGGTCACAGTTAAGAAAACCTATTAAGAACCATTAAGGGACATTTCAAAGGAGAATTCATGTGCATCATATTGCTGAAAATCATACAAAGCTCATTCCTCTAGAAGAATAAAGTTGGCCGGAAATCACACATGGTTAGCTTAAAGGCTCTTAGACATCAACTTCCACATTTTTTAAGGATCTTTATCAGTCCCATCAATTGATATAGATGACACTTTTTGCTTTTTTAATTAGATTTTTTTATATTTTCCTTTCACATTTCAATGTGGAAAAATACCTCAGTGGGAATGAAAATGTCCTATTAAATTGGTGAAGCATGAACAAGCAAGCTTTGCTTAACAACCTTCCACGGGTTACTGGTGATATTTATCGTACCCAATATATTCTGACTCTGCAAGGATCTGAATTCATCTGATGTTATCCATAACACACAATTGCCATTATTGCCTGAAAAATGGCATATAAAGCACCAAAATCCATGTTTCACTATTCTCCGGGCATTTTTCCTCTAGTAAATTCTGGCAGGTTTCACCTCTCGAATTTTACCAAAGGAAAATGTTGGGATCGGGTTGCAGTGTTTATTGCACGATTCGTAATTTCAGCATGCATGGAAACAGGAGTTACCACATCACAATTAATCGTCCTAACTGTAATCAGGGTGTAAGAGTTTGTGTGCTGGACAATACGCTCTGTGTTCACAGCCACAACTTGAAAGAAAAGACTCACAGCTAGCACAAGCTACGGGTGCAAGTGTATTTAACAATGCTTCCCAAAACACATATAGGGTCAGTTTACGAAACACTAAGATTCAGGGCCCGATTCTGATGCGGGTTGGAAAAGCTTCCCGACCGAGGGCCTGATTCTGATGTGGTTAGGAAGGCCTCCTAACGGCATGTGCTCCTTCCAAATCGGATCGGGAACGTGTCTTCCCGACCGAGGGCCCAATTCTGATGCGGTTAGGAACAAATGTTCCCATTGAAGTCAATGGGAGTTCAACCAAATCGTATCTGGAAGCATCCGGATGCATCCTACTCCGCCGGTCGGACTTTCCCGATCCGAGTGGGTCGGACACCATTTCCCAACCGATTCGGTCGGGAAGCTTTTCCAACCCGCATCAGAATCGGCCCCTCAGTGTTTAAGACCACAAAAAAACATATTTTCCATGTAAGAAAACCACTTTAGGAGTCTTTAAATGTTTACTGACTCCTAAAATAGGTTTCCAAATGGTTCTGTGCCCCAATTTGGAAGGGCGTGGTTGGGGGCATCCTTTCAAAATTTTGATTTGGTAACTGTTAGACCTGGCATCATTGACGTGGGTTTCCCCTGTATTTTTGCCTTTGCCTCCTGTTATTTTGCTGTGTGTTGGACTTCATTTTTACTGGTCTAGATGCTTTGGGCACTTTGCCACTGCTGTTCAGTGCCAAAGTGCAAGTGCTCCCCGTAAATTGTTGTTATAGATTAGTGATTCCATGATTGGCATATTTGAATTACTAGTCAGTCCCTAGTACAGTGCATTGTGCGTGCCCAGGGCCTGTACATCAAATGCTGCTAATGGGCCTGCAGCAATGATTGTGCCACCCACATAAGCAGCCTGTAAATGTAACTCAAACCTGCCACTGCAGTGTCTGTGTGCAGTTTGGTACAGCCATGTCGACCTGGCAAATGCACCCACTTGCCAGGTCCTAACCATCCCTTTCTTACATGTTAGTCACCCCTAAGGTAGGCCCAATGTACCCCTGCGAGCAGGGCACAGTGTATGTGAAAGGTAGGACATGCCCTGATGTGTGCGGCATGTCCTGATAGTGAAATGCTGCCAATTTCGCTTTTCACTATTGAAAGGCTATCTGTCCCATAGGATAGAATGGGGAGTTTGCTTATAACAACTTATAAGCATAACTGCCCATGGGAACAAGATAGGAAAATAAAGTTTGGTATGGCTGAACTCAGATTGTTAAGATTCATCTGTTGGTGATTTTTACATTCTGCTTTGAAAATACCACTTTTAGAAAGTAGGTATTTTCTTGCCTAACCATCCAGTGTGCCTCTGCTAGGTTGTGTATAGACTGTCTGGCTTGAGAGTGACAGGGGCTGGGGATGTGTATTCTGTTCAGCCAACCACTTGGGGGGGGAGGGTTAGGTGTGTCCTGCCTTTCCAGGGTGAGTCGCGGCTGGGCTGACCAGACCTGGGCTGCATTCAGAGTAGGGGGAGGAGATTCCTTTCACACCTGAATGGGTCTGGTCTGCCTTAGACAATGCTGTCTCCACCTCCTGCCAGGAAGCTGCCCCAGAGAGGACAGAACTGGTTCTGGCTGGGCATGGAGCTTCTCTGCCACAGAGAACAAAGGATTTTGTATTATAAAAAGAGGGGCCCAGACCCCAGATTTTTAGATCACGTTTGGACTTCAAGAGGAACCTCTGCCAAGGAGATGAGCAGGAAGAAACTGGAGGAGGAGTACTGCCCCTGTGCTGTATGCTGTCTGGGGTTGGCCTGCAGTAGCTGTTTCTGCCAAGGAGAGGAACTGTGTGTGTGTCCTGCTTGAGAAAGTATTTCCAAGGGCTTGGAAGTGGAGCTTTCCCCCTGTTCAAGAGGTCTCAGGAACAGCAAAGACCTCACCATCTTTCTGGGCACCATCTCTGGAACTGCTGATTTCAGCCACCGCAGAAGAAAGGAGCAACCGACGCTGTCACCGAGTCCGTCACAGGGTTCTGTGTCGTGAAGGCACAGCAGAAGGCCTCGCCGCACTTTGCACCGCAACCTTGGTCTCACCGACGCCGTCTAGGTGATCGTCACTGAGCCGTTGCTTGCACAGCGTCCTGTGGACCCCGGACTCCGCCTCGCCTCATCTTGCCTTGACGTCACTGACACCGTGGCTGCACGACCCACACATCTACCGGCTTTGTCATCTACACTGCAACCTGCCAGCACCTCATCGAGCACTGCCTCACCCTGCACCGTAAGACTTGAGCTCCGTCTGGATGATCGCCACCGAGCCGCTTCCTGCACCGCATTGTGAGGGCACCGCACCCTGCACTGCTTCCATTTGTTTCCAACGCAACTGCAACGGTTGTCCTCGACCGACTCGCACCAACGTGTCAGCCGCAGTGAGAAAGGTACTGTTTGCAAGTCTGTCAATGCTTTAGCTGGCCCGTACCGACGCGGTCGGCTGGAACTGTTAGACTCTGTTGTTTGCAGCATCACGGTCGCCCCGAAAGGAGCTACTGACTCGGAAGAACTGTGATTTTCAGCTATTTCTGCAATTTAAAGGTTATCTTGCAAAGTAACTATTTTTACAGTATTGTATGTTGAATTTTTGTCGTATTTGGTCTTGTTGGTTTAGATGAAGTTTTGCTTATTTTCTAAACTGGTGTGGTGTCCAATTGTAGTGTTTTCACTATGTTGCTATGTGCATGCACACATGCTTTACACACTGGTTCTGAGATAAGCCTGTCTGCTCGTGCCAAGCTACCAAGGGGGTGAGCAGGGGTTATTTTAGAAGTGCATCCCCCTTACCCTGACAACGGTCCAAGCCATTGCCAACTAGAGACCCCCATTTCTAACAGTAACATGTATCAAAAGTTAGCAATCTCAATTCTGGTCACAAACCATTAGAAAGTTACCAAATCTCAAGTTGGAGTAGTAACCTATTCACAAAATGGAAGGGATCCCCTTTGAATCTCATCCCCTTTGTAAATAGGTACAAACTTTGAGGAGGTGTAGGCAGTGATTGGGAAGCAACTGTCAACTCTCTCTGAAACCGCAATTAAAAAAAAAAAGAACAGCAATCCCATTTATTTTAGGGAAATTGGGCTGTTTTAAAAAATGTTTTACTTTATTTAAAGTCAAACACAGGCATGTTTTTCTGCTGACCCTTATAGTTCACCATCCATCAGAAAATTACCAATCCGAGTGAGTCACAATTTGCCACCGACCTAATGAATATCAATTGGGTCAGACTCCAACTCTCTTTGAATGCTTCTTTTGTGAACAAACCTATTACTTCATAGGTTGGTTCTCAAAATATGTTTCTGGTTGCAAAAAGACTAAACACAAACTGCAACTGCTTTTTGTGACTATAACAATAGTACATCTGGCTAATAGTTAAGAATATTTGCAGCAAGAGATTTTACAAGCAAAGAAAAAATAGCCAGATCATTATCCCTATGCGAGGGCAAAAAATTGTCTAGTTCAAGCAATAACATTGATCTCCCAATAACGTTAACGATGATTTTTGAGAATTGATTTCTTTTATTCCTAAAGGTTTTTTTTATAAGTGTCTATTAATTTATGTAAAGAAGTAACATTTGAAATTATACTCAGTAATTGATCTAAGACAGCCAGCAGTCAAAGTAAAGAAGACAGGGTCATCACTCGTTAGTCCGCCGTTCTGATGTTTGGAATTATGGAATTTGTTGAATCGATCAGCAAATACATACATGACAACCCTCCTGAATCAGGCAGGAGACTACCGATTTCAAGGCTGGTCTCCTGCCTTCCTATTCCTGCATGCAGAGACCGATCCCGATTCGGAGTTTTGTAAAACTGATAAAGTTGTCCTAAATGTCATACATAAGTATAGGAAACTGCAATCCTAAAATGGTCCAGTTAGTCATTTTACTAATCATGGAACTATTTAAGCCTCCAATAGGCAGTTTACCATTAATGTGACCTTGGATGAAATTCCCCATGATAAAACAACAATATCTTTTGGCAAACATATTCAAGCTTTCCTTTATTTATCAAGCACAATACTATGGGAAACAACTTTAGAACGCATGCATTACATCGCATGCCATTAGATCGAGGTTTTACAACGCAAGTCGTTACAACGATTTGCACTGGAGGGCGCTATAGGACAAGGAGTAGTTTAATTTACTATCCAACACCTTCCCTACTGTACGTAGGCTGGAGTTGGAATAGTAAATTAAACTACTCCTAAGTCCAGCGCCCTCCAACGCAAGTCGTTGTAACGACTTGCGTTGTTAAAACCGCGATCTAATGGCATGCGATGTAATGCATGCGTGATATCGTCATACATCCCAATACTATACGAGGCATTTGTAATGCGCATGGCTACCTTTTGGGCCTCCCAGAGCTAAATGTCATGTCCATCGCATTATACCTGCTGAGTAGACATACTAATTGAATTGGTAGATCTTAAGATGTCTACTGAAGTTGGGTTCTTCCTAAATCATTCTAAGAGGTAGTGGGAGAGTGTTCCAGAGTTTTGATGTCAGACACGCAAAGGAGCATCCACCGCTTCTAACCTTCTTGATCCTGGGTACTGTGAAAAGTTTCTGATCGGCAGATCATAAAGGTCTTTTAGGCTTGTAGGGGGTCAGGAGCTGTTGTAATGGAGGAGGGCTCTTGTTGTGCATTGCCCGGTGAGCAAGGCAGATAGATTTATATTTAACTCTGTTAGATATTGGTAACCTGAGAAGGGATGCAAGGGATGGGGTAACAGAGTGATGCTTTGGTATTTTTAGTAGAGTGCGTGATGTGGTGTTCTGAACGACTAGCAGTCATTCAATCACATATGGTGGGGGCGTGGCTTGACGCCAACCGAAGATGGCCGCTGCCTGAGGAGGCTCCGTGGCGGCTCGTCGGAAGTGCGGACTTTCCAGCGGACCCTCCCTTTGTTGCTGCTCCTGGAGAATATTTGCTGCCATGGGACACGCTTCACCACGGTTCTGTGCCTTTCTACGGCTTCGGTGAGCTCTCCTTCATTTTGAATGCGACGGCGCGTTTTCCATCGGAAGCTCGCGCCCGCCATTTTGTCTCCCGACGCTCGTTGCCTCATCGTCTGCAACCATGGAAGCTCTCCAAAGTAACCAGCTTTCAACATTAATCAAATTTTTTCCCTCAGTTTCATGGCATTTCCTGCTCTTGCTCTTGTAAATGCCTCTTGTCAATTCATGCTGTGGTGACTAGCTTTCACATGGCTTTCATGTCTTCTATGGTTGATTTTCGACAGTATTGTTATTTTTGGACGGGATGATACTGCATAGAACTGTCAATCTTTGATAACTTCTCTAACTAGCCAGCGAGGTACCTGTTTCTCATCTTTTTTCTCAGGTTTCCTGAACATTGTTGTTTTTCTGAGGGGGCATTACTTGACACTGACAGTGTTACATTATTATCTGAAGTTGTATGGGGAGAACGAAATCCCAACGCCGTGTGGTTGGTCCTCCCTTGCCATTTTCCTCATTGGCAGACCATAATCAATATTCAATTCTTTCAACAACTATGGACAACACTGAAGGTCCTTCATCGTCTCCTCACACGGACGCTCTGGTAACATCTCCTAATGCCTCACTCTCCTCAACTAACCTTGCTCCGAAACTAATTGCTTCTTCTGGCAAACGAGTTAAAACAAATCCTCCTTCACCTACTGCGTCTCCTCCGCCAGACACTATGGACGTGTTACTTGAGGAAATACGCGCTCTTCGTCCTTATATGGAAGAAACAAACAGACGTCTTCAATCCTTGGATGACAAATGGTCTACTATGGAAAATAGGATCATACTGATGGAATGGCGAGTAGACTCTGTCCAGGATGTAATACACCAGGTTCCTTCCATACAAGCTGATATTCTCTCTCTCCAGAAACAAGTGGAGAATTTGGAAAACCGTATTTGACGCAATAACCTGCATATTTATGGCCTGGTAGAAGGCATGGAAGGTTCGGATCCCATCTCTTTCTTTAAGTCATTTCTTCCACAGATCCTTGATCTCTCTGCGTCTCCTGTTTTGAACATCCAGCAAGCTCATCGTTTGGGTCAGAATCCAACTTTAATGTCCTCTTCATCTAAACCCAGAGGAGTCATTATCTATTTTCTAGAATATACAGACTTACTACGGGTCTTGCAAGCTGCTAAAACTAAAGAACGTGTCACTTGGCAAGGCTCCACTCTCTTTTTTGCTCAGGATTATGCCAAGGCAACAGCAGATCGTCGGAAGAAATTTCTTGCCATGCGGCCAGCTCTTCGTGCTCTTAATGCTCGTTTTGGACTTTTCCACCCTTGCCTCTTCAAAGTTACGTATTGAAATAAAACGACGACTTATGAAGACCCTGTTTTGCTTCAGAGATTCTTGGATCAATGCCGTGAGGATGAGATGGACATATCTCGATCTGCTCCTGTTTAACGTTTGTCCTCATAATGTCTTTTTGTGCTTTTTCACTCTAAAATGTTTTGTTGTTTTATCTCTCAGCTTATTTCATGTTTTTTAGCATGCCTTATTTGTACCTCTTACTTGTCATATTTTGTCTGTTTTTGTCCACTAGGTGCAGTTATTTTGCGTATATAATCTATGTCATCCCTGGTCTGTTCTGGATGATGTCCTCCTTCCCCGATCCGCCCTGAGTCACCCGGTTACTTGTGTCATTTTCCTTATGTGGCTTCACCACCCTCATCCTTTTATGTTATTTGTAGTGAGTCAGTATGTATTTGAATCTTCTATCTTGCTTTGTTTCTTTAATGTACTTATTTTTCTTTCTTTATTGTACCTTCTTCACCCTTTTTCTCCTCTTTCTGAATCTTCTTGTTTTTCATCAATGCACTTTCCTTTTTTCTTTTCTCTTTTCTTTCTTTCCTTTTTTCTCTTTTCTTTTCCTCTCTTCTTTTTCTCTTTTTCTCTCTTCTACCTTTCTCTTTTCTTTCACTCTTATATCCCTTTTCATGACTGCTATTCTTTATTCTCTTGTTATTTATAATTATTGGTATGTCTACATATTTATTGTGTTATTAATTAATATTTTTCACTGTTCTGCACTTGTTAATTGTTATACTTATTATTATGCAATGTTTATATTATCTTGCTTCTTATAAATGGCGTTAAAGGTTGTTTCATGGAACGTTAAAGGTTTAGGTTACCCGATCAAACGTCAGAGGATTTTATCCCATTTATCTAATTTAAACTGTGATATTGCTTTATTACAGGAAACTCATGTTGTGGATAAAGAAATTCCTAAACTTAAAAGATTGTGGGTAGGAAATGTTTTCGCCTCCCCAGGCACAGGTCATCGCAATGGCGCTATCATTTTATGTCATAAACGTCTTGACTTGCAGATTGTCACTCAAGAATCAGATACTTCAGGTAGATGGGTTTCTGTCTCATTATTACTTAACAATATCCCCATGACCCTTTTTAATCTCTATGCCCCTACTGCTCCAGATATCACTTTTTGGCCCACTATTTTATCCAAATTAATGTCCTTTCAAGATGATTTTTTATTGGTTGGTGGCGATTGTAACATGGTTATGGACCCGATTATTGATCGTAAATCTACTTCTAAATTTATCCCTTCTACTATGTTCTCCCAGTTTACCTCCACTATTCAACAACGGTCATTAGTAGATGCATGGCGCTTATGTAACCCCTCTCTTTTAGAATATACTTTCTTTTCCACAGCACACTCTTCACAATCTCGTATTGACTACCTTTTTACCTCACAATCACTCACCCAACATATTATACATTCTGACATTGGTTCTATCCTAATTTCTGATCACGCACCAGTTACTTTAAGCCTAGACCTCTCTTTTCCTATACAAGGCACCAGAAGGTGGAGATTTAACAACTCTCTTCTTCTAGACCCTAATTTTACCCAGAAATTCGAATCGTTTGCCACTACTTTCTTTACTGAGAATGAGACCCCTTCTATCTCTCCCCAAATCATTTGGGATTCTTTTAAAGCGGCTTCCAGGGATTTTATTATTTCTTTTGTATCCCATCGTTAGAAGTCTTCCCTTTCTAAATTACAGCATCTTATGACACAAATTAAACACTTAGAACTTTCCTTTTCTGTTACTGGTTCTAAATCTTGTTTAGATGAACTTGTTCGAGCCAAATTTGAATTCAACAAACTTTCTACAGACAATGCCAATTCATTTCTACTTAAATCCTCCGCTAAATATTATGGTGGCCAAAATAAAGCCGGGAAACTTCTAGCCAATTATTTAAAAATTAAGAAAGAACGCACTAAGATTAGTTCTATCCTTGACTCTAACAATTGCATGCTTTATAAAAATGAAGATATTTTGTTAGAGTTTACTCAATTCTTCCAATCCCTTTATACTCCTGAATCCTCTGTCTCTCCAGACAAAATTTCTCAATATCTTTCCTCTATTACCCCTCCTTCTTCTCCAGATCTGGACTTTTCGGTATTAAATGATGACATTAGAGAATCAGATATCAGTAATGCTATTCATACTATTAAACGGGGTAAAGCCCCAGGACCTGATGGTTTCACCATTGAATTTTACTCTAATTTTTCTCGTCTTCTTATTCCCAAATTGTATCAATTGTTTCATTTCTTTATTTCTTTTAAAAATCTGGTGGATCTTTTCAAGAAGCCCTAATATGCTTAATACCTAAAGATGGCAAAGATCATAATCTCTGTAAAAATTTTCGGCCTATTTCTTTAATTAATTTAGATTATAAGATTTTTGCTAAAATCCTAGCACTTCGTTTAGAGAAATTTCTGCCCTTGTTAATTGGCCGTGAACAGTGTGGTTTTATTAAAGGCAGACACCTTTCTGATAATACTAGACTCTTTTTCAATGTCCTTACTAAAGCTAGATCTTATAAGGATTCATTAGCCGCCATTTCTTTAGATGCTGAGAAAGGTTTTGATAGAGTGGGATGGCCTTTTATTTTCTCTACTTTATCCTGGTTTGGTTTTGGTCCTACTTTTATAAATTATGTTTCTTTACTCTATTCCTCTCCAGTCTCCTTTGTGCTCTCAAATGGTCTTCTTTCGCCAAACTTCCAGCTGCACCGTGGAGTGTGACAAGGTTGCCCTCTTTCCCCACTCCTCTTTATACTTGCCCTTGAACCTTTCTTGTTAAAGATTCGTTCAAACTCTCATATCACAGGCTTTAAATATGGTTCTAACCAATTAAAATTATCTGTTTACGCAGATGATATTTTACTCTTTTTATCTCATCCACAATCATCTCTTCTGGCCTCTTTATCGGAAGTGGCATCTTTTGCATCTGTGTCCGGCTATAAGTTAAATGTTGATAAATGTGAAATCCTTGCATTGAATAAATTATGTTTTTCTGCAGATTACACATTATCTGGTTTCAAATGGAACGCTGATAAAATTAAGTATCTGGGCTTGTGGTTTAAACCCTCTATTAAAGATTCTATTTTAACTAATTTAAAATAACTTCAGTCCCTTTTAAGATCTACTATGTCTAAATGGAATCCTTAGTTTTTTATCATGGTGGGGCCGTCTTGACATGATCAAAATGATGTTAGTCCCTATTATTCTTTTTTATATTTCCTATATCCCTATAAATATTGCTAATTCCCACTTTAAAACTATATATTCCATAGTATCCAAATTTTTATGGAATAACAAAGTACCTCGCATCTCCTTACATAAACTTAAACGCCCCAAATTTTTAGGAGGCGTTAATTTTCCAGATTTCCAGATCTATCATACTGCTTTCTCTCTTAAACAGACTTCGTTATTCCTATTAGAAGATGAGGATACCCTGTCTCTACCATTATGGAGTACCGTTGAAAAATCCTTTTTTCATCCTTTCTCCTTTCAAGAAATCGTATCTTTTTCTCATCGCCCTACTTCCTTTTCTCTTCCTATTCTTAATAACTCTTGCAAAATTCTTAAACCTTTACTCACTAACCATCTCTCTTCTTCAGACAAATTCCTACAATCTTCAATATGGTATAATAAGGATATTAAACTAAATAACAAAGTTCTATTTTGGAAAGATTGGTATCTTAAAGGACTTCATTGGGTTCATCAACTTCGTCATGAGGATTCCTGGATGTCCTTTACTTCTGCCCAAACACGCTTCTCTTTCCTTCATCATATCTATCGAAATACACCTCCTTACTTTCTCTAATTCAAACAACTTACCACACTATGACACTTATAACTCATCCTCCCTCTTCACCCCCACACATTTTATCCATCCTGTCCCTCTCCCCATCTGCATCACAACTCTACCAATCTCTATTACCTTTTTCGCCTATCAGGGATAAAACCGAAGTGGAACTACTCTGCGAGACTGACCTTCAATTCTCCTTTTCTATTTCTACGTGGAATAAGATTTGGACTAAAATTAGGAAATCTTCACGGGCCGCTAATACCACTCAAACTTTGTTTTACATTTACAACAGACTTTTATTTACTCCTTCCTCATTACACAAAATTAATTCTACTCTTTCCCCCTCCTGCTGGTCCTGTAATGTAACTCCAGCAGACTTAAAACATATGTTATTCCTATGTTCTCATGTTCACAATTTTTGGAAACAAGTCTGGATTCAGATTAATATCATATTTCATACCCAAATCCCTTTCTCTTTTGTTAACATATTTCTAGGTAGTCTTTCTGATGATTGGAATTCACACCCTCACAACTTCCACATCATTGACCTACTTCTTGCAGTTGCCTTTCAACAGATTACCAGGGCATGGAAAGATACTTCCAAACTTTCCTATCGTGCTTGGTGGTATGGGATTTGCTATAACCATAGGTTAGACAGAGCATATGTTCACCCTATTTCCCTCGCAATAAAAAGAGACCTCTTATGGTTACCTATTACTCATTTTCTTGATGTATCTGCACGTTCCTCACAAACTCATGACCCTCGAATTGAAGAAGTTTCTAAACCTCCATGAGTAATACCTTATGTATATGTATATATTTTTCTTACTGTTTTTTCTATTTGCCGTTTTGTTCTGATTTCTTATACCCCTTATGTTTATTGTTAAATTTTACTAACAATTATATAGTAGCTATGATATATTGATAACTGACTGCCCTTGCTCTTTCTTCTTTTTTTTTTCTTTTCATTTTCCTTTTTCCCTTATATTGCCTTACCAGTTTGCATACCTATTTCTCCTATGTTAAATTTCTACATTATATTGTACTGCATTTTATCTTGCATCAATAAAATTCTTCTTAAACTAAAAAAAAGTATAAGGCCCTGAATTACTGTTCTGCGTGTGGCCGGAGGTAGCTGGATCAGAACTTTCCTCAAAGTCCTGAGTATACCAAAACAACAGGCTGCAAGTTTTCTTGCTTGAGACTCCATAGTGAGTGGGCTGCCAATCCAAAAGCCAAGGGGGTGGGTCTCCTAAGTAGTCGCACCTGCAAAGCTCTGTCCAGCGAGAGGGGTTGTTACCAACTACCAGGACCTCAGTTTTGTCTCAATTTAGTTTTAGATTACTATTCGACATCCAGTCAGTGATTTCTCTTAGACAGATATTAAGTTGAATGGAGTGTGCTGTAGTATCTGATGTTAAAGGGATGATTATTTGTGTATCATCCACGTATGATACCATTGAGAATCTGCACTGTGTTATAATATCTGCCAGCGGTCAAACATAAACATTAAACAATGTGGGACTCAGTGATGATCCCTGTGGCACACCATGCTCCAGAGCCTGAGGGTCTGAGCAGAACTATTTCCTGATGTACTTGGAAGTTTCTGTTGCTCAAAATTGAGGCAAGCCACTTGAGAGCAGTTCCCTTTTCTTCTAGTCTAGGGACACAGTGTCAAATGCATAACTCAAATCTAAAAATATAACTGCCGCTGAGCTGCCTAAATCTACGATTCCTTTAAGTTCATCAGTCATGGCTAGCAGGGCCGTTTCCGTGCTCTTACTGCTCTGAAACCGGTTTGTGCAGGGTGGAGCATTCCTTGTTCCTCCCGAAATGAGTAAAGGTTCTTCTTGACAAATTTCCCCACAATTTTGGTTACATCTGGGAGCAAGGAGATGGGTCTGTAGTTTTCTGGCAAAGTAGGGTCCAGTGAAGGTTTCTTTAAAAATTGTTTCAGCATGGGGTGTATCCATACAGGAGGCACTGTGCCACTCTCTAGAGCAGTGGTTCCCAAACTGTGCGCCGCGGCGCCCCGGTGCGCCGTTAGAACTTGCCAGGGGCGCCGCGCACGTCTTGGGAACGTGGAAAAGGTAGTATGCTCTGAAGAAGATTTAATGTGCGAAGTGTGTAAATTAACTCTCTGCAGCCCCGAGAACCAGTGCGTTTATTCAGGAAATGGCACTGCAAAGGTCAGCTTTCTCTCTGAAATTGGTAACACCAGCCTGCGAGGAGAGGCAGACTCTTGCCTCCCAATCAAATTAAAACTGCAAAGGCGACCCAGAGCATCTTATCTAAATAGAGGTGTGCTCCAGGCACCTGATATCAATTAAAGACATGTGTGTTTGCATTGTCACGTGATGAACTCTTGGGGTTCCCTATTCTATCTTCCAATAAGGTGTGTTCTAGGAGCCCTGGTTATATGCACTTTGTGGGCCCCCTCTCTCCTACGTCCTCATATAGCCGAAGAGTGCCTGGAGAATGCTCTTAGGTGTTCCCTGTATTCTTGTCTTTTGCAATCATGGAAGGGTTTTTTAGGTTACGGATGTGACGTCACTTGTACTAAAGTACCTTTGTCAGGTGATTTCCGAAAAGCATATTGTGTTGCTCAGCAGACGGGTTCTTGATAGAGTTATCTATTAACCTACCCATTGAGAGACAAAGGTATCTCAGTCACACAAAAGCTGAGTGTGCCTGCTGGTTGGGTATCCACCACTTACCACCCAGTCACACCCCACCAGGTTTTCAGGTAACAGATGCAAATTAAGTGTGCTCAATCCTCACATCTTTTTCTGGTACTCATGTTAATAACGAGAGAAGGGATTTGTTCTTCTCGCTGGAACATGTTACATTTCTCGGTAGCTGGGGTCTGTTCCGTGTGTAATCGAACTTGCATGGTTCCATATCAAAGGAGAGATGCAACAGTGGCAGCTTCTGTGTGCTTCCTGAAATCTGAACAAAAGCATTGTGTATCGCCCTGTGTACTGGATGAGCCCAGGATCATAAATTGGGTATTACATTTGTGGGGGTGCACAGCCTGGTTAGGTAACAGAACAGTTATAAGAGAATCTCTATTTAACCCCAGGGAGCTGCGGTCACAGAGCAGACAATTCCCTTGCAAATTGTGTGAAATGTTCAAGCAGCACCAAACAATATTAAAGATAAGAACATCATACATTAATTCCCAAGCAACTTTAGAAAAATCAAGAAAAATGAAGAAGCAAAAAGATACAATGGTTAAAAATGGAAAGGAAGAAACAGACACATGGACTTTTAAACATTTAAGGCAGTGGTTCCCAAACTGTGCGCCGCGGTGCACCGGTGCGCCGTTAGAACTTGCTAGGGGCGCCGCGCACGTCTTGGGAACGTGGAAAAGGTAGTATGCTCTGAAGAAGATTTAATGTGCGAAGTGTGTAAATTAACTCTCTGCAGCCCCGAGAACCAGTGCAACATATGTGCGGAACCCTGCTCCCTTCTCCCATTGGTTGAATTCACTCACACCTATGTGAACCCTAGATTCTTGTTCTGATATCACATACTTGCATACAGTGTGTGTATATGCAACAACTACTTGGTGCATGTTTGTTAGTGTGTGTATGGTGAGAATTTTGTACTGGGACCAGTGAGATCTATGTTGGATGGCATCTTGTTCAACACAGAACAAGATGGAGGGTTGATAAAGCTTTTCCGGACAGTGGGATGTATTGATTGCCTTCCTGTGGCTGGAATGCAGAGACACAGACATTGATGTGAAGGAGAATGGAGACAGGGCACCCTTTTAGAAATTGAATAAAATCCCTGTTAGTAAAGTGATGCTGATAAGTTCTTCTGGAACACTGCTGTTCAGTGGATGGTAGGGGCGAAGGTGGGACTGCAGTTTATGTTGTTCAAGGTGAAGAAGTTTCTAGACGGGGCTTGTCCTTTTGTCTGTCTCTAATCATTGTTACAGGAAGGCTAATAACTGCCAGGTGCACATAACTCACTTCTTTGTGCCAGTGTTTTATACTCCTGCTTGAAGCCAGCATCGTTGCTAACTGCTTCTAGGTACTGAGCCGAGGCTGGGCTTACATCCCCCCCACCCGAATAAAAAAGTAACATAATGGGGAGCCGCGGCCAACAGCCAATGGGTCAAGGGAGCCGTGGCTCAAAAAAGTTTGGGAACCACTGCTCTAGAGAGTGGTTAAGCAAGTTGGCTAAGATTGAACAGATGGCCTTTCCACCTTTCAAGAGAATACTGGGGGGAGCTGGGCCCAGCCGGTATCCTGATTTGATTGAGGTGAGAAGTCTTTCAGGGTCTCGACTGTGATCTTCGGAAAGGGTGATAAGCTCTCCTTAACCTTCACTACCTGGTACATTGTTTTGCCACCGGTATTCGGAGCCATACCCCTGGGCAAGGTGGCACAAGCTGCAAAATGAATTATTTCTAGGCGTTCAAGATTTAAAATGGCAGCTCTCTTACCAATGCCTTTTTATAAGCTTTTTCCAGGATTCCTGCAGCGTTACGATTGTAATAAAAAGGACCGTGTTAACTACAGGAGTCATTTAAATGTTGTTTTTTTAACAAAACTAGTAATGGTCCATGTAAGGAGTGAAAGTATTTTTTTTTGATAATTAGGGTGATGTAATGCAAGCCTACCAGTTGCTCAGGGGCGCCCTCTAACGACTCTCACTGTCAGATCCCTCGTCCTCCGATGGAAACGGGAGGCACAGAAACTAGGGGACATATTAGCAAGGCGATTATCGCCACTTTAGCGGGACTTTTTCCCGCTAAAGCGGCGATAATATTATCGCCTTATCAACAAGCTGTCGCTAACTGCTGTTAGCGACAGCTTGTAGGCGATAGTGACTGGGTTGGGTGCCGCTTTGCATGCCAGCGATATTTATCGCTAATGGCATGCAAAGTAGGCGTTCTCCCACCTAACAGCGACTGGAAACAGTCGCTGAGGTCGCTAACGCCTATCAGCGAGGCAGGGGCGGTGATTAGCGAACCAGCGCTAAACACGTTTAGCGCTGGTTTGCTAACACCTGGTCCCACCCTGACTTAGCCATGTAATCCAATGAGAGGTGGATTACATGGCTAAGTCCCCTCGCACTATCAGCAAGCAGAACTGGGAACAGTGTGAATATCGCCTGTTTTCAGGCGATATTCACACTGTTCTCCAAGGTTTCTATCGCTTTGGAGATTAGCATTGCTGATTGCACGCTAACTCCGCGATAGAAACTGGCGATGCCTGGCGATAATTATCCAAGCGCTAATTGCGCTTTGCGATAATTATCGCCAGGCATTGCTAATATGTCCCTAAGTTTAACAATTGGGCAGTACACTCTCACAGACTAATGCCCACTGAATATTCAGGAGACAGTCACAATCTCCATACGTGCATATTCATGAGAGGGCCAGCAACAGTAAAGTGCACACCCGTTCCCAGTAAATGTAGAGGCCTCTTTTAATTGATTAGAAACCTAGTTTAAAAATGTCTTACAGAATCTCCACTGTGTATATTCGAGCTGCACTCGTTTCTTTGTTCAAACTGTGGCGAGCCGAGCCCAGAACCTCACAAAATCAGCAATGACATTTTATTAAGTTGTATCTATAATGAAATGTATGTATAATGATCATTTGTTTTGAAATAAAATTCAATAGTTTTCTCTCTATCTCAGATCTAATAGAGAACTGTTTATGTTTTAATTGCTTTCATATTGTGACTTGACTGTACAATTATAAAGGACGTGCGTTTTGCAAAAAAAATTCTTTCAACCCTTAAGTTTACTACAAAATGCAATGTGCACAATATAAATCTCTAACATTTTATTTAAAAAAATATATATTGCGGCCATCTACGAAACTTAAGATGAAATCATTATTAAACTGATTATGTATTTTATATTGCTGCATTGCTACTGTTAGGAAACTGCACACACAGCCTGCGGTGGGTGCTTATTTCATGTCACAATGAGAAATATTGTTCAAGGTAGTGTAACACAGCCCCCTACTGTTCGACAATGATATATTTGTGAACTGGTACGAACGAGGCTAATAATGGATTCATAGCAGACACCCAGAAACCGATTATAATTATTTCAAATAAAAAAAGAGTTTGGAGAAGTGTTTTAAGATGCGAGGCCCTCTTTTTTAAACAATAAACAGGCGTTGCCAAATCCAACAGGCCTGGCTTTAATGGGCTGAAATTCAGGCGTGAGGAAGTGCGCTTTTGTGCACGTCTGTTTGCTGCGGCACAGGATGAAAGCCAGAACTAATGGTTTTGTCAAGACTTGTGTATGTATCTTTGGTGCAGCTCAACAAAGTGTAGTTTGCACAAAAGAGGAAAAACAACAGGGCCTCATTTATGAAAAGTGTTGCATCGCTGCGATAAAACAGCAATGCAACACTTTTCACTGCGCTCTCCTTGCGACACCATGGAAGCGCCGTATTTACTGTACCTGACGTATCTGTTGGCTCAAAACTCACGCATAGCTGGAGTTGATTTGTAAGCATGACACAACTCCAGCAATGCATGAGGGAGGCCTATACCTATTGCACTGCATCACCCTTACGCCTGCTATGAGGCAGGCATAAGGTTTTTAGGCAGTGGTGTCCTAGAAGTGGCACAGTGAAATCTGATAGATTTCACTGCACCGCTTCTACAAGGCTTTCTTGCGGGGGAACGCCCACCCTGCATACATTATACCTGATGCAGGTGTAATGTGGCACAGGGGTTTACAAAGTGACGCATCTGCCTAGATGCATTACTTTGTAAATATGGTGCAATGTGGTGCATTATTTATGCCGCCGCTGCGTCATGAAAAGTGACGCAACAATGGCGCAAAAGTGTCGCAAGGGTCTCTTAAATAAGTCCCCCAAGTGTTTAAAATCTACGCATCATCGGTGTACACTAGGCATACACTCACATCGTGTAGGATATGTGAATTTAGGAGCATTTTGTTCTCAGATGAGAGACTCTGCTCTGGGGTGGAGGGGGTTAGAGAGTTCGCAACTTTAAAAAAATTATGGTATATGCCATCTTATGTCAAAATCGTACCATAAACGACCCGCTCAAAAATCCAATTAATGTGTGCAGCAAACTTAAAATATCATACCGCAACAACATCAATGGCAAAATGGAACCGTTTTCTCATTAGGTGAGAACGTCTTTGAGTGAAGGCAGTACTTGCTTTGCTGATTCTTGCCTTGATGTCAGTGTCTGTGCCACTCTGCTTGTCTATGACACTACCCACGTAGGTGAAAGCCTCAACCTCTTCCAGTGTATTGCTTGCAAGAGTGACTGCAGTCGTGCTGGCCATGTTAGCCTTCAGGATCTTGGTTTTTCCTTTGTGGATACTCAGGTCAAATTGTGCTGATGTAGCTGCCACATTGTCAGTCTACCCTTGAATCTGCAGATGGGTATGGGAGAGTAGGGCCAGGTCGTCTGCAAAGTCCAGGTTGTTGAGCTGCGTCCAAGGTGTCCACTAGATCCCATTTCAATTTCTTGCTGTGGATGTCTTCATGATTCAGTCTATGGCCAGCAGGAAGAGAAAAGGTGAGAGCAAACAAACCTTGTGGACTCCAGTCCTCACTGGAAGGCTTCCATGAGTTGTCCTCCATGGACTATTATTATTATTTATTGTTTGATCAATGACAAGATCATACACACATATCATACATAAAATACAGCAAATATAGATATATAATAATCAGTGCAAGGATTTAAGAGTACAAAAGATAAAAATTTAAAAGAATATAGCAGTCCTCCATGGACTATATTGCAGGACATTTCTTCGTAACAGTTCCTTATGATTCTTACGAGTTATGTGGCACACCATAGTGGCGAAGGAGTTTCAAAAGGGTCTCTCTGACCCCACTGTTGAACGCCTTCTCATAGTAGATGAAATTGACATAAAGGGGGAGTTCTATTCCACTGACTGCTAAATGATGATGTGCGGTGTTGCAATATGGTCTGTGCAGGATTTATCTTTGCAGATGTCAGCTTGCTGGTCTCGCAACTGAACGTTGACTTGTTCCTTCATTTTGTTCCGGATGACTCTGTTAAGCACTTAGCCTGTGGTTGATAGAAGAGTTATCACTCTGTAGTTTGCACACTCAGGTCACCTTACTTGGAGATCTTGATGAGATATCCTTCCTTCCAGTCTGATGGCACCTTTGTGCTCTTCCCAAATTCTTCCAAACATGGGGTAGAGCATGTCTAGTGATGTTTCAATGTCTGCCTTCAGTGCCTCTACAGGAATGTTGTCAGATCATTAATGGCTTACCCTATTTTTTCCTTAGTTGGTCTTCTGCAGTCTATCGGCAAGTCCTTGTCAGGTGGCTGTATGTCCGGTGGAGACTGCAGCACGGACTGGTTCAGCAGTTCTTCAAAGTGCTCCACCCAACTCCGTTGTTGGCCTTCATTACACTTCATTCAGGTAAAGAAGATCTGGAGCTCCAAGGACCTAATACTGCAAACCTAGATCAGACTTTTTAATACCAACGTAAAATCAGTCCTTCTGTATGAAGCAGAAACTTGGAGGGCAACAGTGACCAAAACAAACAAAATCCAGACCTTCATCAACACCTATCTGAGGAAAATTCTCTATATCCACCGGCCTCACAGCATCAGCAACAATAACCTATGGTAGCAGCCTTTCCAACTCCCTGCTCATGAAGAAATCATGAAAAGACACTGGGACTGGACAGGTTGGACCCTCTGAAAGCCCTCATCAAACACCACCAGGCAAGCCCTGACCTGGAACTCTCAAGGGAAAAGGAAAAGAGGAAGGCCAAGAAACACCTGACACCGAGGCCTCGAGGCTGACTCCAAGGAGATGGGTTACACCTGGAGTCAGATTGAAAGAAATGTCTAGGACAGATATGGCTGGAGAGTCCTGGTTGATGCCTTATACCCCAGGAGAGCTAGTAGGCATAAGTAAGTAAGTAAGAACATCGTTCTTAAATCAGGACATGCACTAGTCCTAAGATGTCCCCCTCCCCCAGATGAAGCCTCTAAGTCTCCACATTCCTCCAGAACTGAAACAAGTGTCATTCACTCACTGCTCCTACTAAGGAATGAGTGTTTGCGAACACTGAAGTTGAAATGCTTGAGTGACAACATGTTCTGGAGAGAATGAGTGTCCTTGTTCGAAAGGGGACCTCACATTGTTGCTACTGTTTTCCTAATCTATCTTCCAAAGCATAACACACTGTCAACTTTGTTTTGAGACAACCGTAAACACAAGCAATAAAGAAGAACAAGTATTGGCATTTTCAGTTATAAACCAGAGATATGGGTTTGCCAAAGCAGCATCGGTATCATAAAAGACACTGGTTGTGATTAATCTCATTAAAGCATGGGAGGCCTGGAGGAGCAGCAGGACTGCGGCACTGAATGTTAAAAACCAAAGCAGCAGGAAATCCACCAGTAATAAGAAATGTCACCAGCCACATGGAAACTTCTGCGATACAAAAGGGGATGATGGACGGAACGTTTGAGCCAATCAAACACTCACCCCCAGTCAACTGATCTGGGTTTAATCCATCATCATTCTTTAGCTCACTCCACCACCCCAGTTCAGACATGGCCATATGCAAATCAGTCTGACCCTGTGCCTCATGGGAACAGTCCAGCCCGAACTGCCAAGCCATGTCTTCCCTGGACCGGAAACAAGCATCCTAGGACCGGTTTCTGGCATTTCAGCCGTCATCAGCCAGGCTTGCTTGAATCCAGTGGCAAAGTGAGCAAGGGACCCACGTCTGGGCATACCCCCGCATGGAAACTTCTGAGCATGCTGTACTGTTAGAGGCCTGAAAGGTGCAGCAGGTAAGAATGTAACTTTGCGGAAAAGAGCAACACTAAAGGAGCATTCCTATAGTGGGAAATACATGCTACCTATAGAAAAACAATTCTTTTCCATCCCTATTGACCACATCATGTCACTGAAGGCAGGCTCATTGCATTGAAAGGCTTACTAGATGGAAGAAACAACTGGTGAGGTGCAGGAGATCTTTGCTGGTGGGGGAGGATGTGGCAGCAGAGCAGCATCAGGTGATGGAGGTGGAACTATTTGAACAAGCATTTTAACAGCTGCAAGAACGTCTTCATAGAAAGTCTACGGGACAGTGTAAATATCCAGAAATGTTGTGTACTTGATGGACAGTCTGTAGAAGCAATTGCAAATGAGGAAAATTCAGGAAAATCAATAGATGAAGTGGGCTGAATGAAGGTCCTTGCTTTCTATACACTTCTTATTGTTATTTTTTTAAAGAATTGATCACATCAGTTCTGGGAGCAGTCGGGGATAGCTGATTGCAGTCAGTTCTAAATAAAACAAAGGGGGCCTGATTCACAGAACTAACTTACGTCAAAAACGTAAAGTTAGTACTTTTTGGTATTCACAGAATACACTTACTCATTTTGGTATTCACAGAATGAACTTACTCATTTCGGTATTCACAGAAGTTAGTAGTCCTAACTTTAGGACTTCTAAATGCCTTCTGTGAATATCGAAAGTCTTAAAGTTAGGATTTTCTCAGTTTAGGAGTAGTAAAGTTACCTAACTTTACTACTCCTAAACTGAGAAAAATCCTAACTTTAAGACTTTCGGTATTCACAGAAGGCATTTAGGAGTCCTAAAGTTAGGACTACCAACTTCTGTGAATACCGAAATGAGTAAGTTCATTCTGTGAATACCAAAATGAGTAAGTGTATTCTGTGAATACCAAAAGGTACTAACTTTACGTTTTTGACGTAAGTTAGTTCTGTGAATCAGGCCCAGGGTATTTGGAAGTAATTTAAAAAAAAAAGGAGAATGAGTAATGACAGGGAGAAAGACAGTGACGGAAAGCAGGCACATAAAAGCAGAGCGAAACAAAGGGAGTAAGGTTGAAAAGAAAATCATAAAAAGAGAGAACACTGGAGAAGGAGAATATAAGATGGACAAAGTGAACCTGACATATCAATAGAGGAAGAAACAAAATTTAAAGAACATAAAGGAAGAAAGGAAGAAAGAGTAAAAACGAAACAAAGTGTTTGCACATAAGAGAACTGAAGTAGGGAATGATGCAAAGAAAGAGGAAAGTAATCCTATAAGGATAACACATTGCATATTGTTTCATTTGTAAAATTGATTGATCTCTTTTCAATCTTTGGAAACTGACCAGGAAATACAGTCACTGTACAAGTATGTATCCGCTATGTGTAACTGTGTGTGGGTGGGTGGTGAGTTCAAAGACATTTAACAGAGCCCTCCTTTACCCATTTCCTGTTCAGAAGAAGATGGTGGAAACTGCATTGAATTTTCTCTCATGGTGACAGCTACTGCCCTCAGAAATGTTCCCCAATGGCAAGTCCCTCTTACCATCATTATAGGAGTGCCAGTGAAAAAAGCTGACATACTGCTGGTAATGCTTCCTATCCTGGGCCAATAGGGTGCTTATTTCTCAAAGGGCCAGAGCTTTTCCCTCCTTAAGTCTTGCGATGTTGCTTCAGGTTTCAATGACAATTTATCGTTTAACATCCAGACTGTTGCTCACCACCTAGCAAATAAATGTTGGCTAAGTCAAGAATTAGCTTACAATTCTTACGTATTTCAAAATGTAATAGCAGAATTGCAATATTTTACCACCTTTACAATTGGGGGTATTCAATATGTGTATACCTATTTTCCACAAGGGATAAGAAAAGTCCCATAAATGTCTCAGCTAAAATTGTTGGAAAGAGCTACAGGAGGATCCTGAAGCAATTTAAGATATATTGATGATATTTATAATACTGCTGATTTTTCAAAGAAGCACATTTCAAGAACAAACAGAATAATCAAGATACTAGCCTAAACATGGCTATAAACTTTAATAAGTTTAAGACTGCCTTCTTTAGTATAATCTGTTTAGGATACAAACTGTCCACCAAGTGCAATGGATTGGTTCTAGAATTTGTACTCTCCTAATACATTACACAAATTAAAATTTCTTACAGGTTTTCTGAACTTCAAAATAGAGTGCTGGCCATAAACTTTAGTACAGGTGAAACCATTGCATGATTTGATTACACCCACTTTCTTAGAGACGGCCTGGACTGCTACAAATACAGACAATTTGGGCGGCTTAGAGCCATACATTCTAAAATAGAAAATCCTGCAGAAAATACATAATAAATACAATCCCATTATCAGGGTTGTTCCTAGCACTTTATGTCCTGCATATATTTTTACAATCAGGGACATATTATCCCCAAATTCTACAAATCCCATTTCTATTGAATTGCTGTTGAGCGAGTCACTCCGGTAGATAATTATTTTCTCATCAGTAAAGACTATCATTAAGAAGGTGAGACATATTGACCAAAGCAAAAATATTATAATGATTTCTCTGAAACTGACCTTAGAGGCAAACATTAAAAAAGCCTATATCCTTCACCTTCATTTGGTGCAATGGGTCTTGACAGAGATGTTTTCAGACATACAATATGATTATGACTCTACCATTAGAAATCAGGAGTTTTTGCAATATCAACAGAAAATGCCACAGACTACAAGGAAATAATCATGTATCTTATAAGGATGGTTCTGTGCAGTGTGCAGTGGGCATTTAACAGAAGTATTCAGCTGCATGTATTGTTGCCCAATGACTTCAAAGTAGGTCAATTTCCAGTGCTACCCTAAGGGAGCTAGAGGGGAGCACCCCTTAAGGACAAGAATTTACAGAGTACAGAGAAAGCAGAAGGGGTAGTGATACAGAAGAGTAGGCAATTATACAAATTAGGAATGAACAGAAGTAAACACAGTAAGGGACAGGAACATGACAGAGAAGGTAAGACAACTCTAACATGTACAAACACCGAAAGGAACCATAACTGTACAAACACACTGAGTAACTACTAGGGTTAATTAAGGTAAGACTAAAATCTAGAGTAATGGAGAAACGAAAAGTTTCTGTGCAGAATTCTCTCACAGATAGTCACTCGGCAAACCACATAGAAAGGAGGCAGCTGAAGTGATTCTGTATCTGTGACGCAAGGGCACAAACAAAGAATACACTTACATACATGAGACACTATTTAATAGTGCATCTGGAAACACAGTAGAGATTCCTAAGAAAATAGTCATATCACACCGTCACAGGCATGTCACTAAAACTACATGTGACACAAGACAAAGCAAAGGGCAATGGTTGTCTACTAGAATCCAGCAGTCAACTTCCATAAAGAAAATTGAAAAGGAATACAGTTATACACTGATGAGAACACAATAGAGCACTTACCAAAACAATAGGAGTCCAAGAAAAGAAGACAATAAGCAGGAGACAGAAAATAGTGTTAGGTAATCAAGCACATTCAAGACAGCAAAGAATCGAAATAAAAGCATGGGAATAGTAGGTAAAAAGAAAAAAAATTAAAGACTGAACTAATCAGGACAAGAATAGTCCTAAGAAATGTCACAAACATGCAAAAGTAAGTTAACCACGCACAACTAGACAAGAGAAGCACATGGATACTAGGAAACATGCAAGGCACGAAGGGATGTAAAGATGACTAGAAACTATGAAGCAAGAGGCAGGGACTGCAAGAGAAACTAGAGACTGTAATAGGAGAAACAAACACAATAGGCAATAAAGCAAAAGGCAAAAACAGGAAGATTGTGGAGCTGATCCAAACGCTAAGGTTAGAAACAATCAAATGTACAACTGGATAAGAAACAAGATACACAATAGGCAGCAAGGGGAAGTAATAACACAACAAGGAACACATTTAAAGCAAAATACAAAGGGTGCAAAGAAGGGGGTTATATTTACAAGAATTGCTGCTAACCAGTTTTTGCGTTGGTTAGCGCCAACTTTCTTAACACTGTCTATCTCCGAAAACTATTGCCCTGTTAGCAACGTATTCACAATACGTCGCTAATTGGTGATAGTATCAGCTAGCCGCGGCAAAAACTGCTGCTAATACTAGCGTCAAGTTGATAAAAAATGTGATGTTAGCAAAAGAACAGTGGCGAAAGGCCAATTAGTGGCAAAAAAATTCACGTTAGTCAGCCCAACGTCACTTTTCAGCCTATAGCCTATAAATCCACCTCCAATGAAAAAAATAAAATAAAAACAATGGAATGCAGGATGGAGCAGCCAGGGTCCATCAGTGCCGCCCGAACGAAGATTCCTGGGTAGCATACACCTGACTGGAGGAGAGGAGCGGGCTGGCCACACTGCACTGCACCGCATGTCATACATAGTGCATGGGCGTCTGGCGCAGCGATGGCCCGCCTGCAGACGGGTGTGGTGTCGGCATTTGGCCGCTCCTCCATGTCAGTGAACTGAGCTGCTGGGGAGGGCTGGCCGACGGGATAGGTAACAGTGGACAGGCTGAACTCCAAACTAGACTCTGTACTCGCAGCAGATACCTCCCTCGAACAAACAGCACTTACTTTGAGGGGCGCATAGACAAAGTCAAAGTCGAATTCACCCTGGAGCATGCAGATCATCACAAGCTGACTTACAAGGTACACGATATTGAGCAAGAACTGGCCAAAGTCCCCCTGAGCACAGCTTTGGAGGTGTAGCAGCTAATGGCACATGTGAAGTCACTGGAAAGAACAGCAGAGAATTCAGAGGGCCGCTCCCAGGGAACAACGTAAGGGTGTTGGGCATGCCTGAAGGAGCAGAAGGGGCTGATGCAGTGGCATATACTGAGACATGGTTGCATGACCTACTGCCAGCAGGTGCACTCTCTCCACTCTTTGTTATGGAGCAGGCCCATCGAGTGCCAGCGAGCCTCATGCTGCCGGGGACAGGTCCTAGACCCTTTCTCTTCCGCCTTCTACAGGGATTATGACACTGTCCTGAGGGAGGTACACTAGCTGGGGGAGGTGTAAGTGGATAACGCCACAGTTATTTACTTCCCTGACTACGCCATGGGGTGCAGAGGCGGAGGGACTCATCTCTAGTGGTTAAGCGATGCATCTGAGAGTTGGGCATCAAATACTCCCTCCTCTACCCATAAAGGCTGTGAGTGATCTCAGATGCTGACACACAAATCATTGACACAGCTGAACAGGTCTGGACCTGGCTGAAATCTACTGGTCGCCAGGTGCTGCAGACAGGGAGTGAAGGTTCTGCGCAACAAGCTGTCATTCGTGGAGCCAGTTGTACTGGGAGGCGTAGGAGGAGCAGGCGTCCCCACCAGAATTACAAGCCACCCCCAATCTGCAGCAGGTTATACAAGAGAGGCAGAAGGAGCTGCATGCGGTGCCGATGATGCGCAATCGCATTCAGAGACAGGATCCCAACACTTCCCCTGAACGCTCCCCCAGTGACGTGGGCTCAACTGCGGCGTGGTCATCCGGTGCAGAGTCCGTGCAGCCCCCGGATGTGACTCCTCAGACGATAGATAACCTAATTTAATGTTGACGGGTAGTGCGTCTCTCCTTCTTCCACGGTTACAGACAGCTCTGGAGAGTCTCTGGCCTTTTGCGGTTCCTGGTCTCCAGATTCCTGTTGCTGAAGTTCCGGTCTACCGCGGTCAGCACTTAGAGGGGATCCGGTCTAGTCATCACCCAAAAGGAATGGAGCAGTTGTCCAAGTGAGGGATGCATGTCGGGGGGGGGTGGTGTCCTTGGTGCTCCTAGCTGCAATGGCAGGAGGTCCGTGGCGTTGTTGACCTTGCCAAGGATGAATTGTGGAATATTCTTCTATTATCCAAGGGCCTCACTATTGGCACTCTTGCAATGCTGTAACGTCACTTGTTTGACGTCCCGGTGGCGCAATGTGCCACAGCATGTTTACAAGGCCACGTAAAGCCACTTTATGTGGCTTTTCATGGCCTTGTAAATATGCGCCCCTTTCACGCATTAAACAGCGTGAAAGGGGCATTCAATGAGTGTTGCTGTGGGTGTTCCCACACCAAACCAATGGAATCTGAAGCATTCCCAGGTTTACGAGAAACCGTAAACCTTCGGAATGCAACAGAATCTAACACCACCTGAAGGGTGGTGTTTGGGAGGCGCTACAAGGATAAATGTTTTCATTTCTCCTCTTTTTTTCACTTTTTCTATGTGTGAAGCATTCTGCAGAACACAGAGAAAGAGGAAATACCCTGGATTGATAGGCTTTAAGCAGGTAGGTGTCCCTTCCTGCACAACATCAATCAACTCCGCAACACAGTCACCCTTGCATCATGGCGCAAGGGTGCCTGCGTTGGCGCATGGCAACCATTGTGCGCCAACATAGGGAAAAAAGACAGGGGGCCTTATTCATGAGCCCCTTGCGAAAGTTTAACGCCTCTGGTGCCTCACTTTCTTGACATACTTGCAGAGTGAATTTTGCACCACGTTGCGCCGTATTTACAAAGTGGCGCATCTAGGCATATGCGTGACCTTGTAAAGCCCTGCACCACATTATACCTGCATCAGGTATGAAGTATGCAGGGTCGGCTTTCTCACGCAACAAAGCCTCGTAGGAGTGATGCAGCGAAATCTATCAGATTTCACTGAGACAATTCTAGGTTGCCACTGCGTCAAAACCTTACGCCTGCTTCATGGCAGGCATTAGGGTGACACAGTGCCATAGGAATAGGCCTGGCCCATGCATTGCTGGAGTTGCGTCATGCTTGCGATACAACTGCAACAATGTGTGACTTAAGCACCAACAGATACATCAGGATTCCAGGCATATCTGTCATTGATTGCGACATGGAGAGCCATACAGTAATTACGGTGCATCCTTGGTGTCTCAAGGAGGGTGTAGGAAAAGTGTTACATCGCTGTCTTATCGCAGCAAAACAACACTTTTCATGAATGAGGCCCACGAATGCACCTATCTTATTGATAGGGCGCATTCCTGACCTTTTGGTTTGGCGCAGGGCAGCGCAGCAATATTCCTTGCAGCGCTGTCCAGCACCCAAATATCTTATATGTAGAGCCAATTTTGTGCACCAATTTTGAGACCAGGTATTTTTTGACCCTAAATAACTGCCTCTAATTGGACTTAGAGGCAGTTTTTTGGGTTTTGCAACATACAAGGAAATCCTTGTAAACATCGTATAGTGTGTTTTGCTGGAGTTTTTACACGGAACGCCTACCTTGCATCTCATTTTCGGTAAGTCACGCTAACAGAAGTGTTCTCGTTTATGCTCGAAAAATGCAGCTAACTGGAGTTAGCGGCAACTTGTAAGTACGGTGACAAAAAAAGCTACTGCAATGTCAAAAAATTGACGCTACGGTGACGTTAGGTTCTTGTAAATATGCTCCAAGGAGCTGCACCTGACTGCATGCCAGAGACAGGAAACAGAGAGAAGCAAAATGCAGTTGAAGGCTGGGAGAAATCTTCAGCAAGCTGAGTTGAAACAGGACATAGTCTCTGCCAGTAGCAGGCAGCAACCTCTCAACAAACAAGCATCATAGATTAATATGCTTGTGGTATCATTACCAGGGTTTAGGGACAGGCATATGTCAAACAAGGTTGTCAAGTTGGACCTCATGGTTAAGTATCTGCTCATAAAGGTAGCTCATGGGTACATGTGTCTGCCCATAGAGGTATCAGTGCTTCCTTTTCTATGTCAGATATACAATAGTGGTGGCCATGTATGCCCAAAACAACTAAGAATTGAGTACCATAATGTGCTATTTGCCAACAAAGAAAGACTTCCACCACTGCTATGTTTACTTCCACTTTTCTTATGATATCAGATCCCCTATTTGACAATGTTTATCTGAACTACAATTGGCCCTTGTCCCCTGTTAAACAGTATAACTACATTCTGTTTGCATTTGTTCTTGTTTCTTGTGAGGGTGGCTACAAAAGATTGCTACTATTTATAGACTGCATTTAAGATGTAGCACAGTGGATAGAAATTAATTGTCTAAAGCTCAAATCAGACAAGACAGAGGTACTGATTTTAGGAGGACTCTTTACCATCTGGGCACATGCATAGTGGGCATCATAATTTGGAGAAAGTCCTATTGCAATAACCTCAGTTCAGTATCTCGGGTTTATGTTAAACAGTAAATTGGATAGCAGATAGCAAAACCATCATCATCTTTTTTCTTACATGTGTGTGTGCTGAGGAAAAGTTTTCTGTTGCTGCCAGCAGATATGAATTCCAGAGTGATCTGGGCTATTATACAGGTCTGCCCTGATCATTGTAAAGCTCTATGTTAAGCACTTCCTATAAACTCTCTGAATAACTTATTCAAACATGGCAGTCGGAGAAATGATGGACTTACTATGGAGAGTTTCTGTCTCCCAACACTTGACACAATACCACTGACTGCCAATTGAGAGATAAATCAAGTTTAAGGCTCTCTATATTTTTCCACAAGGCCATCTAGGGACCAGCCCCAGCCTTTATCAAAGATCTAGTTGCTGTCTATGTTCCTATGTGGAATTTGCATTAAATTCAGCTACAGCCTGCTTCGCAAAGGATCTATATACAAATCTCAGAGGACAGTCCTTCTTTTATATGGCCTTTTTGATGTGGAATTTACACCCTCTTCACTTGTGTCTTACTGGTACGACTAATTTGGCATGTCAGAAGATACTCAAAAGTCACCTGTTCCTTGTTAAATACACCTGGTTCGGGCAGTCTTAGCACTAGTATGCATAATAGGTAATTGTGTGCTTTACAAAACATTTAAACATAACATAACAAAGTTCACAGAGGAAGATTTGGGGCGAGATGTCCGACCATAGCAATTTGCGACTCGCAATTTGCGCTCGATTGCGAGTCGCAAATTGCGAGTCACAATTTATTATGTACTACAATGTCAGAGACACTGATTGCGATTCCCAATGGGGTCGCAAAATGCGAGGCTCATTAATATTAATGAGGCACTCGCATTTTGTAACCCCATTGGGAATGGCTGGCCCTCCCAGGGATGGTGGCCTGCTGGGCTCAACAGACCACTATGTCTGAGACTGCCTTTAAATAAAGCAGTTTTTGTTTTTAAATGCAGCCCATTTTCCTTAAAGGAAAAAGGATGCCTTTATAAAAATAAAAATGAAACTTTTTCGTTTAATTTTTTAAGGGCAGGCAGTGGTCCCTGGGTGTAAGATCCTTGTATCAGCAGAAAGGATCACACAAGGCAGGTTGTGAGTAGGAGTTATAGTTTATTCCTCAGCAAGAAGACCCCATCCAGGTCCCAGCCACTGGATCCACCAACAGTCCCTCAGCTCATTCAAATCATTACATTCCAACCCCTCATGTAAGTAGGATACCGACACAGAGCATACATTCCCTGGTTACCATGGCACTGTAGCACAGCAAGCTACAGATGCCACACACCTCCCCCCTTTCCCAAAAAAACCCAGTATAAACAAAAGAAAGAGGGATAGAAACAAGAAAGAAGAAAGAAGAAGAAAAGGCAGAAGAGAGAAAAACAAACTAAAACAAAATGACAAAACCCCAAAGACTTTGCACTTACAACATATTGTACAAAGTCCTACGCATTAATCATTTACTGTACAAAGGGGCACATGCATCAAAGGCTTTTGCGATCGCAAACGGTGCGATTCGCAAAAATCGGCCGTTTGCGATCGCAAATTGGCCTTTGGAGATGCATGAACGTGTTTCCTATGCGCAATTTAAGAATCCGCAATTATTTGCGAATTCCTAAATTGCGATTGCATTTAAGGAATCGCAATTTGCGATTCCTTAAATGCAATGCTAGAAGCACTTTCAAATAGCGATTTCGCTATTTGGGACCGCAAATTACAGACAAATCAAACTTGTCTGTAATTTGCAATAACTTTGAAAAATGCACTAAAATGCATTTTTAAAGTTTTAGGTTACACACACACATGCCCTTGGGGCATGTGTGTGCGCAAAATGGATGCACATCACAATTTCAGGGTGCAACAGGGTGTCATTTTGACACCCTTGCACTCTTGAAATTGCATGAGCAATTTGCGAGTACCTACTGGTACTCGCAAATTGCGCATGCAATCTCCAATTCATTCCTATGGGCCTGTAGGCCCATAGGAATGAGTGGGGACGGCATTCCTTAATTGCGACTCGCAATTTGCGAGTCGCAATTAAGGAATGTTTAGGAATCGCTATTTTTATAGCGATTCCTACATGCATAGGCTTTTGCGATTCCTTAATTGCGATTCCTTAATAATCGCAATTAAGGAATCGCAAAAGCCTACCTTGATGCATGTGCCCCATAGTCCTTCAAAAAGGATGGTTTTTTGACGACCTTAGAAGACAACCTGGGACGCACAAGTGGATCATGGTTGTCATTACCCTTTGCAGAGGAATCAGAGAAGCACATCGGCTCTTTGTATGGAACAACTCTTCCCAGGTTCCAAATGCGCTGATCTTGAGTCTTAATGGCATTCTTAAACACTGTGATTACACGAATGGGTTTGGAAAACTTGGCACTAAAACCAGGCTGTTTGATGACCACCATGTCACCAACAACCACAGTATCCTTAGTGGCCTTTTTAGAGTCAAAATAGGATTTCCTTGCTAGGACTTTCCCAACTTCTCTTTCACGCAAATCAGTGCGCACCTTCTTAGTTGACGACCCTTCCAAGTTTCTTACCCATGACGGCTCCACTAGAGTACAAGGAGATCTGCCTCTAAACAATGCAAAAGGAGATTTCCCAGTTGTACTGTGAGGAGTCAACATATAAATCTCCACTTTCTACATGACGTCCTTCTTCCAATTGAGACCACTGCCTTTAGCCAAAGCAATGACCTCTTTCAAAACTCTGTTAAACCTTTCCACCATGCCATTGGTTTCAGGGAATAGAGGGAACACTTTTTGTGTCTGATACCACGATTCTTTATGAAAGTTTCCATCTCTCGTGAAACCAATTGAACACCATTGTCAGTTAAGATGGTGTCTGGGTAACCTTCCCTAGCCATGAGGTTCTCTAAAAACGCAATCACATTTTTAGTTTCAATCCCACTTGTGAAGCAAACTTCCGGCCAACTCGAAAACATGTCTATAACTACTATGAAAAACAGCTGTTGACCTTCAGAATGAATGGGGCCAAGAATATCCAAGGCTATTTCCTTCCACGGTCCGCGAGGTAGTTCTCTGACCACCATAGGTTGTACTCTCACTACGTTTGACTTCTTACACAATGCACATGCCAAACAATCTCTAACCAGCCTTTCTACTTGCAAGTCCATGCCTGGCCACCAATAAGAGGAGCGAAGCCTCTCTTTGGTTTTGGACATCCCTAAATGAGAAATATGCGCCAAATCAATCAATTTATTGCGAAGCTTAAGATGGGGCACCAATCTTGTTCCACGAAGCAAAAGATCATCACACACTCCCAACTCATCTTACACACCCCAGAATTTCCCAGCTTCCTCAGAGGCCTGTTTTTGGAATGCCACCCTTTATTCACCAGATGCAAGACTTCAGAAAGCACAGGATCAGAGGATAATTCTACATGCCACTGATCCTCAGATACAATCTCCTCATCCACAAATCAAACATGGACATCACTCTCTTCAAAGTCTTCGTCAGTCACACTCTCATCAACCTTCGTGACTAATCTAGATAACGTGTCTGCTACTCCATTTTCTATACCTGGTATGTACCTTATTTCGAAATCATATTCTTGCAAGGCAATCACCCATTTGGTTATCCTTGCCTGAAACAAGATCTATACCCTTCTTTGGGAAGATTTCACAGAGGGGCTTGTGGTCTGTTTTAACCAGAAACTTGGTTCCCCACAGAAATTTCTTAAGCTTTCTGATAGCCCAGAACACAGCCAAAGCTTCCTGCTCAATGACTGAATAGCGAGACTCAGCATCCTTCAACCCTCGTGACACAAACATAATGGTATTCATGCCCTCGTCACCTTCTTGTTGAAGAACTGCCCCCAAACCTTTAAGACTTGCATCGGTGGTGATGATAGACATCTTTGAGGGGTCGAAACATTTAAGTTTCGGTGCACAATTAAGCTTTTCTTTGAGAATTACAAACTCCTTTTCACAAGCATCATTCCAGTTAAACTCCACCCCTTTCTTCAAGAACACCCTTATATTGACACTGAGTTCTGCAAAGTTCTCAACAAACTTATTATAGTACTCAATCATACCAAAAAGGTTCATAAGCTCTTCTCTGGAAGTAGGAGCACACATACGAGAGATGGTATCAACCAAATTTGTTTTTAGCATGACCCCGTCACCGGAGATAGTGTGACCTAAATAATTAATGGTGGTGGTGGCAAATTGAACCTCTCAGACTTTATGGTGAGATTCGCATTGTCAAGTTTTTCAAGAACAATACCAAGACGATACCCATGCTCCTCTTCATCCTTACCAAAGACAAGAATATCATCTTGGTATACACAGACCCTTCACAACTCCTAAGAATCTTTTCCATGGCACACTGGAAAACGGATGCCGCAGAAACTAAGCCAAATGGCATCCTCACAAACCTGAACTTGCCAAACAGTGTGATAAAGGCTGTGTAATCTCTTGAAGAATCAACCAGTTCTATCTGGTGATAAGCCGAGGCCAAGTCAATTGTGCTAAAAACTTTGGCACCACCCAGCAACACCAATAACTCTGATATATTTGGAAGAGGATATCGATCTACAATGACACTCTTATTCAGTTGTCTTAAGTCTACACAAAGGCGTAGACTCCCATTGGCCTTACGTGCTGCGACCACTGAGGCCAACCACTCAGTGCCTTCCACCTCTTCAATTATACCCCCTTTCTTGAGTTTCTCCAATTCCTTTTTCATTTCATCTCTAACATCCAAAGGTACGCTCCTTACTTTGCAGCATGAAGGTTGAGAACCAACACATAAACGTATTTCATGCTGAAAACCTTTGAGGCACCCAAGCTCTTCTCTGAACACATTGGGAAATCTCTGTTTGACTTGAGATTCAACACCACCACTAAGAATGGAGCTCTCTTGGACCATGCTCACCTTATCTTTCAACAGGATGGGTGTAGCACTACTTGGGTCAAGCATAACGCCCAAGTCACCTTGGTGAAACCAACTTATTATGCTGTCACCTTTTTCAGAGACATAAATCTTCCCAGAAGTATAACGTTGCTCACACTCAATTAAGCCTACAAAATAACCTTGCAAGGGTATTGGTTCTCCACCATACGCTAAAGGGTGTATGTCAGGTTTGAGTAAAGACGTCTTGTGAGCAATCTTATTTTGAAAAAACACCCTGGAGATAATTGTATTTTTAGCACCTGAATCAAATAGGGGAGAGGATGTGGTCTCACGGCTAGACTGCTGACTCTGGAGCTGGGAAACCAAGGTTCGAGCCTCGGGCCAACTCCACATCCTGTGATTCTGGGCAAATCACTTAATCTCCCTGTGCCTACCAAAAAATGAATGTGTCCTTGTGTAACGAACGTAACAGTGCTCATGTAAAGCGCTCCAATACCTTCGGGTCGAGTTTGCGCTATATAACTCTGCAAAAAAAAATATATATATAAAATAGCACTTTGGTGGGTTCACCTTCCACAAGAATGGTGTCAATTGGACATGACTTGCATTTAACATCAGTGTCAACTTGAACCACAATTTGTCCACACGCAAAATCCGCTTCAACGTCCTCTGTTTCAACACTCTTTACATTAGTGGAAGTCAACCTAGCCTTACAACCTATGGCAAGGTGACCTCTTTTCTTACATTTGGAGCAAACTACTTTTAACGCTGGACAATTCTTGTCATTTGCTAAATGACCCGGCTTGTCACACCTGTAGCACTTGCGTGTAGTGGTCTTATTTCTCATTCCACCTCCCTCAACTTTAACCAAAGGTCTCTTAATTTCCTCTTTCACCACCTGAACAGTAGACTGTTTGTCTTTTTTGATGGTATTCACACACTTCAAAAAATGTTCAACTCTTTTGGCAACCTGTATTACCTCATCCAGGGAAGGTTCATCTCTCAACCAAAGTTCTTCCCTGGTTCTCTCAATGTTACATCCTAACATGAATTGATCTCTAATTCTTTCATCCAGTAAATTTGAGAATTTGCAAGATGAGGCAAGTTTCCTTAGCTGAGTAATATAACCTTCAACCGTGTCTCCATCACTTTGTAACCTCCTCGCAAAATGATACCTCTCCAAAATTGTACTGACCTTGGGAAGAAAATGTTTGTCTAATTTTTTAATACAAACATCAAATTCATTCAAGTCTTCAGCTTCAGATTCACTCAATTCGGGAAGATGGTCAAAAACTTCTTGCCCTTCTGACCCAAACAGTGCAGTAAGAGTGAAGACCTACGTTCTGCACTTAAAGTTGCCCCACATACTTTAGTATAACGCTCAAAGACTTTCTTCCACTTTTGCCATTTGATGGGAAGTTCACCAGGAGACATTAAAAGAAAGGAGAGGCAGTTACATTCTGCATCTTTGAAAAAGTTGGAGAAACACAAGAACAACAACTTTTTCTTTTTAAATCACTAGCTTTTCTAATAAAATGCACCTGTGAATGAAAGTCAGAACTGAGTTTCCTAAGAAGTTAGAATAGGTATGATGAAACAACAACAGAATGAACCTTGTGCATATCAGCATGGGACTAATGCACCGTAGCAGATAAATTGCCAGTAATGACAAGCACCCAACATAAGCTGTGCCCGTCAGCGTGAAGAATAGTAAGAAATTGCCTGTAATGACAAGCACACAACATAAGCTGTGCCCGTCAGCGTAAAGAATAGACACAAATAAAGTTGAATCGTGACTGTAACACGTTGCAATGGAGAAACCATAGTAAACAAACAGAGAGCAATGATATCAAAAGGTTCCGTAGACAAGGCTGTGCACGTCAGCGAAACGTGCAGGTAAACGTTGTTATAGTAATGGCTAATTCCAGCGTGGAGACAGTGACATCGTGGCTATGCACGTCAGCGAGATGTGCAGACAAACGTTGCCGTGGAGACAAAAGAATGTCACGTGGAGGCTATAATGCTTCTAGATGCCTCTGCACATACGCACGCAAGAGCGTGTTGGGGACAATCAGTAATGGAGCTGATGAGGAAGGAGAACACGCTAGAAATTCCAACAAGGTTGAACTCGTGACCGAAAGACGCACAAGAGTCTTCACAAGCCCAGCAGGAACAGTGCTCGTGGAAAGGGAGTGCGCAAGACCGCATGAGAGTCTTCACTAGCCCAACAGGAACAGCACTCGTGGAACGGGAGCATGCGAGACATGAGGTTGGTGTTCGTGACAGGAGAGCAAGGTGCGCCCGTGCCAACAGAAGGGAATCTCCTCACATGCGAAAATCGGGCGGAGAGCCCCAAACAATGTTTTCTTCCCAGCGGCAGAAACACAAAACAGTCCTCCCTCCGTGCAGCCCCAGCCTCACACAAATGTAGTGGAGACAAACGTGTGCAAGCGTGACGATTTCCAGAAAATGTCAAAATGGAAGTGGAGGACAAGGAGAAAAGCAGCGCGACACACGCAAGGGTCCAGGACTTGAATGAGGAGAGACAGAGGAGTCTGCAGACAGTGCACAGTCTGGCACACAGATGAATGAGGGTGGAGAGGTCTGCAGAACCAGGTGAGGTGAGACACAGGGAGGAGGGCCCAACGAGGGATGGAGGACTCCAAAAGTCACAGGTAAAGCGTACTCACGACCTCTAAGTGCTGTGTGAACAACTGTTGAGGCTTGTTGAGATCTTCTTGCCTTGCTACTCTTCCTCCCACGATGATGAAGCTGCCGACTATGCCAGTGTAAGATCCTGGTATCAGCGGAAAAGATCACACAAGGCAGGTTGTAAGAAGGAGCTGTAGTTTATTCCTCAGCAAGAAGACCCCATCCAGGTCCCAGCCACTGGATCCACCAACAGTCCCTTAGCTCATTCAAATCATTACATTCCAACCCCTCATGTAACTAGGATACCGACACAGAGCATACATTCCCTGGTTACCATGGCACTGTAGCACAGCAAGCTACAGATGCCACACACCTCCCCCCTTTCCCAAAAAAACCCAGTATAAACAAAAGAAAGAGGGATAGAAACAAGAAAGAAGAAAGAAGAAGAAAAGGCAGAAGAGAGAAAAACAAACTAAAACAAAATGACAAAACCCCAAAGACTTTGCACTTACAACATATTGTACAAAGTCCTACGCATTAATCATTTACTGTACAAAGGGGCACATGCATCAAAGGCTTTTGCGATCGCAAACGGTGCGATTCGCAAAAATCGGCCGTTTGCGATCGCAAATTGGCCTTTGGAGATGCATGAACGTAGTTTCCTATGCGCAATTTAAGAATCCGCAATTATTTGCGAATTCCTAAATTACGATTGCATTAAGGAATCGCAATTTGCGATTCCTTAAATGCAATGCTAGAAGCACTTTCAAATAGCGATTTCAGCTATTTGGGACCTGCAAATTACAGACAAATCAAACTTGTCTGTAATTTGCAATAACTTTGAAAAATGCACTAAAATGCATTTTTTAAAGTTTTAGGTTACACACACACATGCCCTTGGGGCATGTGTGTGCGCAAAATGAGTGCACATCACAATTTCAGGGGTGCAACAGGGTGTCATTTTGACACCCTTGCACTCTGAAATTGCATGAGCAATTTGCGAGTACCTACTGGTACTCGCAAATTGCGCATGCAATCTCCAATTCATTCCTATGGGCCTGTAGGCCCATAGGAATGAGTGGGACGGCATTCCTTAATTGCGACTCGCAATTTGCGAGTCGCAATTAAGGAATGTTTAGGAATCGCTATTTTTATAGCGATTCCTACATGCATAGGCTTTGCGATTCCTTAATTGCGATTCCTTAATAATCGCAATTAAGGAATCGCAAAGCCTACCTTGATGCATGTGCCCCATAGTCCTTCAAAAGGATGGTTTTTGACGACCTTAGAAGACAACCTGGGACGCACAAGCGGATCATGGTTGTCATTACCCTTTGCAGAGGAATCAGAGAAGCACATCGGCTCTTTGTATGGAACAACTCTTCCCAGGTTCCAAATGCGCTGATCTTGAGTCTTAATGGCATTCTTAAACACTGTGATTACACGAATGGGTTTGGAAAACTTGGCACTAAAACCAGGCTGTTTGATGAGCACCACGTCACCAACAACAACCACAGTATCCTTAGTGGCCTTTCTGGAGTCAAAATAGGATTTCCTTGCTAGGACTTTCCCAACTTCTCTTTCACGCAAATCAGTGCGCACCTTCTTAGTTGACGACCCTTCCAAGTTTCTTACCCATGACGGCTCCACTAGAGTACAAGGAGATCTGCCTCTAAACAATGCAAAAGGAGATTTCCCAGTTGTACTGTGAGGAGTCAACATATAAATCTCCACTTTCTACATGACGTCCTTCTTCCAATTGAGACCACTGCCTTTAGCCAAAGCAATGACCTCTTTCAAAACTCTGTTAAACCTTTCCACCATGCCATTGGTTTCAGGGAATAGAGGGAACACTTTTTGTGTCTGATACCACGATTCTTTATGAAAGTTTCCATCTCTCGTGAAACCAATTGAACACCATTGTCAGTTAAGATGGTGTCTGGGTAACCTTCCCTAGCCATGAGGTTCTCTAAAACGCAATCACATTTTTAGTTTCAATCCCACTTGTGAAGCAAACTTCCGGCCAACTCGAAAACATGTCTATAACTACTATGAAAAACAGCTGTTGACCTTCAGAATGAATGGGGCCAAGAATATCCAAGGCTATTTCCTTCCACGGTCCGCGAGGTAGTTCTCTGACCACCATAGGTTGTACTCTCACCACGTTTGACTTCTTACACAATGCACATGCCAAACAATCTCTAACCAGCCTTTCTACTTGCAAGTCCATGCCTGGCCACCAATAAGAGGAGCGAAGCCTCTCTTTGGTTTTGGACATCCCTAAATGAGAAATATGCGCCAAATCAATCAATTTATTGCGAAGCTTAAGATGGGGCACCAATCTTGTTCCACGAAGCAAAAGATCATCACACACTCCCAACTCATCTTACACACCCCAGAATTTCCCAGCTTCCTCAGAGGCCTGTTTTTGGAATGCCACCCTTTATTCACCAGATGCAAGACTTCAGAAAGCACAGGATCAGAGGATAATTCTACATGCCACTGATCCTCAGATACAATCTCCTCATCCACAAATCAAACATGGACATCACTCTCTTCAAAGTCTTCGTCAGTCACACTCTCATCAACCTTCGTGACTAATCTAGATAACGTGTCTGCTACTCCATTTTCTATACCTGGTATGTACCTTATTTCGAAATCATATTCTTGCAAGGCAATCACCCATTTGGTTATCCTTGCCTGAAACAAGATCTATACCCTTCTTTGGGAAGATTTCACAGAGGGGCTTGTGGTCTGTTTTAACCAGAAACTTGGTTCCCCACAGAAATTTCTTAAGCTTTCTGATAGCCCAGAACACAGCCAAAGCTTCCTGCTCAATGACTGAATAGCGAGACTCAGCATCCTTCAACCCTCGTGACACAAACATAATGGTATTCATGCCCTCGTCACCTTCTTGTTGAAGAACTGCCCCCAAACCTTTAAGACTTGCATCGGTGGTGATGATAGACATCTTTGAGGGGTCGAAACATTTAAGTTTCGGTGCACAATTAAGCTTTTCTTTGAGAATTACAAACTCCTTTTCACAAGCATCATTCCAGTTAAACTCCACCCCTTTCTTCAAGAACACCCTTATATTGACACTGAGTTCTGCAAAGTTCTCAACAAACTTATTATAGTACTCAATCATACCAAAAAGGTTCATAAGCTCTTCTCTGGAAGTAGGAGCACACATACGAGAGATGGTATCAACCAAATTTGTTTTTGGCATGACCCCGTCACCGGAGATAGTGTGACCTAAATAATTAATGGTGGTGGTGGCAAATTGAACCTCTCAGACTTTATGGTGAGATTCGCATTGTCAAGTTTTTCAAGAACAATACCAAGACGATACCCATGCTCCTCTTCATCCTTACCAAAGACAAGAATATCATCTTGGTATACACAGACCCCTTCACAACTCCTAAGAATCTTTTCCATGGCACACTGGAAAACGGATGCCGCAGAAACTAAGCCAAATGGCATCCTCACAAACCTGAACTTGCCAAACAGTGTGATAAAGGCTGTGTAATCTCTTGAAGAATCAACCAGTTCTATCTGGTGATAAGCCGAGGCCAAGTCAATTGTGCTAAAAACTTTGGCACCACCCAGCAACACCAATAACTCCGATATATTTGGAAGAGGATATCGATCTACAATGACACTCTTATTCAGTTGTCTTAAGTCTACACAAAGGCGTAGACTCCCATTGGCCTTACGTGCTGCGACCACTGAGGCCAACCACTCAGTGCCTTCCACCTCTTCAATTATACCCCTTTCTTGAGTTTCTCCAATTCCTTTTTCATTTCATCTCTAACATCCAAAGGTACGCTCCTTACTTTGCAGCATGAAGGTTGAGAACCAACACATAAACGTATTTCATGCTGAAAATCTTTGAGGCACCCAAGCTCTTCTCTGAACACATTGGGAAATCTCTGTTTGACTTGAGATTCAACACCACCACTAAGAATGGAGCTCTCTTGGACCATGCTCACCTTATCTTTCAACAGGATGGGTGTAGCACTACTTGGGTCAAGCATAACGCCCAAGTCACCTTGGTGAAACCAACTTATTATGCTGTCACCTTTTTCAGAGACATAAATCTTCCCAGAAGTATAACGTTGCTCACACTCAATTAAGCCTACAAAATAACCTTGCAAGGGTATTGGTTCTCCACCATACGCTAAAGGGTGTATGTCAGGTTTGAGTAAAGACGTCTTGTGAGCAATCTTATTTTGAAAAAACACCCTGGAGATAATTGTATTTTTAGCACCTGAATCAAATAGGGGAGAGGATGTGGTCTCACGGCTAGACTGCTGACTCTGGAGCTGGGAAACCAAGGTTCGAGCCTCGGGCCAACTCCACATCCTGTGATTCTGGGCAAATCACTTAATCTCCCTGTGCCTACCAAAAAATGAATGTGTCCTTGTGTAACGAACGTAACAGTGCTCATGTAAAGCGCTCCAATACCTTCGGGTCGAGTTTGCGCTATATAACTCTGCAAAAAAAATATATATATAAAATAGCACTTTGGTGGGTTCACCTTCCACAAGAATGGTATCAATTGGACATGACTTGCATTTAACATCAGTGTCAACTTGAACCACAATTTGTCCACACGCAAAATCCGCTTCAACGTCCTCTGTTTCAACACTCTTTACATTAGTGGAAGTCAACCTAGCCTTACAACCTATGGCAAGGTGACCTCTTTTCTTACATTTGGAGCAAACTACTTTTAACGCTGGACAATTCTTGTCATTTGCTAAATGACCCGGCTTGTCACACCTGTAGCACTTGCGTGTAGTGGTCTTATTTCTCATTCCACCTCCCTCAACTTTAACCAAAGGTCTCTTAATTTCCTCTTTCACCACCTGAACAGTAGACTGTTTGTCTTTTTTGATGGTATTCACACACTTCAAAAAATGTTCAACTCTTTTGGCAACCTGTATTACCTCATCCAGGGAAGGTTCATCTCTCAACCAAAGTTCTTCCCTGGTTCTCTCAATGTTACATCCTAACATGAATTGATCTCTAATTCTTTCATCCAGTAAATTTGAGAATTTGCAAGATGAGGCAAGTTTCCTTAGCTGGGTAATATAACCTTCAACCGTGTCTCCATCACTTTGTAACCTCCTCGCAAAATGATACCTCTCCAAAATTGTACTGACCTTGGGAAGAAAATGTTTGTCTAATTTTTAATACAAACATCAAATTCATTCAAGTCTTCAGCTTCAGATTCACTCAATTCGGGAAGATGGTCAAAAACTTCTTGCCCTTCTGACCCAAACAGTGCAGTAAGAGTGAAGACCTACGTTCTGCACTTAAAGTTGCCCCACATACTTTAGTATAACGCTCAAAGACTTTCTTCCACTTTTGCCATTTGATGGGAAGTTCACCAGGAGACATTAAAAAGAAAGGAGAGGCAGTTACATTCTGCATCTTTGAAAAAGTTGGAGAAACACAAGAACAACAACTTTTTCTTTTTAAATCACTAGCTTTTCTAATAAAATGCACCTGTGAATGAAAGTCAGAACTGAGTTTCCTAAGAAGTTAGAATAGGTATGATGAAACAACAACAGAATGAACCTTGTGCATATCAGCATGGGACTAATGCACCGTAGCAGATAAATTGCCAGTAATGACAAGCACCCAACATAAGCTGTGCCCGTCAGCGTGAAGAATAGTAAGAAATTGCCTGTAATGACAAGCACACAACATAAGCTGTGCCCGTCAGCGTAAAGAATAGACACAAATAAAGTTGAATCGTGACTGTAACACGTTGCAATGGAGAAACCATAGTAAACAAACAGAGAGCAATGATATCAAAAAGTTCCGTAGACAAGGCTGTGCACGTCAGCGAAACGTGCAGGTAAACGTTGTTATAGTAATGGCTAATTCCAGCGTGGAGACAGTGACATCGTGGCTATGGACGTCAGCGAGATGTGCAGACAAACGTTGCCGTGGAGACAAAAGAATGTCACGTGGAGGCTATAATGCTTCTAGATGCCTCTGCACATACGCACGCAAGAGCGTGTTGGGGACAATCAGTAATGGCGCTGATGAGGAAGGAGAACACGCTAGAAATTCCAACAAGGTTGAACTCGTGACCGAAAGACGCACAAGAGTCTTCACAAGCCCAGCAGGAACAGTGCTCGTGGAAAGGGAGTGCGCAAGACCGCATGAGAGTCTTCACTAGCCCAACAGGAACAGCACTCGTGGAACGGGAGCATGCGAGACATGAGGTTGGTGTTCGTGACAGGAGAGCAAGGTGCGCCCGTGCCAACAGAAGGGGAATCTCCTCACATGCGAAAATCGGGCGGAGAGCCCCAAACAATGTTTTCTTCCCAGCGGCAGAAACACAAAACAGTCCTCCCTCCGTGCAGCCCCAGCCTCACACAAATGTAGTGGAGACAAACGTGTGCAAGCGTGACGATTTCCAGAAAATGTCAAAATGGAAGTGGAGGACAAGGAGAAAAGCAGCGCGACACACGCAAGGGTCCAGGACTTGAATGAGGAGAGACAGAGGAGTCTGCAGACAGTGCACAGTCTGGCACACAGATGAATGAGGGTGGAGAGGTCTGCAGAACCAGGTGAGGTGAGACACAGGGAGGAGGGCCCAACGAGGGATGGAGGACTCCAAAAGTCACAGGTAAAGCGTACTCACGACCTCTAAGTGCTGTGTGAACAACTGTTGAGGCTTGTTGAGATCTTCTTGCCTTGCTACTCTTCCTCCCACGATGATGAAGCTGCCGACTATGCCAGTGTAAGATCCTGGTATCAGCGGAAAAGATCACACAAGGCAGGTTGTAAGAAGGAGCTGTAGTTTATTCCTCAGCAAGAAGACCCCATCCAGGTCCCAGCCACTGGATCCACCAACAGTCCCTTAGCTCATTCAAATCATTACATTCCAACCCCTCATGTAACTAGGATACCGACACAGAGCATACATTCCCTGGTTACCATGGCACTGTAGCACAGCAAGCTACAGATGCCACACTGGGACCACTGCCTGCCCTTATAAAATATTTTTGCATGCATTTGCAAAGGGGAAGGGGTCCCTGGGGGACCCCTTCCCATTTGCGATTGCATTACCACCTACTTGAAGTAGGTGGTGATTTGCGAGTGTTTTGCGACTGCAATTGCAGTCGCAAAACATTCATACATGCCTTATGAGTCGCTATTAGGAAGGGAACGCCCCTTCCTTATAGCGAGTTGCAAAACCTCTTTTGCGAGTCGCTAACTGATTAGCGAGTCGCAAAATAGGTTTTGAACATGGGCCCAAGGTTTTTAGCATGCGCAAACGGGTCTAAAACCATCGTACATCTGGCCCTTGATCTTTTATTCAGACAATGGTTTGACTTACAGCACAAAAGCATTTGCTGATACAATGTATGCTGTAGACGTCCTATGGTGATTCTCACACTCCTTCCACATGAAATTAAATAGAGTGTTTTGGGACCCTTACGCAGTCCTTGACTGCTTGGATACTGCATACAGGATTGTCATGGTATCGCTCTATATATCAACCTCAGAGAGCACCAAATTATTTGCCCAGAAATGTTTTACAAAATGAGATGTTTATCGGTATCAGCATGCATGCACCACATCTCCTTTACCCTTGGAAAGAGGAATCACAAACTGATTAACATGTCTATCTGTTGTCGGCCATCCAAAAAGCAAGAGTGTAACTGTCCACAACAGAGCACTCTTCAGACTCTGCCATTAATATAAAAGTTGCTGTTGGTGGCTCCTGAGACTGGGAGATCTGGTTTAAGAGAGGATTCATGACAATACATCATTTGGTCCATCCCTTTGACCAATCATTCAAGTTCTGGAGTAAAAGACATTCACATTGTAATATTGCCTCCACTTCCTGGAGCCAAGAGGACTCAGTAAGTATTGACTGATTATATAAAAAAATCATCATGTGGATGACATTGTCACACTATATCCATTTGCTGACACTGGGAACATTCAAGCAGTGAAATAGCTATTGACTGATCATAACACATATGTGCTACAATCTTTATCTTAATGCTGATAACAAACATTTATCAATTCAATGAATCACCTAAATCTTTTAATTTCAGGCAATGGATACACCATTTTACACTGTCCACCCAAGCCCTAAGGCAATCTCAGAAATGTTTGCACATGTTTAAGTCATTATCATGCCTATTTCTGTTTGCAGGATGTGGAGATGCTCTGAAGAATGTTGGTGATAAACCATAAAGCTATTCACCTCAACTTCTTTAATTATTTCCAGAAAATGCATATAAGTACTTGGATTTGTTGGTTTAATACAATACCAATAAGGTCCTGCTGCCAGGAACAGCAATATTGGTAAATATATTGACACATTTGCTATGTGTTATATTGTGTTGGAATAAGAAGGATTTTCGATTACTCTCCATTGCTCATGTCAAGTAAGAATATAAAGTATAAGGTATTACATTTCTTACATGAATTTATGAATTTCCAATGCATACATAAAGACAATGTATAACTCATCTTCCACAGAGATGGCAGGTAATTGTTCAAGAGAGAATTGTTAGCAAACATATATTTGAGGTACTCATTCTTTGTGTGATTAGTTTTGAGAAACTACAAGTTCCACATCAAAGTACAGCGAGTTGCAGAGCTATTGTTATAGTATATACATTGACTAACCCTACAGTTAAGCACTGAACTTCTTATGACAAGTTACTAATGATATATCTTTGCCTCGTAGATATCCATTACATCCTGCAGACATCCTTGATTAACAGGAGTGATGAGTAAGAGCGGTGGATTCTGGTGTCTGTGTTTCTGTCTTATCAAATGTCCTTTTTCCCATCCATACCACTGGCTCTCATAGTCCTGTGTATGTTGTCACTAATAGAGGCAGTTAGAGACAGAAGAGTGCCTCACTCCCATTGGATTTCATGCACATGGGCAGTGCATCCTAACATTCAGACAGTATCTAACTCTAATGGCCCATGGGGTCTTAACCATGAATTGATCCAGGCAGTATTGACCATGGATTTGTCTTGCAAGTATCTTTTAGGATAGCATGATGGTGGAGAGTAGGATCATATCTGGGGCAAGAATGGGCTGGTAGATGGAAGATTTTGTGTGCAAGGTTGGTGTCTTGGGAAATTTGAGCACAAAACAAGAGGTCAGAGATCACTTCTGGGCAATGCGTACTGGCCACAACCAGTAACAGAGACATTTCTGGGTTTCAAAAAGAAGAAACAGTACAAGAGTCCATGTAACAAGAATCCTGCCAACTGCCAACAGTAGTTGGTGACTCCTCCTTCCGCCCTCTCATGTTCTACACCTTTATTTTGTTTTCTATTAGTTTCATTTTCTGCTAAGATATCCTGTGAATTCACTAGAACATCTACACTAATTTTACATATTTGGCTAGAACCCCTCAGGCCTCTTTTCAAACACAAGACAAGTGATCCCTTAACTAAGAAATCTTGCAAGTAGAACATCTCTATGGTTATTCACAGCACTGCCAAGTGTCCAGCTAAGTAACCTGGTCCTTTCAAATAGGCACTAAATAGAGAGGGTTTGGGACCTAATGTGCAGAAATATATGTAGGCAAGTTATGCCTTATCACAGGCAGGAATATTGGTCAACGGGGAGAAATCAACAGCACCTTTCCCATCGTACACAGGAACGAGACAGGGTTGTTCCTTGTCACCCCTTCCTGACCTTGATGGTGGGACCCCAGATCTTAAAAATCATAGAAAATCAATAAATAGAAGGGATGCCAGTTGGAGGATTGACAAACAAAATAACATTTGTAGATGATTTCTTGCTGACAGTGGGAAACACAATGCAATCTATCCGGAAGTGTTCCACCTAAATAACGACTAAAAAATATTGCATGAACTTACTGCCGTGGTCAAAATATTGTGACTGCAAAAATAGTGGGAACAAAAATATTGACAGTAAGTATAGTTTTTTTTTATACTTTTGTAATAAAACTGAAGTTATATATATGCCTTACTGCATATCATATTTTATGTTATTGTTTTATTGTATAGTATTGTGCTTTAATGTTATTATTTATGGTATTGTGAATTGTATTTTTAATTATTCTAATTTATATTTTTTGAGTTGGTGGGTTCATTGGAGAAATGGGTGGGTACTGTTTTTTTAGATTATATATTAATTGATGTTAATTGATCAATGTGTTATATTTGTATTTGTTATTCATTTGTTTAAATGTTTAATACATTTAAAAAATGTTTAAAACATTTAGGTTGTGGGGTTTATCAGTTGGTGAGTGTTTGTTTAAAGTATATATTAGATATTGTTACTTTGAATAATGTGTTAACTTTGTATAATTGTTAATTTCTTTGCAGTTTTATTTTGTTTTTTAAATATGTAAACAAGTTTATTGAGGTATTAGGGGGCAGTGCCTTTTAAAATAATAAATTGATTATGGCTAATTGATTAATGAGTTTTTTGTAAAATTGTTATTTGTTTTTTACATGTTTAATTCGTTTTTGGATTATTTCATTAAAGATAATTTTACACTGTGGTGTTAATTTGGATATTGATTTGGTAAAGCTTTCTAGATTATATATTCATTTCTGTTATTTGATTAATGCGAACATGTTTTATTTGTTATTTCTTTGTTAATATGTTTAATTGGGAGAGGATGTGACACTACAACCCGAGCCACCATATTTGTAACTGGGTAACCAGGTTCGAGTCTTGATATCGGCTCAACATTCTGTGATTCTGGGCAAATCACTTAATCTCCCAATGGCTAAAATCATGTAAATGTCCTTATGTAAAGTAACCGGGGCTCATGTATTGACTTTTATCAGTGTTTGTTAGAATGGACTCAGAACAGAAAAATATGTCCCCTCCCCCTAGTTACGAAGTTTCTCCAATGTTTGTTTGACTGGAGCCAGAATAGTAAATCTGATACCCCTCCCTCAATGTACTTTGCCCAATGTTTGTCATACTGGAGAAAGAATAGTAAAATTGCCTCTCCCTAAATATATATTTAATCCAATGTTTGTTAGACTGGAGTTAGAAAAATAAATCTGACTCTAATGTATGCACTCTCCACAAAGTTTGTTAGACTGAAGTTAGAAATCTAAAACTGATCCCCTAATGTATGCACTTTGCCCAATGTTCTTAGATTGGAGTTAGAATTGTACATTCAACCCCTCTCTCATCTATGCACTTTGCCTAATGTTGTTAGATTGGAGTTAGAATAATAATTTGTTTGCCTGCATGTATGCACTATCACCAATGTTTGTTAAAATGGAGTTAAAATGCTGCATTTGACTACTCCTGCTTCTAATGTATGCATTTTACCCATTGTGGTATATTCACAAGAACGTGCGATAAACATCGCCAAGATAGCTTACCGCAACTTCCCACATCGCAGCCCATCGTGTGAAAATAACGCTGTGTCAATGTGGCATTCCCAACACGGCGATACCATGTGATAAACGCACGCGAACGCGGAAAATGTCCGCGAAACAACTAGCGCGACTGCGATAAAAATTCAAACCTTAACGCAAAAAAAGGTGCGATGGGCCCAATCACGATGAGACAATCCGCAATAAGGCACGCAAGGCCTGCAACACACACCCATCAGGCGGGAAAAATCACCACAAAAACAGATAAAAAAACACCAAACAAAAAAACACCAACAGCGAAGCATGATGTAGTCAGGCGGAGCTGGCACAGGGGACGATCGGAACCCCACAATCCCCCCGGAGCCCCAGCCAGGACCCTCGGGGACAGGGAAGGACAAGAAGAAGAGGAAGCCGCGGTTCAGTCTGCAGGAGAATCAGATCCTGGTCACGGAGGTGATAGGACACCATCAACAACTGTTCATCATCTCCACCGTGTCACTGGGCACAAGAAATGGAATATGGCACTCCATCGTGGACAAGGTGAATGCTGTCGGAGTGCAGAGGAGGTCAATGGTTGAGGTCAAGAGGCGATGGACTGATATCAGGGGAAAAACCAAGAGCAAACTCGCCAACAACCTCAAAGCAGCAATGCAGACTGGAGGTGGGAGTCCTGCGCCGCAGGAGGAGCTGGACAAGATGGAGGAGATGGTGTCGACAGTCATCAGTGTGGATACGGTGGCAGGAGTTGGGGGCCCGGACACTGCTCTACAGGACCGGACACAACAGCAACAGGGTGAGTAGCGACCAGGGACTGGGGGGACGGGGGAGATGGGCACAATGGCACCCATGCACAAATAAGCAGACCACACTGCACACCCACAATGACTACGGATCATGTCCCTGATCCCCTTTCCATACTGCAGCGCACATAGGAACACCAAGTACATCACCCTCGACCATCTGCCCAGAGTGGGCCCACCCCACACATCACACAGCTCACATATAACCCATGCACATGTGCTGAACCCAGCCAAGCTGCTGCTCCGTGAGCCACACTGACAACGTAAGTGACACTGCATGACGAATACCATGCCTGCAGTCCGATTACCATGACATGGTGCACTCAACTACACTGAGGTGGCTGAGTGTGGACCACATCCGTATAGGAGCAGGTCACACTCTGACACATCCACCTGCACAATAAACCCCTGACATTAACAACACATCTGTGGACAACCATGCCCCACAGTCCCCACTCCCACCAAGACAAACATCCACCCAAGACTGGTAACGTCTCAACACTGTATGGACACAGAAGTCAAAGGCACACCGCCTGTAAGGGACAAGAGGCAGCAGACTCAGAGCAGCAGGTGCGACCCTCACTAAACTGCAGCACACACATATGACAGTCAGAGCACAGCAGCATAGACAACAGTGTGGGACAAACTGCAACACGTGAACAACAGGACAGAGGGCGGAATGTAGGAGAGTAGGATCTGCTTCATATGGGTACCCCCACTTTTTGCTGATGCTTCACTGTTTTTCGACTTTAGTCTGGCTGGGGCCCTGCTAATCAGAACCCCAGCCTAGATGCTTCCTCTCTAAAATGGTTTCCATGTGCCTTAGGCACATCTCAGATTGGAATCTGGAGTGCCCTTATAAGTCCCTAGTATATGGTATACTATGTACCCAGGGCATAGGTACCTCAGAGGCCTGCCAGGGGCTGAAGCATGTATTGTGCCACCCCTGGAAGGCCAGCCAAGGACACCACAGGTCTGCTACTGCAGCCTGGGTAAGGTGGTGCATGCACCCTTACTGTGATATAGGCTACCTATATCACTACATACATACACACATATAAACCTATAAGTCACTCCTATGGCAGGCCTTATCAATCCTGAAGGCAGAGTGCGTGGTTCCTATGTGAGAGGGTGCCCTGCATGAGCTGGGCCCCTCTGCAGCGTTCGGAGACCCTTCTCTGATGCTGTTTGTAGTGCAACCCGACCATATACTCTTAAGCGCATTATAACCTCGCGTTAAATGCTAACTTTGGAATGGCTGCACGGAAACATGTCGTGTTTGGTGTCAAACATCTTGGAATACTACCCCCGCCAGTTCTGGCGGCGGGAGTAGCATTCCACCCTTCTAGAGGAGAGACATGTACACACCGGTATACCCGGTACTGACTTTCCAGAGCCCTGGCATCACAAAATGGATGCTGCTGCCACAGACACGAGTCTGGCCTCCTGCTGCTGACCGAAACTCCGGCAGGGAGGCCTGGACAATAGGTTTCCTGTCCCAGGGAGGTGTAACCACCTCCCCAGACAGGATAGTGTGTATTGGGGCTGGGCGGGAGCACTCTCTGGTGCTTTGAAGTCCTGCACTGGGGGCACATTTGGTGTCCCTGTGCATACCCCAGTTCAAACCGGCTCAGGGGCTTCCAGCCCCTGCTCTGGTGTGAAACTGGACAAAGGGAAAGGGGTGTAACCACCCCTCTGCCCTGACCCTCCCATAGGTGGGTCCCCAGAGTATGTCCAACCCCCTATCTTAGTATAAGTATGGGACCCCAGTCCTGGACAAAACTCTGACACAGAATCCTGGACCTTCGACGCTCTACTTCAAGATTAGAGGACTGAAGAATCTCCCTTGGGGTCAAGGAGTGACTCCCCTGTTTGGCAGGCACCAAAGAAGCAATTGTCCGGTCTGCATCGCTGAAGCTCCCGCCGGACGCCAAAGTCTTGGCATCACCAGAGGTGCATTTCCAGACTTCCCCGAGGCTGCCCTGAGTCCCCAGCAAAGCTGAGGCCCATAGCTGTCGTGGGTAACGTGGAACCGTGACCCCTGGACACCGATCGCATTTGCAAGTGCATCCTCTTCTGGGTCTCCCACGAAGTTGTGCTTTGGGCTCCGAGTAGCCCTAGCCTCCAGCACCGACTGCACCGAAGATCACTGGCCTCCACTCCACGAGTGTCCTGTGAGCCAGCTCCAAGTGCGTCCACTCAAGGCTCCTTCACGGTCGCTAGTCCTTTGGCTAGTAGGCCCTCCCGAAGGCCAATCTTCTTCTGCTTGGGCTCCCTGGTTGCTCCAGGCATGCCCTGACTTACCATTGCTGGGTGAGTCCCAAAGACCTTGCTGGTCTGCACCATTGTCCTTCTTCCATTTCCACGAGACTTGCCGTTGCAAAGGCTTGTTGGGTCCAATCTGGTCGTCGACACCCCTGCAATCGACAAACGTCATGGGACAGCTCGAATCCAGCTCCTGGTCATCGTCAACGCCTCCTGGACCTCGTGGCTGAAGAGTCAAGACAACCATCAACCTACCTGAAGCACTCGACATCGGTGGGCATCTGCTCATCGCCTTCCTGGTCACTGGCTAGTGACCCAGACTCTGTCCCCTCTGCTTTCAGGTTCTTCAGATCTTCGATCCACCTTTGGATCCACCCGAACACTTTCGACTTGGCCGCCAGCAGCACTTTGCAGCAGATCGCCATTGAAAACGACGACGAAACCCGACCCCGAAAGACACCTATGCACCCGGCTCCCCTGGGTGAGGTAACTCGAGTACTCCGGTGCTCCCGTGGGTATTGACACTAGAACAGCCTAGTTCTAAAAGGGTTTGCTCCAAGTCCTCCTCTAAGTGTCCCTTTTCTTTAAAATTCCAACCGCGACTTTCCCCATAGAAGTCAACGGCGATTCGCGACTGTGTCCTCACACTGCACGCGTCCCCCGTGGGTCCCCTGTGTCACTACCTTGGGTGGTTCCTTGTGGTCCAAGCACTTCTACAGGATCTAGGCCCTGTGTCTAGCTCAGTCGTGGTTCTTATACAACTTTATTGGTATATGGTTTGGTACGCCCCTAGGGCTCAAACGTGTATTTGTGCTATTACTGTAGATAACTAACTTATAACTTATGTACTTGAACTCTAGCCTCATAAAGAGACTAGAGGGGTGTGTTTAGCAATAAATACATATATTTTGAATATATACCTGGTGTGGTCCTCTTTCATTTGGTCACTCAAGAGATTATAGACTGGTAAAACAAGCTGCTTTACATTCCTTCAAGACTTAGCCTGAAGGCTGCTCTCCATAGCTACCACTAGGATAGCTTCCAATAAAGGTTGTCTTTAACCTATCTCCAATAAGGGGTTGTTTGGACTGGTGCAAGGTGCCCACTATAATTAGTGGACAGCATATATCAGGCCAACTTCTCACACAGAACTGCTGCTGCTTGTGTGAAGTTACTGGCCAATTACCTTTGGCATAGCAGGGGTATGTGAGATGAAACTGCACAAGTACAACCTCACATCCCTGATGGTGTTGAAATGTCAACTGTCCCGCATCCAACAGGCATCTCCACCTACACAGCCACAATGTATCTTGTCATGCAGTCTGTATGTGAACTTGTACAATGCCTGTACAAACATGTCAACACGATGTAATGCAGCATCTCCTCTTAACATTGCAGAGGGACCATCAACACCACCTGCAGAGCAGACCCAACAACTCTACACTGATGACGAGGATGACAACCCCATCATCGACACCGAAGCCCTCAGAGAGCTCATCGGCCGCATCAGCTCCCCACCTCCAGGATCAGGGCAGCCCAGCTGCATCGAGGAGACCCCACCCCCTGCACAGACCACACAGCAGGCAGCACCTGCCACACCGGCTGTCTCCCAAGACCCCCACGGAACCCACCTGGCCTTCCAAACCCGTGTGTTAGAGGCCCAGGAGAAGCTGGCTGATCAGGTGTGGGTGGGGTTTGACCTCCTGGCAGCCAAACTTGATGCCATCCATGGGTGTCTATGTCCCTTCGGGACCACTTACAGTCCCTGACGGACACCCACAGTCCGCTCCATGGCCTCCAAAGAGCCCTGGCCAACATCGCTGGAGTCCTGGCTCTGAGGCAAAAACACCTGTCAAGTCAGGTGGCTCCAGCGATCTCAGCAGTGACTTGGCACATATGCGGAGGCTCATGGAGGACATGGTGAGGATGGAGGCGGAAAGGTTGGCTGTCACTGCTGCACATCAGCAAAATGTAGCTGGGATATACCATGCCCTGCAGATCCTCATCATGGCATTGCTGCCACAAGGCCTGGCGCAGATGGATGCTGCTGCCCCTACACCATCCCCATCTGCGCCCCCTGGTGTGTCACTGCCTCACAGAGCGGCAGACATTTCTACTCCTGCACCTGATGTGTCACTGCCACACGGTGCAGCTGACAATCCACCTCCGGCCCCTGATGTGTCAGTGGCAAACAGTGCTGCAGCCGGAACTGCAGCACCCACATGTGAGGCAGAGCACACATCAGAGGATGAGGATGTGGATGATCCAGACTTCTTGATCATGAGGCGGCAGTAGCATTCCTCCCACCCATTTGGCCTGTTTCATCTTGGTTCTGCCCTTGGTATCATGACCTTCCACTGCCCCCCGATGCACTCATTGACTCTCACCTTGGACCTCGACATGGACTGCCATATTCTGTTAGATGACCGATGACACAGCGATCACACTGCGGTCTGGACTCTTCCTCTTCCGATGTACTTGTCATGCCCTGAAGGACTCTGGCTGGCCCGCCACGTGCCAATGATGTGAGTTGGGGTCTGCATGGCCCTGTACTGCTCCAGCTGCAACACTCCACTGGATGACAATAAATCATTCACTAATGCACAGTTGTGTCATGTCTTCGATCATTCAAGTATGTGAGGATGTGTGTTGGGTCAGTAATTCCCCCCTGACGTCCATGTTGCACACGTCGTGGGACATGAGTCACAGGGTGCTACATTGCCCATTGCGTTCCGTGCAGCGTAGTCACGACATGAGGGACACACGCATTCGTCACTTCCTTGTCCGGACAAGGACTGAACCAGCGCACACAGCCCCGGGATCATTCTTGCACGCCCGACGCAGGTCCGGCATACGCCAGGCCAGACCACTGCGCTTATGCTCCGAGGGGGGACGACATAGGTACATGTCCCAGGATTCCACGCTTGGGATCTGCTGGTCACTGTTCTAGTTGCCAGCATGCCATGGCCACTCCCTGAGGGCAGGTTTGCACACACACCACACCCATCCAGCAGATGCGTCATGGGCCATGTGACACCACCAATAAAAGGGGCCTGCAACGTCACATTCCCCACTGCCGGAGGTGACCTGATGACGTACGCGCAACGGGGCTCAATCATGGAGGGTCCATGACTTGTGGCGCACAGGGTTAGTCGCCCCCGACGTCCGACGGCCGCCACGGGCCTACCACCACGGCTTGAGTTGCACAGAGTTAGTCGCACCTATGAAGCTGAGCGGGTGTGCAGCCTGCGATGATGACGTGTGCACTGATATGGTCTCTGCCATTTCGAACTCAAGGCCCAGTATCAAGTGTGTGACCTGCTGGACCATGGGGGGTGCCGCATGATGTGGGGACTGCCAAGGCTGCGGGCCCCGGCCTTGGACTTGGCACCGCCACGTGGTGGCAGCAGGTGAGCAGTGGGGCCTGGGTGCGCAGGGGCGGACATTCACCGCTGGGCGGTGGGAGGGGCTGTGGTGCAGCAGCATGTGTGCGCAGGGGCGGACAGGCGATGATGCTGTGTGCAATGATTTGGACTCTGCAATTATCTGTTGTGTACTTATTTCAGATAGGGGACCTGGTGGATTGCAGTGTTGGCCGGAGCCTGCATGCGACGCCGGCCTACCACCATGTGGCGTTGCCTCAAGGTTCACAGGGTTAGTGGCACCTATGGAGCTGAGCGGGTGTGCAGCCTGCGATGATGACGTGTGCACTGTAATGGACTCTCCCATTCCGAACTCAAGGCCCAGATTCAGGTGTATTACCTAGTGGGCCGCGTCCGCGTGATGTGGAGGCTGCCAAGGTCGCGTGTCCTGGGCTCGGAGCGTGCACCGGCACGTGGTTGGAGACACACCGGTGGCAGAAGGTGAGCAGTGGGGCCGGGGTGCGCATGGGCAGCGGTCTCTCTCCATCTCTCCCTTTCTTTCCCTCTCTCCCTTTCTTTCTCTCCCTTTCTTTCTCTCGCTCCCTTTCTTTCTCTCTCTCTCTTTCTGTCTCTCCCTTTCTTTCTTTCGCTCCCTTTCTTTCTGTCTCTCCCTTTCTTTCTCTCGCTCCCTTTCTTTCTCTCTCTCTCTCTTTCCTTTGATGAGCGCATGAAACGCCTTCTTATCTCGGTTTTTTCTTGCAGGCTGTGACTTCCAAATTGTCCGGAGTGGATCCGCATGGACTCTTCAGAATTGTTGTTTTGTGTTGTGTATTAATAAAGTTCTGTTGTGTGATTTCAAAGTTGTATGTTTGTTTCTCCTTATTCTGACCACACATGTAGGTTTGTTGTTGTATTTGTGCGACATCAGGCTCTTATTTTTCTGGTGATTTCGTAATTTGCTGTGGCACATCTTCGTCTGGGGTGGGTGGGCCGGGGGGGGGCCCAGGAGTGTGGGGGGTCCTGGGGATGGTGGCGCTTGGTGTTGTGGGCCTCAGGGGTCGCCGAGCTGCATGGGCAGTGGCTCCCTGGCATCTGTTGTTCTTCAGATGTGACTGTGGGCTTGGCTCCCTTTTGTGGTGCAGGTAGTCGTCCTGCTTAGCACCAGCAATAGGCAGGTGTTAAATCCCTGCTGCTACCGCGGCTTATCGCCTGTTTTTGCCTCGCATCGCAGATCTGACTGTCCGTAGAGAATCGTGCAGTGTTGTCTTTTCGTGTGTTTTTGCACGGACACACCTATTCTGCATCTCAATCAATCAATCAATCAATCATGTCACTTATAAAGCGCACTACATACCCGCGAGGGTCTCAAGGCGCTGGGGGAAGAGGGGGGTGGTGCTGCTACTGATCGAAGAGCCAGGTCTTGAGGAGTCTTCTGAAGGCCAGTAGGTCTTGGGTCTGTCGGAGGTTGGTGGGGAGGGTGTTCCAGGTCTTGGCGGCGAGGTGGGAGAAGGATCTGCCGCCGGCGGTCGTTTTCCGGATGCGGGGGACTGTGGCGAGGGCGAGGCTGGTCGAGCGGAGCTGGCGGGTGGGGGTGTAGAAGCTGAGTCGTCTGTTGAGGTAGGCTGGTCCGGCGTTGTGGAGTGCTTTGTGTGCGTGGGTGAGGAGCTTGAAGGTTATCCTCTTGTTGACAGGGAGCCAGTGCAGGTCTCTCAGGTGGGGTGTGATGTGGCTGCGTCGGGGGATGTCGAGGATAAGACGTGCAGAGGCGTTCTGGATGCGTTGCAGTCGTCTCAGGAGCTTAGCCGTCGTTCCTGCGTAGAGGGCGTTTCCGTAGTCCAGCCTGCTGGTGACGAGGGCCTGGGTGACTGTTTTTCTTGTTTCGGTGGGGATCCACTTGAAGATCCTGCGGAGCATTCAGAGGATGTTGAAGCAGGATGAGGAAACGGCGTTGACCTGCTTAGTCATGGAGAGGGTGGGGTCGAGGATGACCCCTAGGTTGCGTACGTGGTCGGTGGGTGGCGGGGCTGTTCCCAGTGATGTTGGCCACCAGGAGTCGTCCCAGGCTGAAGGGTTGGAACCAAGGATGAGGACCTCCGTCTTGTCCGAGTTCAGCTTCAGGCGGCTGGTCCTCATCCATTCGGCGACGGCCTTCATTCCTTCGTGGAGGTGGGCTTTGGCGGTGTGAGGGTCTTTGGTGAGGGAGAGGATCAGCTGGGTGTCGTCAGCGTAGGAGATGATGTTGAGGATTGTGCTGTCGGGCGACGTGGGCGAGGGTGCCATGTAGATGTTGAACAGCGTTGGGCTGAGGGAGGAGCCTTGGGGTACGCCGCAGATGATCTTGGTGGCCTTGGATCGGAAGGGGGCGAGGCGGACGCTTTGTGTTCTGCCGGAAAGGAAGGATGTGGTCCAGTCCAGGGCCTTCTCTTGGATCCCGGCATCGTGAAGGCGTGTTCGTAGTGTGTGGTGGCAGACCGTGTCGAAGGCGGCTGATAGGTCCAGGAGGATGAGGGCTGCTGTTTCTCCGTTGTCTAGCAGGGTCCTGATGTCATCGGTGGCGGCGATGAGGGCGGTTTCGGTGCTGTGGTTGCTGTGGAAGCCGGACTGGGAAGGGTCCAGGATGTTGTTCTCCTCGAGGTAGCGGGTCAGTTGTTTGTTGACGATTTTCTCGGTGACCTTCGTGGGAGACGGGAGCAGAGAGATGGGTCGGAAGTTCTTGAGGTCCTTGGGGTCTGCCTTGGGTTTCTTGAGTAAGGCGGTGATCTCGGCGTGCTTCCAGCTTTCCGGGAAGGTTGCTGTCTCGAAGGAGATGTTGATTATTTTCCGGAGATGGGGCGCGATGGCTGTACTGGCTTTGTTGAAGACGTGGTGAGGGCACGGGTCTAGCGGTGAGCCGGAGTGGATGGTGTTCATGATCTCGCTGGTGTCCTCGTCGTTGATGTTGGTCCAGGAGAGCAGGCGGTTGGTGGTTGTGGGGGCAGTGGTCTCGGTGGTTGCCGGGGCGGTCGTGGTGTTGAAGCTGTCGTGGATGTCGGCGATTTTGCGGTGGAAGAAGGTGGCCAGTGAGTCGCACAGGTCTCGCGACGGCTGGATGTCGTTGGTGTTGGAGCTGGGGTTGGAGAGTTCCTTCACGATGTTGAAGAGCTCTTTGCTGTTGTGTGCGTTGTTGTCTAGGCGGTCTTTGAGTGAGGCCCTTTTGGCGGATCTGATGAGGTGATGGTGACTGCGGGTGGCGCTCTTGTGGGCGGCGTAGCTGTCCGCTGTCCGTTCGTGGAGCCAGATCTTCTCCAGCTTTCGGCATGTTCGTTTGGAGGCCTGGAGGTCTTCGGTGAACCAGGTGGCTTTCTTGCTGGTGTGGCTGTTGGGCGGATTCTTGAGCGGGGCGAGGGTGTTGGCGCAGTCGTCGATCCACTGTCTGAGGTTGCGGGCGGCTGTGTCGGGGTCGGAGGGTTCGTCGGGTGGGCTCAGGGCGAGGGTTGTGGTTAGCTGGTCTTCCGTGACTCTGCTCCAGCAGCGGCGAGGCATTTGTTCGGTGCGGTGGTGCGTGGTGGGCTTCCTGTAGGTGAAGTGGATGCAGTGGTGGTCAGTCCAGTGGGGTTCGGAGGTGTGGTTGAAGGAGACGTGTGGGCTTGCGGAAAAGATGGAGTCGAGCGTGTGGCCGGCGGCGTGGGTGGGTGTAGTCACGAGCTGTCTGAGTCCGAGGGTGGCGAGGTTGTCGATCAGGGTGGTGGAGTTGGTGTCCTTGTTGTTCTTGAGGTGGAAGTTCAGGTCCCCGAGGAGGATGTAGTCCGTGGAGGCGATGGCGTGTGTGCTGACGAAGTCAGCGATGGAATCGCTGAACTGTGGTCGGGGTCCGGGGGTCTGTAGATGAGGGTTCCTCTGAGGGTGGTGTTGGGATCGGTGTGGATCTGGAAGTGCATGTGTTCGGCGGTGCTGAGGGTGTCGTCGGTGTTGGTTGAGACTCTGAGGGTGTTCCTGTGGACGATGGCGATGCCTCCTCCGACTCCGTTGGTGCGGTCCCTGCGGGTGATCTTGTATCCGTCCGTGATGGCAATGGCGATGTCGGGGGCTGAAGCGGGATTCAGCCAGGTCTCCGTCAGGAATGCGACGTCTGGGGAGGTTGAGTCGAGAAGGTCCCAGAGTTCGATGGCGTGTTTGCGGGCGGAGCGGGTGTTGAGGAGGATGCATCTGAGGTAGTTGGGTTCTTTCCTGGGCGGTGGTTTGGCGGGGCGGGTGCTGGCGAAGCTGCAGTTCCGGCAGGTGAAGGGCCCTTGGGTGTGCTTCAGGGTGGCCTGGTAGCAGGCGTGATCTTTTCCAGGGTTGAGTGCATGGAGGGTGCTGGCGTCGTATCGGTGTCTGTTGATGTGGCGGGCGCGGTGGATGCCCGGACCAGGGGGTCTGGCGCTGGGCGCGGTCACGGCACGGACGGGCGCAGACGGGCTTGCCTTAGGCGCGCCTTCGGCGCGCCAGCGGCGCGCCCGCTGCGCACGTCCGCTGCGTGGCCGCCATAAATGGGGAGGTGGGAGGGAGGAGCAGGGAATGGGGCAGCGAATGGGCAGTGAGGGGGCGGGGCCGCAGGGGCGCAGCGGCGGGAAACAGCACAGAAGGGAAAACGAGCACAATCAGGGCATCAAGGGGGCACAGAAAGGAAAAAAAACGAGCACAATGAGGGGCAGCAAGGGGGCACAGAAAGGAAAAAACTAGCACAATGAGGGGCAGCAGGGGGGCACAGAAAGGAAAAAACGAGCACAATCAGGGGCAGCAAGGGGGCACAGAAAGGGAAATACATTTTTTTTTTTAAAAACGAGCACAATCAGGGGCAGCAAGGGGGCACAGAGAGGAAAAAACGAGCACAATCAGGGGCAGCAAGGGGGCACAGAAAGGAAAAAACGAGCACAATCAGGGGCAGCAAGGGGGCACAGAAAGGGAAAAAAAACGAGCACAATCAGGGGCAGCAAGGGGGCACAGAAAGGAAAAAACTAGCACACTGAGGGGCAGCAAAGGGGCACAGAAAGGAAAAACGAGCACAATCAGGGGCAGCAAGGGGGCACAGAAAGGAAAAAACGAGCACAATCAGGGGCAGCAAGGGGGCACAGAAAGGAAAAACGAGCACAATCAGGGGCAGAAAGGGGGCACAGAAAGGAAAAAACAGAGCACAATCAGGGGCAGCAAGGGGGGCACAGAAAGGAAAAACGAGCACAATCAGGGGCAGCACGGGGGCACAGAAAGGAAAAACAGAGCACAATCAGGGGCAGCAAGGGGGCACAGAAAGGAAAAACGAGCACAATCAGGGGCAGCAGCAGGGCACACAGACGGAGCTGTGTGGTGGGGGAGCGACCTACCAGTCAAGGTCAGGGGTCGCTCATTAGCGTTAGTTGGCGGTGTCAGCGGTGGCGATGTTTTTTGCAGCAGCTATCGCAGGTTATGTGGTGATGTAGGCAGTTAGCACCAGCTTGCGAAAGGGGCGGTAATTCTATTGCCACTTCTGCTGCGATAACTCGGGGATAAGTCCTTGTGAATATGCCCCATTGTTTGTTAGACTGTAGTTAGAGTAATGAGTCTAACCTCAATTCCCCATCCCCCAATTTATGCACTTCTGTAATATTATAGTTAGAATTATATATTTGAATTGTTTTTTGTAATGCTATATTTTGATGGATTTGTATTTGAATTAGGTTGCTACGTGTTACTGGAATTGTCAGCTTATTTGTTAAACCTGGCAACTTTTGGCATGGTTTCCCCTGACGTTTTGCTTTATGACCTCCTGTTTTGACTGTGTACAGAACTTTGTTTTTGCTGGTTTTGGGACTTTGTGCACTTTTTCACTGCTGACCAGTGCTAAAGCGCATGTGCTCTGTGTCTAAAATGTAATGGTATTTGGTTTCTCCATGATTGGTGTTAGACCTGGCATCTTTTGGTGTGGTCTCCCCTTACCTTTTTGCCTCTCGACCTCCTGCTTGGACCTTGTTTTGCTGGTGCAGGACTTTGAGCGCTTTGACACTGCTTTTCAGTGCCAAAGCACTGTGATTGTCATATACATACTGGAGATTGGTGTATACATGATTGGCTGATTTGAGTTAGTTGTAAGTCCCTTGTCTAGGGGTAAGACATATACCTAGGGCATGTAACTCAAATGCTCCTCCGTGGGCCTGCAGCACTGGTTGTGCCACCCACAGAGGTAGCTCTTTAAACGCTCCAGAGGTTTGCCCTGGTGGGGCCTCTATGTGCAGGTTACTGTTACTCAGCTTGGCATTTAAAAAGCTACTTGCCAAGGTTCTGCATGTCTCTCGCTACATCAGAGTACTCCCTGGGGGCAGGGTGCGGTATCAGGAAGAGGCAAGGCATGTGCACGGGTGCACTTCTTGCACTGGTAGTAAATGGTACCGGATGGTGTGTTTGTTATGGTGGGGCCTGCTTTTTGCATTGATTAACATAGGGGACCAGTGAAAAGGCTATTGAGCAGTATTACCTACGTGCAAAAGAGTAGCAGTATTGTGTTTCATATCGAGGAGTTAGTGATGGCAAATCTTCTCCTATCATGCGAGTGAATTCGACATTACTAATGTGGAAATGCCACTTTGGTAAAGTGGGCATTTCTGTGCTCATGACTCTGTGTGTGCCTGTCAGCCTGTCTCTGATCCAAATCTGGGTGCTGAGGGGACAGCTATATCTGTACATTCCTGATAGAAGGCCATAAACTAGAGGCTCAAGGGAAACTGCAGACCTCTGAGTCTGAGATGCCTTCCTGGGACGGACACAAAGGGGTGGAATTGCCACCTGCATTCCAAGGGGCAGGGTCTTGGCCCCACTAGTGATAGTGATCAAGCCTTCCAGGGTAGGATGGCAGACAGGACAACATTTAGAGAAGGCCTGTACTTTTCAAAGGTAGCATTTTAAACTGATCTCATCTTCAAAGGCCATTGTGGGTATAACTACTGGGGCTCTGCCCTCAGGAGTGAGAGACGCTTTTGGGACTGGGACGATATTACACTGGTTCGATGCTGGGACATCGACAAGAGGTGCCATTGGGGCAGGAGGGACTGCAACTTGATTATCCGTAGACTTGTGGTGGCCTGGGACTTTCGAGACTAGTACATATATGACATGCCATTCTGCTGCTAATAGGAGAGTTCAACAATTGCGTATAATTGTAAAGCATATAGCCAATGTGTAGGTCGTTTTGATTTCAATGTGTGTGTAATACAAAGACCAGTGTTTTATACATACAGTGTGGAGTCTTTTTGTAGTGTACTCAGTGTGTTGCGAGGGTGGTGTTGTGCCAATACTTTACATTTTGACCCTAAGGGTAAGCCTGAATGCTCGGTGCCAAGCTACCCAAGGGTGGGCATGGGTTATCGGACAAGTGTATCATACTCATCCTATCTAAAACGGTGGATTCTGTCTGGCTTCGATGCGTCCCCACCAGATCGAAACTGCTGGGACTAACACTTGGCATATTGGATTTACTGATTAGTCCCTAGTACAGTGCACTACATGTGCCCAGGACCTGCAAATCAAATGTTACTAGTGGGCCTGCAGCACTGATTGTGCCACCCACATGAGTAGCCCTTCAAACATGTCTCAGGCCAGCCACATCTTTTAGTGAAGTTGGTTTTTAAATTGCAGTTCTGAAAGTGCCACTTTTAGAAAGTTGGCATTTTCTTACTTTAACTATTCTGTGCCACTCACATCCTGGTGGCCCATCACCAGGCTGATGGGTCTACCTGGTCTAGAGTGAGAAGGAGGAGCTGACACTTGCACCTGAATAGGGCTGAGCTGCCCCCACACAAAGGGTTGCATACCCCCATGTAGTAAGTCTGGAGCCAGAGCAGGAAAGGGCAGGGTCTTGTGCTCTACAAAGAACTTTCTTTGAAGTCTCCCTACTTCAAAGGCTAAGATGGGTATAAGTGCTGGACCTTTGACACATATACTCAGAACAGTTCTGGAACTGAGGACATTCTGCCAGAACCGGTGCATCCTCTGCTATATCACCGCATCGTCGCTGCCTGCACCAAAGCTGGGGCCACCACTCGCCAACTGCGTGACGCACCGTCCTCGACTTACAACGCAGCCACAACTTTGCCGACTCAGCGCCTCTGCATCACAGCTGCTGCACGAGTCTCGGACCACCGCATTGTCGACGTCTGTGATGCACCATCCCCGAGTCTAGTGTATTCCCGGCCCTGAACTGCTTTGCACCAACTCATCGCCTATAGCCCAGCGGTTTGATATCGACACATTGGCCCAATGCACAGCACTCTTGACATTGACGCATCAACGACGTTGCCCAATTTCAGAAACAACGCATCGCCTTCGACAGCGACATATCCCCTCCTTTGCTCAACACATTGTCCCCGAGCTTTGGCGCATCCAAGGTTCCAAGGTGCTGTCAGTGGGTCTGTGTGACTCCTGTACCTGTCCCACACTCCATCACGGTCAGTCAGAACGTTTGGATTTGCCCCGGTCAAGCACGACCGGATAGCACTAGTTGGAGCTATTGATTTCTAAACACTGCATTTTGATTTAATTTTGCAGAATTCATAACTTGAGTTGTGTACGTTGAATTTTTATCATTTTGGTCTTTTTTCTACTCAAATAAATATTGTCTATTTTTCTAAACTGTGTGGAGTACTTTTGTGGGGTTTTCACAGTGTTACTGTGTGTGTGTGTGTGTGTGTGTGTTTGTGCGTGCGCACAAGTACTTTACACATTGCCTCTTTAGTTTAGCCTGACTATTTGTGCCAAGCTACCAGAGGGTGAGCACAGGTAAACTTTTAGTGTGTACTAAAGTTACCCTGACAAGGATTGTAGTTCCTGTTTGGACAGGGTGCATATCTCTGCCAACCAGCAACCCACTTTCTAAAAATATTTAAATTAAAAGTATGTATTTACATGGACTCAGACATCTTTTGCTGCAGATGGATATGTTTTTTTAATGTTTATTTGTTAATGGTCTGATGCAGGGAGGTGGAGTTTGAAAAGAGGTCGGGCTAAGAGGAAAGGGACTGGGAAAAGGGAGAGGCAACTTTCAAATGCTGATATTTCAGCAGCAGTGCAAAACACAATCTCCAACCAAACAACAATGCCTATCAAACAATAAATGGGAATGGTTAACCTGTATTTCACAACTTAAAATGTGAGGGGCCTAAATAGCCCCACAATGCAAAAAGATCTTAAACATCTTTAATTTAAAGAGTTTCCTGAGCAATATGTCTCCACAACTGGAGTGGGAATATTAGTTTGTTGAAGTTGTAGCTCTAAGGTGGAGAAGCAACTAAAGGACAAAGCTGGCATGTGAATCACAATAAAGTGAACACATAATGGGGAGCCTTTGAAAGTAGCCTCCACATACAGCCCTCAGGATAAGGAGAAGTTCCTAAACCAGACTATATAACCTTTAGCAACATAGGCAGCAGGGACTGTTATAACAGGAAGCAACTTAAATAGTGTCATGCAGCGGGACTTAGCTAGGCCCCATAAAATGGTTAAAGGCAGAGCAGTGATCACAGAATTGGGAAAATACCTAGTTTGAAGAGTTGGCACTTGATATTTCGATGGAGAGCATGACATTTGCACAGCAATGAATACTCCAATTATTCAGCGGCACACAGGTGCTATGTTCCCATAGGTATATTTTACTGGATAAGAGTCTACTCCCAGATATGCAGGAGGTGACCCAAGCACCCATCACAATGGGGAACTATGGGTCACTGAACTTGCATGCTGAAGTGTCCTAAGATTTGTCACAATAGGGGAGGGAGACTATGGAAACTAAACACCACCTTGCAGGCAAACTCAGTGGTCTTAAAAACAACAAATAACAAAGCATCATAGACAACCTAGTCCACAATGATACTGGGGCAGCCTTATAAGAAGCCCTCAAAGCGGTGCATAGGGAGCGTTTGTCAGTGGAAGTGCCATACTAAAATAAGTGAGGTACTTGTATCCCAATTAAGCAAGGAGCTCCAAAACAATAGAGGCCACATGCAAACCCGATTCCAGAAAATATAGAGAAAGATTGTAATGGTACAGGAACAAATCAGGGTCCATAAAACTGATAGACCAAATAGTTACTAGCCAAATTAGATAATTAATTCTATGAGGTGGGCAACCAACTAAGTAAATTACTAGCTAACCAATTAAGACCTCACTAGAGGAGAAGTCATATGTTAGAGGTCAAAGGCAAGGAGGGACACTTGTATGTAGAGGAGGCAGACAAAGCACAATGCTTTTAGAGATTTTATGAAAAATTGTACTCTACTCAGGAGAGAAAACCTAACCTAACAGGAACACAGCTTCCCAAAATTTCTGCAGCAGATAAACTAGAGGAAACTATTACAAAGGAGCAGATTTTGAGAGACATCTTTCCAAAGTACCACAGCACGATGAGTTCTCAGTTGCTTTCAAAAAGGTTTTCAGCACTTACTGGTGTCTGTGAAACTCAAGATCTTTCAGGAAATCAGTCAGACAAGAAAGGTGAACCCAATGAAGTCTGAACTGAATCAATCATATGCCTCATTCCTAAACCGGGCAAGCAGCCCATCCATTGTGCCTCATACTGTTGCAGGGATTCTGCAGAGTCACAGAACTATGCTTACGATCATGGAACCTTAGTAGGTAGGGACTGAGTCATCCTACCACCTAAGTACCCATTAGCCCGGGACCGACTAGATATAGTGTCTCACTTGCCCTCCTACTCTCTCATAGAGGAACAAGTGATTAGACAACCCAGAACACAACACTCCCGACCCTCTCAGGAATCGTGGTTGCAGGACACATCCTTTCACTCTCACACTTGGAATAGTCCACAATAAGTTCTGACAGAGATACAAGGAAAGTTTCAAATGTTTATTTTAGCTATTGAGCTCTAGTATGCAGTGTATGTGCCACAACAAGTAGGAAAATGCCTAAAACAAATACGGTCAGCATAGCAAGTAGTCCATAAATCATAAAAGGAGCTGTCATTATATATGACAGTGTAGCCTAAACTCCTCCCCTTCTACAGAAGCTAAATGATTATATATCAGAAGATCTCTGGGTGTTAGCAGCAGAACCCATACCTTAGCATACACAGAGAAAAGTTCTACATCTCAGGTGCTGTCACAATCTTTCCCTGGAAAGGTCCCTCTTCAAGTGTGTGTGTTACCTATCTGTACATATCCATTTGGCAAAAGTACGTGTCCCAAACAACAACTGCATCTGCATGTTTTGTCTATGTGCTAGAGCCTGACCAGAACACAATAACAAGGGGCATTGTTGTTTGATCTTGTCTGTGGTGTACCGACTAAATTCCGGGAAAGAACAGAACACAAAAACAACAGCATGTTTGTGTGAAAGTACAGTGTGGCACAAAGCAAAATGAGTTTGTGTAGTAACGTGCACAAAGCAGAGGACAGTGTGCAACGTGCTCATGCTAACATAGGTAAAATGACAATGGCCTGCATGGGACGTATGACAATACAGGCCCATTCGCTTTTGAATATTGATGTGAAAATCCTCACAAAAGTAGCCACACTAAGGGGCAGATTTACAAGCCCCTTACGCCACTTTTGCGCCGCCATTGCGTCACTTATGTGACGCAGCGGCGACGCAAAACATGCGCCACGTTGCGCAATATTTACAACGTGACGCATCTAGGGAGATGCGTCACGTTGTAAACCCCTGCGCCACATGAAACCTGCGTCAGGTTTCATGTGGGCGTTCCGGTGCAGGGTGGGCGTTCCCTCGCAGGTACGCCTCGTAAAAGTGACGCAGTGAAATCTACAAGATTTCACTGAGTCACTTTTACGCCCATGCTGCGTCAAAACCCTGCGCCTGCTTGAAGCAGGCGTAAGGATTGACGCAGCATGTTAGGCATAGGGCACCTCCGAGCCTTGCCGGAGCCGCGTCGCGCTTGCGATGCGACTCCAGCAATGCGCCGCCTTTCCATCGGGGGATACGACACGCATCTGCCCATCCGTGCGCCACGGTGCGCCGCATTGTAAATGCGGCGCATCGGCGGTGGCGCAAGGGCAAACTTGCGTGACGCATGCAGGGATGCGCCAGGGAACGTAAATATGCCCCTAAGTCTGCAAACAGTAATAGTTAACCTCATCCCCCTATCAGGCAGAGGTCATACAGGGCAGACAAGCAAGTGTAAATCATTAAAAAGCTCTTCACCAAATAGATACAGGGAATAGAGGCAAATGAAAAGTGGTCCTGGTCTCCCTCGATGTTGAAAAAGCATTTGAGGGTGTTAATTAGGACCTCATGGAGGACATCCTAAGATCCATAAACTTCAGGGACTGATTTTGTGACTAGCTTTTTCAGGGAATCACTGTACCAGAGCAAGAATCAGAGTATGCAGCATGCTTTCCCCAGTGTATATGTGTCTGGTGGCGAACTAGATAGAGGTCCCCCATGGGCTGAAGCATGTATTATGCCACCCATGGGAGACCATTCAAACTGTCACTACAGGTCTGACATTGCAGCCTGTGTAAGCTGGTGCTAACACCACTTACGAAAGGTATAGGTTCCCTATATCTAGGGTCACTGCACTTAAACTTAAAACCTATATGTCACTCCTACAGCAGGCCTTTTCAATCCTGAAGGCAGGGTGCTGGGTCCGAAATGTGAGGGTGCCCCTGCAAGAGCAGGACACACCTACAGCCAATTCTCCTGGGTTCTATGTGAAACAGCCATATAACATATAAAGGGCCACCGCGTCATTACGCGATGATCATCTTGAAACTGGCTGTAACGAATCCTGTCATGTTTGGTATCAAACATGTTGGAATCAGATCCCCACACCATAAACCGTGTGGGAGGTATGATTCCAAGCACTGTAAAGGCCCTCCGTTAGGTCCTCAGTGCTCCCGGTACGAGTCTTCTAGACCCGGACATCACAACATGGTTGCTGCCGACCAGAGACACGTTTCTGCCCTCCAGCTGCTGAGCCAAGCTTCAGCAGGGGAAGGCAGAACAATAGGTATCCTGTCACAGGGAGGTATGACCACCTCTCAGACAGGGTTTAGTGTACAAGGGCCAGGTGGGAGCGCTTGCCAGCGCCACCCAGTCTGCTTGAGGGTCACATTTGGTGCCCTCCTTCTATAGTCCAGTACAAACCAGCGCAGGGAGCCATTGGCTCCCGCTCTGGCATGAAACAGGACAAAGGACATGGAAGTATCCTTCCCACTGTCCAACCCTTCCCCTGGGAGGGAACCCTGAATCGTCCCAACCCTTTCCTTAGGGTACTTAAGGGCTTACCTGAGGGTGGGTCCCTAGATTCGTCATGGGACACGATTCATTTCTGACACCACTTCAACTTCAACCGTCTGGGCACTGTGGACTTCGCTCTGGGCATTAAGGCTGCAACCAGGAAGATTCCTGCTGCTCCTGATCTCTTTGCCCTGCTCGTCTGCTGCAATATCCATGCCTGTGCTCCATACAGGAAACCTTTCAAGGACTGGGGGAATCCAAGACACCTGAAGGAATCTCCCTTGAAGCGAAGGAGTCACGTCCCTGCATCTGCAGGCACCGCAATTAAGCTGACTGGTCTGCTGATCCTGGGCTCCCACGGACTCCAAAAGGCTCAGCAACACAGGTGGTGGTTCTTCACATCCCGCGAGGCCTGCACTGTCCTCTCACCAAGTTTGAGGTCAGTATCCCTCATCGGAGCTGCAGGAACCGAACCCCTGTGCACAGCATCGACTTGCTGTTACAAAGGCTTGTCGACTTCCTTCCATCAAAATCTTCGAGCTCCAAGTAGCCCTAACCTCAAGCATCTCCAGTGACCAGAATCTTTGACCACACCACATCGCGTGCACCGTGGCCTGCATCTTTTGGTGAGCTGCTCGAGGTCCTCTTGCGACTCCAGTGCCTCCAGCCTGTGAGTCCTGTTGAGAGTCACCTTTGAATTCTTTGGGCTCCCCTGATTGCTCGGGGCTTTCCCTGACTCCCCTGCTTGTGGTGAGTCACCTGGACCTTGCTGGTCCCGACACTGCACCTTCTTCGCTTTCCACATTGTTTGCAGTTGTCAAGGCTTGTTGGTGCTTCCGACGGACACCGACCCCTCAACTTTCGACATCCAACGTGGGAAAGCTCGTGAGTGGCTCCTGGTCTTCCACAGCATCGCCTGATCCTCACTGATGCAGATCCAAGGGCACCGTCATCTCTCCTGCAACATCCGCCATGGTGGGCATTCGTCTTTCAGACCTCCTGGTCACCCCTGAGTGACATAGACTCTGTCCCCTCTGCTTGCAGGTATTCTTCACCTTTAATCCACCTTGGGATTCCACCGGATGCTTTCACCTTCCCCAGCAGCGGCATTTTCCTTAAGACCTCCATTGGGTTCACCGGCGGTTTCCGACACCACTTCACACCTATGCCCCCAGCTTCCCTGGTGTAGGTAACATGGGTACTAGGGTGTCTACGGGTGGGGTGGCTCTCCAACCTTCTGTCTTTCAATGGATTTCTTCAGGGTCCAGTGGGAATGGTCCTCTTTCTTTAAATTTTGCAACTGCGACTTATACGTTGATTGTACGGAGAACGTGGTCGTATTCCCACACTGCACATGAGCTCCGTGGGGGTCCTAGATACTCAGCTTGGGTGGTTCCTTGGATCCCTGACACTTCTAAATCCTCTGGGTATATCCTTGACTCCAGTGCTTAATTTGAACCGGTGCTTTCCGGTGCTCAGCACCGGCACTTAATTGTTTTCTGGTTACTACGCATCGGCACCTAATTGTCAACACCATACTTAGAACAGTCCACCACATGGTGGCGCTGCTCATCTAATTTAGAGATGAGCAGAACAACAGTAGTTTAGGACTACAGTATACATTAAAATTGCTAATACCTGCCTCCCCAGCCACTCCTTTAGCTTTGGGGACCTGGAATAATCTGAACTTTCACATTCACATGCTATAGAGATGGTTAGTAGTTGTTTTGGGTGGTGCAAGCTGCAGTGGCCTCCTGGTCAGAGCCCTGGCACTTAATATTTTCCAAATTAAGCACTGCTTGACTCGAGTCGTGGTTCGCATACCCCTATTTTAGTATATAATTTGGTCTCCTCCTGGAGACCACTGTGTATTCTGTGCTACTTACATGTTTCTATTGCAAAGTATTGTGTGCATTGTGTATATCTTCAGGTAGGAGATATATGTATGTGTTAGTGAGTGTCTTATAATAAATACATATTTTTATAAATACCTTGTGTGGTTCTTATCATTTAATCTATACCTATAAGATTATGTTCTGGTAAAACAAGCTGCTATACTCTCCTTCTGGACAAAGCCTGAAGACTGCGCTCCACAGTTACCATTTAGAGAGCTTTCTGAGGTTGTCTAAGACCATTAAAATCACCATAAGGGTTGTCTGGATCTGTGCAAGGTGCCCACTTACATGAGTGTACATCAAATACTAAACCAGCCACTCACATTCCCATCTGAAGAGATATATTGTTTACATCACAGTAAAAGGTACCTTATATCACATATACTATAAGCAGCTAAACAAGCCACCCTGACCTTGTGTGGCACAGCAACAACCGCAACTGAAAATATGTGAGTTAACAGGCTGTGGTGGGGTTTGGCGGTAGGAAAGACGGCCATGGTTACCAGCTGCAATGAGAAAGACTTCAGGAAAAGGTGGGCACTCTTGTTGGACTAATGTGGTAAAGATTACAAGAAGCTATAGTGCCCTAAATGATCAAGTGTGTGTAAGAAACTGGGTTATTAGTTTAGGGAATGGAAGCCCCACTCATTTAACAATCACAATCCTTGTCAGGGTGAACCACAAAAGTCACTATATTAACTTGTGCTGAGCCTTCTGGTAGCTTGGCACAAAGCAATTAGGCTTAACATAGAGGCAATGTGTAAAATATGTATGCAGCACTTCAAACAGTAACAAAGTGAAAACACCACACAAAAAGGATCCTACATCAAGTTAGAAAACTAGAGTAAAATTGAATAAATAAAACAAGACCTAAAAAGCAAAAATCCAATCAGTAGACCCGGGAGTTGCAATTATAAAAATTTAAAGATTTCAGTGAAAATTAGTGCCAAAAAGCACCAAGCGCCAACTGTGGTCATCTGGTCACGCCAGACTGGGACAAACTATTAAGTTCAGGCCGACTGCGATGGAGTGCGAGTCAGCTACAGGGACCTATGTAGCTCTGCTGAACACTGTACCTTAAATCCTGGCTCGCTGTCTAAGCAGCATTGCTTTGTGTGACTTCGTGTCGTCTGGCGTCTGTTCCATTGAAGATGTACTGTGAGGCTTTGCCCAGCTTCTCCCCACCACCCTGCCAGTGATGGCCCATCCAGGCACACCGAAGTGCCCTATTGTGTGTAAGTGTCTAGGAGAAGTGCACAAAGTCCAACTGCCAACTAAACCCAGTCACGTGACTCAGAGACAAGCTGTAGGCAGCAAATGGCAAAGGCATGAAAATGCCAACTTTCTAAAAGTTTCAAATGCATTGGGATAACACATGTCGTGCTCATTTTACATAGAGATCACTTTGTGCATACTGCTGTACAAAGCTTAAAATGGCATACAGTATGTATTTGAAACGTCTAATAAAGACTACAGATTGCATCTTACTGTCTCCGTTGTGGTGAAGAAAATTAAGAATGAAAAAGTAACAAGGAGGAAGGAAATTACATTGAGTAAACAGATTACTGTGGATTACTTGGAGGAACATGATTCATTGGAGGGAGTTGTTCCCACTCAGCGCAGTGCACCAGTAAAAGAGCGCAAGGACAGTGCTCGGTTTCTTTACATACACTTTCTAAAAGTGGCATTTTGGAAATTGTAATTTAAATTCAAACATCACCATAAGTTAATATATTTCATTACAATTCCAAAAACACCAAACATGAACTGGTTACCGGCTCCCATTTGGAAATTACAGATTATTACATGTAATAAGGCAATTCCAATGTTATCTTATGAGAGAAGTCGGCCTTGTAGTAGTGAAAATGAGTTTAAGAGTATGAAAAACCGAAAAGTACATGTTCAAATTTATAAACACACTGCACCATGCCCTCTGGGCTGCCCAGGGCCTACTCTAGGGGTGACTAATATGTATTAAAAAGGAAGGTTTGGACCTGGCAAAAGGTTTACCAGACTTCCAAAAACCTTTTACAAACAAACTGTTGTTTGCACATTCACGTTCTAAATATCGTAAAGAACTTCTTAAGCATAAACCTCTCCAAAAAACACAAAGCACACAGGATCAAGAAACTGCAGACTCTAATACCGAAGGGGTTAAATCACAAAATTGAAATGTCATGTTTTTTGTAAGAGGTTAATATCATCATAAGCTGTGTAATTTTAAAGAAGGATATAGCTTCTCGAGAGTTATGACGATTATCATGTATGGTATCAATTCCACAATATTCCAGACTACATTGAATTGCATGTACTGTATGAAAGAGCATTGTTTACGTTCAGTTGTAACAATGTTGGGACATGGGGTCTCATACAACCATGTTAAGTATTATCTCTTTCAATCTTCTGTAAGGCATTTCCAACTCATGTTCAAAGTTATCATAGCAGATTTTCTCGGAAGTTTAATTAGGTGTTCTTTCAGGCAGAGCATTTGTTTACATGATTATGGGAATAAGAGTCAACACTGTAGGTATTTGGCACGTTCTGTTTATTTATTTATTTATTTTGACACCTTGTCCATTTATTTCGAGCACTATCTATTCTATTTCTATTTTTTCCTTTTATTTGGTACATAAGGAAAGGATTAGATTTTCTTTTGCACCGTAGCACCTTATTTGCGCTTCAATTTGCATTTCAATTTGCGTTCCAAGTCTGTTTTTTAGTTTCATGAACGAGTACACGTTATTAGACACTACGGCATACGTTCACGGCACTGCATGCTGGGAAATAAGCTGCACGGCAAGTTACGGTTCGTGTTCTGATTCAACTCAAAGGTATTGTAGAATCAGATTACATGGTAATATTCCGTAGTTGTAGAGGATAGATTACTCAGTCATATAAATGTAGTGTTACAGACTCGAAGTAAGGAAACTTATGCCTTTTGGACGCTAATGAAGGATACACATTTGAGAAGTTGTCTTATACAGACCATCTAGTTGTAAGTGGACAGGGGTAACGTGGATCACTGCGATGGTATTTTGAAGCAGCACATTTACAGAGAGACTTTCCATTTGTTACAGGATCACCGCGTACAGCACGCATTCTCGTACTTTGTTTAGAAGTTCACAGATTCTTCCGTATTGACCTGGTATGTTAGAGAATATTAAAGCACTAACAACACGTGTGGTGGCGGCACGTTGCATCTTGGGGTTCAGTACGGTATGTCAGGATGGCACAGTACGGCATGCTTTTCTAGGCACGACTGCAATGTTGGACTCTCATTATTTTGGGCTATGAATCATGTTTGGAGATATTTTTCACAATTGATGACCCGCACATTGCATTAGATGTAATTCACGGAATTACAGATAATGTCAGATGTGGTTTTTACTTCACCAGCATGACTATTTCGTTTAGCTTCTTTAGAGCATGTGTTGGTCATGTTATTTTGTTTATTTTGCAAGCATTCCTGGTTGGCACTAAAATAAGTGTTCATATATTTCATTTCTCAGTTCCTATGAAGAAGGGTACATACACAAAATGCAGTGGGAATGAAACATGAATTCTACGGAAATGTTTGTCAACACATGAAACCATGATAATGTGGTAAAACAGTTTTTGTATGCAATATTGGTTACCCAAAAAAAGGCTTCTACGAAGGTCGATCACTTTGTAATCTTACTGAAAAACAAGTTAAAAGCAATTTTGATCGGATTTTGAGCATAAATAAATGCTAGATTCAAATTTTTCATTTGACTGAAATTTGTATATGATTGTTTGAACCACAAGGATCTAGAGTTGTGCGCATCATGTTGGGTGCACAGCTCCTGTGCACCTTTCTGTAAGTAAAAGGTTTATTATGCAAGGTCAAAATGGCGGTTTTAAAACTGCACACACAATCTGCAGTGGCAGGCCTGAGAGATGTTTAAAGGGCTAATTAAGTGAGTGGCACAATCAGTGCTGCAGGCCCAGTAGTAACATATAAATTACAGGCCCTGGTCACATGAAGTGCACTTTTCTAGGGACTTACAAGTAAATTAAATATGCCAATGGGTTATAAGCCAATTCTAGCATGTTTTAAGAAGTGAGCACAAGCACTTTAGCGCTGGTTAGCAGTGGTAAAGTGCACAGAGTCCTAAGGCCAACAAATACAAAGTCAGCAAAAATAGGAGTGAAGGCAAAATGTTTGGGGGTGACCTTACAGAAAGGGTGAAGTCCAACACATTCTATTAAATAAAATGATATCAGAACATAAATAATCCAATCAATTGAACTCACAGTCATCTGGTCTTGCAAGTTGAGAGGAACGCCGACTGCGATGGAGTGTGGGCCAGATACAGGGACCAGGTTAGACCCACTGTAGTGTTACCTTCTCAAGTCTAGCAAGAAGATTTCCATCTGTGTTAGAGGCTGTGAGGAGCCCAACTTCAGAATTTTGACCTTTTTCTTCTTGAAGGAGCTTCCCCTGATGCCAGCCCAGGGACCAGAACCTGGGGGCACCTCTTGGGGATCCGGATTCACTCTGGCAGAGGCCAGTAGAAAGGCTCAGGAAGGTCTACTTGCAGCTGACCAGCTGGTCAGTTGCAGGGAGGCCTCCGACTGCTTCTTGTGTCTCTGCAACTCACACAGGAGGTCAACCAAGTGACCCTTGGAGTAACAATGGTTAGCCTGGGATGAAGGCAAGCAGGTCAAGTCCTTCAGGCAGCAAGGCAGTCCCTTCAAGCAGCAAAGCAGTTTTTTGAATCAGAAAGGCAGTCCTTCAAGCACCAAGACAGTCCTTCAAGCAACAGGGCAGACCTTCTGAATCCTACACAAGTCCAGGATTGTACTGTAGAAGGGTCCAGAAGGTCCTATTTTTTAACCTGTCACCAGCCTTTGTATGGGGGTCTGGTTCTAGTAAGTTCTTCCCCTTCCCTGGTCAGGGATCCAAACTGTCTGGGACAACAAGAGGCAGGGCAAGCCTTGTGTCAGGTTCCTTTGTGTGTGCTGGAGGAAAAGGGGACAACTATGCCACAGCTATCCTGTCAGGAACCTTCTCAGCTACACCCAAGTCACATTGTTTACTATCTGGACCCTATACTCATCCTTAATGGGGGAGCCTTTAACAGGCACAGGAAGCTGGAACCTCCTAGAAGGCCTCAGAAAATTGAGGATAAGAAAATGCCAACTTTCTAAAACTGGCATTTTCAAAATTGTAATCTAACATCCAACCTTACCATTAAAGAAAATTTTAAATAACAGTTCATTTGAGTGAAAACAGCATATCTCTACCTGCTCCCAATCCAAAGTTAGCAGGCATGAATTGAAATAAGGTAACCCAGTGTTAGCCTAAGGGATAGATAGGCCTTACAGTAGTGAAAAACAACTTTAGGGGGTTTTCTTTATCTGGACATATAAAACTTACAACTGCATGTCCTACTTTCTATATACCATGCACCCTGCCCTTTGAGCCTTTAGGTCCTACTTTAAAGGAGACTTACAGGTATTAAAAAAGAAGGTTTAAGCCGGGCAAAATGATTATATTGCCAGATTAAAATGGCAATTTATACCTGCAATGGCAGGTCTGAGACATGTTTTAAAGTGCTACTTTAGGTTGGCACAATGAGTGCTGCAGGCCACTAGTAGCATTTAACTTACAGGCTCTGGGTACATGTAGCATCATATACTAGGGGCTTACAAGTAAATTATATGTGCCAATTTAAAAACTGCCATGTCAGCTTGGCAAAATAAAGCTATTGCCAGGCCTAAACCTACCTTTTTAATACATATAAGTCACCCCTAAGGTAGACCCTAAAAAGCCCACAGGATATGGTGCATTGTATTTAAAAAGTGGGACATATGCTTTTAATTTTTAATTGTCCTGGTAGTGAAAACGTCTACATTCATTTTTCACTTTCTTTCAAACATTCAGTGCTTGTCTTCGTGATCGCACAAATGAATTCCTGTGGTCACCATTTATTTTCTTGTCAAATCAACATTCAATACTTTTGTCTGTACACAATCATAGACAATGGACCGCTAAACATGAAAAACATTACAGCAACTTTTTTTATATTAATCACCCACATAACATTTAACAAAAACATATCACTATCATATATGGACCACAATTTTTTTTTCAACAGACTGTAAATGAACAACAACGACAGATGCATCACATATCTGACTTTTAAACACCAACATTACAGCATACAGTAATTTGTAAGCCCCTTAAAAATGAATTTGCGGTGCTGGAAGCCACATGAAGTCTATTGGATTCCATAGTGATGCTGATTTACATTGCAATATCATGCAGCACATCAAATTAGGACATGTTACCTTAGGGCATGCACTTGTAACATTTATTCTCCCATTCCCTCAATCTCTTGGTGCTCCTTTCCGCCTGTATCACTCCCCCCATTCTCAAAAGCACTTTGCTCGGACCCTCCCACCTACCTCGAACTTTAAAATTGCATATCTCTCGTTCTACTAATTGGACTTGTATCATTTTGGTCTCATTTTATTTATTAGAATTGACTCCAAATTAGTCTGGAATTTTTCATGTGCTTTTTTTCACTTTGTTACTGTTTGTGTGCTAAATAAATATTTTACACAGTGCCTCTAAGTTAAGCCTGACTGCTTTTATGCCAAGATAACAGAGGGTTAAACACAGGTTAATTTAATGACTTTTGTAGGCCACCCTGACAAGGATTGTGGTTGTTGCTTGAGTAGGGTTTTCACCCCATCAATCAATAACCCAATTTTTCACAGGGCCCATATATACATAGAAGAGGGAAAGCTTCTGTAGCCCCTTCTTTAATACCAGAGTGCAATGGGGAGTGAAGAAAGCAGCATCACAAACCTGTTGTGCCCCCGTGGGCCTTAGTGTAATATGGTCCATGATGGCATAGATTCATGATCAGGTATGTGTTGCTTTTTCAACATTCCTCTGGTAGCCAATATTACTATGAGCACCTCTGTTATATCAATATTTCTTTATCTTCTTCAAGACTGGTTCTGAAGTACAGATTGCAGATTATGTTCCAAAAGGTGGTTTAGCATTCTATTGGCAGGAGATCCTATTTAGTGCCTTACATGACCCCATTCTAAACAATAGTCCTTTGACTCCAGTATGATGTATATCTGTACTTTGGGAGTGCCTGCTGGTATTAGATTCCTTTCAAAGACCTTTGTTGGTAAAATAAAATAAAAAATACTGTTTACAGTTCCTGGCTAAGGACCTGCAATCCACTCACCAGTAACCTGTACAGTCCAGTCTAGAAACTACTGTTAGCACTACCTTAAGAAATCCTGTAGAATCGAGAATACAAACATTCTGAAGTGGGTTATTCTTGCAATGAGCATGGTTATGGCAGTACGCTAGTAAATGAAAGAGCATCACGCCAAGGGCTACCACACCCCTCATCTTCTAGATATTGTGTGTCCTTTTGAAGATCATGGCAGATGGCTTGTGTAGGGTAATAAAGAGGTTTGTCAATGGGTTAGTCGAGGCCCGCAATATTTCATATCTGCAAAATCGGCAGATTCCATTCTCCCATGAAAAATTGTCCCTAGCTAAAAAAAAAATAGACAGCAATCTCAACCGCCATTAAGTGATCGAAATTAAATTTACATTTTATTTATACTTAAGAGACTTGGGAGCATATTCACAAGGACTCATCGCTGAGTTATCGCCACCTTACCGCATCAAAAGTGGAGACAGATTTATCGCCCCCTTCACAAGCGGGTGCAAACTGCAGACATCGCCAGTATACCCGCGATAACTGCCGCAAATTTTATCCCCACGGGTGACACCACCAACTAACCCTAATGAGATGCAGAGTAGGCGTTCCCGTGCAAAAACCCACGAAAACACCACTTTCACAACGAACAGCCAGATCCGCGATGCGAGTCAAAACCACGCGATAAGCCGCGGTAGCAGCAGGTATTTAACACCTGCCTCTTGCTGGTGTTAAGCAGGACGACTACCTGCAGTAGGCAACGGAGCCCCGCACACAGCCACACCTGATGAACAACCGACGCCGTGGAGCCACTCATCATGCAGCTTGGAGCCCCAACAGGGCCACAACACCCACTGTCACCACCCCCAGGGCTGCCACCACCCCCAGGACCACCTCAGAGGCAGCGCAGAGTAAGACAGCAGACCTACCAAAAATGCACCAGTCTCACAGACCTAACGCCTGAGGAAGTCATTGCCCAATACAGGCTCAAAAGGACAACCTTACCTTCGCATCATGACCCACATCGGCCACAGGCTGACGGTCCCTACACAGCGGACAACCAACATCCCTCCGCAGACAAAGCTGCTGGCTGTGCTGCACATGTTGGCCTCTGGTACCTTCCAACCAACAACGGCCAGAGTCGGAGGAGTCTCACAGCCTGCCCTATCAAAGTTCCTCACACCTGTCCTGGATGCCATCATCAGCTTCATACCCCAGTACCTTCACTTCCCCCACACTGCGCAGGAATAGCTGGAGACCAAGCAAGACTTCTACGCCATTGCTAGATTCCCACACGTGTTTTGGGCCATTGACTGCACACATGTCCTACTTGTGCCCCCTGCGGACACTGCACACATCTACCGCAACAGAAAGCACACGCATTCCATCAATGTGCAGGCAATAGTGGACCACCGGGGAATGTTCACCAATGTCGTCGCAAACTACACAGGCAGTGTGCACGATTCCTACATCTTCCGAGAGTCCATCATCAACCAGCGCTTCCAGGATGACACCTATGGAAATGCACTGCTCGTTGGTAAGTACCAAATCAACACACCACACACCTCAAAGCCACCATCACACAACGCACAACTGTGGGAATGCACACGTGACCAAACCACATACAACATGTCAATCAACATGCCCACCTACCAGACACGACAACACAACTCCATTGGGATCCTGGGCTTCCCATGTACACAAGCCAGCTATATCATGGCACCACAGCCACACAACAGCTGAACGTGTGGAGAGGCAAAAAGCAGGCATGTGCGAAGGAGGCAAGTGACCCATGAATGGGAATGTACACAACAACAAGTGTGGCGTGAATGTGCTGGACAGACCTGGGTATGCAAACCACAGATATGTCCATGCTGGTGTCTGGAGAGTAGTGAACAGTGGACGCAACCATGTCACCCCAGGCTGTGGGTTAGATCATGGAAATGTCGCTCGCTGCGTCCCCCCTGTGTGCGTGAGCGTAGTGGGTTGGCCCGGCTTACGCCAGGCCTGCGCAGGGGTGTGGATAAAAACACTGTGGCGCTGAGCGTGGTGCTCTCCCGGAATGGCCAACGTCACTGCCAGGGTGGCGCTTCTCAGCCCGCCTCTCAGCCCGCCACGAGGCCGACGCCGTGAGCAGCGGGGGCTGCGAGCCTGTGCGTCTGCTGCACCCCAGGCCGCTGATACCCAGACCCGGCTTGCCCGCCCCAGCGCTGCAAGGCCGCACTGCTCGCCTGCCGACACCATCGTGTGTCAAAGAGGGCCCACCACGTGTCGGTGCTAGCTCCAAGACCCATGCCCGCGACCTTGGCAGCCTCCTCAGACCATCGCTGTCCTCCATGACACAGGCCCCCAGGAGTCCTCATTTGTTGACATACTCCACCGCTGCAGCCGGCCTACACTGCAGTCCAGTATGTCCCACATCTAGAACTGAGTCTTCATTCATCAATGGCAGAGTTCATGCCAGTGAACGCAGGGAGAGGAGTGAGAGAAAGATGCGTTCCAGTCCGGTGGAAACACGGATCACTGTTACGGAGGAGGTCGACCACTAGCAAGGACAGACCTGGTGCCACTAACCCTGTGCGCTGTGAGTCACCGTCAGCCTCCGGCAGAACACTGTTGGTGTCTGAGCCTGTGGCCTGGGGGTTGTCATCAGCAACTGGCAGGTACGTACTTGGTGTTTGGCATGAGTCTGTGGCATTCATATCCACCATGTTGCTGGACACAGCTGGTATGTGCCCTCTGCATCATGCCCTGGGGGGTACACCTCCCACTCTCCCCCAAGACACTCCGCGAAAACCACCTTTGATACATACGAGACCCTGTTCTGCCCTCATGACCGTAGCCCAGTGTCCCGCAAGTCAGCGTCCCGTGGCGGTAGGCCCGTGTCGGCCGCTGTGCATCCGGGGCCACTAACTCTGTGCAACTCAAGTCATGGTCCCTTGCTGTTCGAACATTGCATTCCTGAGTGCCTGATGACTGTTGAAGTTGTTGCCAGCACCAGCTACTCCCTGAGGGCTGGCTTACACTCACCCCACACACAGCCAGCACAGGCGTCACTGGACTAGTGGGCCCGCCAACACATCATGCCGAACCAAGTATTGACTCTTTTCTCTCTGCACTGTCACAGGTGATCAAGGATATGCACTCTGCCCTTGGATGATGACACCCCTCCGAGACCCGAACACACCCGCCCAGAGGCAGTACAATGCGGCCCACATACACACCAGGGGCATCGTGGAACACACATTTGGCGTGTTGAAGTCACATTTCAGGTGCCTGGACGTCACAGGTGGAAGGCTCCTGTACAGGCCAGACATCGTGTGCAAGATGATCGTTGCATGTTGTGTGTTGCACAACATCTGTGTACGCACCAATGCCCCATGGATCCAAGTTCCAGAAGTACCGGACGATGATGAGGACGATGGGGCAGGTGGCCCACATCCCACTGCAGCTGCGGCAGGAATAGCCCGTAGGAACACCCTCATTGCCAATTTCTTCACATGAGCACGTCACATTGTGGCCGTCCCTGGCAATCATGGGACAGTACAAAATGTCCACAAGCACAGCATGTGTGAATAAAAATATTTGCAGGTTACAGGTTGTACTTGTACATTGTCATGTCACAGTTTCCTGCTGTGCCAGATGTGATTGGCCATGTTGTGCACATATGCAGCACCAGTTGTGTCCTGTGTTCTGTTGTGGAGGTGTTGCTGTTTGTACCACGATGTTGTCAATGTCGAGGTGCACTTATTTTTATGTGCATATGCTGCACGGTAGGTGAGTCGCTCCTGCGGCTCTGATTTGGCTGCCACTTATCCCTCTCATGCGGTGTGCCTTTCAGTTCTGTGCTTCCACAGTGCTGAGATGTTGCAGACTTGGGTAACTTGTGCTCTTTTTCGAGTTGTGACTCTTGGGCATGGTTTGTCCGTAGATGTGTCATTGACGTCAGGGGTTGTTTGTGCAGGTGGTTGTGTCCGAGTGTGACCTGCTCCTTTCCGGTTGTGGTCCGCACTCAGCCACCTCAGTGTCGTGCCGTGAACATTGTCATGATGATTGGACTGCAGCCATGCTACTCGTCATGTGGTGTCTCTTGCATTGTCAGTGTGGCTGACGTATATGCATGTTTGCTGTGTTTCGCATGTGTGCATGTGTTGGTTGTGTGATTGTTGATGTGTTGGGTGGGTGCCCCTTTGGGCACATGGTGTACGTGGGACTACTTGGTGTTTGTGTCTGTGCTGAAGTGTTCCCGTGGGATCAGGCACATGATCCTGAGTCATTGTGGGTGTGCAGTGTGCTCTGCTTAATTGTGCACGTGTGCCATTGTGCCCATCTCCCCCCGTCCCCCCACTCCCTGGTCGGTACGCACCCTGTTGATGTAGTGTCGGGTCATGTTGGGCAGTGTTCGGATCCCCAACTCCTGTCACCGTCTCCTGACTGATGACTGTGGCCACCATCTTCTCCATGTCATTCAGCTCCTGGTGTTCTGCTGGCCCCCTCCTCCGAAGTGCGTTGCTGCTTTCATGTTGGCAGCGAGTTTCTGCTTGGTTTTGCCATTCACATCAATCCAGCGCCTCTTGTCCTCTTCCATTGTCCTCCTCGGCGCTGCAACGGCATTCACATGGTCCGAGATGGTGTGCCACCTTTGCCTCTTTGTTGCCAATGACACGTCGGAGGTGACGTACAGTTGGTGGTGGTATTCTATGTCATCCGTGACGATAATCATGTTTTCCTGCAGACTCTATCCCGTCTTCCTCTTCTCATTGCCCTTCCACGACCCCTGGATTCCTGGGTGTTCCTCCGTGGGGTTCATGTTGTCCTCTGCAGTCGGTCAGGGTACATCCATGGTACTCCGCAGTTCATTTCCTTTTTATTGGCATTTTCCGTATGCTGTTCTTGTGCTTTTTCCCGCATTACGCGTGGGTATTGCTGGCCTCTCGCTGGTTATCACTGTTTTCTTATCGCGTTTGGGCCCATCGCGTCTTTTTAAGCATTGGGGGTTTGTGTTTTTATCGCCGTCGTGGTGGTTGTATTGCGGTTTTGGGAGGCTATCGCATGGTACCGCCGTGTTGTGAATTCCACGTTAACACGGGGTTATTTTCCCGCGATAGACTGCGATGTGTAAAGTTGCGTTAACATTTTTTGGAGATGTTTAGCGCACGTTCTTGTGAATATACCCCTTGGTCCAGTAGGAAGGCAGTGGAGGGTGAGTGCAGCTTTCTACGCTGCATGCCTTGAATTTTTAATGGAGCAGTGAATAATGTGCTCCAAAGCTTTATAATAGATTAAAATACAATGGGCAAATACGGCTGCATTTCTACCAAAGCATTGCAATTGGGCAATTATTGTTTATGTATTGTCCTTTGTCGCCCTGATTATCATGCAGCCAGACAAGTCCCGAAACAGCATTGGCCACAGAGTGATAACAAAGGCATGACATTTAACACAACACATAGGGCTCAGGATTATGTGGCAAACTTGCTCTACAGCAGAGGCAACAAATCAAATAGAGAGGTTGGAAAAGAAATGTGCCTACACTTAAATGAAACATAAACATAAATGAAGAAAGTATTACAACCTATCATACGCTGAAGTGTATAGCTAATGTATGGTACTGAAATTCTCTCTCGAATTAATTAATTAAAATGTATAATTTCACTTTTAGATCAGCCGCGCACACACTCTCTCACACACCTTATTACTGCATGCAAAAACATAAAACTTGTTTAACAAAGTTAAAACGTTTTCTGTGTTTGGGAGCACAACTTCAGTAAACGGAACATACAGCTGGGTTTCGAGAGTGAGGCTAGTCCTCACTTTGTGCAAGAGTAGAAAAAAACACAAGGGCATTGGTGTGGTACAACAGCCTATTAATGGGAAAATAACCAGTCTCAAAACATGGGAGACTTTAAAAAAGTTGAAAATTCAATTTGGGAGCCACATTTTATGTTTGGGGTGCAAAACAGGAGTTCTTAAACGCTGCCTTCTTCATCGAAAAAAGCACATTTCCAGAATTGCCCATGTTAAGTACAAGTGTCTTCGACAGCATTGATGAGTCATACAAATTGAACTCCTAAACTGAGCTGGTAGGCTCATTGTGTAAGAGTCGATAATTTCACTTTGGCTGACATACCGCTGTACTTTTCATGCAAAGAAATACCTCAAGATGTGCCTCCTTAATTACAGGAGTCTTTCACAATGTTAACTTAAACATTTTTGAGTATCCCAAATGTTCTACATCGATGTATTTTGGGTATACAACTAGGCTTTCTCAAAGGGGTTAGTAAATCCTCTGTTCAGGAACAGAGAAAGGCAATTAGCAGTTTTTGTGGGGAAATAAACCATAAGATGTGCCTCTGTTAAAGATAGGAGTCCTTCACTGAGCTGAAAAACACATTTTCAGGAGTGGACATTTTGTACATAAAGGATTAAACAATATTTTTGGGATTCGGATTGTGTTTTCTGTGCTGGAGAAGAGAAATTTACTGGCAGTGTGCAACTACATTTTTCATGGGAAAAGTTACGTAGTGGAAAATGGTGCATATTAAATATGGTGAATGACACAAATATAGATTCCAGAATATGTCAGAAATATTACAATGAAAATATTGTCACTACAAAAATATTGTGGAACAGAATATCAAAGGTAAGAATATAAGGATATTGTTTTGTTTGATTATATAGCATCGTTATTAGGTATAGCGCTGTATTTAAGCTAGTTTACTTCAATATAGTTGTAATAAATATTAGTTTTAATTATATATATATATATATATATATATATATATATATATATATATATATATATATATATATATATATAAAAAAATGTGTACATTACTTTTAGGTATTAGTAATATTAGTATACTTGTTATTTTTTCATATAGTTTGAAATTTTAAATGTGTTTTTTTAAATTGAATTAGTAGTCAGTAATTTATTAGAGACTTGTTGGGTTTGGTGGAGAAAAGGATGAGAAGTTAATTAAATTATAAGTCATTGTTTTGTAATGTTAATTTCATGTAAATTAAATATTGGTTATTATGTAGTCGTTTAATTGTTATCTCATTTATTTACGTTTAAAAAGTTTGTAGTCTAATTAGTGATTTCTATTTTAGTAGTGGGTTGCTTAGTTTGTAGGGGAATAGGGTTGGAAGGTATTTCAATTAAAATAGTTTTAAAATTATTTTTATTTTATTTAAATAAGTAATTGATTATTATGGGATGTCTCTAAAAGATTGTGACAGTCCCTCAGAACATTGCTGCTACTATCCCATTAAACATATAGCAGCATAGCTAAGAAGTGTAGGCACTGGTAATGCAGGGATTATGATTGAGCTTACTCTGTTGACATAGAATATTAAAGGTATTAAGGGTGTTGTGACGAGGCACAGGTTTTAAACAGGTCATACATATGTAGAAGAGTCCATCTATAGTTAGATGCACTTCTCTAAAAGTGAACGCAAGACATTAAGCAACAAATGTGGCATACAAATGTGGCACTCTTCTTCTACGTCCTCGGCTATGGGGTTGGTATGGATTATTCAAATTCTTCTCTTCATGGAATTGCATGTCATAATACATGTAAGAGACAGTTATGTGGGATTACACCATACGGGAAGTCATTTCAGTTCAGTTCAAAACTTTATTCGATTTTTCATGAAAATCATATAAGTATACATGCAAACACAGTAGATCTTTATATACATCAGTAAAATCCTTTACCAACTAAAAACAATGCATAGGAACAATGCAAGAGCAATAATACCACAACCATCTTTCATAAGGTGCAATAGTGCCATAGAAAACAAACCCAGTAGTTAAAAATTAGCACTAAAAACACTAGCCGGAAACGTAGATATAAAACAAAAACACAATTTTGTTGTTGTGTACTTATTTACCCAACATTGATTGCAAACATGTATTTGAGCCAATCGAAAATATTTTATGTAAAACTGTGATGTATGCGCTACTGTAGATGGGTGACTTTAACTACATGCGTGGTCCAGTTCTAGATAGCTCATAGTCAACCAACAGACCACTGGGTAGAGTATCACACAAACTTCACACACTAATGACATAATTAAGATTCCTAGGAGCTGGATTACATCTCTTATTGTTGTCCACATGGTACTTTTTCCTGTATAGATTATGTTGTTGTTAGTGAAACACATTATAGTAATTTTGGGATGCTGAATTTATAGACGGAGTGCTGTCAGATCATGTGCCTCTTAGGGAGCAAAGGTAGCCAGAAGAAAATGTAGCTTCAGCACACACCAATGTAAAATTGGTCCTTCTGTACAGAGCAGAAACTTGGAGGACAACAGTGACCACCATCAACAAAGTCCATACCCTCATCAACACCTGTCTGAGGAAAATCATTTAAATCTGCTGGCCAAAAACTATCAGGTGCAACAACCTATGGCAGCAGACTTTATAAATTCCTGCTCATGAAGAAATCATGAAAAGACGCTGGGGCAGGATAGGTCACACCCTCCGCAATCCCGCATCAAACACCACCCAGGCAAGCCCTGACCTGGAACCCTCATGGGGAAAGGGAAAAGAGGAAGGCCAAGAAACACCTGGCGCTGAGGTCTCAAGGCTGATTGTAGGGAGATGAGTCACATCCAGAGTCAGATTGAAAGAAAAGCCCAGGACAGAGATGACTAAAGCGTCCTGGTTGATGGCCTATACCCCAAGAGGGGTAATAGGCATAAGTAAGTAACAACCACCAGGCATCTGCAAACATGGGTGCTGGCCCTTGAGCTAAGAACAAGTGATGATGGATTTTTCTCATATAAATGTGGAGTCTTTTAAGGTTAGTCTTTGGGAAGATATATACGATGACATGAAGTCCAGAAAGATCTCAGTAACCATGGGGACAAATTGAAGGTTACGTTCCTGACACTAGAGAATGGAGTGATGAAGAATAATAATACACAGGAAAATGTGGGTAGGAGAAGCAAGAGCTATTGGAAGACATAGATAGACTGAGTAAGCAAAAGTATTCATATGTGCTGTAATATGATGATAGAGATAAAACTGGTTGTTTATTGCCTTGGATGGTAATAGGTAAAAGAGATTCACAACTAGCTATGGTAGCACAGAGACAAGACAAAATGGGGTTATCTCACAATTTCAACAGAAATATATAGCTATTGTGACAGATTGTACATGGGGCACATTGATAAGCTCTTAGATGAGGCAGACCTTCCAACCTTGGGTGCAGATATGAGGGAAGAGCTTGGAAACCGGTTACAGCGCGGGACATTGGATGAGAAATTAATCATTTAAATTCACGCAAAACTCCAAGTGGGAACTGACTGGCACTTGAATTTTACAAAACATATTCTGATATCTACCCCGGGTTATGAGGGGGGATTTGCTACTTAATCCTTCATCTGCTGCATAATCTGCAGATTGTAGCAAAAAATCCTGTTTCTAGTTCAAACGGTTCAAAAGTTACTGAAAACGAATCAACACTTTTTGCTGCGCAGTGGAAGGCCCTTTGCAAATGTTGTCTGGTCACCTTTCTGTAGCTTTTTGCTATATTTGAGTGTTAAACTTGAACTAATGAGGTTCAACTAATGCACAGACAGTATTAACAAGATTAAAAACAACAAAGTAATTACGTAATACTATCACCAAATGTGCTGCATAATGCCACATAATTGACCTTTTCTGGCTGCATAATTTACCCAGCCCTGCCGCATATTTTGACCCTCCTCTGCAACATAACTCCAGTGGCCCTGGCTATACCACCCATCAACAGGTGAAATACATTACAACATCAAACATTCACATGCAGGCTAATCACATAAAACGAGTCATACACCCATGAAGGAGATAGGAGTTACAAGCAAAAGATCAATCAATCATCATTTGTAAAGCGCAGCACTGTCACCCCAAAGGGTATCTGGGCACTCTGGATGTGATGTCTCAGTCAAAGAGCCAGGTCTTGAGTTGCTTTCTGAAGTCCGCCAGCGAGGTTGTTGTTTGGAGGTGGAGGGGCAGGTCGATCCAGGTTTTGGCAGCAATGTAGGAGAAGGAACGGCCCCCGCTGTGGCTGCAACAGATGCGGGCTATGTGTGCAAGGGCTATTGAGGAGGAGCATAAGTGTCTTGTAGGTAGATGGAAGTTCAGTTGATGGTTGATGTGGGCTGGTCCTTGATCGTGCAGAGCTTTGTAGCTGTGCGTGATGGTCTTGAACTGGCGCCTCTTCTGGATGGGAAGATAGTGGAGGTTTCTGAGGTGGGGGAGATGTGGGTCCGTGTGGGCAGGTCCAGGATGAAGCTGACTGTGGCATTCTGTATGGTCCGGAGTCTTCAGAGGAGCTGGGTGGAGATGCCGGTGTAGAAAGCATTGCCGTAGTTGAAGCAGCTGGTGATGAGGGCTTGAGTGATACTTTTCTTGGGGTTGACTGGTATCCATCTGAAGATTTTTTGGAGTGTTCGCAGGATGTGAAAGCAGGAGGAGACGTCTGCGTTGGCTTGTTGTTTCATGGTCAGTTTTCTGTTGAGGATGATGCCTAGGTTGGGTGAGTGGTCTGTGGGCGTGGGTGTTAGTCCGAGTTCTGCTGGCCACCAGCTATGGTCCCCTGTGGAGGTGTTCTTCCAGAAGAAGAGTACTTCTGTCTTTGTCGGAGTTAAGTTTAAGGCAGATGTCTCTCATCCAGTTGACTACGTTGGTCATGGTTTTGCAGAAGTTGGTTCTGGCGGTGGTGGGGTCTTTGGTGAGCCAGAGGATGAGTTGAGTGTCGTCTGTGTATGAAATTAGGTTGAGGTCAAGGTATCTGATGATGTCTGTGAGGGGGATCATGTAGGTGTTGAACAAGGTAGGGCTGAGGGAAGATCCTTGGGATATGCTGCAAATGGCATGTTTGGGTTCGGAGGTGAAGGGAGGCAGCCAGATGCTCTGTGTGCATCCTGTGATAAAGGAGGCGATACACTTGAGGGTGTTCTGCTGTATGCCGATGTTGTACAGTCTGTTGATGAGGCTGTGGTGGGAAACTGTGTCAAATGCAGCAGGGAGGTTGAGGAATATCAGGGTCACAGTCTCTCTGCAGTCGAGTATTAACATCTTTTGCCATGTCCAGTGAAGCAGTCATTGCCAGATACTGCTTTTCATCTGATTTGATCCTTGACATGGTTGTAGACTGGCAGCAGATGCACAATTCACCTACAACCCACTCAAAGGTAATCCCTGCCTATGTCAAAATACTGGCTGCACTCAGTTTTATGGCCATTGGACCTTTCGAATCAGCTCTGACAATGTAGGCATCTCACAGGCAAGCTAGTCACTGTAATTGCATCAGGTGCTGAGATGCATCAACAGAAGAGTCCATAGGGGGGCGGTGCTAGCCAGCCAAGATGGTGGACGCATTCTAAGAGGCTCCGTCTCGTGGCCCGTTAATCTGTTATTTATTCTGCATTCACTGCTGCCATCGGATTGCCTAAACTGGCCCGCTGAGTACTATGCACTGGGGCGCATAAGCACAGCGAAGGTGGTGACACTGGGTGACCCTCCGGCCGTGAGGAAGCAACTTATGCTGTAGCGGCAGAGCTGGAGAGCCTAAGCTGCACTACAGTGCAGAGGCGGGCCTGCTGAGGCGAACTCCTCACGGGAGCGACCACGCCACACCAAGGATCGAGGAGGTGCGGCAGACCACCAGTCGCATGGCAGCTCAGAGAGACTGTAGGCGGCAACTGTAGCGAGCCGGAGCAGCGAGACATGAAACGCCATTGACATAAGTAAGCCGCGGTGCATGAGCAAAGTCAGTTGCCGAGCGGCCCCGGGAAACGAGCTGGACCCGGACCGGAGCTCACACAACTGAAAGGAGCACCCAGAGAGCAGCCGTTGGGGATTGCACAAACAGGGGCTGGCCCGCTCTCAGGGAGGCCGGGATCACACTGCTGCGGCCGAACACAGGCCGACACCGACTAGGGAACCACAGCTTGGCCCTTGCTGCCACCGACTGCGAACCAACATGGACTGGGGAATCGCAGCTCGACCCTCCAATTGCTCCGCATCGGAGCTTGTGGGGGACATGGGGGGGAGGCAGCCTGGGCTGAGCAGACCGCTGGGGCAGGGGGCGCTGCTTACATTGACTCAAACGATGCCGAGGCGGTGGGCCTGACAAGCACAAGCAGCCCGCACAAAGAGGTAGTGTGGCCGGCAACTGTGGCGTGCAGCATAAAGGAGCCGGCCTCCATTCTGGCACAACTGTGGCCGAACGGGGCCTAGATCCGCAGGCTGAAAATCCCGCAATGTACGAGCCGATAACTGGGGAGAAGGACAGCAGGACGAGTGATACAGACACAGGCTACTCAACGGTGGAGATCAAGCCAATACCAGGGGTAAGCCTACTGGAGCAGAGTGGCGCAAAAATGCTGGTGAGTATGCCATTGGAGAGCAGAGGGGAGACATAACAGATCTGACCTGGGCTGAGGGTGTCTGTTGGTGCCAGAACTCTATGGACAGACCACGCAGTAGTCCAAAGCACTGCACACAAACACCTGCCGAGCTGTACGCGGTGAGTCCTCCTCGAGTGCTGGTAAGAACTAAGGGACACTATAAATCACCTTGCCATCCAGCACACATGTAAAACCAATTCCGCAAGATGGGCAGAGAGTGCACAGGCACGGGTACAGCGACCACGCAGCCCACACCAGGCCCTGCACAGACTGACCAAGAGCCCGAAGCACCAGGGGCTTTCAGAACCTCCACATTGGAGTCTAAAATAGACTTGGTGCTCCAGGCAGTGGTGCAAATAGGCAAAACATTCACACAGACCTGTGCGTCTCTGGAAGGCCGCATATACAAAATCACATCGGAGTTCACCTTCCTCCATGTGGACCACAGGAAGTTAGCTGGGAAAGTCAATGAACTGGCGGCAGAAGTCGAAGAGGTCGCCCCAGTGGCTAAGGCGATGACCGCCAAAATAAGAGAACTCACGTCACGGCTGAACTCCTTGGAGCGTAGGGTGGACGATGCTGAAGGCCACTCCCACAGGAACAATGTCCATGTGGTGGGGCTACCGGAAGGCGGAAACGCAGTATCGTACACTGAAGCCTGGCTGAGGTCCCTGACGCCAGCGGATTTGCTCTCCTCCTTCTTTGCAGTGGAACGAGCACACAGGGTGCCATCGGGCCGACCACTATCGCGCGCTGGACCCTGGCCCTTCCTATTCCGACTCTTAAACTTCAAAGACAGAGATGCGATATTCTGTGAAGCCAGAAAAATGGAAGCGGTCAAGGTAGACAACTCTCAGGTCCTCTTCTTTCCGGACTATGCTTTGGAGGTGCAAAGGCAATGGAGCACTTTCCTAGCAGTCATGAAGCAAATGCAGGACTTGAACATGAAATACTCCCTCATATTTCCGGCCCGCCTGTGTGTGGTTGCGGATGGGTCCACTCATTTTTTCAACAAAGTGGAGGACGCATGGGACTGGCTCGAAACTATGGGCCACCACACCTCGCACTTTGCCCCTAACAGTTATGGGACAAATTACATTGCTGAAGATGGTGGTACTCCCACGCCTCCTTTATCACTTCACGAACTTGCCATTACATCTCAAGCCAGCACTGTTTAAAGGCCTCGATTTAGATATAGGGAAATTCATCTGTCACGGGACGCGCAGCAGAGTATTACTAACCAAAATGTATCCCCGACCAATCGTGGAGGCCTCTCGCTACCCAATATGGAGCAATATTATTTAGCAGCACAGCTCCAATGGGTGGCGAGATGGCTAAGCGCACGTCATTTAGAAGACACTGCAACGTAAGTGCCGGGGCTCACCCACCACCAGATAGTGGCGCTCTTCCATCCCGGCAGAAAGGGCAAATCACCTACCCAGTTATTGGTAAGGGTGGCCTACAACCGCTTCTGCCGCAGCCTACGTATCACACAACGAGTAAACCCATATGCGCTGTCTCTCCCCATACTTGGCACACCTAGGTGATACCAGGCAATCACTAGTGCAGAACTTTCCCAATGAGAGGAGGCGGGCATACAAACACTAGGGGGATTATACAGTGATGGGCAACTCATGCCAATTGAACCACAGGGCCAGTTCTTGCTCCATGCTGCAGACACACGCGTTACGTGCAGCATGGGGAAACATGTCGCAAGAACCTGTCACCCACTTAACTATAAAATATCTGCATGAATTAGGCACGGGCCAACATCTCACCAGATGGTTTGCAGACTCCCTGAGAATACACACGGCACCACAGTTACTCTCCCTTCGCGCACAATGGGGCGCAAGTCCTGCAGCAGCCTAACACAGAACGTGAATGGGAGGACATTCTTGGGAGCCCTACACGTATCCCCCGCAATGCCAGATTCCGACTCATTCAATATTATATAGCACATAGAGCCTATCTGACACCAGCCAAAATATATCAGTATTTCGGTCGCAACAATGCCAAATGCCCAAGATGTGATGCGATAGGCGGAGATCTACTACACATGCTGTGGTCCTGCACAGCTATCCAGTCATACTGGGAAACGGTCACCAGGTGCCTAACCCAATGCACAGAATGCACACTAGATTGGTCTTGGCAGATATGTATATTAGGACTATATCAGAGGCCCAAACAATACAAAATAACGTCCTGCTATATAGACGTTGGGACTCACACTGCCAAGCGGCTGCTCACGCGATGCTGGAAATCCCCCGAACCCCCAGCAGCGAAGGCCTGGTTTCAATCACTTCTATGCTGGGCACAGGCGGAAAGTATAGCGCTCCGTCGCGAAGATGCGATGGGGATGCAGAAGCAACTGCTGGCGGCAGAATGGGATGCGATCTTGACAGACTTTCGCACATCCTGGCAGAGATACTCTGAAGCATTAGATAGCGCGTCTGAGCGAGATGAGGGGTGGAATCTACTGAAATAGGCAGAACACAAAGCACATGGAAGCATAAACGGTAACCAGCCGGTGGCGCGCATAGAGCTATAGATATGGTACGCCCCTAACAACCAACCAGGTTAAAAATGTACTGATTAAGTAGCATGGGTGTCGACAGGAGCATGTATTAAGAATAAATCACAATAAAGTGTTGTGGGCGAGGGGGTGGAAGGCGAAATGTAATAGTGATACATAATGGCTGATGTGGTGCACTTACATAATAATTTATGATTGAGAGGAAGGGTAAATGTACTGTTTTCCTTGTTACTTCAAGGTTCTGTTGAAAAACGTTTAAGTTTAAACAAATAAGACATCACAACTGCTGTTAGCACACTAGATATGACTCTGGTATCAACCATTGAGGTAAACTGTACTGTAAATTTGCCCAGAGCAGTTTAAATGTATAATTTGTAACGAGTTGTAGATGCATGAACTGATATGCGAAAAACCTGAAATTCAATAAAAACAAATTTAAAAAAAACAGAAGAGTGCATCAGTTTATCATGATGCAACTGGCACTGGCGGAACGGCAAAGAGTGACAAGGGACTTTCTTATGCCTTTGCCCACTTTGCTTGTGTGGTAGTTGCTACTGATTGCATCCACATGGCACTTCGGCTATTTCACCAAACAGCACACCTTTTCTACAACTGACACAAGTGGCATCTCATCAATGTGTAAGCTGTCTGCGATGTCAGGAGATGCTTCACTTATCTGTACATGACAGATGTATCTTCAGTCAGTCACCTTTTACCTCTCAGCACTTCGGATTGTTGCTGTGGATTTTAGTGGCATGTGGCTCATTGGTGAGTAAGAACATCTCACACTGGGGCTACATGTGCATTTGGGGGATGGCAATTCAAATATATTCACTCATTACTCACTATAACGCAGTAGGCACACATTAACATGACAGTCACTGCATGTACATAGGCATAATGTATTATATATAGAATATAACCCTGTTGTTGTAGCTGTTGCCAATGTTAGCTCTGCAGAAAATAAGGCATGACAAACCCAAAACAGATAAACATTTTTGTTTTGTGCAGATTTATCACGCTTGCGCATCTCCATGCACAGTGTTGTCATCAATGTATTGATTTCAGATATTGCTTTGATGTTATCAATGATATATACAACATGTCTTGAGTGATGTAATATGTGAGGTCATAAGCACTGCATTTCAAGGGCGTGAGTTATAGATACTTATGTTAACTACAACTGGTGAATTTGAGTGTTTTTTAATTTAAAATATTATGGTTTAAACTGACATTTTCACTTAATTATAATGTCACATTAACCTTTGTTTTTTTTTACTGCAAAGTAAGATAATGTTACCACACCTTACTTTAACATAATTTTAACCTTTTTTTGGGTGAATTTTCTGGGGGGTTTTTTAAACATAAAGTACGATTTTATTACCATACTTAACTATGACAATCCCCTTTGGTGTCCTCAGGGATGTCATCAAAGATGTAATTGAACATGTCATGAGTGATGTAACATGTGAGGTCATGAGCAGTGCAAGGTGGGGTGCAGTTACATCAGTAGCTTCAAACTAAAACTGATGGATTTCAGTGTTTTTTTTAGTTTAAAATGGTATTTTTAATTAGCATTTTCATTTAACTATAGTGTCAATTTTTCCTTTGGTTATTCAAGGATTTGTGTGTGTATATATAATATATACGTTTTCTATTTTTTTTCAAGAAAAAAATGAAGGGTGGGCTACTTTCGTGGGAGAAACATCTAAAATATTGAACAAGGACAGCACCCACCTGCCTGGCACTGGCACAGAGGTGGTACAACCCCTCTTACTTGCACACGGACCCACTCATATATATATATAATATATATATATATATATATATATATATATATATATATATAAATATTCATTCAAGACCAGACTTTAGCCTCCTGCTACGATGCGAAAAGAAAACGGCATAGTAGTGACGTAATTTCCACCTCCATGTTTATTCACAGAAAACTAGGACTAGAAATGGTGACGCATTTCAGCATTTGCCTTCAATATATATATATATATATATATATATTCACTGAAAAACCATAGGTTTCAGGGACGTTATAGTTACAAATTAGCATTTAAAAAACCTTTGAAATTCACTGAAAAAACCATAGGTTTTAGGGACAGTTATAGTTAGTTGGACATTGCACTCGTACAAAACCCGTGAAATTCCCCCGTTATAGTTAGTTCAGCTAACTATAACTCGCGCCCCGCAATGCACTGCTGATGACGTCACATATTACATCACTCATGACATGGTCAGTGACATCACTGATGACATCTCAAATGACATCACTGATGACATCATCCAGTGACTGTGTGTTTCTGTAAAGTTTAAATATTTTTTATATATATAGGGAAAGGCGTATTGAAGAATGAGTGGGTGTATAAGTGTCTGTATGGATGATTTAGTAGGTGCGTGACTAATTCTATAAGTGAGTGATTAAACGTATCTTACTGAATGCATGGGTTAGTGACTAAACTGGGTGAATGTCTGTATCTGTCTGTTGCTGTGTAAGTGGCTGCATGGGTTTGTGAATAGCTACATGAGTGTCTATAAGAGTTATTGATTTGTTGTCTGAGTATCTGTATGGGTGCCTGAGTGTTTGTGTGGATGGGGTGTGTGCGACTGTGCATAGATGTGTGAGTGGGTGATTCACTGGGTGGATGGTTTCAAGAGTGCATCTGTGATAGACTCTATGGGTGGGTAAGTGTGTGTAAGAGTGTGTTAGTGAGTGAATGTATGTCCCAGTGGTACATGTGTGAGTAACTACATATGTGAAAGGCAGTATATATGTGTGTTGGAGTATATAAATAGCTATAAGCGAGAGTGAGTGATTGTGATAGTGGCTGTATGGATGAGTGTGTGCTTGTATCAGTGATTGTATAAGAGCGTAACAATGTGCTAGTATTTGTATGATTAAGTGAGCTGGTGTGTGTATAACTGTATAGGTGAGTAAATGGCAGTGTGTTTAATTATTTGCATGACTGACTAGGTGTGTGAGTACCTCTATGGATGAGTGGCGGTGTTTGAGTGTCTATATAGGAGTAAGAGTGCATATGATAGTCCTGTATTGAGTGACCATAAGTATGAGTGACTGTACGGGTGAGTGAGTGGATGTGTGTGTGTAGACCTAAGAATCAGTGAGTGGGTATGTAGTTATTGGTGTTGGAGTGTCTATGGTTTTGCGAATGGCAGTCTGTAATTTATATTGGGTGTATCAAAGGTTATATTAGGGTGTGAAGAGCTGCATCAGATTATCACGTGGATGATGTCATCAGTGATGTCATTTGAGATGTCATCAGTGATGTCATCAGTGATGTCACTGACCATGTCATGAGTGATGTAATATGTGACGTCATCAGCAGTGCATTGCGGAGCGCGAGTTATAGTTAGCTGAACTAACTATAACGGGGGAATTTCACGGGTTTTGTACGAGTGCAATGTCCAACTAACTATAACTGTCCCTAAAACCTATGGTTTTTTCAGTGAATTTCAAAGGTTTTTTAAATGCTAATTTGTAACTATAACGTCCCTGAAACCTATGGTTTTTTCAGTGAATTTCAAAGGTTTTTTAAATGCTAATTTGTAACTATAACTGTCCCTAAAACCTATGGTTTTTTCAGTGAATTTCAAAGGTTTTTTAAATGCTAATTTGTAACTATAACGCGCCTGAAACCTATGGTTTTTTCAGTGAATTTCAACGGTTTTTTAAATGATAATATTTAGTTGTAAGATTTTTTCATGTATTGTTTTGATACTAATTTTCTACAGATGTTTATCTGTTTAATTTACATATTTTGTTTTTAAAAAAATATTTATATATTTGTAATATAAATCGCAAAAAAATGTTTTCGAAAATATTGTAACATAAATATTTTTTGTTTTGTTTTATAATTTGTTAATAAATGAAAACATTTTTTTTTTTTTTTTGGAGTCGCGCACCGGCAGCGTACCTTACAAGATCAGTGCGCGAATTGTACCCGCCATTTTCTTAAAGTCGTGAAGGATCCGCGTAGGGTGTGCGATGGGTGCGTGTATTATAGTTACGTGATATGCGTATGTTACGTGTTGTGCGTGATTAGTATGCGACCGGTTCGCGCTTCCTACGTTTACACATTCGTGACACATGCGCATTATACTACGCGGCTCTTGCGCGGACACGCGCCCCGCGTGACGTCATATGCGTGCTGTACGCGCTGTGTACGCGACTCCCGCGAATTTTTATATGTTCTAAAATGACATATATATGTCTTTAATACACATATTAGGGCCAGACATTATCTTACTTATGCATAAAAATAATATATTTTTACATGTAATAAAGTTATTTTACTTTTAAATGCAATTTCGCTACTTCGCGTTGGGTGCGTGCTGCGTGTGCGCACGGTACGCGGATCCCATGTGACTTGAAAAAAAACTTTTGATTGGTTGATAACATTTCCCATTGTAACTATTGAAGGACCCCACCCATTTCCATCATTCTTCTTTGAGCTTCTTTGGAGACACATCTCTGCATTCAAGAAGAACTGGAATAGCTCAAATAAGAAGATGGCTTCTACACAACAGCAACAACAGGAGTCAGAACATTCTTCAGAAGAAGAATTTGTGCAAGAGGACCCACGTCCACAAAGGCATGTATCGGTGGTGTGGAAGGTTTTCACTTTTCCAGAGGGCCAAAAGAAGGTTAAACCACGAAAGTCAGCTGCCGGATCTGTGAGAGGGTGCTGTCTAGAGGTAGTGCCGACAAGAAATATTCTTGTGGTACTGCCTCTATGTATAAGCATTTAAAAACAATTCACCCACTGAACCTGGCTCGGGAGGAGTCTCGTAGAGCTGCAAGGAAACAACAACCAGTTCCTTCTACATCTGGCACTCCTACACCTTCAACATCTCTGGACATACGTCCTGAATTTGCATTCTTAAAACAGCACTGTGTCAAGTGCAACAAACTGATCTCCTATGGCGAACAATCCGTGGAAGCTGTTTGTGCTGCACAGCGCAATCACCACTGTTAGACTTTTTTTTTTTGTGTGTTTTCCAGGAATGAAATGTAATTCCTGAGGTTTCCTGTTTTTTTCCTTTTTTTGTTTATTATTTCCTAAAAAACACCCAAAAAAAAAAATAATAGTTCAAAAAATACAAAAAAATTATAAAACAAAAAAAGAAAAAAAAAGTTCTTTTCAGAACTAACTTCTCTGGTTAAAGAAAGAACTATATTTGTATGTTAATGTGTGAAAGGTTGGTTGAATGTATATCTATAACTTAGAGAGTGCCTGGGTGAATGTATAAGTGTTTTGGTTTTGGCGCAACGAATGGCTTTGTGGGTGTTGCTGAATAAGTCAACAGAAGACTGCAAGGGGACTGACAGGATGTTTGCTGGAGTGTATGTATAGTTAGTGGGAATTTGAAAGTGTGAAAGACAAGTGTGTAGGTGGTTATAGAACTGCATGCATAATGTATAGGGGTTTGAAACAGTGTATGTGCTAAGGCCTGGATCACTGAATGAGTACTTGGGTACTGACTGAATGATTAGAGTAGTGGAAGGAGAGTGACTGGCTTAATGTATAAGTGTTTGGGTTTTAGCGCTGCAAATGGCTTTGTAGGTGTTGCTGAATGAGTCAACAGAGGACTGCAAGGGTAGTGACAGGATGTTTGCTGGAGTGTATGGATACTGACTGGGGATTTGAAGGTGTGAAAGACAAGTGTGTAGGTGGTTAGAGGACCACATGCATAGTGGATAGGGGTTTGAAGCAGTATATGTGCTAAGACCTTGGTCACTGAATGATTACTTGGGTACTGACTGAACGATTAGAGTACTGCAAAGAGAGTGACTGGCTGAATGTATAAGTGGTTGGGTTTTGGCACAGCGAATGGATTTGTAGGTGTTACTGAATGAGTCAACAGAGGACTGCAAGGGGACTGACAGGATCTTTGCTGGAGTGTATGGATAGTGACTGGGGAATTGAAGGTGTGAAAGACATGTGTGTAGGTTGTTAGAGAACGGCATGCATAGTGGCTAGGGGTTTGAAGCACTGTATGTGCTAAGGTCTGGGTCACTGAATATGTACTTGGGTATAGACTGAACAATTAGAGCAGTACAAAGAGAGTGCCTGGGTTAATGTATAAGTGTTTTGGTTTTGGCACAGCGAATGGCTTTGTCAGTGTTGCTGAATGAGTCAACAGAGGACTGGAAAGGGAGTGTCAGGATGTTTGCTGGAGTGTATGGATAGTGACTGGGGAATTGAAGGTGTGAAAGACAAGTGTGTACGTGGGTAGAGAACCGCATGCATAATGATTAAGGTTTTGAAGCAGTCTATGTGCTAAGGCCTAAGTCACTGAATGAGTACTTCAGTACTGACTGAACGATTAGAGTACTGCAAGGAGAGTGACTGGCTTAATGTATAAGTGTTTTGGTTTTGGCGCAGCAAATGGCTTTGTAGGTGTTGCTGAATGAGTCAACAGAGGACTGCAAGGGGACTGACAGGATCTTTGCTGGAGTGTATGGATAGTGACTGGGGAATTGAAGGTGTGAAAGACATGTGTGTAGTTTGTTAGAGAACGGCATGCATAGTGGCTAGGGGTTTGAAGCACTGTATGTGCTAAGGTCTGGGTCACTGAATGTGTACTTGGGTATAGACTGAACAATTAGAGTAGTACAAAGAGAGTGCCTGGGTTAATGTATAAGTGTTTTGGTTTTGGCACAGCGAATAGCTTTGTCAGTGTTGCTGAATGAGTCAACAGAGGACTGCAAAGGGAGTGTCAGGATGTCTGCTGGAGTGTATGGATAGTGACTGGGGAATTGAAGGAGTGAAAGACGTGTGTGTAGGTGGTTAGAGAATGGCATGCATAGTGGATAGGGGTTTGAAGGATTCTATATGGTAAGGCCTGGGTCACTGAATGAGTATTTGGGTACTAACTGAACGATTAGAGTAGTGTTAGGATAGTGACTGGCTTAATGTATAAGTGGTTGGGTTTTGGCGCAGCGAATGTCTTTGTAGGTGTTGCTGAATGAGTCAACAGAGGACTGCAACGGTAGTGACAGGATGTTTGCTGGAGTGTATAGATAGTGACTGGTGATTTGAAGGTGTGAAAAACAAGTGTGTAGGTGGTTAGAGGACCACATGCATAGTGGATAGGGGTTTGAAGCAGTATATGTGCTAAGACCTTGGTCACTGAAAGAGTACTTAGGTACTGACTGAACGATTAGAGTACTGCAAGGAGAGTGACTGGCTGAATGTATAAGTGGTTGGGTTTTGGCACAGCGAATGGATTTGTAGGTGTTGCTGAATGAGTCAACAGAGGACTGCAAGGGGACTGACAGGATCTTTGCTGGAGTGTATGGATAGTGACTGGGGAATTGAAGGTGTGAAAGACATGTGTGTAGGTTGTTAGAGAACGGCATGCATAGTGGATAGTGGTTTGAAGCAGTGTATGTGCTAAGGTCTGGGTCACTGAATGTGTACTTGGGTATAGACTGAACAATTAGAGTAGTACAAAGAGAGTGCCTGGGTGAATGTATAAGTGTTTTGGTTTTGGCACAGTGAATGGCTTTGTCAGTGTTGCTGAATGAGTCAACAGAGGACTGCAAAGGGAGTGTCAGGATGTCTGCTGGAGTGTATGGATAGTGACTGGGGAATTGAAGGAGTGAAAGACGTGTGTGTAGGTGGTTAGAGAACGGCATGCATAGTGGATAGGGGTTTGAAGGATTCTATATGGTAAGGCCTGGGTCACTGAATGAGTAGTTGGGTACTAACTGAACGATTAGAGTAGTGTTAGGAGAGTGACTGGCTTAATGTATAAGTGGTTGGGTTTTGGCGCAGCAAATGGCTTTGTAGGTGTTGCTGAATGAGTCAACAGAGGACTTTAAGGGTAGTGACAGGATGTTTGCTGGAGTGTATAGATAGTGACTGGTGATTTGAAGGTGTGAAAGACAAGTGTGTAGGTGGTTAGAGGACCACATGCATAGTGGATAGGGGTTTGAAGCAGTATATGTGCTAAGACCTTGGTCACTGAATGAGTACTTGGGTACTGACTGAACGATTAGAGTACTGCAAGGAGAGTGACTGGCTGAATGTATAAGTGGTTGTGTTTTGGCACAGCGAATGGATTTGTAGGTGTTGCTGAATGAGTCAACAGAGGACTGCAAGGGGAGTGACAGGATGTTTGCTGGAGTGTATGGATACTGACTGAGGATTTGAAGATGTGAAAGACGTGTGTGTAGGTGGTTAGAGAACGGCATGCATAGTGGATAGGGGTTTGAATTAGTGTATATGGTAAGGCCTGGGTCACTGAATGAGTAGTTGGGTACTAACTGAACGATTAGAGTAGTGTAAGGAGAGTGACTGGCTTAATGTATAAGTGGTTGGGTTTTGGCACACGAAATGGATTTGTCAGTGTTATGGAATGAGTCAACAGAGGACTGGAAAGGGAGTGTCAGGATGTTTGCTGGAGTGTATGGATAGTGACTGGGGAATTGAAGGTGTGAAAGACAAGTGTGTACGTGGGTAGAGAACCGCATGCATAATGATTAAGGTTTTGAAGCAGTCTATGTGCTAAGGCCTAAGTCACTGAATGAGTACTTCAGTACTGACTGAACGATTAGAGTACTGCAAGGAGAGTGACTGGCTTAATGTATAAGTGTTTGGGTTTTGGCGCAGCAAATGGATTTTTAGGTGTTGCAGAATGAGTCAACAGAGGACTGCAAGGGGAGTGACAGGATGTTTGCTGGAGTGTATGGATACTGACTGGGGATTTGAAGGTGTGAAAGACAAGTGTGTAGGTGGTTAGAGGACCACATGCATAGTGGATAGGGTTTTGAAGCAGTATATGTGCTAAGACTTTGGTCACTGAATGATTACTTGGGTACTGACTGAACGATTAGAGTACTGCAAAGAGAGTGACTGGCTGAATGTATAAGTGGTTGGGTTTTGGCACAGCAAATGGATTTGTAGGTGTTACTGAATGAGTCAACAGAGGACTGCAAGGGGACTGACAGGATCTTTGCTGGAGTGTATGGATAGTGACTGGGGAATTGAAGGTGTGAAAGACATGTGTGTAGGTTGTTAGAGAACGGCATGCATAGTGGATAGGGGTTTGAAGCACTGTATGTGCTAAGGTCTGGGTCACTGAATGTGTACTTGGGTATAGACTGAACAATTAGAGTAGTACAAAGAGAGTGCCTGGGTGAATGTATAAGTGTTTTGGTTTTGGCACAGCGAATGGCTTTGTCAGTGTTGCTGAATGAGTCAACAGAGGACTGCAAAAGGAGTGTCAGGATGTCTGCTGGAGTGTATGGATAGTGACTGGGGAATTGAAGGAGTGAAAGACGTGTGTGTAGGTGGTTAGAGAACGGCATGCATAGTGGATAGGAGATTGAAGGATTCTATATGGTAAGGCCTGGGTCACTGAATGAGTAGTTGGGTACTAACTGAACGATTATAGTACTGTAAGCAGAGTGACTGGCTTAATGTATAAGTGGTTGAGTTTTGGCACACCAAATGGATTTGTCAGTGTTGCTCAATGAGTCAACAGAGGACTGCAAAGGGAGTGTCAGGATGTCTGCTGGAGTGTATGCATAGTGACTGGGGAATTGAAGGTGTGAAAGACATGTGTGTAGGTGGTTAGAGAACGGCATGCATAGTGGATAGGGGTTTGAATCAGTGTATATGGTAAGGCCTGGGTCACTGAATGAGTAGTTGGGTACTCACTGAACGATTATAATACTGGAAGGAGAATGCCTGGGTGAATGTATAAGTGGTTGGGTTTTGACACAGTGAATGAATTAGTACATGGTGCTGGATGGCTGATTGGAAAAGTACAATTACAAAGACTCACTAGCCTAGAAGCAGTTAAGTGACTACATACATTCTACAAATTTCACTACAACACTGCTAGTGTGAAAGCCTCACTCATTGTGCAAATTCATAAGCAGTAATTTAGTTGTACTACAAGGTAACTTAATTATATAAATAAAAACAGCAACAGAGCATCTTTCCAGAGATATCTACACCGTCCATCCCCCTTTCTTCACCAGTGTCCTCTCACAGACCATTTTTTATTTTAATACTTAGTTAATTTTTCATTCACAGTAATAGTTATAAAAAACACTAATTAATTTTCCCACTTGGTTTTTTAACTAAAATTTCTGAAAAATTAAAAATTGTAGAATTAGGACCTGTAAAAGAGAAGAAAAAATCGTTATAATATAATATTATATTTTTTATAACAAAACATAATTTTCACATTTTAAAAATTATTTTCTTTATCTTTTTTGCTGTTCTCAGAATACATTGAATTTCACTACAAATAGTGATTACAATGTTACTCATCACATAACAGCGGGCAAAAAAATAAAACAATCAATAAGATTGTTTTAAAAAACCCAAAACTACTTGTAAAATATTTAAAATATACTTAACTATTTATGAACATTTCATAAAAACTTCCTGCTCAATAACATACCATATAATACAAATTACAGGTATATAAAATGCTCTCTCCTAAGAAAATGTTATAACTTGAAATTGTATACACAGTAAATGTTTTTCTTTCAAAATATATGCTGAGAGGATGTGCAAGAAAAAGTCCATAATTAAAATATATACTTTTCCTCTTGGCCAAATAGTTTTTTTTAAATCCTTTAAATTAAAATTGTCCAATAGTAATCATATTAAGACATATCAATAAATTCTTCACAGGTTGAATTATGTTCCTAAAACTTTGGTTTTAAAAATATTAAGTAGGAATTTTGTAATTCTCTAGGCAAACGTTGTTTAAAATCCAATTGAGCATCATTACAATATGTCCATCCTCTATTGCATTTTAAATACACAGTGTAATGTCCAGATGTTGTAGAAGGACCATGATGGAAAATAATTGATACTGCTACAAAAGTCCTTCCAGATATAGATAGTTGACTTGCTACAAATTCTTTAATTAAAGTTTCCATTTTTCTTCCATCAGCTCTACAACGTTGTATCATTAAAATTATGTATTGTCCAAATCTTTGTATAAATAATGTTGATAACATTTTTGATTTGCATTGGCTACACTCCATGTTTTGATTTGCTGCTTTAACTAGTTTATTGAAAGACACTGTTTTACAGTCTGGTAATGTCAAATATATAAATCTTTCAGTATCTATGTTAGTTGTACATGTAAACATACAATTTTCACATTCATGTACCCATTTATAACGAAGGCCAAAAAGATTTTCAATTTGTATTCCCTCATTTTCTAATACTGTAAGCATATACATTAGAAATTCCTGAGCGTCTTGTTGAATATCCTGCGTAAATTGTGTACAACCAGAACATATATCCAAAAGATTACGAATATGAGAAACACTTTGTAATTTGCTTTTATTAGTGTTCAATTTTTCATAAAAACAATGCAATATGGAACAAAATCTTTTTTCACGATTTTCCATAATTTGCTGTTGCAAACTTTCTAGAAAAAAGACTACATTGACCACTACATTAGCATAGCAGTTGATACCTGAACTGTTTTCTAACTGATACCCAACAATTTCTTCAATACTATCCTTTTTCTTTTTGCTTGCAATATGAACATTATCTTTATTTTTTTCCTTCTCTATAACTTCACTACAGATATTCTCATATCTTCTTTTTCGATGTACTACAGACTTTTCAAATACAGGATATTCACCTAAATTTGGAGTATACGCTCTTCTTAACCTATTATACTCTTTTACACAGTTTGCATCTGCAGTAATCTTTGACTCATCAAAATCAATCAAAAACAATCCAGATAAAGTTCTGACTCGGGACAAAGCAACATATGCCATACCTTCTTTAAACACGCTACTTCCTATGTTCACCAAAGCACTGTCTACACTCAATCCTTGAGATTTATGAATAGTGACTGCATATGCCAAAGAAAGTGGAAATTGCTTCCTACGGACATACAAATCTTTAACAAGCAAAAAACGAACAGAACAACAACCAATTTTTTTTACTTCTTCAATTTGATCAAATTTAATTTTTAAAAATTCTATTCCATCTCTTTTTTGATAATTAACAAAATTCACAACTTTCCCCATTGCTCCATTAACTAAACCTTTTTCCACATCCAAATTACGCCGTAAAATTACTCGACAGTTGACACATAGATATAAATTCTTTTCTAAACCAGCAGTTTTAGATATGGATTTTTCTAAAGAATTCAATTTTTTTCAATTTGTCGGTCAAAATAATAGTAATTCCTTCATGCTCTATTTTATCAATGGCTTCCATTTTTTTGATTTCTTGATTTTCTAGCTTCAAAAGTTGTTCATTGAAAATAGAACATTCACGGAGTGTTGGCATTAAACAAATTATAGATTTACTTTCAGCAATTTTACTATACATTTTTTCTGGAACTATATTTTCATTTGGAAACAAATTCTTAAATAGTCGACTTTGCAAAGCTTGTTTGCCTTCTTCTGTGAGAACTCCAATTCTTATATCTTGAAGTATAGATCCATAATTAACATCATTTGCCTGTCGCATATTTGTAATGAGTTCTTTGTATTCAAAATAAGACCAAATATTAACGTTGCCAACACTTCCCAAAGACTTTCTGGTGTCTTCATGCACAAGTGTTTTAAATACTGGTTGTCCTTTTACAGGAGTAAGTTGCAGAAGATCTCCAAAAACGATAACATGTTTACCTCCAAATAAGACATCATATTCTGTTTTAAGAATTTGCTGCATTCTTAAATGCACAAAAGCAAGCATTAAGTTTGAGACCATACTTACTTCATCAATAATTAGAAGTTTAATTTTCTTTAGCACTCTTGAAACTTCATAACAAGCTTCTCCTGATAGCTTATGATATTCCAATTTGTTTTCGTGCTCTACAGGTAGCATAAGTAAACGATGTAATGTAATCCCTTTAATGTTGTGTGCTGCTAACCCAGTTGGAGCGGTTACAACACAAGATAAATGTGAGTCAGTTGATTTCTGCAGATAACTGGTCAATACTTTAATTAAGAAACTTTTTCCTGTTCCAGCTTGACCACTGACATACATTCGGATAGGTTGAAATGATGTGCATGTGCATTCTTTCTTTTCATGAAGAAATCCATGGTCAATCTGTTGTGTCACTTGCTGATATATTTCTTTCTGTTCAATATTTAGTTGTTCTTCCAAGTTTCCTAAGTCCATAATATCTTCTTGAGCTTGATGCATTGCTGTTTCCACCTCATTCATTGCAATTGCTGCTTCATTTTGAACAATTGGTTCTCCTAGTGGATCTTCACTCAGTGGAGCAGAACTTTGACTGTCTTGAGAACTGTCTCTAGCAATCTCAGCTGCAATAGTAGCTTCTTGATCCATTTCATCGTTCAACATTTTCAGATAGTTAGCAAAAACTGGACATTCTATGGTATCTTTACAAGCATTGAAGGAATCTTCATAGCTCTGAAAATCCCCAAGTAATTCCAATTCTGTACGCCACGGTTTGAAGAGTTGCAAAAGTGCTAAATAGTAAAATTCCCTTTTCTGTTCAGTGTCACAACTCAGTTTTCTGTGATTAATCAAGTTTCCTTTCCTTTGTTTCACCAAACATCCTTCAGAACCAATAACTGCATATTTTCCATCGTTTATGTTTTCTGTAGTATTCCGTTTAAAACTGTAGTATTGCAGCACTTCATATAGACATTTGTTGTCAAGATTATGACTTCTATTTGGATAATATGTATCCAACATGTTTGTTTTGACAATATCTGTACTTTCTGGATCTTTTTCTGCTAAATATTCAATTTCTTGTACAGATTTAAGTACTCGATTTCGTGTTGCAGCAAGACCTAGACTCACCCAAATAATTGAACTTGATTTTGAGTATAAGCTTGCAGATGATAACCGATCTGAGCATTCATATGCTCCAATTTCTCGATGGGATAACATCTTCAAACTGAAACTGTATAACTTCTTACTAAGACTCTTCTCATGAGCAATTTCTTCCCACATTTCTTTTAACTCTGTTTTTTCAGATTTTGTTATATAAGATGTGACATACCGGGCAACTGCAATGGAATTATCCGCAACATACTGAATATCCATATTAGCATTCCACTTTGAGAGAATAACTGGATTATAATCATTAATATATTTTGATTCTTCACTTCTTCTTAAATTATATGTATTTTTGGGTGATTTTCTGTTGATCGTATGTCTCATAGCTGACATAAAACTGTTTACTCTTCCTTTGGATATTACAGGACGTGGAAATCCAAAACGACATTTGGTGTAAAACTTTTCCTTAGACTTGTACTTCCGTCGGCAGTATTTTCCACATCGATGATGTTGGAATCGTAACACTTGTTGTCTTAAGCTGTTCTCATCTGTTCTTTTTGGTATAGCACATGTCGCATATTCCTCAATAAAAGACAAAACGGTATCATCCGAATCAGTTCCAAATTTAGGTGCATCCTTAATCCATAACAGCATATGTATATGAGGAGCACCTCTAGCTTGATACTCCTTTCTCCCAAAAAAATCTAAAACTCCAAGAGGAGGATTCTTTTATTGCAGATAAAAGACATCATAGCTTCAAACCTATGATTGAAATACCTGCATACATTAACAGGATCCAAAGAGCACAATTCTCCAGGTGTCTTGTATTCAATATTTTTTACATTTGAATTTGCCTCACGAAGAAATTCAAGTAAATCATCCCAAGCGTATTCAGCACAGCTTAGGGTAAGAAACCATGTAGGAGTTCCTAAGTTCCTCAGCATGCATTTAAGTTCTCCATGACGACGGTACCAATACTCATTAGTACCACGCTGACATGCCATCAAATTAATCAACTGAGATTCTAGATGATCGTCTCTCTCATGTACTTTATCCATAAATTGCTTTGCAGAAACATTTTGAAAATGTACTCCTGTTTTCAAAATGTGGTTGACTGCATAAGAAAGTCCTGCCAAGTCACTCTCAAACAAAAGATGAAATATATATGGGATACATTGTCGAAACCTTGGGTCTTCTGCATACAATCTTGTTGTCCGATATTCAGATGCAGGAATCTGCACTGGTCGTTCATCATATCGTCCACCTTTTCCAGTTGGAAACAGCTGCGGAAAACAACGAGCTTCCAAACTTTTCTCCCATACACTCATGGGAGTACCCTTTGCTTTCTTCATTTGGAATAATTCAATTGTATTCCCCATCACTTCTTTCGAATGAAGTGGATGTACACTATAATGTTCATAGATTTCTTCACTTTTGGTCATGTCCACTTTTTCAATTTGTCCATTTGACGTTTCAGTATCATCTCCTAAAAGTATTTCTTCTTGTTCCACATGTACATTTTTGTAGTAATCATTGTTTTGAATCAGATATAATGTTGCCTTTTGCACTTTCGTAACATCCACTAATTCTTGCCAGATTTTCTTACTCTTAGTAGGAACACCATTAACTAGAATAAGTAGTGGCTCACTTTCTACATTCTCTCCACCAATAGTTTCAATATTTTTCTTTAAATCTAGAGGTAAATATACAACTCTTCCTTTTAATCCTCTCTGTAAATCTGTAGGAGGCAATTTACCTGTTTTAGGCTCCATACGAACAATAGCTTGAAATGGGTGCACACATTGAATCAGAATAGACTCATACGTATTTAAATCTATCAGTTCTGGAGGAATAGTTACCAACTCTAGATTATTATGGACAGCTCTAGCAGGCATTTTATTCTCGTTTAATTTGTTATAACAATTGTTGGACTTGGCCCTTTTTGGCCGGTTCACCCCTAAACTTTTTGCCTTGTATGTCAGTAGTTTTAAGTCTCTGGGCACTTTAGCACTGTGGGCCAGTGTAAAGTGCGTGCGCGCTGAGTGCGTGTGGTGAGATTGTCCTGCCCTCCCATAGGAATGCATGGGGGATATGTGTGTACATGGTAATTCCTGGTGTGAGAGGAGTGCAGGGGCGAGTTTAGTATGTGCGAACTCGTGAGAATAAATGCTGCGCAATGGTGTGCGCAGATTTATTATAACTTGTGTAGAAATGCCACTTCTAGAAGTTGGCATTTATGTGTGCTCTGTGTCTGCCTGCCTGATGTGAATTGCATGTCTGGCTTGTGAGTGACAGGGGCAGGGTGAGTCAGCGCAGTGGTGAATAGGGAGATCTGCATCTAGATGGGAGGGAGGAGTTGCACCTGGGACCTGAATAGGGCTGTGCCTTCCCTCCACAATGCTGGCTCCACCCCCTGTGGTGCGTCTGATGTCCCTAGCCTGTCCTGTGAAAGGAGAGAGGAGCTGAGCAAAACAAAGTGCTCCAAAGCTCCCCCAAACCAGTTGCATCTGGTTTTCCCTGAACCCTACACCTTTAGACAAAGGAAAAGGGTGTATAAAAGAAGGGGCTGTGACCCCATGAAAATGTTCGGTGTTCCTGTTCAGTGTTTGGTGCTGTTCCTGCGGGCGTGCTGCTGCTGGGGCCCAGGGGGCTGCCATGAGGGCTTGCCTCCCTGGGCCCTGCATTGCCCCTGGATACCTGAAAGGACTTTCTTTGGGACCCCTTTGCCTTGCTTGTGATCCTCCAGGACCTTGGAGGAGCTTGGGCTGCATCTAGCGCCTGGGGAGCGCTACATTGGATTTTCATCCCAGGAGGAGCGCGTGGGCTCCGCAGCGCTCAGCTGCCGCCTTTGCTGCTAGAGGGAATCCCCAGCGTAGGGATTCCCCCGCCTTGTGCCTGTTGCGGGTGCCCACCCCGTTTATTTCTATATTTCAAGTTTGCGGGTGCCCACCCCGCGTTTCACCGCCGCAGCCACTGGGCTGCCGAAGAAAACGTTGCCGGGCCGCTGCCAGCGCGACCCGGAAGTCAGGCAACCTTGCCTGTGACGTGGGTGGAGCCGGCGGCAGGACCGGAAGTGATGGCTGTACCGGTGCGGGACTCCCATGAGTCGAGGGGAGCCCCGGTGTGGAGAGTGAGGGAGAACGGGAGCCCACCCCGCCTCACGGCGCAGCACAGAGAAGTCCCGCCCGGAGCCTCGCAGGCTCCATAACGAAGTCCCGGGTCCCTGGAGGGGCCCGGGTGAAGTCCGGAGAGCCGGTGAGTGGAGATGCCTGGGGGGGGCGAGATTGAGGCACAAGTGCCGGTGCCGGTCTGCTGGGTGGCCCCGCCTGACAGTGGGCCTCTCCAACGTGGCCTCTCCCGTGTCGGTGCCGAGTGAGGCACAGCGCAAGTCCGTAGTCCTGAGCGGCCCCCGCCTGATAGGGGGCTGCTCCAACGTTGGGTGCCATTTCTTTGTCCTGAGAGTCCCGGAGTGGGGCTCAGACGGCACGCGTAGTGCCAGTGCCTTCTTTGCATCTTGCGGGCATATTTGTTGGCAGAGGGCCCAGAGGGGCCCGTGCCTTTAGTTTGACAATCCCAGTTGCCCCACCTGACAGTGGGCAACTGCCACGTTGGGATAGGTGTACTAGAGGAGAGCCCCTGAGGGCCGCAGAGGCCCGGGGGCATATCGAGGTGCATTGCTGGCGCCTGGGCGGTCCTGCCAGAGAGCAGGCCGCCCCACTGATGGTGGCAGATGTTTTAGTGCCCCATGGGTTCAGAGGGCACCGTGAGTGCCAGGCCTTATTCCTTCACAGCTGCCCAGCAAATAGTGGGCAGCTGCAGCGTTTAGGTCCACAGTTCTTTTAGGGGACATATTGCGAACTCAGGAGTGAGATGCACTCCTCTGCCCCAGTACTTTTCTTTCACAGCTGCGCAGCACTTAGGTGCCAGCTGCTACGTTTAGGTTTGCGCAGTTGCGCACCCTTGACTTTCGCTGCATTGGCAGCGCGCCCTGACTTTTGGACATAGGGCATTTGAGCCCCTTTAGAGATGGCCAGTTGGCCAGGGGACAATTAGGTTTATAGGGCGCCAGGCCCTAATCTGAGTTAGGTGCTAATGTGATTTTGGGTGCTAGGAAATGTGATTCCTATATTGTGGTTTACGCACCCTGGGTTATACCTCTAAATGTGTTTCATGATTATGAGGTTTTGCATAATATGTTTATGCTTGTGATTTTATTATTACCTAATGCGTTTAGGTTGTGAGTTATTCTCTACTGTGATTTACGCCCCTAATGTGAGTTATACTTAGGAGGTTAGGGTCTAATGTGTTTAGACTTATGAGAGGATTGCCTAACGTATTTATGCTTATGAGGTTGGCGCAGAATGTAATTCGCGCCTGATGTGATACTGTGCATAATTTAGTTTATGTTACAGGCTGATGCTAAGTACAGTGGTTACCAGTGATTACTGGTTGTACGTTCATGATATGTTCTACATTTATTATAAGTACTACCTATACTAAGTTCGCTTAGTGCTGGTTCTGACAGTGGTCCAGTTGGCCCTGTCAGGTGTAAATAATTCCCTTGTAAATATGACCTAGTGCCAGGTGGCACGATGTATATTATGTGAGTACTATTCTAATGTGTTTTATGATAATACAAAGGCTATTTTTGATATAACCTTGTGTGGAGTTCCTTTTTGTGGTGTGCCTAGTATGTTGTTGCTGTGGGTGTGTTGCGCAAACGCTTTACACATTGCCTCCGGGATAAGCCTGACTGCTCGTGCCAAGCTACCAAGGGGGTGAGCAGGGGTTATCTTTGGCGTGTAACTCCCTTGCCCTGACTAGAGTGGTGGTCTCTGCCGGGCTTTGGCGCACGCCTTAGCCAACCAGAGATCCCATTTCTAACATTGGTTGTCAGCGGTGGGGATTTGGACTTGCGTTTGCGCAATACCACAGCGACAACTGGCTGCATTACAAAACTCTGCATTTTAGATAGTCACATGGAAAGGGATTATTGTTTCTGAGTTTGTTTTAAGTGTCATTTCTTTTTGAAATGTGTTTCTTGTGCACTATGAGTTGGGTGTCCTGCCAAGGACAGAAACCTGAGAATCTGGAGGAGAGACTGCCCTTGAACCATTGCGCTGGTTTTGGGTTGGCCTACAATGGGGACTTAATTGGTATGGAGTCACTAGCTCGGGAGGGTAGATTATCCCCTAAGTGCAGTGTGAGTTTTCTGGATTCCCCAGTAAGGGTGGGATCCAGTGGTGGCAGCAGAAGTGTGTCCAGTGCATGAATTCCCCGTCCCGTTCCCAGAGTATGGTACCTGGTGCTCAGTAAGAGGGGTGCAGGTTGAGATTCAGGGGCAGTAGATACTGTCTCACCGGTCTGGGGGGGGGTGTGTGTGTGGATAAATGGTGTGTTGCACTGGACGAGTGGGTGTGAGTTCTCTGAAATAAGGAGCTTGCTGAATACTTGGGTGTGAGTTCTCTGAAATAAGGAGCTTGCTGAATACTTGGGTGTGAGTTCTCTGAAATAAGGAGCTTGCTGAATACTTGGGTGTGAGTTCTCTGAAATAAGGAGCTTGCTGAATACTTGGGTGTGAGTTCTCTGAAATAAGGAACTGGCATTGGGGAGTAACCTTGAGGGATGGTGCAGGTGTCTCCCAACCCGTGTGGCGGAGATGGTTCAGAGGAACCCAACTAGGAACCGTTATAGTGAGGAGGTTGCAAGGCCTCACATCATGTCCTGCGAGGAAGGTGTGAGACTGGGCCGTATTCCGAGCCTCAATCTCAAGTCTCCGGTACTGGATGGTTCTTAGAAGGAACACCAGGAAAGGAACCTAGTCTGTCCTGTTGGACTGTTCTGTATGGGGGACCTCCCGTGGTAGGTGAGCTGGAAGTGATTCCAATAAGAGTGGCTCAGGTGTCTTCCATGGTGGAGGAGGTTCAGTGTAGCCCAGCTAGGTCCCGGTGTAGGGGCTCACATCTTGTCTCAGAGGAGAAAGAGTGAGTGGTTCTGTCCCAAAGTGCCCGAAACCCAGTCTCAGGACCTGGATTGTTTCTTGAAGGGAACATCAGGTTGGGGGCCTAGGCTGTACTTGTAGGCCATTTGAGGAGGATCTCCCAGTGTCTAGAGGACGTGGAGCGTCTGTAATCAGAGCTCCAGCAGTCCTAGTGTCTGGCAGTACCACTCCCCTTGGGAGGGTGCAGAAGTCCAGAGTGAGGGGTGAGAGGGGAAAAAGTACCCAGTGGAAGAGCCAGTGGGTCAGGGGCCAGCCAGCAGGGCTGAGTCGCCAATGAGTGACCATGGTGATGCCACTTCTGCCATGGGGTTGCGCCGGGCAGACTGTCACACGACCCGTTAGTTATGTGTCACCCTCGTGAAGTCCTGGTTCGCCGGGCATCTGACCAAAGGGTACGTCCCTGGGTTGGGGAGCCAGTAGCCGGTGTTTCCGGATCTGGACAGCAGGGCAGCTGTAATCAGTGTCCTGGCCGGTTTTGCCTTTTAGGGGGTACCACTCCAGTTGGGAGGGTATCGGACTCTGGAAGGGGGTGCAGAGGGAGGGAGTCTCGCCTCTGACCCCGGTGCAGCCGGTGAATTTATGTCCCAGGTGGTAGACCAGTGATGGAGAGAGGTCCTGAACTGGTGGGAGAGTTGTGTTCTGGTAGGTGCTTCTCCTGGGAGAGCGCGAAACGTCAGAAGTAGAGGTAGGGTGAGGAGATGCTTCGCCCGTGACCTCTGGTCAGCCTGAGGGTGCGGACCCTAGGTTGAAGGATCAGTGGTAGTTTGGTACTACACTGAGAGGGAGAGTGGAGAGTGGCTATTGGATGCCAGGGGTTACTGCCCCCCACTCTGGATTGGCAAGGACCAGTGGCATCTGGGTGGCCTAGGGCCTGGTCCTGGCCGTGGACAACTAAGGAGTACCGGTGGGGTAGCCTAGTTGGTCCTGAGTTTTTTTCTCTTAGATGGATTCCATGGGTTCCAAGTGGCGTAGAACCGGAGGGTGTCCCTGCAGTGCGGGCCCGCGTCCGTGTTCTATCGCCCTAAGCAGGGAAGCCCATCACTGTGGTGATCGGTCTGCCCTGCGTTTTGGCTGGAAGGGGTTGTGTTGGACTTGGCCCTTTTTGGCCGGTTCACCCCTAAACTTTTTGCCTTGTATGTCAGTAGTTTTAAGTCTCTGGGCACTTTAGCACTGTGGGCCAGTGTAAAGTGCGTGCGCGCTGAGTGCGTGTGGTGAGATTGTCCTGCCCTCCCATAGGAATGCATGGGGATATGTGTGTCCATGGTAATTCCTGGTGTGAGAGGAGTGCAGGGGCGAGTTTAGTATGTGCGAACTCGTGAGAATAAATGCTGCGCAATGGTGTGCGCAGATTTATTATAACTTGTGTAGAAATGCCACTTCTAGAAGTTGGCATTTATGTGTGCTCTGTGTCTGCCTGCCTGATGTGAATTGCATGTCTGGCTTGTGAGTGACAGGGGCAGGGTGAGTCAGCGCAGTGGTGAATAGGGAGATCTGCATCTAGATGGGAGGGAGGAGTTGCACCTGGGACCTGAATAGGGCTGTGCCTTCCCTCCACAATGCTGGCTCCACCCCTGTGGGGCGTCTGATGTCCCTAGCCTGTCCTGTGAAAGGAGAGAGGAGCTGAGCAAAACAAAGTGCTACAAAGCTCCCCCAAACCAGTTGCATCTGGTTTTCCCTGAACCCTACACCTTTAGACAAAGGAAAAGGGTGTATAAAAGAAGGGGCTGTGACCCCATGAAAATGTTCGGTGTTCCTGTTCAGTGTTTGGTGCTGTTCCTGCGGGCGTGCTGCTGCTGGGGCCCAGGGGGCTGCCATGAGGGCTTGCCTCCCTGGGCCCTGCATTGCCCCTGGATACCTGAAAGGACTTTCTTTGGGACCCCTTTTGCCTTGCTTGTGATCCTCCAGGACCTTGGAGGAGCTTGGGCTGCATCTAGCGCCTGGGGAGCGCTACATTGGATTTTCATCCCAGGAGGAGCGCGTGGGCTCCGCAGCGCTCAGCTGCCGCCTTTGCTGCTAGAGGGAATCCCCAGCGTAGGGATTCCCCCGCCTTGTGCCTGTTGCGGGTGCCCACCCCGCTTATTTCTATATTTCAAGTTTGCGGGTGGCCACCCCGCGTTTCACCGCCGCAGCCACTGGGCTGCCGAAGAAAACGTTGCCGGGCCGCTGCCAGCGCGACCCGGAAGTCAGGCAACCTTGCCTGTGACGTGGGTGGAGCCGGCGGCAGGACCGGAAGTGATGGCTGTACCGGTGCGGGACTCCCATGAGTCGAGGGGAGCCCCGGTGTGGAGAGTGAGGGAGAACGGGAGCCCACCCCGCCTCACGGCGCAGCACAGAGAAGTCCCGCCCGGAGCCTCGCAGGCTCCATAACGAAGTCCCGGGTCCCTGGAGGGGCCCGGGTGAAGTCCGGAGAGCCGGTGAGTGGAGATGCCTGGGGGCGAGATTGAGGCACAAGTGCCGGTGCCGGTCTGCTGGGCGGCCCCGCCTGACAGTGGGCCTCTCCAACGTGGCCTCTCCCGTGTCGGTGCCGAGTGAGGCACAGCGCAAGTCCGTAGTCCTGAGCGGCCCCCGCCTGATAGGGGGCTGCTCCAACGTTGGGTGCCATTTCTTTGTCCTGAGAGTCCCGGAGTGGGGCTCAGACGGCACGCGTAGTGCCAGTGCCTTCTTTGCATCTTGCGGGCATATTTGTTGGCAGAGGGCCCAGAGGGGCCCGTGCCTTTAGTTTGACAATCCCAGTTGCCCCACCTGACAGTGGGCAACTGCCACGTTGGGGTAGGTGTACTAGAGGAGAGCCCCTGAGGGCCGCAGAGGCCCGGGGGCATATCGAGGCGCATTGCTGGCGCCTGGGCGGTCCTGCCAGAGAGCAGGCCGCCCCACTGATGGTGGCAGATGTTTTAGTGCCCCATGGGTTCAGAGGGCACCGTGAGTGCCAGGCCTTATTCCTTCACAGCTGCCCAGCAAATAGTGGGCAGCTGCAGCGTTTAGGTCCACAGTTCTTTTAGGGGACATATTGCGAACTCAGGAGTGAGATGCACTCCTCTGCCCCAGTACTTTTCTTTCACAGCTGCGCAGCACTTAGTGCCAGCTGCTACGTTTAGGTTTGCGCAGTTGCGCACCCTTGACTTTCGCTGCATTGGCAGCGCGCCCTGACTTTTGGACATAGGGCATTTGAGCCCCTTTAGAGATGGCCAGTTGGCCAGGGGGACAATTAGGTTTATAGGGCGCCAGGCCCTAATCTGAGTTAGGTGCTAATGTGATTTTGGGTGCTAGGAAATGTGATTCCTATATTGTGGTTTACGCACCCTGGGTTATACCTCTAAATGTGTTTCATGATTATGAGGTTTTGCATAATATGTTTATGCTTGTGATTTTATTATTACCTAATGCGTTTAGGTTGTGAGTTATTCTCTACTGTGATTTACGCCCTAATGTGAGTTATACTTAGGAGGTTAGGGTCTAATGTGTTTAGACTTATGAGAGGATTGCCTAACGTATTTATGCTTATGAGGTTGGCGCAGAATGTAATTCGCGCCTGATGTGATACTGTGCATAATTTAGTTTATGTTACAGGCTGATGCTAAGTACAGTGGTTACCAGTGATTACTGGTTGTACGTTCATGATATGTTCTACATTTATTATAAGTACTACCTATACTAAGTTCGCTTTGTGCTGGTTCTGACAGTGGTCCAGTTGGCCCTGTCAGGTGTAAATAATTCCCTTGTAAATATGACCTAGTGCCAGGTGGCACGATGTATATTATGTGAGTACTATTCTAATGTGTTTTATGATAATACAAAGGCTATTTTTGATATAACCTTGTGTGGAGTTCCTTTTTGTGGTGTGCCTAGTATGTTGTTGCTGTGGGTGTGTTGCGCAAACGCTTTACACATTGCCTCCGGGATAAGCCTGACTGCTCGTGCCAAGCTACCAAGGGGGTGAGCAGGGGTTATCTTTGGCGTGTAACTCCCTTGCCCTGACTAGAGTGGTGGTCTCTGCCGGGCTTTGGCGCACGCCTTAGCCAACCAGAGATCCCATTTCTAACAACAATATTTACAAATACGCTGATCAGAACCCAAATCAAAACAATCCTCTACGAACAAATAAGTTGCAAATTCCTTCCACTTATCATTATTTTCTCTTTCACTTTGTAAATACAGATCAACAGTCCTAGTCTGAATTTTATAGTGAGTTCGTCGGCAACAAATACAAGTATAATTTGGCCTTTCACATGAAATCACCTCAAACTTTGTAATTTCGTCTTCAAATTTTTTGTAGTGGTATGTTGCACATTCTCCTCAACATTTTCCTGTATTAATGTGTCCGTTTCTGCACTCTCTTCTCCAGGACCAAAGTAACAAAACTCAATTTTTTCACAAACCTTTTTCACATCTGATACTGACCCACGTAAAAGAGCACTGTTCAACTCATTTAACATTAGTGCTGGACTTTTGCATAATACAATCTTCTGACTAACTTTCGCATTTCAGAATGATGTACTGCTAACATCCTAAAATGATGAAAAACACTTCAACATACTTTTCTAGAAAGACAAGCAAGAGAATGTCCTTGCAAACCAGTATTTTTTCTCACTCTGCAATGGTCTAGTCCTTGCAACATCTTAATCTTTTGCTTAACACTTTTTATAGTATACTGTCGTAAGAAATTGCGTAAAATATCAATAGATTCTTGTCGTATACTACAAATACTACTGCAATCCCAAGTATACACTGGGGCTTTAGGTCGTCTCCCTACAACTTCATCAGCTAACACTTCTTCTACATTTCTGGAAACGATCTTCTCTTTCTCAATTGGACAACCATTTCTAACCTCATAAGCTCGACCACTTGTATCAACTGTATGCAATAAATTATTGGTCTGAAAATAACTCTCTTCATTAAAGAAAGGCTCTGAACTTGAAGTGTGTTTCCATTCACCCCAAAAAAATTCACAAAAATTAGTTCTGTTAATTACTCTTTTCTTCTTACTTTTATCCTTTAATAAATGGATTGGTTTATCTAGAGATCGAATTCTGTTTAAAACTATAATGAATAATTTCCTTTTAATGCAAAAGTCTTTTCAACTACAGTTTCAATATGCTTCTTCTTTCGATAAAATACTGCTCTTTTTTTAGATTTCCTCACATCTTTCAACAAATTAAGAACAACTCTATTATAAAAAATCTTTTTTCTGATTTCTTTATACTGACTCTGCCTTCTTTTACCATACATTGTGTTTTTTGAATGTAAAGTCCCATTTTTTTTGTTGTTTTTATTCATATTCTTTTTGTGGTCGAACGATTTTCCATATTTTCCACATTTTGCACACTGTTTCTTGGCTTTGAAAGTTTTTGAATAAATTGTTTTGTTCTCTTACCAGAAGACTTATTGTTTTTCCCCACATGTTGTTGCTCATCCAATATTGTGTGTTGATTTTTCTTCAAATAATAGCCCTTTTTGTTTCCTTTTCTCTTTTCGTTTTTTTTAGCCATGATAAGTTTATTTTAATGATCCTAATGAATATCTGTAAAAAATAATTTTAAATACATTAATTGAAAAAAATATATAAATTATACTTTTCTATTTCTAAACAAATACATTGTATATAAAAACATGTAAGCACTTTCTTTTCTAATGACTAATTAAAGGTGTGAAATAGAAGTGTGTAGGTGGTTAGAGGAGTGCATGCATAGTGGATAGGGGTTTGAAGCAGTCTATGTGCTAAGGCCTGGGTTACTGAATGAGTACTTGGGTATAGACTGAACAATTATAGTAGTACAATGAGAGTGCCTGGGTGAATGTATAAGTGCTTGGGTTTTTGCACAGCAAATGGATTTTTAGGTGTTGCAGAATGAGTCAACAGAGGACTGCAAGGGGAGTGACAGGATGTTTGCTGGAGTGTATGGATACTGATTGGGGATTTGAAGATGTGAAAGACAAGTGTGTAGGTGGTTAGAGAACCGCATGCATAGTGATTAAGGGTTTGAACCAGTCTATGTGCTAAGGCCTGGGTCACTGAATGAGTTCTTGGGTACTGAATGAACGATTAGAGTACTACAAGAAGAGTACCTGGGTGAATGTATAAGTGTTTTGGTTTTGGCACAGCGAATGGCTTTGTAGGTGTTGCTGAATGAGTCAACAGAGGACTGCAAGGGGACTGACAGGATGTTTGCTGGAGTGTATGGATAGTGACTGTGGATTTCAAGGTGTGAAAGACAAGTGTGTAGGTGGTTAGAGAACCGCATGCATAGTGTATTGGGGTTTCAAACAGTCTATGTGCTAAGGCCTGGGTCACTGAATGAGTACTTGGGTACTGACTAAACAATTATAATACTAGAAGGAGAGTGCCTGGGTGAATGTATAACTGGTTGGGTTTTAGCGCAGCAAATGGATTTTTTGGTGTTGCTGAATGACTCAACAGAGGACTGCAAGGGGACTGACAGGATGTTTGCTGTAGTGTATGGTTAGTGAGTGGGGAATTTAAGATGTGAAAGTCAAGTATGTAGGTGGTTAGAGAACTGCATGCATAGTGCATAGGGGTTTGAAGCAGTATATGTGCTAAGACCTTGGTCACTGAATGAGTACTTGGGTACTGACTGAACGATCAGAGTACTGCAAGGAGAGTGACTGGCTTAATGTATAAGTGTTTGGGTTTTGGCGCAGCGAATGGATTTGTAGGTGTTGCTGAATGAGTCAACAGAGGACTGCAAGGGTAGTGACAGGATGTTTGCTGGAGTGTATAGATAGTGACTGGTGATTTGAAGGTGTGAAAGACAAGTGTGTAGGTGGTTAGAGGACCACATGCATAGTGGATAGGGGTTTGAAGCAGTATATGTGCTAAGACCTTGGTCACTGAATGAGTACTTGGGTACTGACTGAACGATTAGAGTACTGCAAGGAGAGTGACTGGCTGAATGTATAAGTGGTTGGGTTTTGGCACAGCGAATGGATTTGTAGGTGTTGCTGAATGAGTCAACAGAGGACTGCAAAGGGAGTGACAGGATGTTTGCTGGAGTGTATCGATAGTGACTTTGGAATTGAAAGTGTGAAAGACAAGTCTATGTGTGGTTAGAGAACCGCATGCATAGTGCATAGGGGTTTCAAACAGTGTATGTGCTAAGGCCTGGGTCACTGAATGAGTTCTTTGAGTATAGACTAAACAATTATAATACTACAAGGAGAGTGCCTGGGTGAATGTATAAGTGGTTGGGTTTTAGCGCTGCAAATGGATTTTTAGGTGTTGCTGAATGAGTCAACAGAGGACTGCAAGGGGAGTGACAGGATGTTTGCTGGAGTGTATGGATACTGACTGGGGATGTTAAGGTGTGAAAGAGAAATGGGTAGATGGTTAGAGAACCGCATACATAGTGCATAGGGGTTTGAAGCAGTCTATGTGCTAAGGCCTGGGTCACTGAATGACTACTTGGGTATAGACTGAACAATTATAGTAGTACAAGGAGAGTGCCTGGTGAATGTATAAGTGGTTTGGTTTTGGCGCAGCGAATGGATTTATAGGTGTTGCTGAATGAGTCAACAGAAGACTGCAAGGGGAGTGACAGGATGTTTGCTGGAGTGTATGGATAGTGACTGGGGAATTGAAGGTGTGAAAGACATGTGTGTAGGTGGTTAGAGAACCGCATGCATAGTGGATAGGGGTTTGAAGCAGTCTATGTGCTAAGGCCTGGGTCACTGAATGAGTACTTGGGTACTGAATGAACGATTAGAGTACTGCAAGGAGAGTGCCTGGGTGAATGTATAAGTGGTTGGGTTTTGGCGCAGCGAATGGATTTATAGGTGTTGCTGAATGAGTCAACAGAGGACTGCAAGGGGAGTGACAGGTTGTTTGCTGGAGTGTATGGATAGTGACTGGGGAATTGAAGGTGTGAAAGACAAGTGTGTAGGTGGTTAGAGAACCACATGCATAGTGCATAGGGGTTTGAAGCAGTCTATGTGCTAAGGCCTGGGTCACTGAATGAGTACTTGGGTATAGACTGAACAATTACACTAGTACAAGGAGAGTGCCTGGCTGAATGTATAAGTGTTTTGGGTTTGGCACAGCAAATGGCTTTGTAGGTGTTGCTGAATGAGTCAACAGAGGACTGCAAGGGGAGTGACAGGATGTTTGCTGGAGTGTATGGATAGTGACTGGGGAATTGAAGGTGTGAAAGACATGTGTGTAGGTGGTTAGAGAACAGCATGCATAGTGGATAGGGGTTTGAAGCAGTCTATGTGCTAAGGCCTGGGTCACTGAATGAGTACTTGGGTACTGACTGAACGATTAGAGGACTGCAAGGGGAGTGACAGGATGTTTGCTGGAGTGTATGGATAGTGACTTGGGAATTGAAAGTGTGAAAGACAAGTCTGTGTGTGGTTAGAGAACCGCATGCATAGTGCATAGGGGTTTCAAGTAGTCTATGTGCTAAGGCCTGGGTCACTGAATGACTACTTGGGTATAGACTGAACAATTATAGTAGTACAAGGAGAGTGCCTGAGTGAATGTATAAGTGGATGTGTTTTAGCGCTGCAAATGGATTTTTTGGTGTTGCAGAATGAGTCAACAGAGGACTGCAAGGGGAGTGACAGAATGTTTGCTGGAGTGTATGGATAGTGACTGGGGATTTTAAGGTGTGAAATACAAATGGGTAGGTGGTTAGAGAACCGCATACATAGTGTATAGGGGTTTCAAACAGTGTATGTGCTAAGGCCTGGATCACTGAATGAGTACTTGGGTATAGACTGAACAATTAGAGTACTACAAGGAGATTTCCTGGGTGAATGTATAACTGTTTTGGTTTTGGTGCACCAAATGGCTTTATAGGTGTTGCTGAATGAGTCAACAGAGGACTGCAAGGGTAGTGACAGGATGTTTGCTGGAGTGTATGGATACTCACTGGGGATTTGAAGGTGTGAAAGACAACTGTGTAGGTGGTTAGAGAACCGCATGCATAGTGTATAGGGGTTTCAAACAGTCTATGTGCTAAGGCCTGGGTCACTGAATGAGTACTTGGGTACTGACTAAACAATTATAATACTAGAAGGAGAGTGCCTGGGTGAATGTATAAGTGGTTGGGTTTTAGCGCTGCAAATGGATTTTTTGGTGTTGCTGAATGAGTCAACAGAGGACTGCAAGGGGAGTAACAGGATGTTTGCTGGAGTGTATGGATACTGACTGGGGATTTTAAGGTGTGAAAGACAAATGGGTAGGTGGTTAGAGAACCGCATACATAGTGCATAGGGGTTTGAAGCAGTGTATGTCATAAGGCCTGGGTCACTGAATGAGTTCTTTGGGTATAGACTGAACAATTAGACTAGTACAAAGAGAGTGCCTGGGTGAATGTATAAGTGTTTTGGTTTTGGCGCAGCAAATAGCTTTATAGGTGTTGCTGAATGACTCAACAGAGGACTGCAAGGTGACTGACAGGATGTTTGCTGTAGTGTATGGTTAGTGAGTGGGGAATTTAAGGTGTGAAAGTCAAGTATGTAGGTGGTTAGAGAACTGCATGCATATTGATTAAGGGTTTGAACCAGTCTATGTGCTAAGGCCTGAGTCACTGAATCAGTACTTGGGTACTGAATGAACGATTAGAGTACTACAAGAAGAGTACCTGGGTGAATGTATAAGTGTTTTGGTTTTGGCACACCAAATGGATTTGTCAGTGTTGCTCAATGAGTCAACAGAGGACTGCAAAGGGAGTGTCAGGATGTTTGCTGGAGTGTATGGATAGTGACTGGGGATTTGAAGGTGTGAAAGACAAGTGTGTAGGTGGTTAGAGAACCACATGCATACTGGATAGGGGTTTGAAGCAGTCTATGTGCTAAGGCCAGTGTGATTCTAGAAAACCAAAACTATTCCCTGGGCTTTAGCAAAAGAGACGCACTAGTCTGGAAGAGGTTAGGAGACTGCATACATTCTACACATTTCACTACAGCATTGCTAGTGTGAATGCCTGAATAATTCTGCGGATCCATAAGCACTGACTGAGTTCTAATACTAGTGCAACTTCACAATAGGATAGGTTTTTAAACAGTTATATGTTAGCAGAGACATGAAGTAACCACATGCTTCTGTCACAATGGTTACACAAGTGCAGACATACTCACAGTGTGATTCTACACAAGCCAAACTATTCTCTGAAATTTATCAGAAGAAACTCACTAGCCTGGAAGCAGTTAGGTGACTTCATACATTATACACATTTCACTACACCAGTGCTAATGTGAATGCCTGAGTCATTGTGCAAATCCATAACCAGTAACTAAGTTCTACTACTACTACAACTTGACAACAGGTTAGAATTTTAAGCAGTTATGTGTCAGCAAAGACATAAAGTAATCACAAGCTTCTGTCACAATGGTTGCAGAAATGCACACATACTCACAGTGTGATTCTAGAGAACCAAAACTATTCCCTGTGCTTTAGCAAAAGAGACACACTACTCTAGAAGAGGTTAGGTGACGGCATACATTCAACATATTTCACTACAGCATTGGTAGTATGAATGCCTGAATTAATCTGCAAATCCATAAGCAGTGTCTGAGTTCTAATACTACAGAAAGTAGACAACACGATAGTAGAATAAATAATTATTCAACTATTCCTTTCAACTAATTAAAAAATATATATATTACTATACAAAGGGGCAAATTTACAAGGCCCTTGTGCCATATTTGCGTCACTTTTCCCATGTTAAAAGTGACGCAAAAGTGGCGCAAGAGGCTTCTAAAACTGGCCCATACTATTTTTAAAACAAACATCAAATACAATAAAAATAATTAAACTATACATCAGTACATTTAATAATATATTTCAAAAAAGACAGTTTCCTTAAAGTATGAAATCTTTTTAAATAAACATCTAAAATATATAACTCACCTATTAAATAAATCTGTTCAATTAAAAATCTCACACACTCAGTCAGGATTTTCTTTTCGCACAGAATGTAGATAAGCACACTCTCCAATATAAAATCAGTAATGGCAAACTTTCCCTCTAATTTTTCATACATATACACATGACTTTCCAGTGTTTTTCAAATTGTAAAACGAATTTCCATTGGTCATAGAGAATAATACTTTTCAACTGACATCTTTCCCCCTTGTTCTGAATATCAGTTTCCATAGCAACAGCTCATGCAACATTCAACTTAGCTGCCAGGTCACAAGTTCACCACACAATGTTGCAAATGACAACAGCAGGTGTGGTTGGCTTTGCAAAGCATTCACTAATCCTTTCTGCTGTACCTTGCAAACTTTTCATTATAACCAATAAAAAACATGCTTTCTAAACCATGAAAAATGCACCCTATATTAGAATGTAGAGTGTTCTTAAACAGCCAATCAAATCTCTACTTTCTTAAAAACAGCATGTTGTCCACCATTTTAGATAGATTTCATTTTCCCTCCTACCTACCTCAGGTACAGACATCTTTTTATTACCTACATTGATCCCTTCAAGATGCTTTCAGTGTGGATTGTGGGACACAGCTATGTTTTCTGGTGCAAAAGGTATGCTGAAAGCAGAGGTATTTGACAAAGATTTAGCTTTGCCAAATGTAGACATTAAATGGATTGGTCAGAGAGGATTAAAGTGGCACCAATTGATGCCATTGGTTAAATCCTTTTGCATCTCCAAAACCCTGACCTCATAATTGTGCACTGTGGTGGCAATGACCTAGGCACTTTGACTGGGGTAGGTCTGGAAATGCTTATGAAGGACACCTTTGCAGAATTCATGTCACTTTTCCCCCAAACTGCCTTTGTCTATTCGAACATATGCCAAAGACAGAAATGGCAGTGGTCCAATCATTTTTGTCCACAGTTTGAGAAAGCTAGGAAACATGTCAATAAAGCTGTTTCTGCTTATCTCAGAGATTATAGGATGGGGTCCATTTTCAACAACAATCTGCGTTTTAATATAGATGGCATCTATAGGAGAGACGGTGTTCATTTTACAGATGAGGGTAACCGAATCTTTCTCATCAACTTTAGACTCTGCATCGGTACTTACTTGTAGGTACCATAATGTATCAATAAACACAAGGGCTCTTTTAGAGCCACCCAAGATATAAACATATATACTTCATGTATATTTACTGTTTTTCAAAAAATATTTGGGGGATTCGCGCACCCAACGCGTTCACCTTGGAGTCGCGCACCCAACGCGTTTACACCAGGGGGCCGCGCTGGGAGTCGCGCACCCAACGCGTTCACACTAGGGGCCGCGCTGAGCGGCGCGCTGGGTGCGCGACTCCTTATTTTCCCGTAAAAATTTTGATAGCTCCTATCACTAATTTGTATTCTCCCCGGGGACCCCATCCCCCGGGGTTTATACATAATGATGGAGACCGTGAGGGGAGCCCCAATGCCCCCACGGTCCCGCCGGCTCCCCGCGTCCTTCGAGAGCCGGCATTGCTTTCCCACATGGGGAGCTGCTGACATGCAGCTCCCCGTGTGGAAAAGCAATTTGCTTTAGATATTGGAAGAGACTCTCTTCCAATATCCAAAGCAGTTTGCTATGGCAGGACGGGAGCCGCGAGGCTCCCGTCCTGCCATAGCAAACTACAGTGTCCCGGGGGTAGGCACCCCGGGACACTGCAGGAGCCGGCCCTGGGGGTGGCAGTCCCCAGGGCCATCAAGGGCTCCAGGAGGGGGCCGCGCGGCCCCCTCCCTTAAATTGCACAGCCCCGGGAGGTGGTGGTCCCCGGGGCTCTGGGGGTCCGTAATGGACCCCCACATTTATTTTATAGGTGCCCCGGGGAGGTGGTGGTCCCCGGGGCATGTGGGGGGGGCTGGAGCCCCCCCACACAGGTTTTTTTAAATAAAAAAAAGAAGCCCCGGGGGGTGGCGGTCCCCGGGGCTTGGGGGGCCCTTTGAGGCCCCCACCCATTAAATTATCCCCCCACCATGCCCCTGGGACTTGGGCCACCCGGGGCCAATTAACATCGAAGCGCGGGAGACCGCGCCTCGATTTTTTTTTTTCGGCAGGATTCGCACACCCTGAGCGCACCCAACGCGTTTACACCAGGGGGCCGCGCTGGGAGTCGAGCACCCAACGCGTTCACACTAGGGGCCGCGCTGAGCGGCGCGCTGGGTGCGCGACTCCTTATTTTCCCGTAAAAATTTTAATAGCTCCTATCACTAATTTGTATTCTCCCCGGGGACCCCATCCCCCGGGGTTTATACATAATGATGGAGACCGTGAGGGGAGCCCCAATGCCCCCACGGTCCCGCCGGCTCCCCGCGTTCTTCGAGAGCCGGCATTGCTTTCCACATGGGGAGCTGCTGACATTCAGCTCCCCGTGTGGAAAAGCAATTTGCTTTAGATATTGGAAGAGAGAGCAGGTTTCCTGCTCTCTCTTCCAATATCCAAAGCAGTTTGCTATGGCAGGACGGGAGCCGCGAGGCTCCCGTCCTGCCATAGCAAACTACAGTGTCCCGGGGGTAGGCACCCCGGGACACTGCAGGAGCCGGCCCTGGGGGTGGCGGTCCCCAGGGCCATCAAGGGCTCCAGGAGGGGGCCGCGCGGCCCCCTCCCTACATCAGCACAGCCCCGGGGAGGTGGTGGTCCCCGGGGCTTCGGGGGTCCAAAACGGACCCCCATTTTAATTTGTTAGTGCCCCAGGGAGGTGGCGGTCCCCGGGCGTGTGGGGGCTGGAGCCCCCACACAGGTTTTTTTAAATAAAAAAGAAGCCCCGGGGGTGGCGGTCCCCGGGCTTGGGGGCCCTTGAGGCCCCCACCCATTAAATTATCCCCCCCACCATGCCCCCGGGACTTGGGCCACCCAGGGGCCACTAACATCGAAGCGCGGGAGACCGCGCTTCGATTTTTTTTCGGCAGGATTCGCGCACCCTGAGCGCATCCTGCCGATTTTTTTAAAAACATTTTTTTTTTTGCCCAGGGGGTCCTTGTGGGACCCCTGAGCAAACCTAGGGGGTCAGGGTGTTTCTACCCTGCCCCTTTGTGCGCTTTGCACACTTGTTTCTGTCCCTCGGTTCTACCGAGGGACAAAATGGCTGCCAACATTTCCTGAATCGGAATGTTGACAGCCAGCTGACAGCCAATTAACATGCAGCTCGTGATCGGGACGGTGCGCGCAGGGTGCGCTGAGGGTACGCGGACCCTACTCGGCCATAGATATCACTAACTTTTTACTTTTCATTTTCTCAGCAACTACTGAACGGATTTACACCATTTAACAAAAAGGGTTCTTTCTGAACCAAGAACTACCTCTTTGCCAAATTTGGTGTAATTCCGTTCAGCAGTTCGGGCTGTAGCCGTGTCTAAAGTTTCCTATGGAAAAGTGCATGGGGAAAACACGTTTTGGGACCCCCTTTTTCTCGGCCCCGCTTGACGAATCCCCCGAGACTTTCAGGGTAGGAGCGGACCGGAGCGGGCCACAAAGTTTGAAAATTTCGCGACGATACGTCAACCGGCAAGAGAGTTATTTCAAATAGAATGTCGCGGATTTCCTATGGATAATAGGTTGTAACTATAACTATCTACTGGCGACCGCCAGTAGATAATATATATATATATATATATATATATATATATATATATATATATATATATATATATATATATATACATATATATATATATATATATATATATTTATGTGTATATATATATGTGTGTGTAGAAATATCTATATCTATGTGTGTGTGTGAGGAATCCAATTCCAGGACTAAAAGACGCCAATTAGTGGGAGCTACCACTAATCCTTACAATAAGATTCGAGTAGGCGATCTGAATTTCCATTGGATTTGCAATGACCAGTCCTGGACAGAACTGGTCAGGAAATATGCCTTAAAGATGGCTGGCTGCGCTAGGGTTAGCGCTTCAGCCTATTTCTAATAGCGCGTGGTTCCAAGTACAGCTGAGGCTCGCGCTCGCCCTCAGCTGTACGCACTTCACCAAGACCGTTACGCGAGTAACAGTGCTTGGCAGCGCGTCCGTGTAGTTTTCAGAGCAGTTTTAGGCGTTCACGAATCCACGTAAGAAGTAATAAAATCTCCTAGCGTCGGGTTTCAGTTTTCGAGTGAAACAATTACAGCTTTTGGCATTCCAGAGACTCCGGTGAAGATTCCAGTATTCTCTCTTCGGACCAGTTTCTAGTCTATCATGCAAGTACCTCATAGAGGAAGGCAGCGTTTGTGTGAATTAGTTGCAGTATGTTATTATTTCAATAATTAGTCAGTTAAATCATTATCAATTGAGATAGTTTAAAAAGATAAACGAAGGTCATTCAAAATCGAGTTAGTCTTACCTAAGGGTTTCAGCTCCTGTAAAGTTCCCAGTTGTGACTTCCCTGCAAAAAAGAAAAGATAACATTAGACCACCACTAAGAAAACGAAAAAGGTAAATGAGTAAGTTTAGAAATAAAATAATTAGAAGAAAAAGGGGTAAAATAATCATATACTAAGCATTGCTTATCTCCACGGGTTTTTCTCGTACTATTCATTTCTGAGTGGATTAAAAAAAAAAAAAAGAACACAGCATACTAGAAGAGGGCCAACTACCTGGTCTTTCATGGGTACGTTATGGGGAGACTAGTAGAACACAGAATTTAATAAGAAGTCAAATTCAAGTGGACTGTAGTAATTTGTGTTTTGTGTTACAGTGTCTTGAACTGAGAGCAGTACGAAGAACAGTTAGAAGTAGCAGCATTCAGAAGACGCCAGATATAGAAGACTAGGCAGTCTCTTCTCTGTCCCATACCCCTTTCCCCCCCGAAACTTGCTTCACGCTACCTTGAGCTATTGTTGGGGCGTGGTGGGAGTCTCGGGGAGGCGTTGGGAACAGTCATCATTCTGCTCCTGTGAAGAACCTGGGAAACTTCAAGTAAGACTCCTGACAGAGTGAAGTGCCCACGAAATTTTTACTCACCTGAGCAGAATGACTGAGGGGTTAGACCTCAAGAATCTGGGCGGAGTATTGGAAGCTATTCAAAAGGAACTAATGGGAGTTAGAGAGGAAAACAGAAGTTTAAGGCAAGACCTAATTGCCTCTAGAAAGGAAACCACTGACTTAGCGACAAAAATGGATAGTTACTTTTCAGGTACTAGCTTTTCAGCCTTTTCGCAGGACACGCAGGCGACAAGTTCCACCCCACTAACTCACACTAGAACTCCCACACAGGTTGTGCACTCCTTATCCCCAATTATACCATTAGCTCCTCCAGAACGTTTTAGTGGGGACCCCCAGAAGGCTCAAATTTTTCTTACCCAATGCTCCCTTCATTTTATGTGTCGTCCCGCCATTTTCCCTGATGCACAAACTCGAGTGATCTTCATGCTATCATATTTGAGTGGTGACGCAGCAGCCTGGTCCTTACCATTAGTTACTAAGGATTCTGCTATTTTGTACGACTTTGAAGAATTTAAAAAGGAGTTCCTGAGAATATTTGACCGTAGGAAAGTGGCTCAAGCTACTGATAATGAGCTGCTCGAATTGAAGCAAGGAAACAAGGAACTGAGCGCTTATCTGGCCCAATTTAATAAACTCATTGGGCCTGATTCACAGAACTAACTTACGTCAAAAACGTAAAGTTAGTACTTTTTGGTATTCACAGAATACACTTACTCATTTTGGTATTCACAGAATGAACTTACTCATTTTGGTATTCACAGAAGTTAGTAGTCCTAACTTTAGGACTCCTAAATGCCTTCTGTGAATACCGAAGTCTTAAAGTTAGGATTTTTCTCAGTTTACTACTCCTAAACTGAGAAAATCCTAACTTTAAGACTTTCAGTATTCACAGAAGGTATTTAGGAGTCCTAAAGTTAGGAGTCCAAACTTTACTACTCCTAAACTGAGAAAAATCCTAACTTTAAGACTTTCGGTATTCACAGAAAGCATTTAGGAGTCCTAAAGTTAGGAGTCCTAACTTTACTACTCCTAAACTGAGAAAAATCCTAACTTTAAGACTTTTGGTATTCACAGAAGGCATTTAGGAGTCCTAAAGTTAGGACTACTAACTTCTGTGAATACCGAAATGAGTAAGTTCATTCTGTGAATACCAAAATGAGTAAGTGTATTTTGTGAATACCAAAAGTACTAACTTTACGTTTTTGACGTAAGTTAGTTCTGTGAATCAGGCCCATTGTGGAGACAGACTGGCCAGAGAATAAAAGAGCTGTGTTGTTCTACAGGAGCCTGAAGGACGAACTTAAGGACGCCCTGTCTCAGATACCTAGACCTACCGAGCTTTCTGCCCTTATTGATTTAGTTTTGGAACTGGATTACCGGCAGACAGAGATACGGGGAGAAAAACGGAGGGAGTTTCGCCCAAGTGTTCCTAGGTTTGACCGAATGAGATCTGAGGGCATTAAAACAGCAGAGAGCAGTCAGGCTGTTGAGCCAATACAAATTGGAGCAGTACGTGGTCCTCTCACTAAGGAAGAGAAAGAAAAAAGAAGATTAAACAATCTTTGTATGTACTGGGGCACTAGCGGCCATTTTGTTAAGGTTTGCCCGAAGAAACCTAAGGCTCAGTTGAAGGAAAACTTGCGGCACCACCAGTAGGATGGGTTGGACTGGTGGATGCTAAAGAAATCACAACCCCTGATACACATCAACTTGCGAACACCTTGCAATCAGCAGCTCCTCACTTGACTCTCCCAGTTACTCTTAAATACCGAACCTTTGTTCAAACTGACATTTCAGTTATGGTTGATTCTGGTGCAACCGGAAATGTTTGTGATCTCAAGTTCGCTTCAAGGATTGGGTTGCAGGCCTTACGAAAACCCCGGAGTGAAGCTGTGAGAGCTGTGGACGGAACTAACCTATCTTCTGGTCCCATTGTCAGCCACACGGAAAAGGTGGAGCTCGTCCTGCCAGATGGGCATCAGGAGTGTTTGCAGTTCAATCTCATTGACGCACTGCAATTTCAGCTAATCCTAGGTCTTCCCTGGTTAACGGAACATAATCCCCAGATCGATTGGGAGTAGCGTTCGATTAAAATGAACTCTGATTATTGTAAAGAGGTGTGTTTCCATGGAAAAGTACCAGAGAAAGAATCCAGCATGTCTTACAGTTTATGTGACAATGGAGTTTCGTTGTGTGTCATTCACACTGAAGAGATTCCTGAAATTTACAAAGAGTTTAAGGATGTGTTTAGTGAAGTAGATGCCGAAAGGCTCCCTCCACATCGACCTTATGATTGCAAAATCGAGCTGGAACAAGGGGCGAATCTTCCATGTAGTAGAATCTATGCTCTAACAGAGAAGGAGGATACGTTTCTGATGGAGTATATCCAAACTTATTTGAAGAACGGTTTTATTAGACCTTCACAGTCTCCCGTCTCCTCGCCGTTATTTTTCGTGCCCAAGAAGGAAGAAGGCGATCTGAGGACCTGCATTGATTATCGCGCCCTGAACCGGATTACAATCAAGAACAGATACCCTTTGCCTCTAATTTCTGTACTCTTGGACCAAGTGAAGGGAGCGCAAATTTATACGAAGCTAGATCTGCGAGGAGCATATCACTTGGTCCGGGTCAGGGAGGGCGATGAATGGAAGACCGCGTTCAGGACCAAGTTTGGTCTATTTAAATACCAGGTCATGCCTTATGGACTCTGCAACGCGCCAGCCGCTTTTCAGTTTTTCATTAATGACGTTTTGAATCAGTACATAGACAAGTGTGCTATCGTCTATATTGATGATATATTTATCTACTCTGCATCTGAAGAGGAGCATCAAGAACATGTTAAAGGGATTCTGGAGAAGCTGCGCGAAAACAGTCTGTATGCCAAACTTGAAAAGTGTGCCTTTCATGTACGTTCAGTTGATTTCCTCGGGTTTGTCCTTTCTCCTAAGGGAATCACCATGGATACATGCAAGATTAAGGCAGTTATGGATTGGCCGTCTCCAACTTCTGTGAAAGAGGTACAACGGTTTATTGGATTTGCAAATTTTTACAGAAGATTTATCCAAGACTTCTCTCTTAAGGTAATTCCAATTACTCGTTTACTTCGAAAAGGAGTTCCCTTTTCCTGGTCAACTGAATCTGAAAACGCCTTTCAGTCTCTCAAGAAGAGTTTCACCACCACGCCCATTCTCCTCCATGCTGATCCAATGGAACCTTTTTATTTGGAGACTGATGCTTCGGATCAAGCTATCGGGGGAGTCTTGTCACAGAGACATAAGGAGACCGGCCAATTGCACCCCGTTGCGTACCACTCTAGGAAACTCCTACCCGCGGAAGTCAATTATACGATCACTGAAAAAGAGCTACTGGCTATCAAGGATGCCTTCAAGGAGTGGAGACACTATCTGATGGGGGCCAGACACACAGTAACTGTGTATACGGACCATAAGAATCTGCAGTTCGTAAAATCAGCCAGAACTCTGACACCACGCCAACTCAGATGGTCCTTATATTTTGCGGATTACAACTTTGTGATCACCTATCAGCCCGGAAACAAGAACGGCAAGGCGGATGCCTTGTCTCGGTTGGGTACAGAAGGACAAAGGGCCTCGATAGAAGACCAGAAGATCATCCCAGAATCAAAGATAGTTGGACTCATCTCTCATGAAACTCTTGAAGAAAAAGTGAAAGAGTAATTCTCGCCGGAAGACCTTCAGCAATGGGTTTCATCTGATTCATCTCGAGAAATCCGAAATGATCTACCTTATCACAAAGGAGCTCTGTTCATCCCTACTGTGGAATTACAAGAACAAATTTTGCACGACTGCCATGACCATCCTATGGCTGGTCACAAGGGAATAAACAAGACTGAAGAGTTGGTAAAAAGACAATTTTGGTGGCCCAATATGACGAAGGACATTAAGCAATAAGTTTTGGGTTGTGGAATTTGTGCACAGGGAAAACCGACATGGCAGGCACCACAAGGTTTATTACAACCCATGCTGACCCCCCTCATCCTTGGCATACAGTAACCATGGATCTGATTGTGGACCTACCGTCCTGTCGGGGCTACGATACGATCCTGGTTTTTGTAGATGCATTTACCAAAATGGCTCACTTTGTTCCTCTCCAAGACATTCCTAGTGCTAAGGAATTAGCTACACAGTTCAGTCTGCATGTAGTAAGGTTACATGGGATTCCAAAGGTCCTCATTTCTGATCTGGGTTCTCAATTCCTGTCCCATTTTTGGAAGGCCTTTACCAAAGAGTTAAATATAGAAACTAGATTCTCTACAAGCTATCACCCAGAGACAGACGGGCAGACTGAGAGGGCTAATCAGGAGTTGGGACAGTATTTAAGCTTGTTTTTGTTAGATCAGGAAGGGGACTGGACAGATCTTCTTTGGGCTGCTGAGTTTGCACACAATAATTCCCAAAATAGTTACACTGGTCAATCTCCATTCTTTCTAAACTATGGTCGGCACCCAAATTTGATGATTGGTAATTTTGAGGATTCGGTTCCTGCAGTCACAGACCTAGTTAAACATATAGGTGAAACTCATGAAGCAGCTAGAGAGAAGTTAGAAAAATCAAAAGAACTGTATAAACGTTATGTAGACAGGAAGAGAAGACCAGAGGATGTCTTTCCCATAGGTAGCAAGGTGTGGCTTAGCACAAAAAATTTGAAGTTAAAAGGAACCCAAAAATTCCAACCCCGTTTCATTGGTCCTTTTAAAATTGAGAGAAAACTAAATCCAGTAACCTATAGGTTAAGCCTACCTCCTCAACTAAAAATTCACCCAGTTTTCCATGTCTCCTTGTTGAAGAAATCTTCGCCATTTCTTAGGCCCTGTAAACCTCCCAAACCTATTCAAACCGAAAATGGAGAAGAATTTGAGGTAAAAAGAATCTTGGATTCTAGTGGAAGAACAGAAAACTGTACTATTTAGTGGATTGGAACGGTTATGGTCCTGAGGAAAGATCTTGGGAACCATGTTCAAATTTGAATGCCCCGAGATTAGTGAAAACCTTTCATGACCAAAATCCTCTCAAGGCGAAACCTGGGGAACCCCCCTTGCGGAGGGGTACTGTCAGGAATACAAATTCCAGGACTAAAAGAGGCCAATTAGTGGGAGCTACCACTAATCCTTAGAATAAGATTCGAGTAGGCGATCTGAATTTCCATTGGATTCGCAATGACCGGTCCTGGACAGAACTGGTCAGGAAATATGCCTTAAAGATGGCTGGCTGCGCTAGGGTTAGCGCTTCAGCCTATTTCTATTAGCGCGTGGTTCCAAGCACAGCTGAGGCTCGCGCTCGCCCTCAGCTGTGCGCACTTCACCAAGACCGTTACGTGAGTAACAGTGCTTGGCAGCGCGTCTGTGTAGTTTTCAGAGCAGATTTAGGCGTTCATGAATCCCCGTCGGAAGTAATAAAATCTCCTAGCGTCGGGTTTCAGTTTTCGAGTGAAACAATTACAGCTTTTGGCATTCCAGAGACTCCGGTGAAGATTCCAGTATTCTCTCTTCGGACCAGTTTCTAGTCTATCATGCAAGTACCTCATAGAGGAAGGCAGCAGCGTTTGTGTGAATTAGTTGCAGTATGTTATTATTTCAATAATTAGTCAGTTAAATCATTATCAATTGAGATAGTTTAAAAAGATAAACGAAGGTCATTCAAAATCTAGTTAGTCTTACCTGAGGGTTTCAGCTCCTGTAAAGTTCCCAGTTGTGACTTCCCTGCAAAAAAGAAAAGATAACATTAGACTACCACTAAGAAAACGAAAAAGGTAAATGAGAAAGTTTAGAAATAGAATAATTAGAAGAAAAAGGGGTAAAATAATCATATACTAAGCATTGCTTATCTCCACAGGTTTTTCTCGTACTATCCATTTCTGAGTGGATTAAAAAAAAGAAAAAAGAACACAGCATACTAGAAGAGGGGCAATTACCTAGTCTGTCATGGGTACGTTATGGGGAGACTAGTAGAACACAGAATTTAATAAGAAGTCAAATTCAAGTGGACTGTAGTAATTTGTGTTTTGTGTTACAGTGTCTTGAACTGAGAGCAGTACGAAGAACAGTTAGAAGTAGCAGCATTCAGAAGGCGCCAGATATAGAAGACTAGGCAGTCTCTTCTCTGTCCCATACCCCTTTCCCCCCGAAACTTGCTTCACGCTACCTTGAGCTATTGTTGGGGCGTGGTGGGAGTCTCGGGGATGCGTTGGGAACAGTCGTCATTCTGCTCCTGTGAAGAACCTGGGAAACTTCAAGTAAGACTCCTGACAGTGTGTGTGTATATATATATATATATATATTCACTGAAAAAACCAGAGGTTTCAGGCGCGTTATAGTTAAAAATTAGCATTTAAAAAACCTTAGAAATTCACTGAAAAAACCATAGGTTTCAGGGGCGTTATAGTTCGTTGGACATTTCACTCGTACAAAACCATAGAAATTCCCCCGTTATAGTTAGTTCAGCTAACTATAACTCGCGCCCCCGCAATGTCTATGGTTTTGAGAATGGCAGTCTGTAATTTAGAGTGGGTGTATCAAAAGTTATATTGGGTGTGAGAAGATGCATCAAATTACACATGGATGATGTCATCAGTGATGTCATTTGAGATGTCATCAGTGATGTCATCAGTGATGTAACTGACCATGTCATGAGTGATGTAATATGTGACGTCATCAGCAGTGCATTGCGGGGGCGCGAGTTATAGTTGGGTCATGGCTGTCACTCAGCAGTCTTCCCATTGGGTCACTCAAAATTAATGTCTCCTTCAATGTGCCCCTCAGTGCATATCCAAGGGTTCACATAAATGTATATCTGCCAGCAAACCACACAAGCGTGAGGTACAGTGGCCTCTGCTTGAACACATAATAATCTCCTGACTCTTTTCAGCGGCTGCGCCAGACAGTTATTAATGCATCTGAGTCTTCAGTGGCTGACTTTGGCTTCAAACAATTGCCGGTGTCCCTTATACAGTACAATACTCTCTCTCCCCAATTCATTGAGATAACAAGGGGTGTCTTAGCATACTCACCGGCGTCCTCAGACACACCGGGCACATCACCAACCCTACTCACTCTCCATTGTCGGGGGGTGGTCTGCTACGTGTATTTTTATACAGCACTCCACCAAGCCCATGGCTGAGGTGCACCAGAACGAAAGGGTGTATCGGTTTTCAGCATGGGCAGCTTGAACAGAACATCCACTCCAAACCTGCTTCAATTGCAAGAACGGACTCTGACACTGCTCGGGCTCACCAGAAAGATATTCACTTACATATATATCTATAGATATATATATTTCATTTTGCTCTCTAATTTTGACAAGTTCCCTGCGCCTCTCGCTGTGACCAGTGAACAAGGAGAACTTGGTCTCTGAAAAACGTTATGAGTAATTTGTTGCCAAGAAATCACCATCAGAACTTTCAAGGTTCACATATTCATTTTCCTGGAAAGAAGATTCTGGACTACCTTTTTAAATTAATAATGTAAATAAATATGTAAATAAAATATACATATATAGAGAAATATAAAAACAATATTTAAATAATTAGACAAAATTACATTAATAAAAGTAACAGTAATAAAAAATAAAAAATAAATTGAAAACACATATACTGCATTTAATTAAATAAAAATAAACATTTACAATTAAAAACTGTTTTTGATAATACAAACATAAAAAGAGCTATAATTCTAAAAATATAGTAGCAATTGTAAAAAACAGCAAAATGTTAATATTTATCTCCAATTGAAATAAAAAGTGTTACACTTAAAAGGAGTTGCATTTACTGTTCCCACTCCAATGTAAACAAAATCAGGGAAGGTGTTGGATTCCGAAGCGGTTAGATTAAGTATTCCCACTCCAGTCTAAGCAATAGTAGGGATAGTGTTGGGCTTCAGAAAAGTTACATATACCATTCTAAAACAGTCATTCTTTAAAATATATTTGAATACTTAACAACATACCATTATTAAAACATATATATTTAAAATAACACATACATTCTATATACATTGAAGGAAAATGTAAATTTTAATATAAAAATATACAAAATAAATCTACAAGTTAATAGAGGGGCATATTTATAATTATTTCATGCAATGCAGCAAGACACCATGATTCGCTGCATGAAATGGAGAGGGCAGGAATTTGTCATATCTATAAAGATATGATGCATTCCTGCTCTCTACGTGCGCTGGCACACAAACTGCTGCCTAGCGCCAATGTAGGCACCTTTGCACCATGGCGCAAGGGTGCCTATGTTGCATACAGGATTGTGTTTGTGCAGCAAGAGACACCTTCTTGCACAAAACAATGCTCTGAAGCCTTTTCCTCTTTCTGCATGTGCTGCAGAATGCAGCTCACATAGAAACAGAAATAGACAAGGAAAAATACAGATATTTCTCCCTGTTACACCTCCCTAAGAAGATGTAGCATTTTTATGCATTCCCAGGTTTACCAGTCTTGGTAAATCTTGGGATGCACCAAAATAATATGTGTGGATTTGTGGGAACACTCACGCTCCACACATGGAAAGCCTACTTGGGGCAGAGTAACACAAGGCAGCGACATGCGCTACCTTGCGTTAATCCAGATTTCCAAAGCCAGGTAGTGCCACGCAAGGTGGCCTTGCTTGGCTTGGTAAATCTCATTCTAGATTTTGCATCGCCCTTGTGCTACCTTGCGTGGTGAAAGTGCGATGCAAAACTTTGATCAATATGCTCTCCTCGATGCTTAAATAAATATAAATATAATACACTTCTCTCCCTATTGCCCAAAAAAAACACAAACACCAAACAGATAAATGTAAATACAATCAGTACAGTAATCAAATTTTAAGAGCTACTTACATGAAATAAAATTAAAAGCACTAATAAATGAAAAACACATTTCACAAATATTCTTATTAAATACACTTATCAATGTATTAATGAATAATTAAATCAAATGCATGATTTATGTAATAAATCGAAAAACAAAGAGAACGGGTCTTTTTTCAGTTAAGATACACCCATCTCTCCCCTCATTTAGGGTGGAGGTATCAGGTGTCTGTACTGCCTGAAAAACCCTAAGGTTTTGTAAAAGAAACTTCACTCATCTACCTAGTAGGTGACATCTTCATCATAGGGTTTCAACCCTGGTCACCAAATGTTTCCAGGGTGTGCTGCGACGCCTGATTACAGCGGAGCTGGTTGTTTTTGAGGGTGAGGTGGTGATAGTGAGTGAATAGTGCTCAGGTGTGGTGCTTTTAAAATTGGCTCAAATACTCTCGAACCTTTTGAACATAGCTTTATTGGTGAGAGTATTGGTCAATGTTAAAAAGGTGAGGGATATGTGAAGAATTTAAATTGTATCCTTCTTATCCTGTGAGAGGTCTACATGTTTCAGCCATATTCTCATGTGCCCAACAGGGTCAGATTGCTTTCATCAGGACCAAAATGGAAGCTGGTATGTACGCTAAGGCATACAGTTATTACTTGGATTGTACTTACAATACACTGGAACTTCACCGTGTCGCTTTCATTATCTGTGAAGAAAAGTGTGGGTAAAATCACTTTATCTGTATACAAACATACAGGCAGTGGTAAATTTCACCCTGGACTCGGGAGTCCAAGACTCAGCGATATGCCAATCCATTATTTTTAATCATGTTTAAAGCTTTACTTGTGCCCAAATTTTAGCTTTGTATATTTATAAGAATCATTGGTACTCGCCAGTTGGTTATCCGCATTCAATGTTACAGCAAACAAATGATGGACGGAATGCTGACAATGCAAACATTCTCCCCCAGTCAAAAGATCTGGGTTAAATCCATCATTCTTTTGCCCACTACGCCACCCCAGTTTGGACCCAGCCATATGCAAATCACTCTTGAACCTGTGCCCCATGGGAACAGTCCAGACCGAACTGCCAGGCCAGGTCCTCCCTGGACCGGAAACAAGCATCCTGGGACCGGTTTCAGGGCATGTCACCCTTCTTCAGCCAGGCTAGCTTGAATCCAGTGGCACAGTGAGCAAGGGACCCACGTCTGGGCATACCCATCCCACTTAGGGCGAAAAGTGTTACAGCAAACAAATGATGGACGGAATGCTGACAATGCAAACATTCTCCCCCAGTCAAAAGATCTGGGTTAAATCCATCGTTCTTTTGCCCACTACGCCACCCCAGTTTGTACCCAGCCATATTCAATTCAGTCTTGACCCTGTGCCCCATGGGAACAGTCCAGACCGAACTGCCAGGCCAGGTCCTCCCTGGACCGAAAACAAGCATCCTGGGACCAGTTTCAAGGTATGTCACCCTTCTTAAGCCAGGCTAGCTTGAATCCAGTGGCAGTGACCAAGGGACCCACGTCTGGGCATACCCATCCCACTTAGGACGAAAAGTGTTACAGCAAACAAATGATGGACGGAATGCTGACAATGGAAACATTCTCCCCCAGTCAAAAGATCTGGGTTAAATCCATCGTTCTTTTGCCTACTACGCCACCCCAGTTTGGACCCAGCCATATGCAAATCAGTCTTGACCCTATGCCCCATGGGAACAGTCCAGATCGAACTGCCAGGCAAGGTCCTCCCTGGACCAGAAACAAGCATCCTGGCACTGGTTTCAGGGTATGTCACCCTTCTTCAGCCAGGCTAGCTTGAATCCAGTGGCACAGTGAGCAAGGGACCCACGTCTGGGCATACCCATCCCACTTAGGGCGAAAAGTGTTACAGCAAACAAATGATGGACGGAATGCTGACAATGCAAACATTCTCCCCCAGTCAAAAGATCTGGGTTAAATCCATCGTTCTTTTGCCCACTGCGCCACCCTAGTTTGGACCCAGCAATATGCAAATCAGTCTTGACCCTGTGCCCCATGGGAACAGTCCAGACCGAACTGCCAGGCCAGGTCCTCCCTGGACCGGAAACATGCATCCTGGGATCGGTTTCGGGTATGTCACCCTTCTTCAGCCAGGCTAGCTTGAATCCAGTGGCACAGTGAGCAAGGGACCCATGTCTGGGCATACCCATCCCACTTAGGGCGAAAAGTGTTACAGCAAACAAATGATGGACGGAATGCTGACAATGCAAACATTCTCCCCCAGTCAAAAGATCTGGGTTAAATCCATCGTTCTTTTGCCCACTACGCCACTCCAGTTTGGACCCAGACATATGCAAATCAGTCTTGACCCTGTGCCCCATAGGAACAGTCCAGACAGAACTGCCAGGCCAGGTCCTCCCTGTACCAGAAACAAGCATCCTGGGACCGGTTTCAGGGTATGTCACCCTTCTTCAGCCAGGCTAGCTTGAATCCAGTGGCACAGTGAGCAAGGGACCCACGTCTGGGCATACCCATCCCACTTAGGGTGAAAAGTGTTACAGCAAACAAATGATGGATGGAATGCTGAAATTGCAAACATTCTCCCCCAGTCAAAAGATCTGGGTTAAATCCATTGTTCTTTTGCCCACTGCGCCACCCCAGTTTGGACCCAGCAATATGCAAATCAGTCTTGACCCTGTGCCCCATGGGAACAGTCCAGACCAAACTGCCAGCCCAGGTCCTCCCTGGAGTGGAAACATGCATCCTGGGACCGGTTTTGGGTATGTCACCCTTCTTCAGCCAGGCTAGCTTGAATCCAGTGACACAGTGAGCAAGGGACCCACGTCTGGGCATACCCATCCCACTTAGGGCGAAAAGTGTTACAGCAAACAAATGATGGGCGGAATGCTGACAATGCAAACATTCTCCCCCAGTCAAAAGATCTGGGTTAAATCCATCAATCATTTTGCCCACTACGCCACCCCAGTTTGGACCCAGCCATATGCAAATCAGTCTTGACCCTTGCCCCATGGGAACAGTCCAGACCGAACTGCCAGGCCAGGTCCTCCCTGTACCGGAAACAAGCATCCTGGGACCGGTTTCAGGGTACGTCACCCTTCTTCAGCCAGGCTAGCTTGAATCCAGTGGCACAGTGAGCAAGGGACCCACGTCTGGGCATACCCATCCCACTTAGGGCGAAAAGTGTTACAGCAAACAAATGATGGACGGAATGCTGACAATGCAAACATTCTCCCCAGTCAAAAGATCTGGGTTAAATCCATCGTTCTTTTGCCCACTACGCCACCCCAGTTTGGACCCAGCCATATGCAAATCAGTCTTGACCCTGTGCCCAATGGGAACAGTCCAAACCGAACTGCCAGGCCAGGTCCTCCCTGGACTGGAAACAAGCAATCTGGGACCGGTTTCAGGGTATGCCACCCTTCTTCAGCCAGGCTAGCTTGAATCCAGTGGCACAGTGAGCAAGGGACCCACGTCTGGGCATACCCATCCCACTTAGGGCGAAAAGTGTTACAGCAAACAAATGATGGACGGAATGCTGACAATGCAAACATTCTCCCCCAGTCAAAAGATCTGGGTTAAATCCATCGTTCTTTTGCGCACTACGTCATCCCAGCTTGGACCCAGCCATATGCAAATCAGTCTTGACCCTGTGCCCAATGGGAACAGTCCAGACCGAACTGCCAGGCCATCAATTGTTCTTTTTGCATTCAATTCCCAACATTTATGAGACATACAAGACTGACAGACATATAGGCATAACGTTCTAGTTTCATTTGTCTATCTTAGTAGCCATGCAATCGAGTGGCTCATATGAGCATGTTTTCTACAATTTATGTTGAGGTATTTATGGATTAGTCTTGTTCTTCACAAAGGACATACAGATAAACATGCATGGAAGTGTAGAGCAATTGTAGAGCAATTCATGCTCGTAATTCTCCGCTTGAGCCCACCGTCTATGCATTGATCCTATGTGTAACTTTTTCTAGGCGGACTATGCTTATACACCATTAGTTAGCAATATGGACATTGTGGGTATATCATGTGCAAGTTATAGTTAAATCTATTTTACTAAAGAGGTGTGCATCTAAAGTTATTGAGTCTCTTATGTTTCAGGAGAGATGTAAAAAGTAGTAAATACTGACTTCAGCAATGGTAGCTACTTGCCACCTGGGATCGGCTAGAGGGGTGGACCCTGTAGTCACACTCTGTAAGAAAGATTGTATATCCCTTTTAGATTCCCATATGTCTTTTCCTGGTTCTAAAAAATCTGCTCACTCCATTAGCATGCTCACTTACTTCGTCAAGGTGTCTCAACCTCCGTGATACCTGATCTGCCTCGGTGTGCCGCATTGTGCCATTGTTTGTCCGAGGTGCGTTTAAATGTGAATGGGCCTCGCCGTTTCCTGGGTTTCCTGCGTGCCTCCATGTACGTAGTGTGTGGGGTGCTAAGCGCATGACGAATATTGCATTGGCGTGAGGCTGACAAAGTGTGATATTTGAAGAAATGCAATTTCCAGTCTTCAAGAGGTTCAATTAAAGTTTAATCTTAATAGAAAGATCCCATCCATCCAAGTTACACCACTCTAAACTGTCCAGCTCCAACTCCTGCTTCTTCTGTCCTATGACCTATATACATTCTATTACAGTGTAATCATGACAATAGATACAGGGAAGGATAGACAATACACACCATAGAGAACACATAGCAGAATAGGAGATAGCAGAATACTACACCATCTCCCTTCTTCAATAAAACTATTTACATGCACAGTAATAACACAAACACCTTATAGTTATACATATTCCTTAAGATAGGACGGTCGTTTTACCAGTCTCAAAGACCGTCGTGAAGACAACATTCCATGACAGTCTTTTGATTGAGGATTACACAAAGAAGAACATTTGATTGCACCAGAACACTTTTCACCATTAGAATTACTCAATTTGTTGTACTTCCTCCTAACTACCACCACTCTATTAAGATTCCACACACAATGGTCTTCTGTTTTTACAGCATTGCTGAATACCTTGATGGCAACCATTGGTTCAAAATATTTGGAATTGGCATTACCCACAAAACCAGGACGCTTAACAACAACAACGTCCCCTACTTTCACCTCCAACTTCTTGACAGATTTCTTTTTGTCAAAGTAGTTCTTCCTTAATAAGGCTTTATGATCTTCTCTCAGTTGCACATGTTTACCATCACCCACACGTTCTTTCCCTCTGGAAAAACAATAATTGTTTACCCAAAATGGCTCAAGATGAGTGTTTGGTACTCTACCACGAAAAAGAAGAAATGGAGTCTTCCCCGTAGTGGAGTGAGGTGTCAATCTATACTCTTCTATCTTTCTAAGTACTTCTCCTCTCCACTCAAGAGATAAAGACTTAGCTAAGGTAATGGTTTCTTTCAAAACTCTGTTAAGTCTCTCCACCATCCCATTTGCCTCGGGATGATAGAGAGAGCAAGTTTTATGTATGATTCCACTGGATGACAAAAACATTCCATCTCTTTAGAGACTAATTGAACACCATTGTCCGTTAAAATGGTCTTAGGAAATCCTTCTCTAGAAAACAGTTTTTTAAACATTTAATAACACTGACAGAATCCACATTTGACAAGAAAAATATTTCTGGCCAGCGAGAATACATATCTATAATCACCAAGAGAAACACCTGAGAACCATTGCTAAAAATGGGACCCAGAATATCCAACGCAATGTCTTCCCAAGGATACTTGGGTCATGCTCATAATATCATGGGTTGCACTCTAGGTGATTTAGACTTGTCACACATATTACAAGGAACACACTCTCGAATCTCTCGCTCTACCAATTTGTCCATTCCTGGCCACCAGTACGACAAGCGTAATCTTTCTTTTGTCTTAGTGAATCCAGGGTGTGTGACATGAGCTAAGTCTAATACATCTTTCCTGAGACTCGTTGGAGGCACTAACTTGGTACCACGAAATAAAATGTTTTTATCAACAGATAATTCATTTTTTACATACCAAAAGGGTCTGGTTCCTTCAGATCCCTTCTTGATACTTGACCAATTACCTAACAAAAGAGACATTACCTCTTTAAGAGTTACATCAAGATCCGTTTCATTGCACCACTTTTCTTCAGTTATGTGATCTGAATCTAATGCACATACCCAGTCATATCCCAAATCAACCTCATCCTCATCATGATCTTCACACGAGACCAAACGTGAAAAAATATCAGCTATTCTATTGTCAACTCCTGGAATATATTTGAGGGAAAAAGAATATTCTTGAAGACTTATGATCCATTTGGTTATACGACTTGAAATAAAATCCAGACCTTTCTTGTCAAAAATTTCAATTAGTGGTTTGTGGTCAGTTCTTACTTCAAAATCTACACCCCACAAAAATTTCTTACGTTTTTTAACGGCCCAAAAAACTGCGAGAGATTCTCATTCAACCACAGAATATCGAGTCTCAGGATCCTTTAAGCTTTTAGAAAGGAACATAATGGTTTTCATTCCTTGAGGAATGTTGTAATACTGCCCCCAAACCCTTCTCACTTGCATCAGTGGTGAGAATTGACTTAAGTCTGGTATCAAAACTCTGCAAAAAAGGGGCATTACATAAATTCTCTTTGATGCGAGAGAATTTCTTTTCACAGATCTCTGACCATACGAAACTTACACCCTTTTTTAATAAAGACCTCATATTGTTAGTCAAATCTGCAAAATCTTTAACAAATTTTGCATAGTATTCTATCATCCCAAAGAAACTCATAAGTTCTTCCTTAGAGGACGGAGCATGCATGTTGCGAATAGTGGACAACAAATCCTCTTTGGGTTTGACACCATTCCCAGTAATATTGTGGCCAAGGTAATTTATTGAGTTTGATCTAAATTTGCACTTCTCTATTTTTATAGTGAGATTAGCTTCACACAATTTGGAAAGAACGGATCTAAGACGCACATCATGTTCGTCAATATTGTCACCGAAAATGAGTATGTCATCTTGATAGATGCACACTCCAGGCAAACCTTTCAAAACTCTTTCCATAGCACGCTGGAACACAGACGAAGCTGAGACCAGACCAAAGGGCATTCTTTTAAATCTAAAAGTACCAAACAGCGTGATAAACGCAGTCAGGTCTCTGCATGACTGTTCTAATTCAATCTGATGGTACGCTGAAGTTAAATCAAGCGTACTAAAAACTTTAGCACCACCCAAAAAACAAGAAGTTCAGCAATATTCGGCAGTGGATACCTGTCTACAACTACATTTTTGTTTAGCTGGCGCAAGTCTATGCATAAGCGCAAATCTCCATTGGACTTGCGCGCAGCGACTACCGGAGCTAACCACTTAGGTTCCCTCAACCACTTCTATAATGCCATTGTCCTTGAGTTTAATGATTTCTTTTTCCATATCACTTCTCACTGCAAACGGCACATTTCTAACCATACATGCAACTTGAACCGAATTTTTCTTTAACATGATCTTATGCTGGTATCCTTTCATACAACCAAGATTTTTTTTGAACACATCTGGAAAATCACTCATCAAAACATTAATAAACTTCTCATCCTCCACCGTCTCCACAGCACATACTTTTTCTCTCAACAAAATAGGTGGATTAGAATTGGGATCAAGATATACCCACAAATCACCTTGATGCACCCAACTAATTATACTATCTCCCTTCTTGGAGACGTACATTTTACCTGAGACCATTCTGCCCTTGTATTCAATCAATCCTACAAAATATCCATGTAGTTTAATTGGTTCTCCTCCATAAGCCAATGGAGTTATGTCTGGTTTAAGCAAAACAATTTTATGTTTTAACTTTTTAGTATAAAAATCACTTGAAATTATTGTAATTTTTGCTCCTGAATCAAATAGAACACGAGTTGGTTCTCCATCAACCAAAATCTCATCAGTGGGACAATTTTTTTACCAGTTCCATTTCCAATTTCTAGAATAATTTGCCCACATTCGAAATCCTTATGAACATCATCTGAATTTTCCTCCTCATAAACATATATTCTTTTAATTTTAGGATCCAGTTTACTCTTGCAAACTGATTCAAAGTGACCCTTCTTCTTTCACTTTGAACATATGTGACCTAGAGCAGGACACCTTCTATCATTCGCGAGATGCCCTATTTTATCTGTAACATTTGAAAGTTTTTGTCATATCATATACAGTATTACCAAATCTGCCCTTGTCTACCGGTAACTTGTCTTTCATCTTAAATTTAGGATCAAAATTCCTTTCTCTAACAGTTTGTACCTTGACATCTTTCAAGCTATCTTTTTTGATGACAGCTACACACTTGAGAGAGTGCTCAATTTTTTTAGCTACCAAAATGACTTCATCAAGTGTAGGTTCATCCCGTAACCACAATTCCTCTCTTACCTTGTCCATGTTGCAACCCTACATGAACTGATCACAAACATGTTCATCTGTTAAGTTCTCAAACTTGCACGACGAAGCAAGTTTCCTTAAACTTGTTAAATAACTTTCTACAGTTTCCCCTTCATTTTGAGTTCTCTTACCAAAATGATACCTCTCTAGAATTGTGCTTATCTTTGGAAGATAATGTTTATCTAATTTAGCAATGCACACTTCGTAATCATTTAAACTGTCCGCTTCAGAGCTTGGCAAATCAGGGAGATGATCGAAAACATCTTGCCCTTCAGAACCTAAGCAATGAAGCAAGAGAGAGGTTTTCCTTTCAGCACTTAACGAAGCTCCGCAGACCCTTGCATACCTCTCAAAAACACTTTTCCATTTCTTCCATTTAATTGGAGGTTCACCCGGTTGAGAAAGGAAGAAAAGAGCTGCCGTAACATTCTGCATTGCACCAAACATACAAAATAAAATGCTTATAAATGATACTAACAAAAATACAAAAATGAAATTTTGAAACAGTTAATGCACAGTTAGATGTCAGATGAAAAACGAAACAAACTCTATAAATTATATGACTATAAGTGTGCAAATCACTGAGTGTTGATTAGCACACAAAGCGTGTGAATCGCTGAAGAAATAGACAAAAGTAACCCACAAACCTTCGAGCAATAAATGTCCAGGAATATCGCTGACTGGAATCTCACAAATCACGTAACTAGATACACTACAATCAGCGTGTGTATCGCTGTTGAAAATGTCACGTCTACTTCAAACGCGTGAATAGTTGAGGGCCGACTATCACGCAAAGTGCCCACAACGTGTGACTCAATAGTTGCTAGGCAGCAATATACAACAATCAAAATGGCCTCCAACGTCTAAACGTAATGACGTAGGACCGTAATGATGATGTTGAGGTGAGCTGGAACGTAGTGACGTGTGAAGAAGAAACTGTAGTGCGAAGATGGAGTGTGCAGTCTCGAGGCAGAGGTATGACAATTCTCGCGTCAATCGATTGTATTCAAAGTCAGAGAGAATGTTCTTTTTTTTTGAACGATGCGATGAACTCTGTGCGGAAGCGCGAGCATTAACTTTTAAAGGATGCAACGCTAAGACTCACAAGCATTACTTCCTCCTACAATTTGCCCGCAGCAACAGGAACCGCAGTTTTCACCGTTACGATGACTTGCACAGAGAAATAACAGTTAGCGCTTCAAAACATGTAACGGTAAACTGCACAAACGATGATTCCCTTCCGAACCAAGCACAATTTTCCCGCAGCAACAGGACAGTTTTAGAGGAAATCTCTTTATCCTCATACACCTGAGTCCTTAAAACATGGATATGATTACAACAAAGGGTGAGCCCACATCGATTAAAACCATTCACTAAACTCATGCGAGTATGTGGCGAAAAGCTCCCAACCCTTAAATTTAACCAACCAATGAGGCCATGAATAATGCGTTAAAGTTAAATTAATCTTGTCCACAGCTATTTATCCTGTCCACAGGAGCTTCACATGCTCAAAAGTAGTTTATTCCTCAATATGTACATATAGATAAAGAGTGAGCCCACATCGATTAATTTCGGGGAAGTATGTGGCGAAATGCTCCCAACCCTTAAATCTAAGTACAATAAAAGAGGATTTGAATGAGGAAATCTCTCTCTCACCAGTAGAAATGATTGTTTCTTGGTGTCAAAATCCTTGTTGTTGAGATCTTCCTGAAGACTGCCGACTACGCCAGTGTGATATTTGAAGAAATGCAATTTCCAGTCTTCAAGAGGTTCAATTAAAGTTTAATCTCAATAGAAAGATCCCATCCATCCAAGTTACACCACTCTAAACTGTCCAGCTCCAACTCCTGCTTCTTCTGTCCTATGACCTATATACATTCTATTACAGTGTAATCATGACAATAGATACAGGGAAGGATAGACAATACACACCATAGAGAACAGATAGCAGAATAGGAGATAGCAGAATACTACACAAAGCTTGCCTGGGTTCACGTAGAGCACGGGCGGGGAACGTGAGACGGTTGCTGGATTAGCGTAGGTCAGCAAGGCCTGCCTGGTCGTCAAGGTTACTTACGTGGTAGTAAACCCATCCAACGTCTATCATCACTGTGTGTAGAGAGAACCTGAGAGTGTAACCTAGTTCCATATTGTTTTTTTATATTTCGCGTCTATTGATGAGTAAGAAGCAAAAAGGGCCCAGGGGGGCAAAGGTAGTTCTCTGTATAATGTCCGTAAGTGTGCTTACGTGGCCACTATTCTTATTAACAAAGGTAGTTATCTGTCTAATGTCCATAAGTGTGCTTACACGGAAACTATTCTTATTAATGTTATTAAATCCTCAGTAAGTGTAAGAATACCAAGGTGCATGTACGTTCTCAGGGACATTGCTGAGTCTTTGTTACATACATCAGCAAAATATATAGAAATAAAATAATACCATACTTTCTCCAGGCAAAGACTCTTGATCCCAATCCAGACCTAATGGCAAACAGACATAAATCATTCAGTAACATCTATCAAATTTCTTTCACAAAATCGGAAAACAGCAAAATGGTGCAATAGGACGGCTGAAAAAAGAGCTCCAAAAAACAAATAATCATCCACCAGTTTCAGACCTCTCTTTCATTCCAGCATAATCACCACCATCATGCATGAGAGCCAAATGGACAGTTCTTTCACCTTAATTTGATACTCAACAGAATTTGCAGCGACTGGGCAGACATCTTGACCCCACAAACCAACTCCTGACTTCAATTATCTACTTTAAGAGGAAGAGTTTTGTGCACTATAGGAAATTGGGTTACTGGTTGAGGTGGTGAGACCCTACTCAAGCAGCAACCACAATTCTTGTCAGGGTGCAACACAAGCAAACTCCAAATTAATGTGTGATTAACCCTCTAGTAGCTTGGAACAAAAGCAGTTAGGCTTAATTTAGAGGTAATGAGTAAAATATGTATGCAGCACTTCAAACAATAAGAAAGTGAAAACGCAACACAAGAAAAACCTAACCCCCATTTAGAAGAATAGAGTAAAATTCAATAAATTATTTGAAACCAAAACAAAAAATATCCAATCAGTAGAACTGGAGATATGCAATTTTAAAGATTTAAGTAAAAATATTTCTTAAAAGCACAAAACCTCGACTGTGGTAATCTGGTCGAACCGGACCAGGACAAAGTCACAAGTTCAGGCTGATCACGATAGAGTGTGGGCCGGATAGATGTGACAAGTTAGGCCCACTGAACAAAGTACTTTAAATCCTGGTTGTGGAGTGTGACGAGCTCCCATATCGATGATGTGTTGCGCAGCTGTGGTTCCGAAAAGCTGCTGGTTGCGATGAGAATTCCTGCTTTTAGGATATAGGGCAGGATGCATTGTACTTAAAAAGTTGGTTATTCATTTTTTACTTTGACATGTCCTAGTAGTCAAAAATTCTTAAATTAGTTTTTCACTACTATGAAGCTTACCTCTTCCATAGGATAACATTGGGCTACCTTATTGCAGTGCTTAATTTGAGCCGGTGGTTTCCGGTGCTCGGCACTGGGACTTAATCATCAACACTGGTGCTTAGAGCGTGAACTTGACCCAAAGCGCTTTTCATGAGCACCAGTTAAGGGCACATTCATTTTTTGAGATTAAGGGCCAGATGTATCAAGTTTACATTTTGCGATTCTATAATAGCAAATTTTACCGATTCGCTATTATAGAATTGCAAAATGCAATGTATGTAGGTTTTGGCAAAACTTTGGGAGTCCTACATATTCCTTAATAGCGAATCGCAAATTGCGATTCGCTATTAAGGAATGCCTTCCCATTCATTCCTATGGGCCTAGAGGCCCATAGGAATGAATGGGAAGACATTCGCAATTTGCGAGTACCTAATAGGTACTCGCAAATTGCGAATGCAATTTCAAGGGCGATAGGGGGGCCAAAAGGCCACCCTGATGCACCACCAAAAAAGGTAAGTGTGTACATGTGGCGCATATACATGCCGTAAGGGCATGTATGTGTGCCACATGGCACTTAGAAAAATGCAAAAAAGTGCATTTTTCTAGGAATTTACAAATTACCACCAACTAGAAGTTGGTGGTAACTTGTGATTCCTAATTGCAAATTTGCAATTTGCGATGGCTACAAGAATTGCATTTAGGGAATCGCAAATTGAGATTCCCTAACTGATTCGCAATTTAGGTAATCGCAAGTAATTGCGATTACCCATATTGCGAATTCAAAAATGTTGATACATTGTAAAACACATTTTTGCTTTCGCAAACGGGCCGATTGGCAGAATCGGCCCGTTTGTGATTGCAAAAAGCTTTAATATATCTGGCCCTAAGTCATTTGCCCAGAATCACAGGATGTTGATCCTATTCCGCGACTCGAACCTGGTTCTCCATCTCCAAAGTTGGCAGCTCTGGACGCTGCACCACATCCTCTCCCCACTTGTAGGGTTTCATGGTTAGTAGCCAGTTCCATTATAGGTGGTACTAATAGGATCAATGGGCTGGTGCAAGCTGCCTCCTGACGAGAGCCCCGGCACTAATTTTTTCACAAATTAACCACTGCCTTATTACATTTATTAAGTGATAACATTTAAGTAGGAGGAATGTTGAGTTTGGTCTCTAATGAATTGTAATTGAAAACCCTCTTTTACGGAAACGTGCATTTTATATCGCAAATCTTAAAAAAGCCACTTTTAGAGAGTTGGCATTTTCCTGTCCTAAACATTTAGTGCCTATAGGTTGTATCCTTGTGTATTCCTCCCACACCGTGACGCAGAGGAGGACGAGTAGTTGTCAAGATGGACCATCTTGTCAGAATGGAAGAGGTGGAGCTGTCATGTACCACACTTGCACCTCAAAGGGGCTGCCACAGCACACTCAAAAAAGGTCTTCAAACTAGTCTATTGTCAACCCAGACCCCTAGGAGACAGGGCAGGGGAATAACCAGATGGGGCGGGGGGTCTAAAAGATTTTCCCACTTCAAAGCTGTTACTAGGTATACACATTTGACCCTCAGACCAAATAGTCAGTATACTCCAGGACCTGTGCATACTACAGAGGGGACTGCCCTGCTGCCAGAGGATTAACCTGCTGCTTGAGGCCTGCCCTGCTGCTTGAAGCCTGCCCTGCTCTCTGAATAGGAAAACTGGAACTGTTCCCTTCATCACAGGCTACCTAAGTGATTCTAAGGGTCAGCTGGCTGGCCTCCTGTTTTGAGCTACAGGGACACAACAAGCTCCAGAGGACCCCCTGCAACTGCCCATCTGATCTGCTGCACTGGACCTTCCCGGACCTGCAACTGGACCTGCCTGAGCCCTGCTGACATCCTCTGGAGTGTGTTTCCGATCCCCACGAGGTGACTCCCCAGTCTGTTTGCCCTTGGTTGGCATGAGAGAAAACTCCTCCTGGCCTAACTGAAGGTTCCATCAAATCTGGCACGAAGCGACACGAAGCCCCACAAAGCCTTGCTGCACAGATGCAAGCTTCATCTGAACCGACACAGAACAACGCACAGCCCCACAAAGCCCCACCACACAACTCCATTGAAAACAACGCCAGACAATGCAGAGCCTCACAAAGCAACGCCTTGCAGACCATTTACCAAAAACCTAAGGTACTATTGTGAGTCGTCCAAAATGGGTCCTGAGCCCAGCCTGCGCTCCAACATGGTCGGCTTGAATTTGTGGCTTTGTCCTGGCCCAGCCTGACTAGATTCCTTCAGTTGTCACTTTGTGCATTTTGGCACTACTTTTATCTTAAGCCTCTAAAACTCAATATCTCCAGTTCTTGTGACTGGATTGTTGTCGTTTTGGTCTCAATTTATATATTAAATCATTAATTTATTGTTTCTAAATTGATGTAGGATTTCTCTTGTGTTGCGCTTCACGTTAATATTGGTTAATATTGTTGGTGTGCAGCAGAAATACTTTACACTGTGCCTCTAAGTAAAGCTTTAGCACTTTTTTGACAAGTTACGAGAGAGGTTAAGCACAGGTTAATTTAGTGACTCTTTGTGTTCTCTCTAACAAGGACTGTGGTTGTTCCTAGATAAGGGATTTCACCCCCTTCAATCAAAAAACAAATTTCTCACAGTGCTATACTGGCTTTTGCCTTTAATGTGTTTGTTAACTGTACCTAAATACAGATGCAGTAAGCAAAGGTAAACTTCAAGTTTTAGCTTTAAATTCGAAATGTGTATAGGAAAAACACTAATTTGACTTTCTTAAACTATTTTGTTCTTGCGAGCCACAGCAATGGGCCCAGCGTTGACAGCATTATATTCGTTTATTTCACTTTTCAAGTTTTCTGTACTAATAGCCACACATGGGCGGTAATTTTAGAAAGTAGTGCTAAAAAGAGCAAAATATTCAAATCAAATAGCCAATGTATTAATCAGTAAATGCACATTTAAAATCAAAACATATATTGAGTGATATATTAGTTTCAGGTAACACAAAAATAAAATTTCAGAGCTGAGCTATTTGGCTTTCCTTTCAAATGTCCCTACATTAAATACCACAAAGATAAACAGCTACACAATTGCTTGTGTTGGACTTCATTACTGCAAATCCCTCAAAGGGTCAATTTTCATTCACAATTGCCTTAATACAAAAACATTATTCAAAAAGTACAATGTTAAATTACACAGGTTGCTAACTCAAGTTTGGAAGTCACTTGGGTTCTGTTTCATGTTAAGGCAATACATTTTGGTAAAGTTCACAACGCACAGCTGCAGCATGGGATGGATTACAGTGGACAAAGTCCAGCTGTGCCTTGAATCACAGTGCAATTGCAGAAGATAGAGAGGTTTCTGGAAGGATAATGATCCGCTCCTAAAACGATCGGTCTTCCATCCATTTTTGCTGGACAATCAGCAACACTGAGGGCCTCATTTGCAAGCACAATGCTCCGCCGCTGTGTCACTTTTTTTAACACCCCGACGTTGCAATGGGCTTGCTCAAATTTACATGGCCACATAAAGTCACCCTGCGTGACTTTTTATGGCCTTGTAAATATGGCCCCCATTCATGCATTACTCTTCATGCAATGGGCGTTCCATGGGTGTTGCTGTGGGTGTTCTCACGCAACATCCATGGAACCTGGCACATTCCCAGATTTACAGGATTTTGTAAAGCTGGGAATGTGTCAAAATCCTACGTCTCTCCAGGGGAGGTGTAGGAGTGGCACTACGAGCAGAAGTACTTTTATTTCTCCTTGTTTTTTCCTCTTCGTACGTGCGCTGCATTCCACAGTACGCATAGAAAGAGTAAAATGCCATCAATTATCATTTTTGCACAAGACGGTGTACATTCCTGCACAAAACCAATCATCTCCACAACACAGGAACCATTGCAACATGATGCAAGGGTGCCTGCGTAGGCGCGTGGCAACCAATTGTGCACCAGCGCATGGGAAAGCACACCAACGCATCATATTGGTGTTAATACAACACATCCTTCTGCTTTTCAAATGACTCAGCTAGGTGCAATAACATGGCTTGGGGCGCTACGCTGCCTCATTTTGTAGTAAATGAGGCCCTCAATATTTAATTTGAAGGGCCTGCCGATAAAATATGTCCCGTCTTTTACAATCCCCAGCACAATCCATAGCTGCTATCCTTATTATTTTGCAATCAATCAGTTCAGTTACCAATTATGTATTCAAACAAGCATATATATCACCCAAATAAGAATGACAACTGTCAATCATGGTGACCTGTATATCTCCCCTAAGCTTCTCTTATTTACTGAGGAAAATACTTGTCAATGCTAAGTTGATCTAATTCTCAGTATCAATGTATCAATGTATCAGATACAAAAATGTACGGTTGGGTTTCATTTGTTAGTTGCCCCCCTATTCGAAATGAAAGGCAATCTAGAACAAACTAGTGAAAAACAAATAGAGAAAGAAATGCACCACAGCAAACATAGGCCCTCATTTGGATCAGGATGTTGACACTGCCTTCTCCAAGGGCTAAATCCTACCTCCACTGGACCATTCTCCACCTCAGCCACTGGCAGTGATTGTCCTCTTGCATGGGTAGCAAGGTTGTGGTCAAGAGTGGTAGGACACAGACAGAAATAAGCGTGGCAGTACAAGCTCCAACATGCTGATGCCTTGAAGACATGCAATGCCCACTGCTGGAAACTGCACCTTGTAGAGTCCCTAAATCTCGTTGTCCAAAGGAGTACCTTTCCTGCCATGTGCACGCACCACCGAGCAAGAGGAGAAACCAAGGCGATTACCTCACCATTACAACACAAGTTGTCATTTTCTATTGATTTTCTGAATCTGAGGGATACAGAGAGTGTACGGGGGATACATCACTGAGCTGGAGGATCATTGCCATCCTTCTTCCTTGGTGCTACATGTAAATGTTAGTGAGAGACTATCACCACCCAATTCTTACATGGTTGATGTTTGGATGGACACATGCCGGGTTGAGGTGAGGATACTGCCAACTCATTGCTGGTATACTTACCTGCACCTATGTCTTGTAATTGGCAGCTGAGTAGTGGTACTGGGTGGAGGAATGGATCTGTCTCTCCTTATCAAGGTCTTAATTAGTGACATAGAAACTACAGAGAGTCTAACATTCACGGGGATGATCCTGTTGAGGTGGAAAGAGGGAGGGACCAAGAAACTTAAATGGGCATATACTTTATCCCCTACACCATATATAGATATTTCCCTTCATTCAACGTTTAACCCTTACAGGTACCATAGGGCAATTAAGGCTTCTGATTTGTGTCTTGGTGTGCTCCCTCCCACTTCTCACTGTATGCCACCCCTCACTCTCTCAAGATTCAAGTCTTTTAGTAGCATCTATATGTATATCCTTGATCGTAAATTAAATATCTATATATAGAATTACAAGCAGTGAATATGCTATGGCATAAGAGACATTCATTGATGTGTCATTGATTGTTTGTATCTGGTTATTCCATCTATAGATTAGTGCTAGAGAAAAGAAACATATATTCATCTAACGTTTTTACAATGCAGACACATTGCGATTTAGACATACAAGTATTGCAACACATCACTTACATATATTGTGTCTTTGCAGATATAACACTTAAACATACGTGTTCAACATAAAATTCACAATCAATAGGTTTGGGTATATATTACACTCCCTCAAACATTTGATCCTAAAGGTATCGTGTGGCCCTGTGTGGTCGAGGAAAAAAAAAAGGGGGGGGAACAGGTATTCTATCCTAGCATGTTTCTGGAATATATGATGTTTTCTCTTTGTTTTTCACATATAGGGGCAGATTTACAAGAAAGTGACGCATCTGTAGAGATGCGTCCCTATCCCTGCGCCACCCTGAGAAACCCTTGCGCCACCATGGATGCACCGTATTTACAATACGGCGCACCATGGCGCAAGGATTGACAGAAGCGTCAGAAATTCTGACGCATCTGTTGGGGCAAAAGTCACGCATTGCTGGAGTCGTGTGGCAAGCACGGCGCAACTCCAGCAATGCGTGTTGAGGCGTATTCCCACTACACTACGTCACTACTTACGCCTGCTTCAAGCAGGCGTAAGGTTTTGACTCAGTGGCGTCCTAAAAGTGGCGCAGTGAAATCTTGTAGATTTCACTGCGTCACTTTTACGAGGCCTTCCTGCGTGAGAACGCCCACCCTGCATACATTATACCTGACGCAGGTATAATGTGACGCAGGGTTTTACAACATGACGCATCTCCCTAGATGCGTCATGTTGTAAATAGGTCGCAATTTTTGCGCCGCTGTTGCGTCAAAAAAAGTGACACAATGGCGGAGCAAGAAGACGCAAGGGGCTTGTAAATCTGCCCCATATGGTTTAATCTTTGATTGATGATATTCGCCTCCTGTCCACTTATTAAAATACGTCCACGTGTTTAAAACTTCATAACGAGCCTGCTGCTTTGCACAAAGGTCTACCTCAGGGCTGGGTACGTGATTTGATTGGGACACTACAAATAAGACAAACATGCGTATGGGAGTGAATTATAAAGTGGAACAGGGATGTATTTTTTTTTTAAGAACTTTATTTATTCAATTTTATAACAAGTACAGTGTGGATGGGCACAGTCAATCTCAGCATATAATCAGTACATATGATTTCCATTTACAGATATCAGTGACACATGGCATTATCAACTTTTTTGTGTTTTACAGGTTCTATATTAATATTTTTGCACGATTTACTTATTCCATATAGGCGCAGTTCCAACTGTATTCAGGTACTGCACAGGCCACACCACCTGACTCGGTGTTACTAGTGTTAGTTTCGCTATACATATCTACACCCTCCGTTGGATTGAGTACCTCCCTACACAATTCTCTCCAACAACTAACATCTTCCTCTACCTTTTCATCCTTTCTACTCGCCTTTATGTGTATCTCTTCTGCCAACGACCACTCCCGCACATCTTTCAACCAGCTTTCTATCATTGGAGCACGATTACTTATCCATATTATGACTACCCTTCGTCGGGCCAACACATTGGTCAATTACAGCAATTTATACGCCATTTGTTTCTTTTTGGGTCTTGGAACCTGTCCCAACAGACAATGTAAAGGACTAACTTCGATCCGTATACGAGTACCCGCACACAACTATCCGTTCCCAATACACATACTCCTCTGCACACTCCCACGCCAAATGCATGAAGCCTGCCTATACCCCGTTACACCTGGGGCACTCATGAGTGCGGCTAGGGTCAATTTGATGCAGCCTAACCGGAGTCATATATACCTGCTGCAAAAATTGTAATGTATGCGTTTTAGATGTGCATTACAGGATACAGCCTGTGTTAAGAAGCAGGCCCCCATCCAAGCCCTATCTGCCAGGTGAGCCCGCACATCTTCATCCCATGCTGCCCGTGCCTTAAGGGGAGGAGCCATTGTGTATGCCCTCATGGCCCTGTACAGTAACGACACCAGGCGTCGCCCACTCCCACATGTGAGTAATATATATAGACAGGGATGTATTGTTAGTTTAAAAAAAGACATTTACAGAAACTAGAGAGAGCATTATTAAAAAAAGGTGCCTCACAGAGTGCACTTGCTGTATGTTTTGGACATATTATCAGTGTTTTATAAAGTTGAATCAAAACATCAGTAGTTCAAAAAACAAGTATTACAAATAAGTATTTTAAAATAAATAAAAATGTGCTTGTGTAATTGTAAAAATCATATACCTATGTATAGTTACAGTATCTAAGAATATGGAATAGCATTACTGTGCATATTTGAAAACTTACTCTTCGCAAGAATGATCTGTTGGTTTGAAAGAAGGGGAGGGAATGTGGCCTAACGACGAGGGCGGTCAACCTTGGAGCTGGGGTACCGGGTTCAAGTCTCGGCAGGGACGCTCAACATTCTGGGATTCTCAGCAAATCACTTAATCTTCCCGTGCCTAACAAAAATGAATGTGTCCATCTGTAACGTAACTGGTGCTCTGATACCTTCGGGTCTAGTTCGCGCAATATAAAAATCCTCAACAAAAAAAAGCCTTGGGATGCACAGTTCCAGCTACATAAAAATGTGCCTTCTGATATGCTCAGATGTTTCAGTGGATTAGGCTTCAGCCACATATATTGTGTCCAATATGTTGGGTGAACAAAGGAAACACAAGGAGATGATGGATGGAGCGCTGAAACTTTTCAGACACTCACCCCCAGTCACAGATGTTGGGTAGCAGAAATGTTGGCTGTATAGGCATAGCATATTATGATGATGGTCCATCGTTTGTCACCAACGCATAGGTCTCAGTATGCAGTGTGCAACCAATCCAGAATATGGCATCATGTCACTCGCTTAGGTGAGGTCATGGACGTAAAAAACAATATTTACGTATTTTCACAACTATGGTGAATTATATACCTGTAATTAAATATTATATATATATATATATATATATATGCACAAACAAAGTTCTCCGAACTACGGAGCCCCCGACCCTTCAGGGCGGCCTCAAGACAATGGACACGGAGCAGCCCATCAAATCACTGCTGTGAACGAAGAAAAATTGAGGCCCAATACTGGAGACAAGACTTTATTCAGCGTCCGGCAGCACAGCATGCTTCCATTTCCCAACGTTTCGGCGCTAATTGGCCTTGATCACAGGTGGAAGTAAAACACTCGAGTTGCAAAGTGCGCTCGTGCATGCTTTAAAAACAGTCAGTCACGTGATTTTGATGTTAAAAATACAACTCCCATAGTGCAATATTCAGTCTTTACAAGTGGATGAGCTGGAAGTCCTCATTGTTTTTTCATACTTGTTAGAAGTTCTTACTTGGTAATTGCACTAATGTTGGTGTGGAATATTTCAGAATCAATCAGGTGAGTTCATATTTCTGCGTAGTGCTGTCATTCTACGAATGGCCTGAATAAAGTTTGTTTCACCAGCACGATCGAAGCAGGACGTACTCCTACTCGAATCCCTTCCTCACGCACATATGTTTTCTTCCTATATATATATATATATACATATATATATATATTCTGTTATGTGTTGAAAATGTCTCTGAGAAAATTATGTATTTGAGATTTGCATTTTCAAAAGCACATCATGAAACATCTACGAGTCACATGATTAAACATATTAAATATAGCTTCATGGCAACTATGCATGACTGTAATGTGTCTGGGCATGAATAACAGTGACTACTAAAATATATGCATTATAGCAATTGAGGTTCTGTGAAATGACATGTACGACAAAGTTGTAAATAATTAAAATTGAGACAAAATTTGCATTGACACTGACATGGTTGGTGTATAGAGTCCCATTATATGATGACAAGACTAGCATTTGTCCTGTGATCAATCTTCGCCAATGACAGTGCAGTAAATGGTTTGTGCATAGCTCTTTACATCAACTAACATAAGTTACATTAAATTAGTGTGCCCTGACTTTCTGACAGAATCATTTTCAAGGCATCTATCAAATGAGAAGCAGCTAACAGCATTGTATTCATTATGCATCTGTGAATTGATTTGGGTGTAGATTTAGAGACTGGTTTGTTGATTGTTTTTTTGACCCTAAATAGGGTAGACCGCCAATCTGGCGAAGTACCTTGTCTACCACACCAACAGTCTGCCCTATTTAGGGTCTGGAGGATCTCCAGCTTTCCTTCAATGGGGCACCAGTTGGCTCCAGTAATAGAATGCTTTCCCAAATGGCCCGATGAAGTAGGTGCTTTCGGAGGAACGGGATTACACCTTCTCCCCTACTTAGGGTGGATGGCCTGCTAGAGTATTTGGTACATACAATGCCCTTGACACAGTACACTGGGATGGCATTTTCAGAGCATATCGCTTACCCTATGTCAGGCAGCACCTGTTTACCGTATTTCCCATTTTGAATTGCAGCCTGTGACTGGATGTTAGGCAGCAGGAAAGGATGGCTCTGATTATTGATGTTAAACAGTGATTGAACTCCTGAGTAGTATTTGTGCTGTACGCAATAAATGTTGTCCTTCCATTCTGTACCAACCTGCCCCCTCACTTCTTAGCAGGCACTGTGTGTGACAGAAAGGGGAATCACATTGCACTGTCTACCCTGCACTGCAATACAATCGCATGCATGCAGCAGTTACTGCAGCAAAATTCACCTTTTGTGCATGATCACCCTAGATTTGCTGCTTTTTTGTAGACCATATTTTTTCTAGAGGTACTAAGTGCCTTGTGAAACTGCTAATCAGTGCCAGAATGTGTGTGGTCTGGGATTAGTATGGTACTGGTAAAACTGTTTTTACCTAGTTGGTGTATGTCAATATCTTGGAAGACCATTTGTAGATGGCGCAGAAAATGCATCTATTAAATGGAAGTTAAATAATTTATGTGGGACACAGTGTGTATTTGCACCACCCAGATATGTGACAAAAATATAAGTCTACCAGCAAACCTACTGAGCAGGAATACACATAATTGGGTGGGACAATTCTCAACTCTAGCTCTGAGGACAACAGTCTGCTTTAGAGCCCAGGCAGAGCAAATGGGTGTTAACTGCTGACCACAAAGCTAATGGTCTCAAGGCTTGTGAACATTTCTTGAAAACCAGGAGCATACATCTATTGGCACATACACATATGTTATTACAAATGATAGAAATCTGTCTAACAGAGAATGTGTTTATGTTTAATGGTGTATTGTATAAACAGATACAGGGGACTTCAATGGGCACTTGCTTCGCCCCCAGCTATGCCAATCTTTTGGTAGGCTGGTGGGAGAAGCAGGTGCTCTGGAGTGAGCCTTTTGAGCATTGGACCAGCAAAATCAATGTATGGCTAAGATACATCGATGATGTCTTTTTTGTGTGGGAAGGCAGAGAGGATGACCTCCTACACTTTGTTAATGAATTGAATTGTAATGCAGTCAATCTCAAATTTACCATGCACCACAGCCAACACACGGTGGATTTTTTGGACATTAGGCTTACTATCAAGGATAATGAATTGGTAACAGATCTGTTCAGAAAAAGCACAGCAGGGAATTCTGTACTCCATTCAGCAAGTTGCCACCCCCCTAACTTTAGGTGGAGTATTCCATTCAGCGAGTTTTTAAGGGCTAAAAGGAATTGTAGTTCTGAAGATAATTATCAGAGGAATAAAAGGAGATGAAGGCCAGATTTCAAGCTAGAGGGTATCCCCTCAAAATGCTTGAGTTGGGTGAAAGCAAGGCAGATTCCATCAAGAGAAGTGAGGCTCTTTACAAAGTTCCCAAAACTAAAATAGTGGAGGAGAAATCTCCTATCAGATTGATCACAACATATAACACACAATCTGTGCAATTCAGTAAAATCATCAAAAAAGATGGGATATCCTCACACAGGACCGAATATTGAGAGAGAAATTAGGAGAACATCCCTCGATAACCTATAGGAAGGGCCCCTCACTCAAGGATATGTTAGTTAAGAGCCACATGGAACATCGCAAACCTAACTGGTTAGAGAAAGCAGGGGGATTCCACAAGTGTGGAAAGTGCAAAGCATGTAGCAATAGTCAGAATGTGAAGGAAGTCAAGTTACAAAGAACTAACAGACAGTGGACCATTAAAAAGAATATCAGTTGTGGAACTGATTTTGTAATCTATGTGATCACTTGCCCTTGCGGCAAGTTGTACATTGGATCCACTACTTTTCCAGTAAAGAAAAGGATCTTAGAGCACTGGCATGCTATCACAAATAAGGATTTTAGCTACAGCACAGCAAGACATTTCAATCAGGCACACAATGGAGATTGGACCACTGCCAAATACTTTGCCCTTGATACCATCCATAAAAATCCAAGGGGGGGGAATCGAGTCCAATCCTTGAGAAGGTCTGAATCTAGGTTTATTCTACAGGCTGGGAGTGTTTTTCCGTTTGGAATGAACAACAATGAGGAGATGCATGTACATCTGTAATCCTGCCTTTTTATGATGTTTTCTCAGGAACTGGAGTTTACAATTTGTATTATGTTATTAATTTGTATTGGAGAACTATGTGATACAGTTTGTTATGTACTTTTTTCTTTTGTTGCTTGATGATTAGCTTATAGTTCTTTTTCTTCATTTCCATTCATGATAGATAGTGGACGGCCACTTATTGTTATAAAGAATATGTATGTGCATGACCTTTCATTAAATACATTTAGTTCACAGTACTATAAAGATCATGAGATTGGTAATAATCTATTGTCTTTTTATTAATATCATTTTATTTTGTTGTTTACAGATCCTCCTGATAGTTCCCAGGGTTACATTCAACACAAATTAAAATTTAGAAGCTATGAGCACTGGGATCCGGATGTTCCATGGGGGTACTATATCCCATAGTTGTCTATTGATCGTCGATTATTGATTAATGATAAGTTAACCACGATGGGAGCAATCTTTCAACATGGGGTACTATACCCCAGTTTTACGGGGAGGATCTAAGTGATATTGTACAAATAGATAAATCTAAACAAATCTATTTCATTTTACCATCTTCTTTATGATGTATCATTGAAATGATTCAAGGGTATGATAAATTGGGGGTACTAGACCCAGGAATCTTTGTAAAACTTTATTTTTGTTCATTGTATCAAATATGCACATTAATTTTGATTTTGTGATTATTTGAAATTGCTAATTTAAAGAAAATATCTGATTCATTGAATATATTTGAGTTAAAATTACTTAAAAATACATCGTGATATAATAATGAGTTAAATATAATCAATGCTATGCTAATCATGCAACGTGAAATTTATAATTTATTATTTAATTTTCTTTCTTTATTTGTAAATCACTTTAATACAAAGTATGTTTTTTACTTATGTGGTATGGGACTTAAGATCAAGCTATAGTCTTTTCTCTATGTTTTTCTCTATGTCTCTTTTGTATGTTCAGGCGTCGTGTGTGACGCAAAGTATAAAAAGAGTAAACTCCGAGCAAAGGTCATGTGACCAAGAGCTGTTTAGCTCGAAACGCGTCGTTTGTGCCCGGAAATAAACCTTAATTTTCAAAACTTGGATTGGTGTGGCTCGTGCTTACTATATCGTGTAAGCTTTGGTGGTGGATATATATATATATATATATATATATATGCACAAACAAAGTTCTCCGAACTACGGAGCCCCCGACCCTTCAGGGCGGCCTCAAGACAATGGACACGGAGCAGCCCATCAAATCACTGCTGTGAACGAAGAAAAATTGAGGCCCAATACTGGAGACAAGACTTTATTCAGCGTCCGGCAGCACAGCATGCTTCCATTTCCCAACGTTTCGGCGCTAATTGGCCTTGATCACAGGTGGAAGTAAAACACTCAAGTTGCAAAGTGCGCTCGTGCATGCTTTAAAAACAGTCAGTCACGTGATTTTGATGTTAAAAATACAACTCCCATAGTGCAATATTCAGTCTTTACAAGTGGATGAGCTGGAAGTCCTCATTGTTTTTTCATACTTGTTAGAAGTTCTTACTTGGTAATTGCACTAATGTTGGTGTGGAATATTTCAGAATCAATCAGGTGAGTTCATATTTCTGCGTAGTGCTGTCATTCTACGAATGGCCTGAATAAAGTTTGTTTCACCAGCACGATCGAAGCAGGACTTACTCCTACTCGAATCTCTTCCTCACGCACATATGTTTTCTTCATATATATATATATATATATATATATATATATATATATATATATATATATATATATATATTCTGTTATGTGTTGGTTCCTGTCTCTGAGAAAATTATGTATTTGAGATTTGCATTTTCAAAAGCACATCATGAAACATCTACGAGTCACATGATTAAACATATTAAATATAGCTTCATGGCAACTATGCATGACTGTAATGTGTCTGGGCATGAATAACAGTGACTACTAAAATATATGCATTATAGCCATTGAGGTTCTGTGAAATGGCATGTACGACAAAGTTGTAAATAATTAAAATTGAGACAAAATTTGCATTGACACTGACATGGTTGGTGTATAGAGTCCCATTATATGATGACAAGACTAGCATTTGTCCTGTGATCAATCTTCGCCAATGACAGTGCAGTAAATGGTTTGTGCATAGCTCTTTACATCAACTAACATAAGTTACATTAAATTAGTGTGCCCTGACTTTCTGACAGAATCATTTTCAAGGCATCTATCAAATGAGAAGCAGCTAACAGCATTGTATTCATTATGCATCTGTGAATTGATTTGGGTGTAGATTTAGAGACTGGTTTGTTGATTGTTTTTTTGACCCTAAATAGGGTAGACCGCCAATCTGGCGAAGTACCTTGTCTACCACACCAACAGTCTGCCCTATTTAGGGTCTGGAGGATCTCCAGCTTTCCTTCAATGGGGCACCAGTTGGCTCCAGTAATAGAATGCTTTCCCAAATGGCCCGATGAAGTAGGTGCTTTCGGAGGAACGGGATTACACCTTCTCCCCTACTTAGGTGGATGGCCTGCTAGAGTATTTGGTACATACAATGCCCTTGACACAGTACACTGGGATGGCATTTTCAGAGCATATCGCTTACCCTATGTCAGGCAGCACCTGTTTACCGTATTTCCCATTTTGAATTGCAGCCTGTGACTGGATGTTAGGCAGCAGGAAAGGATGGCTCTGATTATTGATGTTAAACAGTGATTGAACTCCTGAGTAGTATTTGTGCCGTACGCAATAAATGTTGTCCTTCCATTCTGTACCAACCTGCCCCCTCACTTCTTAGCAGGCACTGTGTGTGACAGAAAGGGGAATCACATTGCACTGTCTACCCTGCACTGCAATACAATCGCATGCATGCAGCAGTTACTGCAGCAAAATTCACCTTTTGTGCATGATCACCCTAGATTTGCTGCTTTTTTCTAGACCATATTTTTTCTGGGGGTACTAAGTGCCTTGTGAAACTGCTAATCAGTGCCAGAATGTGTGTGGTCTGGGATTAGTATGGTACTGGTAAAACTGTTTTTACCTAGTTGGTGTATGTCAATATCTTGGAAGACCATTTGTAGATGGCGCAGAAAATGCATCTATTAAATGGAAGTTAAATAATTTATGTGGGACACAGTGTGTATTTGCACCACCCAGATATGTGACAAAAATATAAGTCTACCAGCAAACCTACTGAGCAGGAATACACATGATTGGGTGGGACAATTCTCAACTCTAGCTCTGAGGACAACAGTCTGCTTTAGAGCCCAGGCAGAGCAAATGGGTGTTAACTGCTGACCACAAAGCTAATGATTAGCTAGCTGGGAATGGACAGAAACAACCGGCAGAACAGCAGCTTTTACAGTACCTCTTTTGACTTAGAGATACCAGTGAGCTTATCTTTTATTCATTCCCAAGACCCTTCTAGACCACCATGCTCCAGTCGCAGTAGAGGAGCGAACCAGTTTTGGCCCTGTCAGATGCGAGTGAAGCTCATCTAAGTAGGGAAGGTACTAAGGATCTGATGACAGGCCTGCCTGGTGGCAGGTGAGTTCTTAAATTTTGAAATGGTGACTCCTTGGTTATTTTACGATATGGAAAGAACAAGTGCTCTAAAAGATTGTTAGACTGTACAATAACAGTTTGTATTGGGTAGCAGAATTTCTGCAATCACTGGCTGGTGCACAGGATAGATTTGGCACCTCACCTTCTTAGAACATTCATGGACCTGGCAAGATTCCACTTGAAGAAAGCCCTTCTGGAATAAGACTCTTAACTGCTGACACCTGTTCAAAAAACATGATTAATTCAAGGACACAAGCACTCCTAACTGCTGCTGGCATTCAGGAACTTGGCTTGGATTCCAAGAGTCAAGTAGATGGCCTCCTCTTTGCTTTTTTCAGGGAAACAAAATGTTGTAGGACTTGTGACTCCAAAAGCCCCCACTGACCTCAGAGGTCTATACCCTCCTAGACTGGCAGGCTCTAGTCATAACTCGCAGTAGGAAAGAGAGAACCAGTTTTCACTCTGTCACATGGGAGAAGAGCTCATCTAAATAAGAAAGTGGCCAAGGAGCTGAAGATAGATCTTTCTGGTGGCAGAAGGGCTGTGCCATATTGAAACAGGGGTCCCTGGTTAATTTGATAGTCAGACAAAGAGAAAGAGACAGTGGTGCAAAAGAAAGTGGAAGCTGCAAGAAAATAAGTATATTGGGGTAGCAGAATTTCTCCAGTCACTGGCTTGTGCACAGGATCAACATGGCAGTTCAACAACTAACTACTCAGAACATTCCTGGGCCTGGGAAGATCATATTTGAAGATGGCCCTGCTGGAAGAAGACTCCTGACTCTGGCGTGAAGGAGATGACTCATTCAAGTACTCAATGCCTCAAGGATTCTTGCTTGCAGCTAGGGACTGAAACTGCTCTTCATGGATCAATTGGATTGTCTCTGCTGTGTCTGCTTCCGGTACACTTAAAGCAGAAGAACACCTGACTCCATGAGGGCTCACCTGAAGAGAAAGGTCTGGGCCCTGCAGTAGACTTGGCAGAAGCAAGACATGGTGCCTGGAAGCCTGTCATGAGTACCTAGTGCTTGCAGGACTGATCATGAAGAACTTTCCCAGCAGTTGAAGACAAATGTGACTTAGTCATTTTTGCTCCTCAAGAGGACCATACGAAGATGCTGAGGGTGGTCCTGGAAGGTGTAGACCGGCAGGGAAAATCATGTTCATCCCTCTCAGAGTTTTTTGCTGAGCTGCAAACAGATTCTGCAGGTGTCCAACTTTGTGGTGCACATCCTAGCTACAGCTTCCAGCCTTGCCCTACTGGAAGATTTTAACTTACAAAAAAGTGACGAAGTCTGAAGGTAAAACTGAGGTAAGACAGCAAATCTGTCTAACTTGCAAGGCGCCATCTGCAGTCACATAATTTACCTTTGTCCCACTCTAAATTATTGGTGCCAAAAGCAATGGTTTCAACATGAGCTCTGTGGACGCTTATCTTAGTTTGAGGGACCCTCGTCAGTCACAGCCTCGAATCTTGCTCCTTTAGAAAATGTTGACTTCCATTTGGAGCGTAAGGGCCTGATTTAGATCTTGGTGGTCCGACTGTCATCTTGCCATGGCAGTGGGACTGAGTACTTCACCAACCTGACTGTCTTCCACCCACCGGATTTAGATGTATACGTGATACACAGAAGACCATCGCCGCTGCGGTCTTCTGTGCTGGCGAACTGCCCACCTACGCCATCTTGTCAGAGGGTCCTGCAGAGCAGATCTGGATGTTCCCGTTGAGCTGGCGTTGTCCTGTTGGGGGAGTACTGATGGTGGTGGAGAGACAAGTAAGCAACATTTTTTTATTTACGTAAAACACACATATGTTGTGTATATGTAAATATGTGTATGTAGGTTATGTATTGCAAGCATATTTCATACATTCTGCATTGCTCCCCACCAACCTAAACACACCATGCAATGTATACCTGCACACACCAAGAAAACCTACCTTTGGAACCGTCAAAGCGGGGTGCCAGTCCGCTGCGGTCAACGTGCAGCAGGTAAGGGGGACCAGGGTGAAGGAGTAGAGGATGAAATCGCAAGCTGTACCCCGAAAAAAGGTGTTTTCATGCCTTTTCATCCCATTCAACCAACTCAATGTAGGAGTGATTCCCGCCAGAATTCCCTTCAAGATAGCCCACATTCAAATCTGGAGGGCGGGAATCCTGGCTGGATTCCTGCCGCCGGGTGCTACAGCCCATCCTGACATAGAGGCATAGAGGCAGGGAGCGAAGTACTGGCGGAGTCGGTGGGACAGCGGTTGTCTTCTCTCTCATTGCAAGTCAGCATCTAAATCGGGTGGGTGGACAGCCAGGGTGGCAAGCGGGAACACTACCAAAAAAGACCACTCTGTTGGTGTCCTGCCAACATCTAAATCAATCCCTAAGTCCGAAAGTAAAAACTTTAACCGGGATGACCTCTTGGTAAATCGAACCACCACTCTACCGTGGCTGGCCTGAAATTGAGGCTAGGTCCCATTCAACTACTAACTATTATTTTCGAAGGCACTTTACTTGTTCTAGGTGCTTTTTGCCTTAAAACGTAAAAAACAAATCATTTCTAGAGTGCCTATAATAATGATCTTCATTTAATAATTTCTCATTCATTTTTTCTTTATTTTTCTGAATTGGTTTCAGGATTTTAATGTGTTGTGTTCTTCACTTTAAAATTGTAGTTATTGCCTGAACTTAACACGCACTTCTCTGAGCATCCACATTCCTGACACAGAGCATCAATCTAAGGTGGCTAGATGTCAGAGTATGCTCTAGCAGGCCTTAGCAATGCACAACTAGATCTCGCCATGGATGCAATAGCTTGTGATCTGCTTGCTCTCTGGCGCTTTAACCACTTTCTCCTCCCTGGTTTCTGGGGTTTCTATGCTGGCAGATCGCAATGTTACGGAGCTGGCATTGTAACCTCAAACCCATCTGCATTCACTAAATAGCCTGGGTCACATCTAGTGGGAATGCCATCTGCTCTCTGGACTCTATTTCCCAACAGATGGCATTTGGTCACCTGGTAGTCATGCACAACTGCAACCTCAAACCCTGGTTCTTTCTTGGCAATAACCACATGTGAAGTGCAAGAAATCATCAGCGTCCATACACTGCAGTGGAAGCACTCATATACCTAGTGCACCAATGGGATGGCTATATTTAGAAAAGAGTAAAAAATGAGATTACCTCTTGGTAATTATTTACTAAAGTAAAGGCAGAAACACAACAGTTATCTCACCATTCAACAAGAGATACAAGTGGACATAGTCCTGTTCTTCACACTTTAAAATAGACAGCGTAATAATACAGAAGAATTCCAAGAATTCGAATATAAAATAGATTTAATTATATAAAATTGACAATATATTTAATACAATAAAAAAAGAAGAAACCTATTTTTAATTTTACATAAACAAAAATTGTTAAAACTGATAAACACAAAAAATCTAAAGAGCCTCAAGCACTCCCAAAATCCTTACACAGTAAGGGAAACACATGCTTTAAAAATAAAGAGAGAAACAAACAGACAGTACATTTTGTCATTCAGTATAACACATTCGTTTTAAGCACATTTATCCTGAGATCTGATGGAAGACAAATTCTTATAAATTCTACAGATCCAGTGGCCTTCACGAATTGTGTAGATAGTGCGTCGACGCGTTTCGATGGTGTTTACTGTTAATATCCCATCTTTATCAAGACAAATTAATAGGAAACTCTCTTAAAGTTGCACTTTTATGGTTGCACCTTAAAATCCTGAAGCACTTGGATGTATAGCTTCCTTTCATAAAAATCAAAGATTTGACTAAGACTGTCAGTCCTTAGGCAAAGTAGTGTAAATTCTTCTCTTTATTCATGGAAATATTGATCGTATATCTACTCGATCAGCATCCTGTATGGGTTTATCTTAACGTTATAATTTTATACTGGAACTTAAAGGGCCAGGTCCTTTGAAATGCACCTTCTTTCGTGGTGGCTTTTTCTAACGCTATACACTAAGGAAAGCAGGCCTCCAGGCTCCACATGCACGACGGTGTGAAACGGACCACAAGAGTTCTCTAGGAACGAGCGTTTTGAATAAACAGTTGGCTGCCGTTCCTGTGAAAATACATGGTGTCCTGGGGGCGCTAGCTATATTATAAAACACATTGATAATAAGTTAGAAAAAGCCACCACGAAAGAAGGTGCATTTCAAAGGACCTGGCCCTTTAAGTTCCAGTACAAAATTATAACGTTAAGATAAACCCATACAGGATGCTGATCGAGTAGATATACGTTCAATATTTCCATGAATAAAGAGAAGAATTTACACTACTTTGCCTAAGGACTGACAGTCTTAGTCAAATCTTTGATTTTTATGAAAGGAAGCTATACATCCAAGTGCTTCAGGATTCTACGGTGCAACCATAAAAGTGCAACTTTAAGAGAGTTTCCTATTAATTTGTCTTGATAAAGATGGGATATTAACAGTAAACACCATTGAAACGCGTCGCCGCAATTTCTACACAATTCGTGAAGGCCACTGGATCTGTAGATATTATAAGAATTTGTCTTCCGTCGAATCTCAGGATAAATGTGCTTAAAACAAATGTGTTATACTGAATGACAAAATGTACTGTCTGTTTGTTTCTCTCTTTATTTTTATAGCATGTGTTTCCTTTACTGTGTAAGGATTTTGGGAGTGCATGAGGCTGTTTAGATTTTTTGTGTTTATGAGTTTTAACAATTTTTGTGTATGTAAAATCAAAAATAGGTTTCTTCTTTTTTATTGTATTAAATATATTGTCAATTTTATATAATTAAATCTATTTTATATTCTAATTCTTGGAATTCTTCTGTATTATTACACTGTCTATTTTAAAGTGTGAAGAACAGGACTATGTCCACTTGTATCTCTTGTTGAATGGTGAGATGACTTGTGTTTCTGCCTTTACTTTAGTAAATAATTACCAAGAGGAAATCTCATTTTTTACTTGTGATAGTACCCTATCCCCCTTGGTTCGCTTGTAAAGGGGTCCCTCTCTCTTATTACGTATATTTAGAAAAGAGGCAAAGCTCCATATTTCATCATTGACTGTTACAGCTCCAATAGCTGTAATGGGATCTGACTCATAGTGTGAATGATGCTTGCAGCAAGCAGTATTTGGGGGGAGGTGCCTGACCAATGGTTGTGTATTGTGTTTAGATTGCATAAGACAGACACAGCTGCCTCTGCCACACCTCAATTGTACAACACATGGTCACCGGGATTTTGTGACTTAACTCCCGGTTACATGCTATAAAAATAAAGAGAGAAACAAACAGACAGTACATTTTGTCATTCAGTATAACACATTCGTTTTAAGCACATTTATCCTGAGATCTGATGGAAGACAAATTCTTATAAATTCTACAGATCCAGTGGCCTTCACGAATTGTGTAGATAGAGCGTTGACGCGTTTCGATGGTGTTTACTGTTAATATCCCATCTTTATCAAGACAAATTAATAGGAAACTCTCTTAAAGTTGCACTTTTATGGTTGCACCTTAAAATCCTGAAGCACTTGGATGTATAGCTTCCTTTCATAAAAATCAAAGATTTGACTAAGACTGTCAGTCCTTAGGCAAAGTAGTGTAAATTCTTCTCTTTATTCATGGAAATATTGATCGTATATCTACTCGATCAGCATCCTGTATGGGTTTATCTTAACGTTATAATTTTATACTGGAACTTAAAGGGCCAGGTCCTTTGAAATGCACCTTCTTTCGTGGTGGCTTTTTCTACACAATTCGTGAAGGCCACTGGATCTGTAGATATTATAAGAATTTGTCTTCCGTCGAATCTCAGGATAAATGTGCTTAAAACAAATGTGTTATACTGAATGACAAAATGTACTGTCTGTTTGTTTCTCTCTTTATTTTTATAGCATGTGTTTCCTTTACTGTGTAAGGATTTTGGGAGTGCATGAGGCTTTTTAGATTTTTGTGTTTATGAGTTTTAACAATTTTTTTCTATGTAAAATCAAAAATAGGTTTCTTCTTTTTTTATTGTATTAAATATATTGTCAATTTTATATAATTAAATCTATTTTATATTCTAATTCTTGGAATTCTTCTGTATTATTACACTGTCTATTTTAAAGTGTGAAGAACAGGACTATGTCCACTTGTATCTCTTGTTGAATGGTGAGATGACTGTTGTGTTTCTGCCTTTACTTTAGTAATTAATTACCAAGAGGAAATCTCATTTTTTACTTGTGATAGTACCCTATCCCCCTTGGTTCGCTTATAAAGGGGTCCCTCTCTCTTATTACGTATATTTAGAAAAGAGGCAAAGCTCCATATTTCATCATTGACTGTTACAGCTCCAATAGCTGTAATGGGATCTGACTCATAGTGTGAATGATGCTTGCAGCAAGCAGTATTTGGGGGGAGGTGCCTGACCAATGGTTGTGTATTGTGTTTAGATTGCATAAGACAGACACAGCTGCCTCTGCCACACCTCAATTGTACAACACATGGTCACCGGGTTTTTGTGACTTTTTCTGGACCATACTTTTGCTGGTTTTAGAACCCAGTGCACTTTACCCCTGCTAACCAGGAGTAAAGTGTCTGTGCTCCCCCTTTTAACATAGTAAAGTGGCTTATTCCTAAACTGCACATTTATGTTACCTAGAAGTCCCTCATATGTGGTGCAGAAAATGCACCACAGGCCTGGAAGCTAAAGGCCAGCTCTAGACTGCAGCACCTACTGCCATGCACAGAGTGGGCCTACAAAACATGGCTTAAGGCCTGCCACTGTAGTCTGACTGCTGCAGTGTACACCCTACAGAGAAACCTGTCACGATAATCCTTTTTTACAGCCAAAGGACTGCCTTTTATATACTATTAAGTCACCCCTATGTCGGCCTTTTAGTCCACAAAGTAGGGTATTTGGTATTTAAAAATGGGACATATAGAAATCAATGTCACCATGTCCCTACAATGGCAGGGATCCAAAAGCTGTTTTCAATGTGGCAGGCCTCGCTGTCCTATACAGAAAACCAGAATAAAGATTACAATTTTAATATTGCTATCTTGGGTGTAAGGAATAGCCAGAAAAATAATTAGGCCATTATTTTTAAGAATCATTAAAAATCAATTCAATGGTAAAGTCATATTTTTATACATTTTAAGGAAAAGTACTTTTAGAAAGTTTTTACTCTGTTTGAAGGTCCTGTAGTCTAATTTGTATTTGCTCTCCAGCAGCTGCCCAGCCATTACTTGGCTCTTAATGATGTGTGAAATTCCTTCCAGGAGCGACATCTTAGACCACTTTCAATGACAGATTGACCTGAATAGGCAAGAATGACTTCTCTGAGCTCAGCTTGACATTTAGGGTGGGGGCTGCCTCCTGTTTAGTGTTAGATGTGAAAGAACACTAGTCATGTCCATTGTATACTCCTCTATACAGTCCCAGCTGTCACAATACAAGTTTAGAGTGGCTAAAGGCAAAGGCTATCGTGGAATTGCCCTGACACACTGAATTTTGGGCCAGTTAGCAATAAAGCAAACAGGAACTAATGAAAAGTTAGAGAGGACAGGGCCTTGGAAAGTTTACTCCACTGGTTAAAAAGTGCCCAGCGGTCACCCCAGCCACTAGCTTGTGCAAACCATAAATGTGAAACCCCAAAGCACCCTACCCAGAACTCTTTCTAGGGCCTGCGGAATATCAGATGTGGACTGGACTTGATGTCTGGCCTGGGAGGAGCCCTAAAGGACTGGACTTGCTCCCTTTTTTTACCCAGGACAAAGACAAAGAAGTGGGTTTCAATGGTCAGGTGGTTTACCTCTGGTGTGGCTACAGGAACACACCTAGCTGCAAAAGGCCTTTTCCCTCAAGTGCCCAGCTAGCCAGTGGCAACTGTACCTGAACTGGACTTTGCTGTTGATCTCTGTCTGACATCCTGAGAGACTGTAAGTGCCTTCTCCTGATATCCTGGGGGCAGTACTTAATTCATATGCAAATAAGTGCCAGGGCCCTCGTCAGGAGGCCTCTGTAGATTGCAACACCCATTGCTCCTGCCAGCGCTACCAACGACAGTATGTACACAACTAATAGCCACTGCATTTCTACAAGTGTGATAATTCAGACTATTCCATTCCCCCAAAGCTATAAGAATGGCTTGGGAGGCAGGTATTAGTCGTTTTTTTTTAATGTATATTGAAGTAATGAAAAATTGTTCTGCTCATCTCTTAATTATTCAAACAGCACCACCATGTTGCAGCCTGCCATAAGTGCCGGTGTTAGCAATTAAGTGCTGGTGCCAAGCACCAGCACAAATTAAGCACTGCCAGAGAGACTTAGGCGTATACACCTGTGGTTGTTTGGGAGCCAGAAGGAGATTTGGAAATGTTTCCTGTAGAGCTCCAGAGCTTCAGCGGGACCCACCGAAAAAAGTAACCAACCAGCAGTTCCACCGTGTTAGATTGAATTTCAGCATTGTCCACACCTCTGAAAAAATTACAAAGTCCCTATTTTTATCAAGAAATCTCCAAAGCTCCAGAGTTCCTGCTAGGTCAACCTCCTTTAGGTATCCAGGCTTCAGTTCCACGACGGTGGCTACAATTTAGGCAGCATCCTGCGCGGGGAGCATTTTTCTTCTCATAAAGTGACAATGTCACATTCTGCATTAGGATGTAGAAGACATGTCAATGTTTTTCTTAAGGAAAATGGCAAGTCCCTAATGCGTCCATATACTATCATTGGTGCTTAGGGCTTTTTAGAGGTTTTTTTCCTTAAAACATAAAAAATTTGGATTTTTGTCCTTTTTGTTTATTAAATGTGATTCTATTTTTTCTAAATTAAGCCTGTCTGCTCTGTGCCATAACTATCAGGGGGTAGAGCTCAAGTTAATTTAGTGATTGTGAGAGTTCACCCTGACAAGAAGTAATATTGTTCCTTCAGGTGGGCAGTCACTAAACCCTAATAATAATAATCCAGATTCTTTCAACCTCAATATAAGTGAGTGCTGTTTTTGTAATCTATGTCCAGGTACACTGCCAAATTGTAGTCTGACCTCATTTATTCTGCTTTTGGTCTCATCCTATCTCTAGTTCCGATGCTGTTTTTTTGGGTTTAATCTGCTCATTCTACACCCAGCAAATCGCTAAACAATAGATTTGCAACAATATCCTTTCTGTTTAAAAGTAGGCCGATTTGCAGGCTATTTTGTCCCATGTAGTATCTCAGCAGAGTTGTCAATTGACGATCATCTTCTGATCGATTCCAGTGCCCTGCATTCACTCTCATGGAAAAAGTGAATGCCTCACTTGCTCGTTCATCGGATTTGGATTTTGGAGGGCAAGCTTCTCTCCTTTTTTTTGTCAGCAATCTCTGTCGCATCTACACCTGATGAATTTTTACTTTTTGGAACAATCGAGGAACATGTTAACAAGGCGGCGATAAACAATTATTGCCGCTTTTGCGGCCGTTTTCGGCCGAAAAGCGGCGATAATTATATCGCCTTATCAGCTGATTTTGCTTTCGTTTCCAGCACGCCTGACTTCGCATCGATAATGAGATGCAAAGTAGGCATGTCTGTGGAAACAACATGGGTAAATATCGCGAAGGCAGCTTCGCGATATTTACAATGCGGGGAAGCGATTATTTTAATTAAGTATGCCTTAACGCAGGAATTTAACGTCTGTTAAATTCCTGACTAAGGCATACTTAACATGGGGGGTGGATTCTGTGGCTAAGACCACAGGCCCTATCATCTAGGATATCGCCGTTTTCCACATGGAAAACGGCGATATCCACGCTATCTCTGAAATTTTTATCGCCTCGGCGATGCGCGTTGTTAATAACGCGCTAACCGGGCGATAAATTACAGAGATAGCCGGCGATAAATATGCAAGCGCTAAGCGCGCTTTGCGATATTTATCGCAGGCCCTTGATAATATGCCCCAAAGTAGCTTCAATGCAGTAATTTGCAAAACGTTTGTTGTTTAAGGGAGGGCATGCATCACTATTTTAGTTTTTTTTTTCTTTTGTTTATTTGTGCTGGATGGCACAGAGGCATGGAGTAGGGGCCCATGGCAGATTAAGGTTTCTTTAAGGGAGAATGTTTGCACATTTTTGGGATAGTGGAGGCCTGGTGTTATATATATATTTTCTATTTCCTTGTGTTTTCTACAGGCTTGCTAAATATTTTACTGTATTGTTGTTGTGCTATCTGGTACCTTGTCTGGCCTGCAGTAGGCCATGGGGTATTCTGTAATGTATTTTGTCACTTTTTCATTGTTTGTGTGTTAGAGATAGTTTTTGTTATTTTTCGGGCTTGTGGCTGGCCTTGTATTCAAGCCACTGTGTTTGTCTGCATGTGCCTCTTAGTGGCTAGGGTTGGGTGGCTCCCAAGTGTCTGTAAAAACACCCTTTCATTCTTCATCAAGCAGGCAGAATGACTCAGTGAGTTAGGCATTTGAGTCTGAAAAATGCAGTGACACAAGTTTTAATACCGGCAATGGCGACTCAGACTTCCATCCTCTGGGTTCGGTGTATTGAATAGACGACTCAGAAAAGACAACTGTATAGTATGAACAACTGTAACCCTGATCAGAAGACTTTAGATGAAAATTTGCATGAGTATTTGGCTGAGAATTGTTCAATTTTAAGCAATCACAGAAGCCTGTCGTATTCTAGTTTACGAAGCCAGGTCTGTATATTATGTCACAGCGCCCTAGAAACGCGAGAATATAACTTGCTCTGCAAGCTGCTCACATATGTACCGAACCATTGCTATTAATTGGTATTAATACTGATGATGGGCTTCCGATCCGCTCTAATGTGATCTATGAATTATACAATCTCATTAGACCTGCTTATAGATCAGTGTGACGTTTGTATCAATATTATTGGCTTTTAATAATGCGACAAATTGTTTTCTATTTATGATTTATGTTTTCTTTAAAACGCAAATAAACATATGAGTTAAAATTAAAATAAAAGACAGAAAGGGAAAATTAAGGCACTTGTAACTTGTTCGATAAAACACCATCTTAGTTTGCGTCAGTGCATCCTTGTGCTCAGTTGTGCGGGCGTCCAGGAATAAAAATAAGCCTTTAAGAGGCTTGATTTTTTTAACCCCGCGCTTGGGAGCATTGAATGGCATGGAAGTCTCTCAGACATGCTGGTGGCAGAGGGCAGCGCGGGCTCCCAGGGGCCTTGTCAGACTCGGCCGCAATCTATTGTCGGGCGCTGTTGGTGTAAACTGATCGCCAGTTTAGCTGAAGAGAAGTCCCCTTGAAGGTATCAGGACGAACGCAGGCCTCGCATCAGCTGCCCTGCAGATATGTCAGTCTGCCACATGTTTCCCGTCACATCTGTGCTTATCTCCGCATTGATCGAATGCCTTACCCGTTGCTAAATAATTATTTACTAGAAGAGATAGCCCAGTGGCGCTTATCTGTGGTAGGCGCGAGCTTCCTTTCCTGAAAAGGTCCTTCTTTTAAAAGCAAGTTATTTGCTTGGGTATTTATATGTTATTTCCGGGAACATTTCCTAATTGCACGTTCTGACCTGAAATATGGTTACAAAATCACATACATGTTTCTAACACCACGAGAGAGAGGGTTTATTATATCTGACATATCCTATTCGGCCAAACAAGTGTGTACAGTAGAAATGTGCGGCCATTTATACCACAGTTTCTTTCAGGTGCGCTGAATCTGCACTCAGCTGCTTTGGCAATTACAGATATATAGAACTGTAGTAGGGTAATTATCACAATGGGGACGTTTCGGCCAGGTCGGGCCTATCATACAGGGTAAGCTGTCTGGTTGCAAAAGGCATACTGTTAGCTTACCAAGATCATACGGAGTGGCGGCTCCTCCGCTAAGGCGCAGGAGTGGCGCCCCACTGCTTCAGCTGCAAGCTGAATGCAAAAAATAAAATGATAATAACTTCGTTATTATCATCTTTTTTTTGTATACAGCTTGCAGCTTCGTTATTATCATTTTGTTTTTTGTATTCAGCTTGCAGCTGAAGCCAGGCGGGCGGGGCTGGGCTCCTGCGTCACAGGGGGAGGAGCGGTGGCAGCACCTAATGTGTGCATGACGCTTTGGCCGGCCGTTTCGGGCCGGCCAAAGCGTCATGCGCACTCTGCATGTTCACCACGCAGGCTGTATTACAGCCTGGGTGGAGAACATGCACAGCCTGCCAGCGACTGTCTGAGCGCCGTACCATGGCGCTCAGACTAATCACAATGCTGCCCATTCGTCAGAGAATTCTAGGAGGCTGTCTGCTTCCTGCCATGAGGACGGAGAAAGAAAGGTCGGCCGGGGGTAAAGAGGTAAGTGCTTTTTTTTATTATTCCCCCTCTCTTGTTCCCCCTTCCCACCACCCCTGTTCGGTAGCAGCCTCTACTGACATACAGGAGCTTGTAGACCATCCATTGCTTAACATTGATTGGCTTTACTGTTCCTGTCATTTGCCTGCTTCTTATTAGGGTCCCAGTTTATCAATCCTGCATTTGTCACTCCTGTGAAGCATAGCTGCTGTGCCATCTCTTTGACTGGCTGGCTTCCATGCTTCCACTGATTTCTTTTAGGGAGCTACTTTATTCTTTTTGTTTAACCACTCCATGAGAGTGTATGTGTTTTCCAGCTATCTCCCACATGTGCTTTTCTCCCTTCTAAGTTATTTTCTCTTGCCCGTGTTCTTCCACTTCTCCATCTTCACTCATGCTGCACTCTCTCGCCTCTGTGTTGCTTCTCCACAATCCTAACATCTTGCGTCTGCGTTGATTTTTTACCTGTTTGGGTAATTTATGAATGGAAAACAATAGTTCCAAATGCGAGCACCAGTTCTTTTAACAGAGGCACCCGAAAACCAACTCAACTCAAACATACATTTTCTAGTTTAATTTTTACCCGAGTGTACCAAGCAGGTAATTGTTTTAGGGCAAAACACATTATTCTTTACCTTTTTTTAACGGGAAGAAAGAGCCATAGAGACAGGGAGGCTACTTTACTTATAGTAGCCACTTACTTTTCCTGTCCTGAAGACTCCTCCCTCGGATTTATTCTGCTCTTGGTTGTTTAGATTTGTAATTTGGAGGGGAAGCTTCTCTCCTTGTTTTCTGCAATCTCTGCTGTGTCAACACTGTTGAATGTTTACTTTTTGGGAACAATTAAGTAACTTCAATGCAGTAATTTGCAAAAAGTTTGTTGTTTAAGGGAGGGCATGCACCACAATTTTTTTTCTTCTTTTTTTTTCCATTTGTTTATTTTTTGCGGGATGGCACAGAGGCATGGAGTAGGGGCCCATGTCAGATTAAGGTTTTTTAAGGTATAATGTTTGCACATTTTTGGGATGGTAGAGGCCGGGGTGCAGATTTACAAGCCCCTTGTGACACATTTGCGCCGCCGTTGCGTTACTTATGTGACGCAGCGCCACGTTGCGACATATTTACAACGTGACGCATCTAGGGAGATGCGTCACGTTGTAAAGCCCTGCGCCACATTATACCTGCGTCAGGTATAATGTATGCAGGGTGGTGTTCCGTCGCAAGAAAGCCTCGTAAAAGTGATTCAGTGAAATCTACAAGATTTCACTGAGTCACTTTTACGACGCTGCTGCGTCAAAACCTTATGCCTGCTTGAAGCAGGTGTAAGGAGTGATGCAGCACAATAAGTATAGGCCGCCCCTGAGCATTGCTGGAGTTGCGTCGCGCTTGCGACACGACTTCATCAATGCGCTGCCCTTACGACAAAAGATGCGACACGCATCTGTCTATCCTTGCGCCACGGTGCGCCGCATTGTAATTGCGACGCATTCGTGGTGGCGCAAGGGTATTTTTGCGTGTCGCATCTTTACTGGCGCATCCCTGCTAATATGCAGAGATGCGCCAGTCCTTGTAAATCTGCCCCCTGGTGTTATAAATTTTTTCTATTTCCCTGTGCTTTTGCGAACTTTCTACAGGCTTGCCTAATATTTTACTGTCTTGTTGTAATTCTATTTGGGACCTTGTCTGCCCTGCAGTAGGCCTTGGGGTATTCTGTAATGCATTTTTTCACTTTCTCAGTGTTTGTGTGTTAGATATATTTTTTTATATTTTTGGGGCTTGTGATTGGCCTTGTATTCAAGCCGCAGTGTTTGTCTGAATGTGCCTGTTAGTGGCTAGGGTTGGGTGGATCTACGAGTCCAGGCCTATGTATCCAGATATTTTCCTTTGTTACTCAATATGTTTGTGTTTTTATGTGAGATATAAATGTATTTTGCAGTGGAAATTGTTGCCTTGTTCTTTTTGTGTTTGGGGCATATATTGTTGCTGCGTTACTGGCGGTGTACTAGGCCCACTGATTTTTTATTTTCATTGCAGATTTATATAGCGCGAACTCGACCCGAAGGTATAGCAGTGCTTTACATGCGCACCAGTTACGTTACACAAGGATACATTCATTTTTTGGTAGACACGGGGAGATTATGTGATTTGCCCAGAATCACAGAATGTTGAGCCAACGCAAAGACTCAAACCTGGTTCCCCAGGTCCAAAGACGGCAGCTCTGACTGTTACCCCACATCCTCTCCCACTGCAGATGAAGGCTGCACACCACCAACAATAGTCTCAGGGATGCTTTACATGATGCAGGCATCCTCTTATTCTTGCTCACTACCACCTCCTTATCAAAGCTCAGAAGCAGTTGAAGATTAATACAGTCTCTCTAAAAGCTCTCATACAGGAGGTGCCAACACATTGGAACTCCAGCTACTACCTGCTGCAATGCCTGTTTGAGCAGTACAGACATATCAATGAATAGGTACCACAAAGAAGAGGTTATGTAACCATGAAGCCAAGGCAAGGGAGGTAGACAATCGGAAGTTAGTGGAGTGACTGATGGAGCAAAATTTGAATCTCTATTTGCTGATTTGCAAGTATACCAAGGCCAAGAGGGGGGCAATCCATCTGGCCTTCATGGACCTCAGCTCAGCCTTTGATAGAGTTAACCCCTCCAAGCTGTGATCCATGATGGCTCAGATGGACATAGAGCCCGCCCTAGAATACTTTTTGAGCGATTTGCACAGGGACCTCTTGGCATCTATTAGATATGGCCCCAATGGTGAATGCACATCGCACTTTAAATTGAAGCGAGGGGTTCACCAGGGTTGCATACTTGTGCCATTAATCAATTAAAATCAGTTCTTACTGATCTTTTCCTGGACGCCACTTGGGCTGGTGGCCACTCGATCCTTGCTCTGCTTTATGCAGATGACACAGTATTAATTGCTCTGACTTCCAGGGGGCTAAAGAAACTTTTAGATTTATTTATTGATTTTATGAACAGCCTCGACCTGTCCACTAATTTCTCTAAATCACACAAGTTTGGCCCACCTAAGACAAAGAAAATGAAATTCATAGTGTATGGTCACCACATTAGCCAGGTTGATAATTTCGTTATTTAGGTGTTCAATTAGACTCTGGTCTCAGCTTGCATCCTTTAATAAATCATATTGTGGCGACTTTCAACAGGTCAATATTTAGTATCGAGACTTCTCCCGGTGGCTTGGACGCACTCACATAAAAACAGTTCTGGACATTTTCAAAGCCAAGTGCATCTCATTAGCTAGTTATGCCCCCTACTGCTTTGGCCTTCAGTCTGGTGCAAGGAGGAGCTAGGCCTCAACAGGGTGATCATGTAAGATTGCATGAATCTGGATAACTCTTCTCTGATCCCTTGGCTGACTTATGTCTCCTCCACAAAGAAAAGTTTACGGAGACCAGAACTCTATCATGATCCAAGTGGCATTGTTCAAACTGATAAAAGATGGGTCAAAGAAGCGTTTAGAGATAAGATGGCAGCAGATCATGAGACTTTAGTCCTGAACAAGCTTTTAGCACCCCATGCAATTTTAGTGAAAACTTAGGGCTTAGAGCCATATCTTACCTTGGGCTTGCCCCGTCAACAGCGAATATTGCTGTCATTCTTTAGGCTTAATTTATTCCAGCGGCATGTGCCCTTTAATCATGAATGAATGAATGACCAATATTTGTATAGCGCATGGTTGTTTTAATGACTCTAGGCTGCCCATGTGTGATTGCTATAATGTTTCCATTAATGATAACTTGCATATAGTCATGGTCTGCCCAAAATACAACTATTTGTGTTTTAAATATATACTTCCACTCTGGAAGACCATGAATTTTAACCAAGTGAGACCCACATTTTTGTTCCTTCAGTTCTTAACCACCCCCACAGTGTGCTATTTTTTATCCCACTATCTTTCTGCTGTTTTAAAGTCAATCTAATTGTATTTTATCTGATTCTTATTTTTATGAAATGTATTGTTTTGTGCTTGACTTTTATGATTTTATTTCCTAAAATTGAATAAAGAATATTGATGATGATGATGAGTGACTGATCCAAATGCTCCTGCCTTTTAAGATTATTACATAGGAAGTCAGCAAGGAGGACAGTACCAGAAGCCAAGCGGTCTTGTTGCTGGAACAGTAGCAAAAGGTGGTACAAACATTTTGCGATGTTACTGAAGAACAAGCTTTTTTGGTCAACAGGTTATTCCTATGCTTGAACACAAAGCAAAGGCTGCAAAAAAAGATTCTATCCTTCGAAAAGTACCAAGAGTATTTCTGTGTCACAATACTGGTCCACGGTACAAAAAAGCACTGGCTACTTTCATCCTTTTGTCAACATTGGATTACTCAATTTAAAAGAATAGGAAAGCGGATGATCTAGATAAGGATTGATGGGAAATTCGAGGCCATGGCTGAACTGGAATGCACAAAATGTTGTGGCAGCCATTACAGGATAAATAAATAGGGTAGATAGTGTAATGTCCTTCCTCTGATGGCTCATCTCCATCGGGCAGTCAGGGGAAGTATTCCATTGACGGAGGTAACGGAGTTTCCATCGATGGCATACTTAAGGTCAGCCCGTCCCAAACTGAGGTGAGCGGTCCCAGGGTTTGGCGGACACGTACTCCATCACACTTGGTATGGTGTACCCTGTCTGCTAAACTCTAAATCAGATCTACAGTGTGGAGGTTGAACAGTTATGCTTATGCTTCCATTACCTGCTTAGGTAAGAAACAGGTATAATATTGTAGACCCAGCTCCTTCTTACTCCTTTTCACAAGAAACCAATAATCATCTTGACTAATATCCATAAACCCCTCGTCCTATTCCACTTTTCACACCTTTTAGGACACGGCTATTTCAGGATCAGACACCTCTCCAACCCATAGGTCACATCAAGTACTCCTACCCACTGCACCAAGGGTCTTCGCATGATAATCAGGATTTATTTAAGAAAAAATGCTATTCTAGCAGCCTGAATCTCAGAGAGAGCATCATGACTGTGTCTAAGATGTTTGACCAAAGGTTGCCCGATTTTTAGGAACTCTCTGTAATGGCCTTTCATATCATGTTAAATCTTTTCTGTAGCATGAAACATCCACAGACTATAACAGGAAATGTGACTCCTGCCTCTGTGCTTCTGCCTGTAGTGTTTGACTGCAATCAACAAATATTCTACTAGAATTCTATACATTCAGCCCTATCAAGACCACTCCCAGCTGTAACTGAGTAAATATTTAGCAGTTTATGTGGAGTTAATTAACAATCAACTATTAACTTGGCACATAGTTACCCCATTGGACACTTTTATAAATAGATGTGATATCTCCCAGCAGCTGGGACTACACCTCATCTTCCTCCTCAGCAGTGCTTAATTTGAGCCGGTGCTTTCCGGTGCTCAGCACCGGCACTTAATTGGTTTCCGGTGCTGGGCACCAGCACCTAATTGTCAACAACATAGTTCCAACAGTCTACATGGTGGCGCTGCTCATCTAATTTAGAGATGATCAGAACAACGGTTGTTTAGGAATACAAAATACATTAAAAAATTGCTAACACCTACCTCCGCAGCCATTCCTTTACCTTTGGGGACCTGGAATAATCTGAACTGTCGAATTTACATGCAAGAGAGATTGTTAGTAGTTGTTTTGGCAGCGATGACAAGGGCGATGGGTAGTGCAAGCTTCAGTGGCCTCCTGGTCAGAGCCCTGGCACTTAATATTTTACAAATTAAGCACTGCTCCTCAGTCACCCTGACCAGTACTTGTTCCCACTCCTTTCGGTACGGTCATTGCACATGGGTTTCCTCTATTTCACCAATCAGTATATATTGTTGAGATGACCCCGAAGTTTGTGAGGTCACCTGTTACGGTGTCTTTGTTAGCTGTGTGCAGTATTGGTGTGTAAGTTTGTATATCTAGTTAATGTAATTGAAATTCCAGTTTCATGGTCAACTGATTTAATTGTCCCCTTTCAGTAAACAACCTAGACAATCCAGCATTCCCTCTCCCAGAAACCTTGAAATGGTGCTCCCTCCTAAGCTGTTGAAAGGTCAGGATCGCAGTGGTATGGCATGTGGAGGGAGTGGTGCAGTGCTAAGCCTAATCATGTAGTCACTGAAATCCATTTAGCGTGATGCCATTCACGTAGGCATTTAGGGCTTTGTGTGTCAAGGGAACTTCAGCAGGTCTCAAAGAGTCCTGCCAACCACCAATTTATACATATGAACCCATTTTGTTCAGTCTTACGCATAGTTCACAGTTGCAAGAGCCACAGTTGTGCTGCCTGGTAACATCTTCACAGATCTCAGGTATCCAGACCACCCTCTCCTTTTTTTGGCACTCATAATCTTGTGAGAGACACTTGTTGCCATTCCCCATCTAAAATCATTAATCTTCTTATGTAAAAGCACAAGCACTTCATTAGGGCTCCTCATTGAAGGATTCACTGGATCAGACACTGATCAACACAGAGCCCCGCAGGGCCATGCAGCTCCCGACTGAAAGAGTCTCTGGATCCAAAGTGAAGTGAAGCGATGTGGAACCCTGCAGATTTGTACAGCACAATTCTTGCATCAAAATCACAAGGTAAATCTTCGGGTGGGCCAAACCTGCCCCTGTATCCTGCCTGCACTCCATTATGGTCAGCCAGAACACTCAACTTTGTCACGTTCAGCGCGACCCGATACCTGCTCTTGGTGCTATTCTTATCTAAAACCTAACACTTTAAAAGCTCTTAATTCCAGTTCTACTCATTGAATTTCTATCGTTTTAGTATCATTTTATTTAGTAAAATTTATTATATTGTTCTAAATTGGTTTGAGAATTCTTTTTGTGCTGTGGTTTCACTTTATTACTGTTTGAGTGCTGCCTAAATACTGAGGGGCATATTATCAAGCGGCAGCGATAATTATCGCTGGCCGCGCTTAGTGTGAAATGTTTTTACGCCGGCTATCGCTGGAAATTATCGCCATGCTAGCGCTGTATTAACAACGCATAGCGCAATGGCGATAATTATTCCAGCGATAGCGGTGTTTTCCATGGAACATCGCTGGTTTTCCAGCGATATTCCATGGAAAACGGCGATAACCTTGCTGATACGACCCTGTGGTCGTATCAGCCTAATCCACCCCCAATGTTAGGTATACGTAAGTCAGCATTTTAGCAGACGTTAGTTTTAGCTGAAATCCGCGGTTTTCGCCAAAAACTAACGTCTGCTAAAATGCGTGAGCCTCCTTGTAAATATCGCGATGTGCACATCAGCGATCATTTACATGCAGTACTGCCCAGTGCCGCCCACTTTGCATCTCATTAGAGATGCAAAGCGAGGCGTCGGGAAAATGGGTGCTAACATGCGCTAATCCATGTTAGCACCCACTTGTAAATAGGGCGATAGTTTTATCTCCGCTTTTTTGGCTTTTAAAGCCAAAAAAGCGGAGATAAGGCCCTTGCTAATATGCCCCTTACTCTTTGCCTCTAAGTTAGGCTTGACTGCTTTTATGCAAAGCTACCAGAGCGTTAAGCACCGGTATCTTTAGTGGCTTTTGTGCTTTACCCTGACAAGGATTGTGCTATTCTTTTAAGTGGGTTCTCACCCCCTTCAGCACATAATACAATTTCTTACACCCACCACTAATTCAAACAGCTCTATGCAGCTTATGAGTTCTTTCAACAACACAACTAAATCAGTAAAGGTTACGTGCATATCATTTGCAACTACTGAAATCCCATTTTGCAATTCTTCAAGAGGGATCCCTAAGAATTTAGATGACTGCCTGGTGGTGATCACTAAATGTTCAAAGAAAGTGCAAACAGCAAAGGGGAAATTTGGCCTTCCTTTTGTGCTCCCCTATCCATTGATTTTGATTCTGATCAGCATCCATTCACCAGGATTCCAGCCCTGAGCACTTAATAACTGATGCAAACACTGTTGCAAAAGCAGGTCTAAATCCCATCTTAAAAAGAACCAACCTAATGATGCTCCAGATCATTTGATCAAATACTTTTTCAGCATTAAAGCACCTTATTTTCAGCACCTTAATTGCCAGGATCTGTTACTGGTGACTTTTTCTATGAGTTGGGCTTTTCTGATATGTTCATGTGTTCGACGCTCCATAAAATGCCCTAAGTGACCTGAGTCAACAAACTCCATGAGGTACCTATCAAGGTGGGATTGGCAGTATTCTGATGAAGACCTTGACATCAACATTTATATGTGAGATACGCCTGTAGAATATCCATTGTTTATATTCCTTGCTTTTAGGATCAATGCCATATAATGTGTGCCATAGTGGGTATTTCCCCAGACTCTTTGTGGAGGAATTTCATTGCCTGACAAGAGGACCCAGTAACAGTTTTTCAATTGTTTTATAGAACTCTTCCTTTAACCCAATGGGCATTGGTAGTTTCCAAATTTTGAGCTCAGTACTTTTAAAGGGCCCATCCAACTGTTTCTTATATGCTTGTGTTACCCTTGCTAAGTGGTACAACTCACTTTCAGACACAATACCACACCCAATGCACGTTCTACAAAGACGTCAATAAAATTGTCAGAAGCTTCTGTCTTATCCTTCTCATCTCTATTGACCTTCCTCTGCTTTTTTTAAATTTCTAATATATACGAATTGATTCATTGTGTGTTAAGTTGCAAAGCTATTAATTGACCAGCTCTGTTCCCCCTTCTAAAATGCTTCTTTTGAAGTGTTAGGTGTGTTAGGACTCTATTCTGTTTCAGGGTCAGTAAGTCTTGAAACCTATTGATTTTCTTAATCCTGCCCACTGTAGTTTTCTCTTTATTGACTCCAATTCCCTTAATTCAGTGAGAATAGTATTATGTCTCCAGAAATGTCTACTTGTGTGTACATAGACCTAAGTTTATAAATGTGCTTCAGATGGTAGCTTTCAGAGTGTCACACCGGCTGGACAAGGATATGTAGCTATTTTTGTGTCTCTTTCGAAAACTCTTGTATTTGCATTCTGAGTTCACCTACAATGGCTTAGATTCTGCTATACAACTTCTTGTAGTTCTGGTCCTACCATATTTTCTGTAAGGGAAGGGTTACCCAACTCTAATAGTATAGCATAAGTGCATGGCTCAATAGTGAGAGAGTACCTATCTCTGCACACTTTACCAGACCCAATGCAGATTGACTGATAAAAAGATAATGTGAGAAAGTGGTTTATTAGTTGGGGAGTATGGGTGTCCACCATGAAAAATAATGTCACTATCTTGTTAGGAGGTCCAGTCAAAGGATTCAATAATTTAAAACCGAGATCTACCTCTAGTAGCAGTGGCACAGAGCAGCCAGGCTTAACTTAGAGAAAATGTGTAAAGCATTTAGAAGTAACAAAACAGTTAAAAAGCCAAAACCACAACACAATAAAAGTCCCACTCTAATTTATAAAAATAGAGAAAAATGTAATACGCAAAATGACACGAAAACAACAAAAAATCCACTAAAGGGAACCAGAGTTATTTTTAAAGATTTAAGTGGAGAAAAGAGCCATGAAGCACAATGCACAATGGTAGTCAATGGTCATGGTGGACCGGAATCTAGGCGCGATTTAAGATTGACTGCAATGGAGCACAGGTTGGATACACAAAAAAGATTGGTCTCACTAGGGCCTGGAAGTAGGGAAGTTCGAAAAGGTTTCTAAGTCCCAGGCTGAAAAGGGACTTTGCCATTTTTTTGAGAAAAAACTCCTCTTCACGCATGACAAACCTGTCATTCAACTCAACACCGTGGGCTGCCTACCGGATACAATTTTCTGGTCGGTTTCCTTAAAACTCTGATGCTCTGGAGCAAAAGTCTTGAAAAAGGTCCCTCTTCGTGCCCAGACAACCATAGAGGCACACTTCCTAGGCCCCCAGGAACTCAGGGGGAGCACTTAGAGGGTCGCAGGATGTTAAGCAAAGGGAAACAACAAAGTCCAGGTCCAGTTGCCAGTGGTCAACTGGGATTTTTCCAGGAATGTCCTTTCAGCTTTTTGATGTTCCTGGAACCAATCAGTGTATCAGCCTTCTCATGCATGAAAACCTTTCTCTTCATGGATTTCAAGCGGAAAGGGGTCCATCTGCCTTGGATCCTTCTCACAATTCACAGACGCCGAGTGCAGCAGGTTGAATCCACCTGGTATTATTTTGCTAGTCCAGCACCTCTCATATCTCCGTACACTATCAGAGTTACTACATCCATGAGCTGTGCTTTTTTTGGGCCCCTCCAGGCTGTCTCTCTTGCTGTTCCCTTCTGGACGTCCTTCAGAATTGTTCTCCAGCTACAAAACTGCGCAAAGTCCCTAAAGTCACCAGCACAATTTCCAGCCATCTGCTCCATCTTACCAGTGACCTGCAGCTACTGTAATGGTGGTTGTTTTAGGCTGTGCCAGGCTGCATCTGAGACTAATACACATTCTTTCCTACTCCTCAATCAACTTTGTGGGTCCGTTAGAGGAGCATGGATGGAATGTGACCTAGATTGCGTTATTTCTTCTGCCAGCAAGGCTTTGCAGTGTTCTCTATTCTTCTCACTCCAGTATGGAACCCAACCCCACCACCTGGTTGCCTGTCACCAGATCTTGCTCTAGGTTATCCAGAGCATTGGAAGGCTGCTACAACACAGCCAGTGTTTTTGCCCTGCCCCAAACCATGTCTAAGTTTCATTTCAACAAGTCTGTGAAGTGAAGACATTTATAGAACATTTCCCTGAAGTGGGTATAGGCTAAATTATTCAACTTTGGTTACACCTAATTTATGCTGACCTGAACTTCTATTTTTTTAATCTACTCACTAGATTCAAACACAATCAACAATGCATTGTGAATAAGGTTGAATTTTCTTATTTTTTTGGGAGACAGACATAACTATTAAGAGGAGAAAGCTAGAACGCTATTGGTTGCAAATTTAAAAAAAAGAATAAAATAAACAGAAAAAGAGGCAAAAGATATAATTTATGGAGATTATGTTGAATTGACTTTAATTGAACATACTAAGGGTATATTTGAAATGATGACAGTAACTGATAATTTCTCCCTTTCCTATGGATATAAGATACCTGGGATAATTAATTAGTAAATTCACAAACAAACTTATTGTTAAAAATGGGGTGTCTAGTTGGCAGTGTTTTGTACCCTGTTCAAGTAGGGACTCTCACCTTAGTCTGGGTAAGGGAGTCACACAGCTAAGATGATCCCTGCTCATCCCCTTGGGAGCTTGACATGAGCAGTCAGGCTTATCTCAGAGGCAATGTGTAAAGCATTTGTACCCACACACACAGTAACACAGTGAAAACACTACAAAAGGAGTCCACACCAGTTTAGAAAAATAGCCAATATTTATCTGAATAAAACAAGACCAAAATTACAAAAATTCAACATACAAAAATAAGAATATCACTTTTAAAAGATTACGTAAGTTTAGTCCACAGAAATCAATGGATGCATTTGTTTTGGCAAAAAAGTACCTTAGATGTGTCAAAAAGCAAAGATGGTGCAAGGCGCAGGGGAGTTGAGGCGCCAGAAAAGCAAAGCGTTGTGTTGGTTCCTTACTACACAGCGGAGGTGATGTGTCGGTTCCTTACTGGCAGGGGAGGTGATGTGTCTGTTCCTTTCTGGCAGGGGAGGTGGTGCATTGGTTTCCAGACATGCGTACTTGATTCGTTTCTGCGGTGCGATCCCCTTTGGTTTTGCTATGTTCGCCCTAAGTTGGCAGGGTATGCCCAGACGTGGGTCCCTTGCTCACTTTGCCACTGGATTCAAGCTAGCCTGGCTGAAGACGGCTGAATAGCCAGAAACCGGTCCCAGGATGCTTGTTTCCGGTCCAGGGAAGACATGGCTTGGCAGTTCGGGCTGGACTGTTCCCATGAGGCACAGGGTCAGACTGATTTGCATATGGCCATGTCTGAACTGGGGTGGTGGAGTGAGCTAAAGAATGATGATGGATTAAACCCAGATCAGTTGACTGGGGGTGAGTGTTTGATTAGCTCGAGCACTCCGTCCATCATCCCCTTTGGTATCACTTTCTAAGAGTGGCATTTCCAAACACACAAGTTAAAAACCAACTTCACCAAAAGATGTGTTTTTAAATTGTGGATTCAGAGACCCCAAACTCTAAATCTCTATCTACTCCCAATATGAAATTACACTTAAAAGATATTTCAAGGTTCCCAATGTTACCGTATGGGAGAGATAGTCCTTGCAATATGATAGTCATATGCAAAATGAGCAGTATTTCACTATTTGGGCATGTAAAACACACCAGTACACACCAGTACATGTCCTAACTTTTAAATGCACTGCACTCTGACCATGAGGTCGCCTTGGGCCTACCTTAAGGGTGACTTACATGTAGTAAAAAGGAAGGTTTGGGCTTGGCAAGTGGGTGCACTTACCAGGTCGAAATGACAGTTTAAAATTGCACACAGAGACACTGCAGTGGCAGGTCTGAGACCTGTTTGCAGGGCTTCTCATGTGGGTGGCACAATCTCTGCTGCAGGTCCACTGGTAGCATTTGATTTACAGGCCCTTGGCACACCTGGTGCACTTTACTAGGGTCTTACTAATAAATCAAATATGCCAATCACCAATACAATTTAGACAGAGAACACTTGCACTTTAGCACTGGCCAGCAGGGGTAAAGCGCACAGAGTCCTAAAACCAGCAAAAACGAAATGCAGCACACAGTCAAAAACAGGAGGTCAAAAGTCAAAAGATGCCAGGTCTAACACGTATCCACCTGAAGTAGATGATGAAGCAATACATATTCCACAGGGCCTCAAAGGGTTTGAAAACCTTGTCATCTGGCCAGAAAAAGATTAGGCAACATATTCATAGGAAAGGTGAAAAAAAAATACAAATGTCATTATGGGCTTGTTCCTAAATCATTAAAAACCCCATCTTTCAAGCTTGAAATCAGGCTGCTTCACATTGCCAGACAATAGGAGGTGTATTACAGCTGCCACAAGGGAGAAACATCTTTTTTGAGGAATCTGACTAGAACGTTCAATTTTACAATTACAGAGATTTTCAATTACTTATGATGGTCTGGACTTTAATTGCTAGGCTTGGAGTCACTATATATGACTTCAGATTCCCCAGTTCTTTTTTCTTTCAATTAAACCACACAGTTGACAAACCCAGCTGCAAATGGAAAAGACAAATGGAAAAGCCCTCTCATGTACTGGAACCGTTGCAAGTCCTGAATATGTCATGTCCAGCCACGTTTTTCCTTCATGCGTCATCATGTGCTTAGCCACTGCGTATGTAGTATCCTTGTTTTGAGTTGCCCTGATGTGTTCAAGCATCCGTTTTTTTAAAGGGCATATTGTGCTGCCTATGTATTGTTTTCCACATAGACACTCAATTAGATATACTACATAGGTAGATTCGCAAGTGATCGTTTCATTGATGTTAAATACCTTTCCTCGTGGATCAGTAATGGTCTTCCTGTTCTTACCAATTTTACAAGCTTTGCAGCTACTGCCCTTGCTGAATCCCTTTTGTAAGCTTTGTAGCCAGGATTCTGAATTCCTCATCATGGAGCGGTAAATAGACATAATATCGAAAAAAAAACTATAGAATGGACAGAATATTGAATACAAAATATAGAATGGACATAATATCGAATGGACATAATATAGTGGTTAATAATATCGAAATGCAGGTAAGTAATATCGATTGCCAAAATATAGAAGTACATAATATAGGCATTAAAAAATATCGAATTTTTAATAATATCGAATTTTTGTAAGTGTTTTGTATGTTAGTATATGAGTTAAAAAGGTATAATATTTTTGTAATGTATGTTTAATTTTTTTTTAAAGTTACGAAATGTATGTAAAATAATTTTTGCGACTATTACTTCCGTAGCGGGTTGTGGGTTTATAGGGGAATAGGGTGGGAAGTAATTTAATTATAATATATATTTTTATAAATTAATTAAAATTAATTAATTATATGTTAATTAATTTTTGTGTAATTTAAATCTGTAGCGGGTTGTGGTTTATAGGGGAATAGGGTGGGAAGTAATTTAATTCAAATTAATTAATAAAATATTTTATTAATTACTAATTTAATATTTAATAATTTATATTGTTAATTACGTTGATTAAGTTATTATTAATTAATTATAATTTGACTAATAACAATACATAATGAATCGGTAATTATGTTAATTATGTTAAAAAACTGAATTAATTAGTAATTAAAAAGATATTAATTATTAAAAATTATGTTGTTATGTTAATTGTGTACGTTTTTTAGGAGCGGGTTGAGGGTTGATAGGGGAGTAGGGTGGGAAGTAATTTAATTTTAAGGAAATGTTATAATAATTTAAAAATAATATTTATTAAAAGTTATTTTATAATGTTAATTGTGTTAATTAATTTAGATTTGATAATTATTCATTTGATTGTTAATTGCTATTAGTTAATTAATTAATTGTTAATTAATTATGTTAAATAATTAATAATTTAGTAATTTGGAGGTGACGTTTATAGGGGAAAATGGTGGGAGGTAAATTAATTTACAAAAATTAATTAATTGTTAATTAATGTTGATTAAATTGCTGGAGTGGGAATATTAAATTATTCCTATCCGCTATCCAACACTTTCCTTACTGTTCCACTCGCTGGAGTGGGAATAGTAAATTTTACCCTCCCGCTATCCAACGCTTTCCCTACTGTTCCACTCGCTGGACTGGGAATAGTAAATTTTACCCTCCCGCTATCCAACGCTTTCCTTACTGTTCCACTCGCTGGAGTGGGAATAGTAAATTTTACTCACTCACTATCCAATGCTTTCCCTACTGTTCCACTCGCTGGAGTGGGAATAGTAAATTTTACCCTCCCGCTATCCAACGCTTTCCCTACTGTTCCACTCGCTGGAGTGGGAATAGTAAATTTTACCGTCCCGCTATCCAACGCTTTCCCTACTGTTCCACTCGCTGGAGTGGGAATAGTAAATTTTACCCTCCCGCTATCCAACATTGATGTAAAAAAAAATTAACAGATTATATATATATTTTATATTAATTTTATTATTTTTAAATTAATTTTAAGTATGTTTTAATTAATTATATTGATTATTTAATTAAGTTAATATTACTTTTAACATATTTAAAAATTCGATATTTTTTACAAACTATATTTAAAACAACGATATTTTGTCTTCGATATTTTTGTACCTACCTGTTTGTAGATAGGGAGACGATATTTTGTCCATCGATATTTTGGCGACGATATTCTGTCCAGACTATATTTTGGTCAGTCGTTATTATGTCAGTGATCCCATGGAGTGACTATTCACCAATTTGTCTGATAATGGTGGTGCTTTTCTGAATGTTATTTATGGTCGTGTTCCCAGCTGTTTTCCAATATACGGGTCTTTAGTTAAAACATTCCAATATGTATTCAATATTCTTCGGATTTTGAAACTTTCCTTGCTATAAGTAAGAATCATTCTGATTGTATCACCTTTTTGTTTTTCCTTATTTCTCTCTTTTTTGCTCACCAAAGTTTCAGCTCGTGTGAGGCATCTTGCTTTTTCCTCTCCACAGTGAATATCATTGTATTTGTACCCTTTTTGTAGGAATCTTTGTTTGGTTTCCTTAAATTTAGATTCCATTTCTTTAGCCTCAGAGCAGGTTCTTTTCATTCTGATGAATTCTCCGTAGGGTATATTTTTCTTCAATGTATTCGGATGGAAACTCGTGCCGTGGAGCACACTATTGGTGGCTGTGCTTTTCCGGAAAACTGTGGTTTCTATTTTGTTTGATCTTACATATACTTTAGTGTCCAGGAATACTATTTCAGTTGCATTGACGTTATGGGTAAACTTTAGACCAACTTCGTTGTCATTCAGAATCGCAAAGTATTCCATGAACTCTGTTTCTGTCCCATTCCATAGAAGAAATAAGTCATCTATGAAACGCAGCCAAAGTACCACTTTGGCTACGTGTTGTTCATTTTCTTCTCTCCAAGATATGGTTTTCTCCCACCGACCCATCATGAGGTTGGCATAGCTTGGAGAGAAGGAAACTCCCATGGCGGTCCCGCAGCTCTGGGAGTAAAATGTTTTATTGAACAGAAAAACATTATTCCTGAGACACAGCTCAATCATTTCTATGAGCATCTGAGTGTGTTGTAATTCCTCTATGGGCTTTTGTTTTAGAAAGTACGTAACCGCCTGTATCCCAATGTTGTGACTTATTGATGTATATATGGATATTACATCCATGATTACCAGTATTCTCTTTGCCATTCAGTTTCCATTAAGATTCTTAGAAAATCCCCAGTATCTTTGATATATGAGGTCAGGGTAGGTACTATTGGCGCCAAAAAGTGATCCACGTAGGAGGCAATGTTTTCATACAGTGATCCACAACTAGAAATGATGGCTCTTCCAGGTGGTCTCGTAAGTGTTTTGTGAACCTTCGGCAAAAAGTAGATCATGGGTGTTGTTGGATTGTCATTACTTAAGAACAAAACCTCTTCATCACTCAATAGTCCTCTTTCCTGCCACGTCTTTAGTTTGTTGTTTAATTCCATTACTAAATCATTAATGGGGTTTTTCTTTAGTTTTGTATAGTTAGTTCTGTTGTTAAGTTGTCGCAACGGTTCCAGTACATGAGAGGGGAGGAAATAGGACGTTGAACCTAAGACGCTTGGAGTCAAGACTCATTATCAGGTTTAAAACAAAGATCCCCACAGGATTGAATGGGGACGAAGAGATGTATATACATTGTAACTGTGTTCAGAGAAATATATGTACTATCGCTCTTGAAAAATACATAATGTATATAATAGTCTGTTTCTTGTGTAACTAAGGGACCAACTTAGGAATTGATTGACTGGTTATATTCATGTAAGATGTGAGACTCATGTGGAATTTGAATAAGGTACAAAGATCAGAATGACCCTGGGTATGGACAATACAGTGCTATATGAATCCATGAATACAATTGGGGCACTCAGCCGCCAAATAAGTAACCGTGAAAAAGACACTAAGGGGTCGATTCCGATTCGGGCCGGAAATCTCTCCGACCGAGCCGGACCCGGAGAGATTTCCGACCGAATCGGACCCGTGCAGTCCGACCGAACGAGTCCCGATGCGTCCGTATGTTATCGGACACGAGTCGGTCGGACTCCCATTGAACTCAATGGGAGCCGGTCGTACAACGCGTACGCGGGCTCCCATTGCCTCAATGGGTGCGAGGCGGACAAGGGCGCCTCTACAGCGAGTACGCCGCGGGCGCTCGCGGCGCACACGCGACAGGTAGGGGGACCCATGGGTCCCCCTGTGTGCGCCTCGCACGGGTACGCGTGACAGGGGGTCCGACACGGACCCCCAAGTACGGCTCCGACAGCGAGTTCGAGTCGGACGGCGCGAGTCGGTCGGAGCGGTCGAGGTGCGCATCGTACTTACCCGGCCGGAAAACGTCTCCATTGCGCGGTGCGAATCGGGTCCGAGCGAGTCAGTCGGAGCGGTACGATCCGGGTACGAGTCGGTCGGAGCGGTCGGGTCGCCCGGACGAGTCGGTCGGCGACTCGCATCGTACTCGCCGGCCGGACTCGCGTACGGTTCGGTCGGGAAACAGGCTTTCGCATGGCTTTTTCCCGACCGAATGGTATTGGGTGCGCCTCCGACCGAGATCGGAATCGGCCCCTAAGTCACAACATGAGGAACAGTATGATACATAGGAGTCATGCAGGGGCAATTGTGTGGACGAACCCACAAGTGTCACTAAGACACAATGCCTTGTCAACTGAAATATTTATGGTATTTTGGGAGTAACAATAACATCATGATTCCATACCTAAAATTGGTCATATAAGATCATACGCAATGTTAATAAGTTTATGTAATGGTAATTCCACTCGAAAAAATTGAAAAATGATGCTTTAATCATGCTTTTTAATATAAATGACTACCAATCCCACAATGCCTCATAATCGGTTTAGTGGGAGATTGGTATAAATAGGTGAAAGCGTAGATGGACTAACGCTATGCACCGTGACCAAGACCTGTGTGGTTGAAACGCGTAGGTGTTGGAGTAGATGGCTTGAATAATAAAGAAAAACAAAACCCCAAGGAGAGTGCTGCCTTATACTTTCAAATTGGTGGAAAACATATTTCAAGGAGGAGTCCAGCCTTGCCGCAGGCACCAGCTGTTAAGTGTGCCCTTCGTGACCTGGACTTTGTTGTTGAATAGATATATATATGCGCAGGAAAAAAATGTGAATAATACAATTACATATGTATTAAAAAACATTCAACATAACATATATTGTTATTATCAAATAATTTATTGATCATTTTTTTGATATATAATAGAAAAGATTTTTTTCCCATTTCTTAAGAAAAGATTTTTTTGACAATTTTATCAGGTAACCAAGTTCACAATGAATACATTGAAAATATACCGCCAGCTTCTCCCCATCATTTAGCTACTCGCATTGTGCATTTACTACAAAGAGCAATCATGTTTCACCAATTGATGTGATTTATAAGTAAAAAAGAGAAAAAAATCTATACTAGTGTATCACAGGTGTAATTTTCAATTTATTCACTGTGAACTTGGACACCTGATAAAATTGACAAAATTATTTTAATATATGTAAACAAAATATCTGACATATATCTATATATATTTATCTTAAGAAATGGGAAAAAAATCTTTTCTATTATATATCCAAAAAATGATGAATAAATGATTTGATAATAACAATATATGTTATGTTGAATGTTTTTTAATACATATGTAATTGTATTATTCACGTTCTAGAATTTTTTGCCTGCGCATATATATATATATAGTGATTTGCCTAGGTTATTTTCCTCAGTCCATATTTTCCTTGTTATTGGCAAGTTTATCTTGTATACAGGGGCCCCCTTACTTACAAAGTTATAGACTTCTTTACAGGCCCAGTAGTGTACTGTCTTGGTATGGTCAGAGGCCAAGTATTATACCCATTTGTACCTTTGAAGTGTGGGTGACTTCAAAGGAGGGTCTTTGGGGTGCACACAGGTCCTTTCCTCTCAGCACTGGCTCCAGATTATCAGTAGGGGGTAAGAGGCCCTTTGTGTGGGAAACAGGACAATGCCTATTCAGGTGTGAATGTCCGTTCCCCCTCCCTTCCTGCTCAAGAAAAGGCATCAGAATGTAGATGAATGCAGATGAGTACTCGGACACCTAACCTTGTTTTACGGGGCTGTCTAGGGGGAATGCACAAAGTGTAGCTGTCACCCACCCCACGTGTATATTGGAGACATGCTGCAGGCACACAGAGCAGTAAGAGCGGAGAAATGTCCACTCTCTAAAAGCGGCATTTCTAAAATAGTAATGTTAAATCCAACTTTACCATTAAAGAGGATTTATCATTACCGTTCCAAAGATATAAAACATGATGCAGCTTTTCCTTTCTGATCAGGATTTGCAGCTTAAAAGTGTATTGAGGAGTTCCCAATATTAGCCCGAACAAAGAATCACATGTTTTATACTACTGGGAATGTTACAGCACTACCCACTTTTTGGGACTTTGTGTGCCAAAGGCAGTGGCCAATTGCAGACAGATCAGACCACCTATATTTATGGTGTTTTTGACTTGTCACAAGAAGCATAAACATTTAAAATGTTGATTAGTTGAATCATTTATAGCACATGTACAACATAATAGCAATGTGGTCATATATTTCACACCTTTGAAGACTTGTTTGCATCTCAACCGCCCAACATTGGATATCTGAAAATCAAAAATGCCCTCATGCAGAGAATTTAAATAATCAGGAATTAACCTTCAACATCTCTGGAAATAGCAAGATTGCTCTCTTGTGATTGACTTCTTTGTAGGCTAAATGTTCAGGAAAAACATTTGATAGACTTCAAGAATCCCCATGAATCCACGGAGATTACCTAATTCTGCATCATCAATCCAAGAATAAATACGCATTGGTAACTTGTGGGATATACCAATCTTCATGTGCAACTTCTATTTGTGTTTTGTATTTTTTCTCTGTTACAAAGAGAATGTATTGGTATAACCTCAATAGGGTGTCAGAGAAAGTAACTGAAAGTTTTAAGCGTTCTTGAATCTGTATCCTCATATTGTTTTCAGACATAGCTCAGTACATATGCCTTTTATCATATGTTCCGCATTTGAATACCTAATCAGAACTTTTGTAATGACATTGGATGAGTGGGTTATCACTTTGAAATTATTATTTTAGCTCTTCATGTGCTCAGGGCCTGTGAACTAAATGCTAGTAGTGGACCTGCAGCAAACATTGTCCCACCCACTTTAGTAGCCCTTTAAGCATGGCTCAGACCGACTACTGCAGACCCTGTATGTGCAGTTTACACGGCCACTCCGACCTGTCAAGATAAACCTCTTGCCAGTCCTAAACCTTCACTATATATATATACTAGCATTTAGTTCACAGGCCCTGAGCACATGAAGAGTTAAAATAATAATTTCAAAGTGATAACCCACTCATCTATATATGTCACCCCTAAGGTAGACTGTGGGCCCGATTCTGATGCGGGTTGGAAAAGCTTCCCGACCGAATCGGTTGGGAAATGGTTTCCGACCCACTCGGATCGGGAAAGTCCAACCGGCGGAGTAGGATGCATCCGGATGCTTCCAGATACGATTTGGTTGAACTCCCATTGACTTCAATGGGAACATTTGTTCCTAACCGCATCAGAATTGGGTCCTCGGTCGGGAAGACACGTTCCCGATCCGATTTGGAAGGAGCAAATGCCGTTAGGAGGCCTTCCTAACCGCATCAGAATCAGGCCCTCGGTCGGGAAGGTTTTCCAACCCGCATCAGAATCGGGCCCTCAGTGTGACACACAGGGCAGAGTGCAATGTTTTAAAAAGCAGAACATGTACTTTTAAGTTTTACATTTCTTGGTAGTGAAAAACTCAATTTTCAATACTGCAAGGCCTATCTCTCCTATAGGAGAACATCGGGATAGCCCTATTACATCTGTTAAATGCAATTCCCAATTGTGAACAGATAGACTTCAAGTTTGGTGTCACTGGACTCACAATTTAAAATCCCAATTCATGGTGAAGTTGGATTTTAAATAACAGTTTGGCAAATGCCACTTTTAGAAAGTTGATATTAACTTACTTTAGCTATTTGGTAATTGCTGCCTGGCTCTGTTCAGTCTAGGTCGGGTGACAGATGGGCTTTGTGTATTGCCTCTAGACAGCCACACACAAAGGGAGGAGAGCTTAGGTGTGTCTTGATGGGCCTTCCTGGGAGATGAGAGGGAGGAGCTGGGCACAGTCTCACACTTACACCTGAACAGGCTGTGTCCTGTACACACACAAAGGGCTGCATACCGCCTGTAGTGAGTGTAGAGCCAAGGCAGGAAGGGAGGACCTCTGTGTACTTCAAAGCTTTCTTTGAAGTATCCCCTACTTCAAAGGCACTACTGGGTATAAGTACTGGACCTCTGACATCCTGACCTTAGTACACTTCTGGACCTGTGAAAACTCTGTCACTCGGCCAAACTGCTGCTTTGTTGGAATCTTGCCTTGCTGAGCTGCCCTGCTGTTCTCCTGCCTCAATGAGAGGGACTGGACCTGCGTCACCTGAACCTAGAGAGACTCCAAGGGCTAGTTGGCTTGGCTCAATATCTAAGTCTCAGAGATATCAAAGACTTCAAGTCATCCTGCTACAGCACCTGAACTTTGCTTGCTGCAAGTCTTGCCCTGGCAAGTGGTGCAAACCCAGTCCTCGGTGCTTGGAAGTGCATATAAAGGGCTGCTTCAACCAGTACCCATGCATCCTCATCAGAATCGGCGCATCTTTGCCTTTGTATGAGTTGGACCCAGCCAATCCTCGTCATTGCATGGAGTGGACCCGGCGCATCACCTTTGGGACCAGCACATCACCTTCAGAATCAACGCATTGCCTACTGCAAGAGCAGCAGCCACGTATTGCATTTGGAACCAGCGCGTCCCACTCAGAACTGACACATTGCCACAGTTGCATGGAGAAAATCGATGCATCTCGTCCAATACGTGGCTCAACACCGACGCATCACTTTGGCTGCACCTTGCATTCTCGTTGACACCGACGCATTCCGGATCACAGTACTTTTGTTCAGCAGGCCCAAGTGAGTCCCTGTATCTGGCCTGCACTCCATCATGGTCGGCCTGAACTTTTTACTTTTCTCAGGTTCAGCGCGACCAGATTTCCAACTTAAGCGCTTATTGCTTCTAAGTGCTATTTTGCCTTCATACTTTAAAAATTAATATCTCAACTTCTACTTGCTGGATCTTTGCCGTTTTGGTCTTGTTTTATTAAACAAATTATTCTCTATTTTACTAGCACGATGTGGAATCTTTTTGTGGTGTTTTCACTGTCTTACTGTTGGAAGTGTTGCACAAATGCTTTACAATTGCCTCTCAAGTGAAGCCTGACTGCTCTGTGCTAAGCTACCAGTGGGTGAGCACAGGATAATTTAAGGTGTGTTGTGACTTACTCTGACTAGGATTGTGGTTCCTACTTGGACAGGGTGCATATCTCTGCCATCTAGAAACCCAATTTCTAACACATATGGTACAATCAGTAAAAAGATGCATCAATACAGATGAGGGGGCAGATTTTCAAAAATTTTGCGCTGGGTTAGCATCACAAAAGTGATGCTAACCAGCAAAAAATATTTTTACGAATTTACTTTCGAACTGAAAACTTGTTTTGCATTGGAAAGTACCTACAAGTAACACAAAGCAGCGCAAAACATTGCTTTGTATTACTTAGCACCAAGGGGGTGTTACATGGGTGGTACATGGGCGTTTCCATTGCTACCACCAATGCCTTTTGATCCAAAACCTATCTACAAACAATTGTAGACAGTGTTTAGCGCCAAAAGTTAATGCCGTCTGAAAGGAGTCGTTAAAAGGAGAAATGTTTTCATTTCTCAGTTCTTTTCCTACTTGGCATGCATGCTGTACTGTGCAGCACACATACAGAGTGGGAAAAGTGTTTGAACTTGTCTAGACATGGTATTTTGTACAGGAGGGTCCCCTTCCTGTACACAACCTATGCTAGACTCAGGCACTGAAGAAACCAAGCAGGTCACAAACAGAAATAGCAGTTTTCAGAAGCAATAATAAATCTGCTTTGGGCTCCATGAAGAAGGCCATAAAATTAGAAGCCTGGGAAGCTTTGGAGGCAGTGAGCCTTAAAAATGATAGCATTGCCTTTATGGAGCATAATCAGTCAATCCTATTTTAAGGAGACGAGACCAAGTAATGGATTTTGCAAATCCTGCACAGGAGTGGGTGACACAATTTAGTAACATCTATACAGTCGTAGAGGGAGGCGAGGGAAATAATAATGACATCGGGGCTTTTCAAGCTCTCTTTCTAACTTGGAGTATAAATCCTCCAAAGAATTTACTGAAGGAAGTAAACACAGCTATTTTAGAAAGTATGCGCAGTCAAGCAGCCAGCCCAACAGCATCCCTCTGATCCTTTATAAGTAGAATATTGTTGGGGCCCCATACTAACCAATGTACCGAGGACAATGGCTAAATCGGGTAGGTTTGACATCTGGACAAATTCTATTACAATACCCAATCTCAAGAAGGGTAATCTCCTGGACTCATTTGTTGGGGTGTTGGTGTGGATACTTCATGTCACATTGTAGGCTTGGGCAGAAGGAAGCAATATCTTTATAGACATACAGTATGGGTTCCGTAAAGGTATTGGGACAGAAGATCAGCGCCTTAACCTCTCGTTACTGATAAGTAAATATACAGTTGTGAAACAGGGTTCTATATATCTAGGTTTTATGGATTTGTCCAGTGCATTTGACTTGACTGTGTGTCATATAGTATGCTCTGGCAAATAATGGAGGATAAGGGGATCAGCAGGAATATTATTAATATAATAAGGGAAATTTACAATGGTTCAATTGCAAAAGTGAAATTTGTTATTGGAGGGGAATGCTCGGAAGAAATTTCGATTAATAAAAGTGTATGAGGGGGCGTGGCTAGTCGCTCCGTCTGATCTTTTGTCCTCCCGAACATCCGTCAAATAAATCCGACCCTCGAGTTGGGAAAGAACCGTCGGAAGGTGCACTGACCCCATCAAGCCCAAAATCGAGACTGAGAGACCAGTACACTCGGAGATATGGTCGCCATCATCTGCGGCCTTCTCCAGCACTGAAGCCGGGCTCTGCGGTGACTGCCGGAGCCGAGGGAGCCGCAGCGTAGAGCGGCCAGCGCCTGGCGTGAGTCCGTGGACTGGGCCTGTACCAGCGCAGGTGGCAACTCGGGGAGCAGAAGGAGGCAGCCGACAGCACAGCACCAATCCGGACGATACAAGAGGTGAGCAGGGCTCACGACTGGCGGCGGGCCAGTCCCCGAAGTAAGGCTGGACGGGCGAGAGAACGCCCGGGCTACAACATTGCGGCCCCGCCTCGGAGAGTCACGGCGACGGAAGGGAGGCGCTGCCGTGGCAGTGGATACTCGGTGCACGCCTGGGACCCCCAGACTCCCGTTTTGGCCCTGGAGACGACCCTTAGCGGGTAGTGAAGTCTCACCGCAAACAGAGGGAGGCAAGCGGTGTGTTTGCTGACCGGACACGGAGAGAACCTGACGGACTGACCAGGCCCGGGCGCTGGTGAGCCCCAGAGATTGGAGGGAGGCTCGTCATAACAATAGCGCATAAGACGTGGCTCCCCTCTAACCGCAGGCAGCAGTGACAGAGACCCAGGGGGCGCTGCCACAAGAAGAGCGCTGATTCGTGTCCTCGATCCTTCTCTGCCTTCCACGCACCATCATTAGTGGCACGGAGGGGGGACCTCCTCTCTTTCCACCCCCCTCACACACCGGCCGAACTCAGGTGGGCGGGAGCCCTCTGGGGCCAAATTCTCCCACTTGCACACAGGTGAAGAGCTACGATCAACGCCACTGCGCCCCACCGAACAAAAACGGTACAGGGGCCAAGTCAGAACGAGCCAAGATGTCGGGCACGAGGGGCCCCAAGGTAACCCAGCAGAACAAATTGGACCTCTATGCGCTATCGAAAGCGGCACTCCATGACCAGCAAACCAAGGATAAATCGATGGGGGGTGCGAAGGGAGACCTCCCTGAACTCACTCTTAAAGACGCAATGGAGGCAATCACCGGGGTCAGAACATCTCTGGAGCAGAGGATGGATACCATCACCTCAGAAGTGACGCTCATTAGGGCAGACCTCACCAAAATTGGCGAAAAAGTCAAGCCAATGGAGATTGCCACAGCAAGTTTAGTTGATGACATCTCACACTTCAAAACGAAATTCAAGAACTACAAGCCTTTCGAAAATTCGCTGAAGGTAAACTGGACGATTATGGGGGGCGCACCAGGCGCAACTACATACGTATTATTGGAGTGCCCGAAAAGGCGGAGGGGCGGGCCATGGATCTCTTCGTAGAAGACCTTATACTCAACCATCTACAACCTAAAGGCCTGTCGAAGTTCTATGTAATTGAACGGGCTCACAGAGTTCCGGTGGGACGGCCGAAGCCGGGGGACCTCCCCGCCCAATACTGGCCAGAGTACTCAACTTTCGGGACAGGGATGCAATACTGCAAAACGCCAGAGTGGCCCCGCCACTTCGATACGAGAATGCAGAGATCGCCTTCTTCCTGGATTTCACACAAGCCGTGCAGAAACAAAGACAATCTTTCCTCGCCATCAAAAAGACACTCAGGGAAAGAGGAATAAAATACGCAATGCTGTTCCCGGCCCGGCTCCGGGTGGAGGCTGATGGCAAAGTTTGGTTCTTTGACCACCCCGAAGCAGCTGCTGATTGGTTGGAAGGTTGGAGAGGGGCTAAAGAACACAATTCCCACTGAGAGCGTGCAAAATTCGAGCCCCAAACTGAGGTACTATCCCGCTCCAGAAATACACTGAAACTCTTTCCCCACGAACTCTGTCTGAGTCAGTGAGAGGGACAGGCATTTAGAAAAAAGGACAAGCACTGGCCTGATGGGTTGACTTACAGTCCACATGAATAAGAATACTGTGACCCGGCCCTTCTCGGGGTGTTACAATGAATTGGGTGCAGTGGGAGGGACGGAGTGACGGAGCGCCACATCCCTCTATTTTCTACTCTTAGTTCACCAGTTGTGCGACAGGCACTCTGCATAGTTGAATCAATGGCCAGTTCTGAGCCCAGAGTGCAGGGGAGCAGGGAGGGGGCAGTTGGGTTAGGGATTTAAGATATTTTCATGTTTTTGCTGAATCGACAAGGTATATCTGCACATTTCAAGGGGATTGCACGATTAGCACAGGTTTTCATGAGTACGCACTGGGATAAAAGTTTTAAGATACTGAGTTGGAACGCCAATGGGCTGGGAGATAAGGTTAAACATTGCATAGTCCTACAACATATTAGACGACACGCCCCAGATATTATAAAGCTCCAAGAAACACACTTGATGGGTAACTCCTGTAAAGCATTAAACAGATGGGGCTACAAACTAGTGGCCCACTCGGGCTTCACCACCGGCTCAAGGGGAGTTGGCATTATGCTTAGGAACTCCTTTCCCCTTTCCATTCAATCCACCTGGTCGGATGACTGGGGCAGATACACAGCAATCATGGGACAGTGGGAGGGGAGCACGCTAATGCTTATGTCAGTCTATGTGCCGCCCGGCCTCCAGAGCTGTACGTTTAAGGATCTGGGCTCAATATTGCTCTCGCTCCCGGAAGGACTCCTAGTGGTGGGAGGAGACTTTAACTCAGTAGGGTCGGGCACTCTAGACTGTCACCCACCTCGCGAGCTTGGCCCCTCGTACCGATGGCTACCAGACTTTCCGGAAGCCTTGGGGCTCACGGAGGCATGGAGAGCATACCATCCGGACAGTATCCAACATACCTTCCACTCAGGGGCACATAACAGTCTATCCCGTATAGACTATCTCCTCGTCCCAGCATCTCAAATCGCAAATGTCCAGGATTGCTCCTATCAATCCATGGTACCTACGTAACCCAGTGGTCCGAAAAGCACTAGTCCAAGCCATAGACCACTACTTTCAGGACAACGAGGGGTCGGTAGAATCCCCCCAGATCCTATGGGAAGCATTTAAGTCAGTCATAAGGGGACAAGCACTCTCCCTAATAGCCGGGGTACGGAAAGAGAAACTGAAGGAGCTGGTTGATGCGGAAAACGAAGTCCTCCGGCTGGAGGAAGAACTAGGTGAGGAGGTTACTCAGGAGAAAATACATACCTTACAACTTAAAAGAGATGACTATAAAGCAATAGCCACTGACAGGGCCAAAGCACTAGGGAGAGAAAAAGAAGGTAGGGTGTATGACCTGGGGGACAAGGCTGGGAAGCTAATCGCATGGTTAGACAAGAAAGAGATGGCAAGCAGGCCAGTGCCAGAGCTGTGAAACGAGGTAGGCGAGGCAATCACTGATCCCCAAGACATTGTCAATGAGTTTGCTACCCACTATAGCGTAACATATCTCACGAGCACACCTTACACCGAAGATGATTCTCTGGCGCTGCTCGGAGATATAACACTTCCTACCCTATCATCAGAGGACATGAGCTCACTGGAGAGCGACTTCACCAACGATGAAATAGCACAAGCGATTAGGAGTCTCCAATCGGGTAAGGCCCTGGGTCCTAACGGCCTACCTATAGAGCTTTACAAACTAAGACCTGATAATCTGGCCCGCACCTGTGTGCCATGTTTGAGGAGAGCAAGAGACTAGGGACGCTGCCGCTGGACCAGAGGATAGCAACACTGGTCACCATCCACAAGGAGGGAAAACCAAAGAACGATTGTTCCTCCTATAGGCCCATCTCCCTACTCAATGCAGAGCCCAAAATACTAGCCAAACTACTAGCAAACCGACTGGTCCAAGTAATAAGCGGGTTGGTACATCCTGACCAGTCGGGCTTTATGCCCAACCGAAATATTGCACTAAATTTACGTAGAGTGCACGGAGTGATGGGGAGAATAGCCACAATCCAGGAGGCAGCGATAATAGTCTCATTGGATGCCGCCATGGCAGTTGACACCATCGAATAGCCGTACCTTTTCGCAGTTCTAACGAAAATGGGGTTTGGACCTGGTTTTATCCAATGGGTCAGACTCCTCTACTAGGAACCCCTGGCTCAAGTAGTAGTTAATAACAAAAAATCTGTAACGTTTGCGCTCAGCCGTGGGACCCGCCAGGGCTGCCCACTGTCCCCCCTCCTCTTTGCTCTCGCTCTGGAACCGCTGGAGGCATGGATTCGAAGGGACCCCGTGATACAAGGACTGAGATGGTCGGCAACATGGGAGGATCGTATCTCCTTGTATGCAGACGACATTCTCCTGTTCTTGGCCTCTCCAAAAGCATCACTTGGAAGGGTCCTAGACATCTTTGCAACTTTTGGCAGATACTCTGGGTACTCAATAAATTGGAGTAAGTCCCTCTTATACGTCCTCAGCGGAGTTCCGCCTCCCCCACCCAGGGGCTGCCCTATACAAATAACTACAGTGGGCTTTAAATATCTAGGTATTTTTATCACATCAAACCACAAACTCCGATTTGAACGCAACCTGCACCCACCCCTACAAAGACTGAAGCGAGATATAATAAGCTGGAGAGCACATCCACTCTCGCTGTTGGGCAGAGCAGAGCTTCTCAAAATGATGTCACTACCCCGTTTCCTCTACGCGCTGCAGAACTCCCCGAATTTAGTTCCTGCACGATATTTCAAGGAGATAGAGGGCCTGCAGAGAGACCTGCTGTGGAATGGGAGACCCCGTATAGCATTGACTAAACTTGCCCTAAATTGGTACGACGAAGGGATTAGTCTTCCAGATCTCAAAAAATATTATTGGGCTGCCCACCTAGCCGCCGTCAACCATGGCACTTACCGTTGCGCTGATGACCCGGGGTACGCCATGGATAGGTGGCTATTGCCGGAAGGGAACTATAACAGGGCATTATACTCTAGACCCCAGCGACTCCCCTGACAGGGCCGACTAAGCACTCAGTCCAAATATGGCACGCAGCGACCAGAAGCCTGGGGTGGGAGCAGAAACTTACATTGGCGACTCCCCTGTGGGATTCCGAAACACTGGGCAACCTGAGGACCTCGAAAGGGTTCGACAATTTGGGATCCCTAATTGGGATCTCGAAAATAGGGGACCTATGGGTGAAAGGCGATATGATAACGTTTGCCTCACTGCAACAAGAATACGAGCTAGCCAACTCAGAGTACTTTAGGTACCTGCAAGTTCATCACGCACTACAGACACACCTGCAAAAAGGTTCCTCCCCCCCAGAATCCTCGCCCCTCGAGGACAGGCTGCTGGACGGCTACCTACCAAAGAAAGCTATATCCCTGACCTATAAAAAATTGATCAATAATACCCTTGACCCCCTCCAGCAAACAAGAGAAAAATGGGAGAGAGACGGCCTAGAACTAGATGACGAGGAGTGGCAGGAGGCGGTAGCCTCCCCAAGGGAAGTAGCAATCTCTGCCAGATTGGGGCTCGTCCAACTCAAAATACTGCATGGAGTATACATCACGGGGCCTTGTCTGGTCCGAATGGGTAGGACGGAGACGGGAGAGTGTAGATGGCAATGCGGCCCAGAGGGCACTTTCATGCATATCTTATAGGAATGTGAATGCATTCAGCAGTACTGGCGCAAAATACATGATATCCTGAGTGAAGTACTTACACTTGCTATTCACCCTGAAGCTAAAAGGTGCCTTCTGAATGTATGGGAGCCTACGGATCTAAACAGCAAAGTCAAGATATGAGTCCCCCTAGGCCTAATGGTAGCAAAGCGAAACTTTGCGCAATTGTGGGGGGGGCCACACTATCACCCAGAATAGAGGCGTGGAAGACAGACATGGACTGGTGTATGTTCAGGGAAAAAACGGTATATGTAGCACAGGGATGCCCCAAAAAGTGGTCTTCCATTTGGAATAATTGGAATGCTTACCGAGGAAATATCTGTAACCCCCCGAAGGTCCTCCTTATTGATGATCCACCCTCACCATAAATGCTGTATCCTAACACAAACTACTATTCTGCAAATGTTAAAACTGTGATTATTAAGGTGATTTTGACGTAATTCCTCTCAAATGTAAACTGAATTATTGATTCGTTATGTTTAATAAAAAGAACTGTTTAAAAAAAATAGAGGTGTACGATAGGGTTGTGTCCTTGCCCCCTTCCTATTCACCCCTTATATTTGCCATCTTAAGAGGGTGTTGGTGGAAAGGTGCAAGGACATGCCTCAGTTTGCCAATTGTACAGTCTCCGCATTGCTTTATGTGGACGATGCTGTCCTTATGGGCTAAACACCGGTAGCTCTGCAACTGGTATTAGATAATTTTGCTTCATTTATGGGAGACTTGGACCTCAAAGTCAATCTGGGTAAAACATTTACTATGTGTTGTGAGTCCAGTACAATAAATTCCCATAGATTTTATCTGACCAACGTGACTCCTAAGCAAACTGTTAACTTTTCCTATTATAGGGCAAACTTTGATGAGAAAAGCAGGTGTAAAGAGCATATAAACAGCAGGCATGATAAATTTATGAGGGCAAAAATATTACTTTTTGGATTTGCTTCCAAATTAGACCTTAAACACTAAACACAAAGATTGCCTTTTACTGGGCAAAGTGTGTTTTAGTACCTACATATTGAGCAGGCATTTTGGGGGCACGGTAAGGCCTCTTTGCTTCAGATCGCTGAAGACTCCTGCCTCAGGAGAATGGTGTCACTACCTAAGAGTATAGGGTCATTCTTGTGCCATTGAGAGATAGGTTTCCAGTATATAGACGCCCTTATAAAACTTTGTCCGCTTTAACCCCTTAACTATGGGCCTTTTCCCCCCCAGTGCTGAGCCCTTTTTTGGCTATTTGTAGTAGTTCGCGATTAGGCCTCTGTAACTTTTTGACCACATAAGGTATCCATGCCAAATTTGCGTCCTTGTCTTCCAACATCATGGGGATTCTAAAGGTACCCAGGGTTTGTGGATTCCCCTGGAGGGGTCCCAGATTTTAGCCAAAATACAGCTAAATTTTGGTTTTTTGGGAAAAATGGGAAAAAAGTCCCGCATATGAAAGCGTCTGGGTTTTTCCCTGCAAATGGTATCAAAAAAGGGTTTGTGGGGCTGAAATCTCCATTTTCCCAGCTTTTAGGGAATTACATACTTTTGTCAGAAAACTAAAACATTTTACACAGTTTTGGCATTTTTCTGGGACATAGCCTATTTTGCTATTTTTTGTGCTTTCAACCTCCTTCCAGTTAATGGTAGAAATGAGTATGAAAGCAATAATGGATCCTGGAAATCTATACATTTTAGAAAAGTAGACAAAATGCTGAATTCAGCAAGGGGTCATTTGTGTAAATCCATCAAGGTTTCTTTATAGAAACTAACAGTTAAATATAGGTAAAATGGAAAATTAGTTGAAAAAACAGCCTTTTGTGTCAACGTTTTCACCTGTAACTTCTTCTAATTATGACTGCTATTTAAAAGCAATATACCGTTACATCCACTGGACCTTACTGGTTGTGGGGATATATAGGACTTGTAGGTTCACCAAGAACCCGACGAACCCAGAGCCAAAAACTGAGCAACGTCTTGCAATGGTTTTTTATTATGTACCGGGTATATAGCAATTATTCTGGGAAAATGTATACATGGAATATTCGGTATGAAAGACTCCTAAGTATTTCTGAAATGGGAACACAATATAGAGTTTAGAAACAGTAGATATTTGCACATTTCTGAAATTGGTAATACTCATACTAGCATGAGAATTATAGGTCATTTTTCAAAATAACTTCTTTTTTACACATTGTCTTTCATTTGGAAGGCAGAAATGCATCGAAAGTCAATAGGTAATAACAGTTGCTTTATAAATCTGAATTACCGTAAGTGTCCAGATAAAAATGGTACCTCACTTGTGTGGGTAGGCATAGTGCCCACGACAGGAAACGGCTCAAAACGAAACGTGAACACACCACATTTTCACAATGAAAAATTACCCTTTTTTTGCAAAGTGCCTAGCTGTAGTTTTTGAACCCTTGCTCTGCCGGCACCCAGGGAAACCTAGCAAACCTATACATTTTTGAAAACTAGACACCCAGGGGAATCCAGGATGGGGTGACTTAACTGGCTTTCACCAGGTTCTGTTACCCAGAATCCCTTGCAAACCTAAAAAATTGTCAAAAAAAACACATTTTCCTCACATTTCTGTGGTGGAAAGTTCTGGAATCTGCATAGATCCACAAATTTCCACCCACCCCGCGTTCCCCAAAGTCTTCCGAGTAAAATGGTACCTCACTTGTGTGGGTAGGCATAGTGCCTACGACAGGAAATGGCACAAAACGCAACGTGGACACACCCCAATTTCACAGTGAAAAATGACCCTTTTTTGGCAAAGTGCCTAGCTGTAGTTTTTGAACCCTGGCTCTGCCGGCATCTAGGAAACCTAGCAAACCTATACGTTTTTGAAAACTAGACACCCAGGGAATCCAGGATGGGGTGACTTGACTGCTTCTCACCAGGTTCTGCTACCCAGAATCCCTTGCAAACCTAAAAAATGGTTAAAAAAAACACATTTTCCCTACATTTGTGTGGTGGAAAGTTCTGGAATCTGCGTGGATACACAAATTTCAACCCACCCTGCGTTCCCCAAAGTCTTCCGAGAAAAATGGTACCTCACTTGTGTGGGTAGGCCTAGAGCCTGCGACAGGAAATGGCACAAAACGCAACGTGGACACACCCCAATTTCACAGTGAAAAATTACCCTTTTTTGGCAAAGTGCCTAGCTGTAGTTATTGAATCCTAGCTCTGCCTGCATCTAGGGAAACCTAGCAAACCTATACATTTTTGAAAACTAGACACCCAGGGGAATCCAGGATGGGGTGACTTTACTGCCTCTCACCCGTTCTGTTACCCAGAATCCCTTGCAAACCTAAAAAATTGTCCAAAAAAAACAAATTTTCCTCAGATTTCTGTGGTGGAAAGTCCTGGAATCTGCGTGGATCCACAAATTTCTACCCACCCCGCGTTCCCCAAAGTATTCCGAGAAAAATGGTACCTCACTTGTGTGGGTAGGCCTAGAGCCCGCGACAGGAAATCGCGCAAAACGCAACGTGGACACACCCCAATTTCACATTGAAAAATGACCCTTTTTTGGCAAAGTGCCTAGCTGTAGTTTTTGAATCCTAGCTCTGCCTGCATCTAGGGAAACCTAGCAAACCTATATATTTTTGAAAACTAGACACCCAGGGGAATCCAGGATGCGGTGACTTTACTGCCTCTCACCAGGTTATGTTACCCAGAATCCCTTGCAAACCTAAACAATTGTCAAACAAAACACATTTTCCTCACATTTCTGTGGTGGAAAGTCCTGAAATCTGCGTGGATCCACAAATTTCTACCCACCCCGCGTTCCCCAACGTCTTCCGAGAAAAATGGTACCTCACTTGTGTGGGTAGGCCTAGAGCCTGCGACAGGAAATGGCGCAAAACGCAACGTGGACACACCCCAATTTCACAGTGAAAAATGCCCCTTTTTTGGCAAAGTGCCTAGCTGTAGTTTTTGAATCCTAGCTCTGCCTGCATCTAGGGAAACCTAGCAAACCTATATATTTTTGAAAACTAGACACCCAGGGGAATCCAGGATGGGGTGACTTTACTGCCTCTCACCAGGTTCTGTTACCCAGAATCCCTTGCAAACCTAAACAATTGTCAAAAAAAACACATTTTCCTCACATTTCTGTGGTGGAAAGTCCTGGAATCTGCGTGGATCCACAAATTTCTACCCACCTCGCGTTCCCCAAAGTGTTCCGAGAAAATTGGTACCTCACTTGTGTGGGTAGGCCTAGTGTCCGCGTCAGGAAACGGCGCAAAACGCAACGTGGACACACCTCAATTTCACTGTGAAAAATGACCCTTATTTGGCAAAGTGCCTAGCTGTAGTTTTTGAACCCTAGCTCTGCCTGCATCTAGGGAAGCCTAGCAAACCTATATATTTTTGAAAACTAGACACCCAGGGGAATCCAGGATGGGGTGACTTGGCTGGCTCTCACCAGGTTATGCTACCCAGAATCCCTTGCAAACCTAAAATATTGTAAAAAAAACTAATTTTCCTCACATTTCTGTGGTGGAAAGTTCTGGAATCTGCGTGGATCCACAAAATTCCACCCACCCCGCGTTCCCCAAAGTCTTCCGATAAAAATGGTACCTCACTTTTGTGGGAGGCCCAAGTACCCGCGACAGGAAACGGCCCAAAACGCAACGTGGACACATCACATTTTCACAGTGAAAACGGACCCTTTTTCAACAAAGTGCCTAGCTGTAGATTTTGAACCATAGCTCTGCCGGCACCTAGGGAAACCTAGGAAACCTATACATTTTTGAAAACTAGACACCCAGGGGACTCCAGGATGGGGTGACTTGGCTGGCTCTCACCAGGTTATGCTACCCAGAATCCCTTGCAAACCTAAAATATTGTTAAAAAACACATTTTCCTCACATTTCTGTGGTGGAAAGTCCTGAAATCTGCGTGGATCCACAAATTTCTACCCACCCCGCGTTCCCCAAAGTCTTCCGAGAAAAATGGTACCTCACTTGTGTGGGTAGGCCTAGTGTCCGCGTCAGGAAACGGAGCAAACGCAACGTGGACACACCTCAATTTCACTGTGAAAAATGACCCTTATTTGGCTAAGTGCCTAGCTGTAGTTTTGGAACCCTAGCTCTGCCAGCACCTAGGTAAACCTAGCAAACCTATACATTTTTGAAAACTAGACACCCAGGGGAATCCAGGATGGGGTGACTTGGCTGGCTCTCACCAGGTTATGCTACCCAGAATCCCTTGCAAACCTAAAATATTGTAAAAAAAACCACACATTTTCCTCACATTTCTATGGTGGAAAGTTCTGGAATCTGCGTGGATCCACAAAATTCCACGCACCCCGCATTCCCCAACGTCTTCCGATAAAAATGGTACCTCACTTGTGTGGGAGGCCTAAGTACCCGTGACAGGCTAGGGCCCAAAACATATTGAGGTGACATTAAAATTGCCTATCACAAAACAACCTGGTTTTGCAAGGGGGGTCACCTCGGTTTTTGGCCCTGTGCTCGGCGGCCAGCTAGGGAAACCTATCAAACCCACACATTTCTGAAAACTAGACACCCAGGTGGTTCCATGGAGGTATGGCTTGCGTGGATCCCCAACGTTTTCTTACCCAGAATCCCTGCAAACCTCACATTTTGCTGAAAAAATCACTTTTTCCACACATTTTTGTGTGGGAAAGTTGTGGCATCGCTGGGCAGACATGCATTTCCTACCACCCAGTGTTCCCCAAGGTCTCCCGTTAAAAATGGTACCTCACTCGAGTGGGAGGCCCAAGTACCCGCGACAGGCTAGGGCCCAAAACGTATTGAGGTGGCATTAAAATTGCCTATCACAAAACAACCTGGTTTTGCAAGGGATCACCTCGGTTTTGGCTCCGTGCTCGGCGGCCACCTAGGAAACCTATCAAACCCACACATTTCTGAAAACTAGACACCCGGGGGTTCCAGGGAGGCATGGCTTGCGTGGATCCCAACGTTTCTCTACTCCAGAATCCCCTGCAAACCTCGAATTTAGCTGAAAAAATCACTTTTTCCACACATTTTTGTGTGGAGTGTAGCATCGCCGGGCAGACACGCATTTCCTACACCCAGCGTTCCTCAAGGTCTCCCGATAAAAATGGTACCTCACTCGTGTGGGAGGCCCAAGTACTCGCGACAGGCTAGGGCCCAAAACATATTGAGGTGACATTAAGTTGCCTATCACAAAACAACCTGGTTTTGCAAGGGGTCACCTCGGTTTTGGCCTCGTGCTCGGCGGCCAGCTAGGAAACCTATCAAACCCCACATTTCTGAAAACTAGACACCTGGGGGTTTCAGGGAGGTATGGCTTGCGTGGATCCCCCAACGTTTTCTTCCAGAATCCCCTGCAAACCTCAAATTTAGCTGACAAAATCACTTTTTCCACATTTTTGTGTGGGAAAGTTGTGGCATCGCTGGTCAGACACGCATTTCCTACCACCCAGTGTTCCTCAAGGTCTCCCAATAAAATGGTACCTCACTCGTGTGGGAGGCCCAAGTACCAGCGACAGGCTAGGGCCCAAACGTATTGAGGTGACATTAAAATTGCCTATCACAAAACAACCTGGTTTTGCAAGGGTTCACCTCGGTTTTGGCCCCGTGCTCGGCAGCCAGCTAGGAAACCTATCAAACCCACACATTTCTGAAAACTAGACACCCGGGGGTTTCAGGCAGGTATGGCTGTGGATCCCCCAACGTTTTCTTACCAGAATCTCCTGCAAACCTCAATTTAGCTGAAAAAATCACTTTTTCCACACATTTTTGTGTGGAAAGTTGTGGCATCGCCGGGCAGACACGCATTTCTACCACCCAGTGTTCCCCAAGGTCTCCCAATAAAATGGTACCTCACTCGTGTGGGAGGCCCAAGTACCCGCGACAGGCTAGGGCCCAAAACCTATTGAGGTGACATTAAAATTGCCTATCTCAAAACAACCTGGTTTTGAAAGGGGGTCACCTCGGTTTTGGCCCGTGCTCGGCGGCCAGCTAGAAACCTATCAAACCCACACATTTCTGAAAACTAGACACCCGGGGGTTTCAGGGAGGTATGGCTTGCATGGATCCCCCAACGTTTTCTTGCCCAGAATCCTCTGCAAACCTCGAATTTAGCTGAAAAATCACTTTTCCCACACATTTTGTGTGGGAAAGTTGTGGCATCGCCCGGCAGATCATGCATTTCCTACCACCCAGTGTTCCCAAGGTCTCCCGATAAAAATGGTGCCTCACTCGTGTGGGAGGCTCAAGTACCCGTGACAGGCAAGGGCCAAAAACGTATTGAGGCAACATCAAAATTGCCTATCACAAAATGTTTTGGGCCCTAGCCTGTCGCGGGTACTTGGGCCTCCCACACGAGTGAGGTACCATTTTTATCGGGAGACCTTGGGGAACACTGGGTGGTAGGAAATGCGTGTCTGCCCGGCGATGCCACAACTTTCCCACACAAACATGTGTGGAAAAAGTGATTTTTTCAGCTAAATTCGAGGTTTGCAGAGGATTCTGGGTAAGAAAACGTTGGGGGATCCACGCAAGCCATACCTCCCTGAAACCCCCCGGGTGTCTAGTTTTCAGAAATGTGTGGGTTTGATAGGTTTCCCTAGCTGGCCGCCGAGCACGGGGCCAAAAACCCAGGTGACCCCCCTTGCAAAACCAGGTTGTTTTGAGATAGGCAATTTTAATGTCACCTCAATAAGTTTTGGGCCCTAGCCTGTCGCGGGTACTTGGGCCTCCCACACGAGTGAGGTACCATTTTTATCGGGAGACCTTGGGGAACGCTGGGTGGTAGGAAATGCGTGTCTGCCCGGCGATGCCACAACTTTCCCACACAAAAATGTGTGGAAAAAGTGATTTTTTCAGCTAAATTCGAGGTTTGCAGGGGATTCTGGGTAGGAATACGTTGGGGGATCCACGCAAGCCATACCTCTCTGGAACCCCCCGGGTGTCTAGTTTTCAGAAATGTGTGGGTTTGATAGGTTTCCCTAGCTGGCCGCTGAGCACGGGGCCAAAAACCGAGGTGACCCCCTTAGCAAAACCAGGTTGTTTTGTGATAGGCAATTTTAATGTCACCTCAATACGTTTTGGGCCCTAGCCTGTCGCGGGTACTTGGGCCTCCCACACGAGTGAGGTACCATTTTTATCGGGAGACCTTGGGGAACGCTGGGTGGTAGGAAATGCGTGTCTGCCCGGCGATGCTACAACTTTCCCACACAACAATGTGTGGAAAAAGTGATTTTTCAGCTAAATTCGAGGTTTGCAGGGGATTCTGGGTAGGAAAACGTTGGGGATCCACGCAAGCCATACCTCCCTGGAACCGCCCGTGTGTCTAGTTTTCAGAAATGTGTGGGTTTGATAGGTTTCCCTAGCTGGCCACCGAGCACGGAGCCAAAACCGAGGTGGACCTCTGCAAAACCAGGTTGTTTTGTGATAGGTAATTTTAATGTCACATCAATACGTTTTGGGCCCTAGCCTGTCGCAGGTACTTGGGCCTCCCACACGAGTGAGGTACCATTTTTATAGGGAGACCTTGGGGAACACTGCGTGGTAGGAAATGCATGTCTGCCCGGCGATGCCACAACTTTCCCACACAAAAATGTGTGGAAATAGTGATTTTTTCAGCTAAATTCGAGGTTTGCAGGGGATTCTGGGTAGGAAAACGTTGGGGGATCCACGCAAGCCATACCTCCCTGGAACCCCCCGGGTGTCTAGTTTTTAGAAATGTGTGGGTTTGGTAGGCTTCCCTAGCTGGCCGCCGAGCACGAGGCCAAAAACCAAGGTGACCCCTTCACAAAACCAGGTTGTTTTGTGATAGGCAATTTTAATGTCGCCTCAATACCTTTTGGGCCCTAGCCTGTCGCGGGTACTTGGGCCTCCCACCACGAGTGAGGCACCATTTTCATCGGGAGACCTTGGGGAATGCTGGGTGGTAGGAAATGCGTGTCTGCCCAGCGATGCCACAACTTTCCCACACAAAAATGTGTGGAAAAGTGATTTTTCAGCTAAATTCGAGGTTTGCAGGGGATTCTGGGTAAGAAAACGTTGTGGGATCCATGCAAGCCATACCTCCCTGGAACTCCCCGGGTGTCTAGTTTTCAGAAATGTGTGGGTTTGGTAGATTCCCTTAGCTGGCCGCCGAGCACGGGGCCAAAAACCAAGGTGACCCCTCTCACAAGACCAGGTTGTTTTGTGATAGGCAATTTTAATGTCGCCTCAATACCTTTTGGGCCCTAGCCTGTCGCGGGTACTTGGGCCTCCCACACGAGTGAGGCACCATTTTTATCGGGAGACCTTGGGGAACGCTGGGTGGTAGGAAATGTGTGTCTGCCCAGCGATGCCACAACTTTCCCACACAAAAATGTGTGGAAAAAGTGATTTTTTCAGCTAAATTCGAGGTTTGCAGGGGATTCTGGGTAAGAAAACGTTGGGGGATCCACGCAAGCCATACCTCCCTGGAACCACCGGGTGTCTAGTTTTCAGAAATGTGTGGGTTTGATAGGTTTCCCTAGCTGGCCGCCGAGCACGGGGCCAAAAACCAAGGTGACCCCTCTCACAAAACCAGGTTGTTTTGTGATAGGCAATTTTAATGTCGCCTCAATACCTTTTGGGCCCTAGCCTGTCGCGGGCACTTGGGCCTCCCACACGAGTGAGGCACCATTTTTATCGGGAGACCTTGGGGAACGCTGGGTGGTAGGAAATGCGTGTCTGCCTGGCGATGCCACAACTTTCCCACACAAAAATGTGTGGAAAAAGTGATTTTTTCAGCTAAATTCGAGGTTTGCAGGGGATTCTGGGTAAGAAAACGTTGGGGGATCCACTCAGCCATACCTCCCTGGAACCCCCGGGTGTCTAGTTTTCAGAAATGTGTGGGTTTGATAGGTTTCCCTAGCTGGCCGCCGAGCACGTCTGCTCGGCGGCCAGCTAGGGAAACCTATCAAACCCACACAAACCGAGCCAAAAACCGAGGTGACCCCCCTTGCAAAACCAGGTTGTTTTGTGATAGGCAATTTTAATGTCACCTCAATACGTTTTGGGCCCTAGCCTGTCGCGGGTACTTGGGCCTCCCACACGAGTGAGGTACCATTTTTATCGGGAGACCTTGGGGAACACTGGGTGGTAGGAAATGCATGTCTGCCCGGCGATGCCACAACTTTCCCACACAAAAATGTGTGGAAATAGTGATTTTTTCAACAAAATATGAGGCTAGCAGGGCATGTTGGGTAAAAAAACAGTGAGAACCACGCAAGTCATTCACCCTTGTACTTCCCCCTTTGTCTACTACTCAAAAATGTAAAGGTTTGCCTAGGTGACGACTGAGCTAGGGCAGAAAGTCCCCTGCTACCCATTGTGAAAAAAAAATATCTTACAAAAGGCCATTAAACCGACACAAATATAAATCTAACACTCATTTGATAAAGCTAATCCACCACTTACACAGGTTGGTTTTAGCACCTCCAGAAACGCTGGCTTCAAAGCACAAATACTTATCAAAGTATATAAATATTGAAGCCAAGCCTTCTGAAGGGGAGCCATAAAGCCACATCACGGCACCAACCACTTTGTGGTCCATTCACACGCCATTCACACACCACACACAAGACTTCCGTACCACCAGCCACGGGCCCAAACAACCATATCACTTGCACTCACACAAACATACTGCCGCCATGCAAGGGCCCATCACATTCATATGCCACAAGACATAATGACTTTGGCTATATTCTACCACCTGTCAAGTCTCCACCTCCTTCTTCCAGAACGTTACCGAACTCATGCCCAGTGAACCTATACTAATGACTTCCATGACAGCCACATGAGGCTCAGGAAGACATGTCTTTCATGCACCTTTAGTGCACTCACTATGCTAAATCCAACTCCTTCCAGTTTGTGGATGCAAGTTGGGGGTGCTCGAGTATGCCGCAAAAACATTTCTCGAGCTGAGCAAGCATATCTACCTTTGAAACTAAGGCAAACATGCTGGAAATTTTCAAAAGATAACATCATAAACTATGAACGGATGAATGTGAAACAAGGGTAGTCCGTGACAACGTAGCATATGTCCAATCCACCGTTATGTGCAGTGACTGTAATGCACTTATCATACAGCAAACTGACCATCTACTAAGTTCTAACGGAGGATGAACATGGCAAGCAGCATTGACCCATAAGTACTACAGTAAATTCAGTGTGAGTGTGGCAGCAATGGATTTGAATCCATGGGTGAAGAAGAAGTCAGGACGTGTATCTATACTACCTTTACTATCTGCCTTCTACCTTTGCAATATTCCTCGGAAAGCGTACCTACCGTAAGCTGTTCTAACCCGTTCGTGTGTCTGTCCTCAGAGTCCTGACTAACCCTGTCCAATTGTCAAGAGACCCTATACTAATGCCTTTCATCTCTAGCTACTTGAAGCTTGAGTGAACATTTCTGTCACGAGCTATCAATGCTCTCACAATGCTCTATCCAACTCCTTCCAGTTTGTGGATGCAAGTTGGGGGTGCCCGAGTATGCCGCAAAAACATTTCTCGAGCTGAGCAAGCATATCTACCTTTGAAACTAAGGCAAACATGCTGGAAATTTTCAAAAACTTCCTAAAGAGAACATCATAAACTACGAAGAACGGTTGAATGTGAAACACGGGTACTCCATGACAACGTGGCATATGTTCTGTCCACCAGTATGTGCAGCGTGGGGACTATAATGCACTTGTCAATTGGCGAACAGAACAACTACCACATTCTGAAAGCAGATAAAGGTGTTGAGAAGTCCATGATTTCATGAAGTAGAGGAAGAAATATCCTGCAGCTGCTTGCGTAGTGAAGGAGTGGCCCACAGACAGTAGGTATCCATTCACACCAATTGAAAGGTTAACCTATTGGCAGCTCCACCTCAGTCACTTTCCCAGTATTTTGCTTTAGTGTGATACAACATAAAGCAAGTAGGAAAACAGAAGGCAGGCTTACTTGGGCACTGGGGACAGTAAACACGAGTCTCCTGCCTCTTTCCCTGCATCGAGCACACTTTACAACGACGTACATGGTCGCTCCTTTTGGGTGTTGCAGGAATTTTATCTGCAAAGTGTCGCTCCTGCAGCCTTGCCACGTCCTCCAGAACACATGAAGTGGAGGCTTCTGCTTCTGTAGCAGTAAGACTTTCAATCACAGACAACTGAAAGTCAAGGAAAGACATGAGTCTTCCTGTGGTGGTCTCACGAGAAACAACATACGCATTGTATATTGCCATCTGGATAAGGTGCATAAACAGTTTCTTATACCAAGTGCGAGTTTTACGACTCGCATTGTATGGCTGAAGAACCTGGTCATTCTTGTCCACTCCGCCCATGTATTTGTTGTAATCAAGTATACAGGTGGGCTTGTGGACTTCGGCCATCTGACCCCAAACCGTGACAGGGGAAGTGCACTCAGCATGAATTGTAGTGAGCATGTACACATCACGCCTATCTGAGAACTTAACTGCGAGCAGTTCGTTGGAACGCAACACAGTGCACTGGGATTTCTGGAGCTTGTTGCAAACAAGCTCCTGCGGGAATCCTTTGCGGCGACAACGAATTGTACCGCAAGCCACGGTGCCAGCTTTATAGAGCTCACTGAACAGCTCTACTCCTGTATATAAATTGTCCACATAAAGTTTATAACCTTTGTGAAGAAGTGGCTGGACAAGCTCCCATACATTCTTTCCTGTGACCCCTAGCATGGGAAGGCAACCTACAGGGTTAAGAGTTGTGTCCTTCCCTGTATACACTCTCAAGCTGTACACATAGCCAGTCGAGCTCTCACACAACAAGTACAGCTTGATGCCATAGCGAGCACGTTTGCTCGGAATGTACTGCCTAAACAGCAGCCGCCCTTTATACAAGATCAAGGACTCATCAATGGCTATATTCTTTCCAGGAGTATAAACCTCTGGAAACCTGGCAGACAAATGTTCCACGACAGGCCGAATTTTGAACAACCTGTCATAGTCTGGATGGTCCCGGGGCAATGCAGCAGAGTTGTCATTGAAATGCAGCATGCGCTGCAATAGCAAAAAACGATCTCTGTTCATGTATGGTGCGAAGATGGGGCTTAACCAAACCGTGCGAGTAGACCAGTAGGATAGCAAGGTTGGTTTATGCACTATCCCCATTTTAAGCGTGAGGCCCAAAAATATCTTCAACTCCCCTAGAGAAGTGGGAGTCCACTTGCGCGCCCTAGAATGAGGCCCAAGAGTGCCTCCTTGCTCCCTCACAAATTGTTCGGCACGCAAATTTGTTTGCTGCACAATTTCATCTAGGAAGTCAACACCAAAAAGAGATGGAAGTAGTCAATTGGCAAAAAATTTGCTGTATCTACTTTACATCCAGCGTCACCAGTGAAAGGCGGAATTTGGGGCTGAACTAAATTGGGAGGCTGCCAAGACAGCACTCCGTCTGTGCTTGCGGCCGCACGTGCCTGCACTCTGGGTTGCTCTAACCTGTTACGGGTGTCCTGCTGCACAGACTGTGCTGGCAAAGGCACAGCACGACTGACATCGTCTCCTTCAGAATCGCTGGACGATGAGTCATCGGATGGAACTGCGCCGACTGAAAAGTCACTCCCAGATTCGGCTCCATTGTCCTCTCCCTCAGATGCTGTCTCAGTATCTGCTGTCTCAGTCTCTGATCCTGCCTCAGAGCTGGACTCCAGAACCAGATTTAGGGCCTGGGCAGCATTCATCCAACGATATGCCATCTCTGCTAGTGCCTAAACTATCCTTTTAAAACACAATCCTACGTAGAAGGCAGATAGGTTGTTGGTTTTAAAGTGTAGGTGGGTGTGTGCGTGAGTGAAGTGTTTAAGTCAATAATGACGAAGTCACCTTACCTTTGCGAACTCTGTACGCTCTCCAAAAAGACTAAGAAAGAGAGAAAAAAGACACAGTATTACTTTACCTTGCCACATACCCATCATCGCATCCTTTTAGTGCTGGTGGGAGCCAGTGCGACCATCATTTTGGCGCCAAGATGCCTACGGGTGAACGTGTGCTTTACAATTGCACACTATGACCTCCTTTGATGCGCCCACTACCATCCTTGCAAACGTGCCCCTCATCTCTCCATAGCCCCTCTCTCACATACATTTAGTCTGTTACAAAGTGTTCCTACTTTGTGGCTTTACTAATCCACTTAGCTGTTACATAATACCGATCTGTTCGTTTCAGCATACCCTTTATGGTGTCAAAACTGCCACTACACAAAAGTCAGATATCTCTATCTAGCAGAAATTTTTTTTGTACTCTGCAGCAGTACCACACTTTACTGCCTTTCAGGTAACTTCAAAGAGACTGATTATGGTTCTTTCACAGTCTCATAATTTCAGCACTGAGAAATATCTCTGTAAATAAATATTTATATATATATAACAATTAATTCCCAATGTCAGAGCGCTCAATACCTGGTGCAGGCAGCAACGGGTAGAATCCTTACCCGATATTTAAATTCAGAAACACAAAGGATGCCGCACTCCAAGACCGGTTTCAGAGTTGCTTTATTTTCACCACCACTACCACCAGTCGTGGTGAAAATAAAGCAACTCTGAAACCAATCTCTGGAGTGCGGCAAATGCGATGCAGCGCGCGCAACGAATTTCGTTTTATTTATTTATTTGTTTACTTACCTCTGTTGGGCCTATTCCAGAGTTTACTACCCCCCACCCTGCCCCTCCCCGCCCCTCGTCACCGCCCGGCAGCACTCCCACCAGGAGCCGCTACTGGTTGTTAGCATACATTTTCGGATAACCCAGTGATGTAACCCAGCCATTTTTCGTGCTTCACTTTTACAGATTTTGAACAGTTCCCCTGACGAAGGGCCCATTGAGCCCGAAATGCATTGGGTTTGACCAATTGGGACCCCAACTTTCATGCATACTATGCAAAACAATTTTGTTTTATGGAACTAACAAGAAGTTTACCTGTCCAGTAAAGAATTTATGAGGAAGAAAGAATAAATTCAATTGACTGATTACACATGTTTTGAAGCGTTTTGAATGGGATCACTCCACCGCCCTGCGTCACCGCCCGGCAGCACTCCCACCAGGAGCCGCTACTGTTAACAACTGTGTTGGAGATCGTGCAAAGTCCCAACATGCACAACACCACTGACTTTGTCCAACGCAGACCGCAGGTGTGATGAAAATGGTGGAAATAAAGTGAAAGGGGAAGTTGTCCCAAAACTGGCGTGTTGAAGTGCAACATGCTTTAGTTGTAAAAGTAATGACTGCTAGACATGCTGTTAGCAATCGGAAACTCAAGTGGAGAACTGGTGACTTCTACCATGAGGTCCCCATGCTGGTAAAAGATAGTAAAAATAAAGTGTAGTCCTATGTTGCGAAGAGAGAGCATACTGTGTTCGATTGTGGCCAGGAATCAAAACTCGCCGTTTTGAAAAGCGCGTTACTTAATGATTCCACATGCAAGTGTAAATATACGGTGTGTAATACAGTAAAACGCAAATACTTCAAAAAATAAGGTACATGCAACCTGCAGTAAGACCGACAGGCAAGTGACAAAGTAGAAAGAAACTAGTTAACGGTGTCAATCGGAGAAACTGTGGTATTCTGGAAAAACGAACGGTCACATGCAATAGTATAAGTTCAGACTCGGGCGGTCTGTAGGGTCACTTATGAGCTACATTAACTGAAAAAGGTGTTTATTTTTAACTATGAGTGCTGTTTAGATAGTAACAGTATTACATGCAGCCAAACACGAGCGTGTTATGTACTCAAAGAAGTTGTGTGAGCTAATATGAGTAAAAGCGGTACGGCATTTCAGAATAGGTCTGAGGTGCCGCGTGTGGAAAGACATTAACGACGCGTGCATACCTTATGGTAAGATGCCCTGGATTCCAAGAGGATTCATAGTCAAAAACTTTGTCCGCCTTAACTATGGTATAGGGTGTGGACCAATGAGGAGGCTAGTCTTCACACATCCATCATTATGGACTGTTTAACCCTTGATTGGTGCCTTGAAATCCTATGGTTGAAGTCATCAAAAACTTAACCATCATGTTGGGGAGACACGATTTGTTTAATAAGCCATTAACTTTAGGTAGGATGAGTAAAGTAGAACTTAAGCACACCTGCTTGCAGATGTTTGAGGACGTGAGAGAAACTCAGGTCGAACTTAAAGGTACTGTCAATTCCTATCTTAAATTATCCCCCTCATTGGATTTGCAGTCTCACTGATGACCATACAGGACTCCCAACAAAAATGTTTTTGACCAGTTTCAGACTCAGCATTGTACATCAGACGCCAGAGGCGCAACTAGAGCCAAATTTCGGGGAGGGGGGGCTACCAAAAATTTCGGGGGGGGGGCTGATTTTTCCAGCAATATGCAGAGTGGAGATGCAGGGGCTCTAAGAAGGGGTGAAAACACAACAAAGAATTGTTAGGAAGTAAATGGTCTTTTAAAGACCTGTGAAGTGCTCGGGTGCGGCTGTGTGTGTGCCCGGGAAGCTGTTTCAGCCGGGCTGACACACACGACGGGGGGGGGGCTGAAGCTCATTGAGCCCAATGGGCGTTGCGCGCCTGTCAGACGCCTACTTGGGGCGGGCGCTGACAAGGTTCCGCTATATTCACTTACTTTGGTGTTTCACCCTGCCATCTCTGTTACGCAGGAGCCGCATACACTCGAGATCCTTAGCAGGGCAGGTCTGAAGACTATGGGAGACATCTATGATGGGGGGACAATCATTGCCCTAGATGACATCTCTTACATGTAGCGCCGTACCCCTTTACTGACTTTCATATATTTCCGTCTACGAGCTGCAATATGTCTATTATTCCCTAGTTACCCGGGAGAACCTCCCACCCTACAAGCACTACATACATTGTTATCCAATACCACACGTAAGGGACTCATCACTAAGTTATATGTCTCAGCGCAACAGGATCGGCCCATTGCCCTGGATCCATGGCTGGATAAATGGAACGAGGTATTGGATCAGCCACTGGAACCGGCTGACTGGACATTCTGTTGTTCACAAACCAGTATGCTTACACTTAACTATAATTTACATATAATACATTTCAAATACATTCATCAAATGTATCATACTTCTGCTAAGCTATACAAGTTTGGCCTGCGAACAGATGCTAACTGTTTATGGTGCATGGTTTTGCTATCAATACAACAATATTGGGAGCAGGTCACTGACTCCCCTACTGAGATGGCACTGGAGCCTTGGTATGGTTAAAGACTTGCATTCGGGCGATGCATAGACAGGTGGCAGTGACATTATTGTTGGCCAAAAGACGGGTTGCAATGAACTGGGGAAAACGTGCAACATCCACTAAACATCAATGGTTGTCTGATATGTCTTACTGCAACGAACAATTGGAACTGTATGCTGAGGAACTGCCGGCACCCTCACGATCCAAGGACATTTGGGGTCCCCTCACTGCATATTTGTTGACACTCCCGGATCTCTCCTAAGAGTCGGAGCACGCGCGCTTCTATTTACACTGGTAGTAGTGAATTTAATGTCCGTCAAGTGGATGTCTGAAACTGTGGCTACTTTACTATATCCCTTATATGTGGCACTGTTTGGTTCTGTTTTAGTGCTTGGTATGCACATTGCATGAATACCGATAAAAATATATGTTTTTTAAAATATAGTATATCGTATGGTGTCATTTCCTAACTGTAATGATTGGGCACAAAGGCTAGGCACATGCTCATGTGATAACTTGTCAACTCAGCGTGTACACCATCTAATTTTGCTCTGTTGCTTTTATGATTGGCCCAAAACTAGTTTAATTAAGCCTTTGCTGAGAAGATATTTGTATTGAAACTGCTTTCCTACATTAACTTTTCTTCGGTAACTAGAAAACAGGCGAAGCATGTTCTTCCATTTACATTTATTTACACAACGCCCTGCATATTAGGAAAACACTTTGATCATGTAGGTAGTCCATAAGTGAGTCAACGTTGCAGTATTGTCTTTTTGAATTTTTAAGCTTTTTATGACACTGAGTAGTTTTAATGTGTGTTGTTTGCATATGTTTAATGTATTTTTATATGTTGTGCCTTTATGGTTTTTCTGTATAAACTGAATAAAGTTTTTGACTGACTGACTGAGACAGATATTATTTTGAGAGTAGCCAAAGGATTATTTAAATGAGAGTTATGGATCGATATTAATACCGATTTCATGCCTTAGTGTGGAAAGTGTTTTTTAACAAGGAGGGGTTGGGCCCTAAATTACACCCGCACTAGGCCTCTTCAATAATTGCAAACAACAAGATGCCAGGGTGCATGTTATTTAAATGAAGAAGATTCATACAAGAACCACCTAAGCTGCTAAAGTGGTTTTGTGTGTTTATTACACTTTCATGAATTAATCCAATTTAAACATGAGCATTCGATTTTTAACATATCATGACCAAGCAAAACAACACATTTAAATTGATATACACAACATAAACAACAAATATGGAGAAGAACAATGAATTACAAAAAATAATAACAATGTTACAGACAAGTGGAGGTAACCAGTCCTTTGATTGTACAATGAGGTGTGGCGGCACTGACAATATATAATTTCAAAGGCTACACCTGCCAACAATAGCTAGTCCTGTGCAATAATGGCAACAGGCAGATTGCCCTGTTTGCGTACAATATGATTCCGTAGTTGCAGATTAAAGTTATGACTAGCTGAAAGGGGTCAACGCGTTTCAGAAGCCCGAATTTCTTTAAGGGTTCTTCCTCAGGACCGGGACTAGGCCAAGCACTGTGGTACACGTGAAAAATACATAAGGAGTGATTAGAAAAGTGTCCATAGTGTTAAAAATCACCCTACTTATCATTATAAGGATAACAAGTATGTCCTTACCCTTCACGCTTGTAAAAGAATGAAACCCGTGAGGGAACATATATCCTCTTTAAATATCAGTTTCTGAAACTATTAAAGAACAAAAATGCAGGCTTAGTGGAACTGAGTGAAGGACGACCGTTTTTTAAGTAGACTCTATTGAAACAGCACATAGCAATGAATATCCATACAGCGCAGGACTTCTTTAAATCAAAAAGTGGATATTATTACCATAAAATTAACACAAAGCTACTGCAACTTGCCTTTACACCATGGGCTCTGTGGTGGATTGCAGTTGTCGTTGGGAAAGATTTCACATTATGGTAACCCTGTGACAAATAATTATGTGTACTAGTGAGGTCAAAGAAACTGCTTATTCCGATACTTTTATGTGAAAGCGCTGTGAACAAATAAACCGGCAATGAACTCACTTCTTGGAGGCTTAACCAGCAGAATCCTTGCGTGTCGGTAACAGTTCAATTAGTCAGTACCTAAGTAGATTAAAGCAAGAGGTAAGCATGTGTTCAAATGCTGAGAGCGCTCTCTCAAACGTGAGCAAGTAAATTCTCATAACTTGCCTGATTTCTGAAACTTGCACGAGTCAAAAAGCATTCCGGCGTGGGCTGTTCAAAGCATCTGAATAATGCGGAAGTTTGGAAGAATCAACCTCAGACCTAACTTGTAGATTCAGATTATGGGAGAGGCGCATTGCATGATGGTACTGGTAGTTTAACAACAGGGCAGAATAATCATGTGTGATATTGCGAGGCTATAGAGTGGGGATTTTTATAGTCTGTTTATCTCGGACATCTCGTTCAAGCCAGAAGAGGCAGTATTAAATTTCATAATTAAGTAGGCCTCTCTTTGAAGAAGTATTCTTTCACAATCGCCACCTCGGTGGTTCGGTTTTATTGCGCTGAGGATTCTCCAATGGAAATCTTTCTCTGAATGACCTAGATCTTGAAAGTGCGTGACAAGGGGTGCATTAAGAACTCTGTTCTTAATTCTGGAGCGATGTTGAGTTATACGCTGTCTGATTTCTTGCGTCGTTTTACCAATGTAAACCAGCTGGCAAGGGCAGAGGATTGCATATACCACGTTTTTGGTCTTGCAATTGGAAAATTCGTTGTGTCTCCATCTTTGAGGCCCATTAATGAACTCAGAACCCTCTAAAGTCAAACTGCAAGCCTGGCAGTTGCCGCATTTGTGATGTCCAGTAACTGGTTGAAGGTTGAAAAAAGAACGTATTGATTCAGTCTTCTTCTGAGGTTCTTCTGAGGCTGGAATAATACGTTGGCCAATGCTGGCATTCTTTTTCAAAGCAAAAAGAGGTATCTGAAGATCTTTGTTAACATCTTTAATTAAATGCCAATTTCGGCGAACAATTTTTTTGAAGGAATTTGAAAGGGGTCCAAATGTAGAGACACATACTAGGCGGGTCATAGGTTTCTTGATTTTCTTTTCAAGCAGGACTTCTCGTGGTGTGAACAACGCACGTTTGCGTGAATGTTTCAACAACTTAGAGGGGTACCCTTTGGCTCTCAGTTTCTCAGTGAGGGTTTGAGAATGGATCTCATAATCTTCCTTGCGTGTGCAATTCCGTCGCACACGCAGATACTGGCCATACGGCAAATTTTGTTTCAAACTTTTAGGATGATAGCTGTTGAAGTGCAGTGCGGTGTTCTTATCTGTAGGCTTAGTGTATAGTGTGGTTATCAATCCTGCTTCTGTTGGTCATATCTCCACGTCCAAGAATGTAAGGCTAGTTGTACTATGAGCCATACTGAACTGGATGTCCGGATTCCTGTCGTTGAGCCATAGATGAAACTTGAGGAGATCATCCTCAGTGCCTGTCCAGATGCACCACACATCATCTATATATCGGAGCCATTGTGTCACATGATTTATATATGGATTGTTATTGTAGATGTAGCATTCCTCATATTTTGCCATAAAGAGTACCGCCATCTCCGGTGCAAAGGGACATCCCATGGCGGTCCCTTTCACCTGGAGGAAGAAGTCGTTCTCGAACTTGAAATAGTTCTTTTTCAATGCCAGTGATGCCAGGTTTAAAATTAATTGAGTGGGAACCCGGTGGGGGCGTACTATGCCCTCAAGGTAGAATTCGAGAACTTCGAAGGCCTCTTCTTGAGGTATTTGCGTGTATAAAGACACGATATCCAATGTGACCATTCTATGATGGGCAGGGTTGAATTCAAAGCCTTCGATCCTATTTATAAAATCCATCGTATTCCTCAAATACGATGTAACATAACCATGGGAGATGCGCACGAGGCGCCAGTACTACAAATCATGAATGCCACCACTATCATCAACCTATCTACAAAAACACTAACACGTGACCAGGAAGCCGTTCTAGAACTTGGACTCAAATTTATTCCCAGCCAGAAACAAGATCTAGTCCACCTAAAAATGGAAGCTTTGGAGTTGTTCAGAGAAATCGGGCTCCATACATTCTTTAAAGACAAAGAACAGCCACCCACTGGAGAGATTTCAGGTCTTCATAATAAATCAACCTTTTGTCCTCCTTCTCACACCATTCCGAGGAACATCATTGCGTTTGAACAAACGGTTCTATCATCCCTCAACCAACTCAACTGCGGAAAAATCCTTGTCAAAAGCAACATGACGACGTCGCAACGATTGGCGATCAAGGAGCTGAAAGTAGACAAAGACATAATAAACAAACCTGCCGATAAAGGCGGAGTAACGGTGGTTTGATCTAGAGAGGCCTACCTTGCAGAAGGGCACAAACATGTCTTCAACCAAACATGGTATCGAAAACTTTCGTCTGATCCAGTTAAACAAATTCAGAATGATATCAAAACCATCGTGGATGAAGGCTTACAGACAGGCATTCTGGGTCCTAAGGAACATGAATATCTTTCCAAAAAACATCCAAGGACACCTGTAATATATTTTTTGCCAAAGACACATAAGAATGCCACTGCTCCCCCTGGCCGCCCGATAGTTTCGGGTGTGACTCTGCACTGGAGCCGATTGCCAAATATGTTGATCTATTCCTCAAAGAATTTCTCAAAGACGTTACATCGTATTTGAGGGATACGATGGATTTTATAAATAGGATCGAAGGCTTTGAATTCAACCCTGCCCATCATAGAATGGTCACATTGGATGTCGTGTCTTTATACACGCAAATACCTCAAGAAGAGGCCCTCGATGTTCTCGAATTCTACCTTGAGGGCAGAGTACGCCCCCACCGGGTTCCCACTCAATTCATTTTAAACCTGGCATCACTGGCATTGAAAAAGAACTATTTCAAGTTCGAGAACAACTTTTTCCTCCAGGTGAAAGGGACCGCCATGGGATGTCCCTTTGCACCAGAGATGGCGGTACTCTTTATGGCAAAATATGAGGAACGCTACATCTACAATAACAATCCATATATAAATCATGTGACACAATGGCTCCGATATATAGATGATGTGTGGTGCATCTGGACAGGCACTGAGGATGATCTCCTCAAGTTTCATCTATGGCTCAACAACAGGAATCCGGACATCCAGTTCAGTATGGCTCATAGTACAACTAGCCTTACATTCTTGGACGTGGAGGTACGACCAACAGAAGCAGGATTGATAACCACACTATACACTAAGCCTACAGATAAGAACACTGCACTGCACTTCAACAGCTATCATCCTAAAAGTTTGAAACAAAATTTGCCGTATGGCCAGTATCTGCGTGTGCGACGGAATTGCACACGCAAGGAAGATTATGAGATCCATTCTCAAACCCTCACGTAGAAACTGAGAGCCAAAGGGTACCCCTCTAAGTTGTTGAAACATTCACGCAAACGTGCGTGGTTCACACCACGAGAAGTCCTGCTTGAAAAGAAAATCAAGAAACCTATGACCCGCCTAGTATGTGTCTCTACATTTGGACCCCTTACAAATTCCTTCAAAAAAATTGTTCGCCGAAATTGGCATTTAATTAAAGCTGTTAACAAAGATATTCAGATACCTCTTTTTGCTTTGAAAAAGAATGCCAACATTGGCCAACGTATTATTCGAGCCTCAGAAGAAACTCAGAAGAAGACTGAATCAATACGTCCTTTTTTCAACCTTGAACCAGTTACTGGACATCACCAATGCGGCAACTGCCAGGCTTGCAGTTCGACTTTAGAGGGTTCTGAGTTCATTAATGGGCCTCAAAGATAGAGACACAACGAATTTTCCAATTGCAAGACCCAAAAACGTGGTATATGCAATCCTCTGACCTTGCCAGCTGGTTTACATTGGTAAAACGACGCAAGAAATCAGACAGCGTATAACTCAACATCGCTCCAGAATTAAGAACATAGTTCTTAATGCACCCCTTGTCACGCACTTTCAAGATCTAGGTCATTCAGAGAAAGATTTCCATTGGACAGTCCTCAGCGCAATAAAACCGAACCACCGAGGTGGCGATTGTGAAAGAATACTTCTTCAAAGGGAGGCCTACTTAATTATGAAATTTAATACTGCCTCTTCTGGCTTGAACGAGATGTCCGAGATAAACAGACTATAAAAATCCCCACGATATAGCCCCGCAATATCACACATGATTATTCTGCCCTGTTGTTAAACTACCAGTACCATCATGCAATGCGCCTCTCCCATAATCTGAATCTACAAGTTAGGTCTGAGGTTGATTCTTCCAAACTTCCGCATTATTCAGATGCTTTGAACAGCCCAAGCCGGAATACTTTTTGACTCCTGAAAGTTTCAGAAATCAGGCAAGTTATGAGAATTTACTTGCTCACGTTTGAGAGAGCGCTCTCAGCATTTGAACACACGCTTACATTTTGCTTTAATCTACTTAGGCACTGACTAATTGAACTGTTACCGACACGCAAGGATTCTGCTGGTTAAGCCTCCAAGAAGTGAGTTCATTGCCGGTTTATTTGTTCACAGCGCTTTCACCTAAAAGTATCGGAATAAGCAGTTTCTTTGACCTCACTAGTACACATAATTATTTCTCACAGGGCTACCATAATGTGAAATCTCTCCCAACGACAACTGCAATCCACCACAGAGCCCATGGTGTAAAGGCAAGTCGCAGTAGCTTTGTGTTAATTTTATGGTAATAATATCCACTTTTTGATTTAAAGAAGTCCTGCGCTGTATGGATATTCATTGCTATGTGCTGTTTCAATAGAGTCTACTTAAAAAACGGTCGTCCTTCACTCAGTTCCACTAAGCCCGCAATTTTGTTCTTTAATACTTTCAGAAACTGACATTTAAAGAGGATATATGTTCCCTCACGGGTTTCATTCTTTTACAAGTGCGAAGGGTAAGGACATACTTGTTATCCTTAATAATGATAAGTAGGGTGATTTTTAACACTAGGGACACTTTTCTAATCACTCCTTATGTATTTTTCATGTGTACCACAGTGCTTGGCCTAGTCCCGGTCCTGAGGAAGAACCCTTAAAGAAATTCGGGATTCTGAAACGAGTTGACCCCTTTCAGCTACTCATAACTTTAATCTGCAACTACGGAATCATATTGTACGCAAACAGGGCAATCTGCCTGTTGCCATTATTGCAGCAGACAAGCTGTTGTTGGCAGATGTAGCCTTTCAAATTATAAATTGTCTGTGCCGCCACACCTCATTGTACAATCAAAGGACTGGTTACCTCCACTTGTCTGTAACATTGTGTTATTATTTTTTGTAATTCATTGTGCTTCTCCATATTTGTTGTTTATGTTGTGTATATCAATTTAAATGTGTTGTTTTGCTTGGTCATGATATGTTAAAAAATCGAATGCTCATGTTTAAATTGGATTAATTCATGAAAGTGTAATAAACACACAAAACCACTTTAGCAGCTTAGGTGGTTCTTGTATGAATCTTCTTCATTTAAATAACATGCACCCTGGCATCTTAGTGTGGAAAGTGGTCATTTTAATCACAGGTATTAATACTAGATGGGGTGTTTATTTTAAAGTGATATTAAATGTAATATTATATATCCATAACGTTTTAATATCTGTTCATTTGAATGTTGGAATTGTTGGTTTTTTAGTGATGGTTTATATTTTCTATTCATATTGTTTTAAATGACATGTAAACTAGAAGGCCCTGCAACCCGCTCCTAAAAGGACACAATTAACATAATTACCAATTAATTAATAATAATTAACAACCAATTAATAAATAACTAATAATAAATTAGTTACCACAATTAACAATATAAAATACATAATTATCAATTAATAAAAATTATTAATTAATTATTTATAATTAAATTACTTCCCACCCTATTCCCCTATAAACCCACATCCCGCTACGGAACTAAAAAGCAACATTTAAAATTAAAATAAAATTAATAACTTCTAAAAATTATTAATAAATGTATTATAATTAAATTACTTTCCACCCTATTCCCCTATAAACCCACACCCCACTACGGATATAAAACGCAAAATTTACTGAAAATAAAATTAATAAGTCCTAAAAATTTAATACATATATTAAACAACAAATTCAATACTTAAACAAAAAATATAGGAACACATACATTTAAAATACATACTAAAATACATAACACTAATCTAAAAATCGATATTATTAACAACAATATTTTTACAAACGATATTTCTAACTTCGCTATTAACAAAAACGATGTTTCTTACCTTAAAGTCGATATTCTGGTCCACGATATTCTTGCAGTCGATATTCTGTCACCACAATATTTGCAACTCGATATTGTTGTATGTCGATATTTGCAACTCGATATTATGTCTGTGCACTGTTTCCATTAAGATGTCATCTTCGATTTTTGTTGGTGCCCCGATTACAAGCCATCACATTTGTTTTTTTGTAATTTACTTCCAGGCCATTCTTTTCTGTCTATGTACCAAGGCAAGTGAGTAGTCTTTGGAGGCCTATTCGAGTGTTACTAAACAACAGTAAATCATCATCATAAAGAATGTGAGACAATTGCTGTCCACCCACGCTCGGTGCATGAGCTGTCTGCCCATCTAACTCTGTTGAAAGATCCGCCAAATACAAATTAAAAAGAAGGGGGGCTAACACACTGCCTTGTTTTAGGCCCGTTGTTGATTGCACTTTCTTTAATACATGTGTACCGTCTCCAATTTTTATCTTAACCCATGTGTCTGAATATACTAACACAATTGCTCATAAGATGGTTGGGTGGGATTCCCCATCACTGGAGCTTAGCCCATAGCACGTTCCGTGGCACACAGCCGAAGGCTGCCTTGAAGTCAACAAAACACATATAGAGTGGTGTGCCGGTTCCCTTTGCTCTGTTTTCAATTAGGCTCAAGGTCATGATATTAGTTATAGTGTCTTGACCCCTTAAAAAGCTGGATTGATTTAAAGGGAGTCTCCCATTATCATAGGACCAAGATTCCAAATCATGTAATATTAACATGGAAAAGTATTTGACCTCTACATCCATGAGAGAAATTAGCCAGTAATTGCTAGATGAACATGCCAAACCTCTTTTAAAAATGGGATGCATTATTGAGCCCCTCCAGCTATCAGGCATGGCGTCGTTTGCCAGAATGTAATTAAACATTGACGCCAGAAAGCCTGCCCACTGTGATGTAAAGTGCTTAAAAAGAGCCTGGAGAAGCCCATTTGGATCGGGGCACAGTCTTCCCTTGACTTTTTAACAACTTTCTCTACCTCTGCCAATGTGATTACCCATAGTGCCAGATTATCTTTATTGGGCCAGTGGATACTTGTTATATCCAACGAACGTCCCTTAAACAGTTCAGGTATTGAACCCACTCCATCTCACTAATATTTGCATTATTTGCTGCTGTGGAGCCTTTCTCGCTCCTGTTGATAAGAGACCAAAATCTTTTCGAATAATTTGTTTTAGTGGAATGTAGCATCTGGGCCCATATTGGTTCTTGTTTCGATTGTATTTGCACCCAGATCTCTTTTTTTAAGCAGCGTCTCTCGTTGGGGAATTGTTTTAATAATTCCGGATCTCCTGGATTTTGACGTAACTGTCAAAAGAGTTTGCCTGTTTTATTTTTTATTTTTCTAATGTGTAGTGGCATTGTTATGGATTTACAATGAACCAGGCAAGTTCCCTTATACCTACTCTTCTCTTTGTGGGTTTTGGTCATGTTGTCGGAGAGGGTTTCCCATACCACTATCGGATTAGGGCAAGTTGGAGCTAGATCCTGCAGGCTTGTGACTGCCTCCTCTGCTATGCTGTTAACTGTGCTTGAGGACCACTTCAGATGATTCAGGTTTTCTGTTCCAATTTCCCCTTGTAGCATACAAACTGGTTGATGTTTGCACATGCATGTATTTACCATAGTCACCTGGGGATTGTGGTCACTCTCCACACGGTGGACTATGCTATAATCGCGTACATGATTGTATAGGGACTTGAGACGAGTGTGTAATCTAAAATGGAGACTGCGTTGTCCAGACTCTTGTCCAGGCAGGTGGGGTGTCACCTGGGTTCCGGCCATTCAAGATCAACAGGCCCAATAGCTCACAGGCCTTTATTAGTTCTTCTCCAAATGTATCCCTGTTGTTCTTCAGTGGCACTGCTTAATCAGGGAGGAGTCAAACTGCCTCGGTATGTTCCTCTATTGGCTGATGGAATAGGTTGAGGTTAAAGTCTCCTGTAACTAGCCAGTGTGACTTATGATGACTATCTTCTAGTTGGGCTAGTTCGGCTGCCATTCTTCTAGATAATACTGCTCTTTTCTTTGGGTTGATGTATAGGTTTACAAAAATGATCGATTCTTCAGAATTATTAGCCCAACCATCCATTTTCAATGCCAACATATTTGGATCATCCACGTACAGTTCTGTGGTTTTACCTGCTAGGATAGTGTTGATATAAATTGCAAGGCCGCCCTTCGCCCTTCCAAAGGCGCTACTTCAGCCGGTTTTGTATGCTCTTTATAGCCGATAATGGGAATGCTGTCTTGTGCCCAGGTTTCCTGAAACATTAACATATCAAATGATCCCATATATTGTGAGAACACTGATTCCGTGGATTTAGTCTGCAGATCGCTGATGTTCCAGGAGGAGATTTACAGGCCACCCTGTACGATTGTGTGTGGCAGCCCCTCCACTCAATCCTGACTACTCCCAGCTCGGGACAGGGCTATGGGTAACCAACCCCAGGTGTTTTCGTGTTAATAGGTTGTTACCAATCTTTGCGGCTGGCCTGAATCCGCTACTTTGGTTAATTTAACTATCACCTTTGTAAGGTCTGGGACACTTTTATGATGACCCATGAAGTAGAGCCCACCACTTGCTCCTCTTAGTACTGACGAGATGGGCACCACTTGCTCATCTAAAGGTGGCCCTACAAGGAGCACTTGGGGGTATCTATCCCCCTGGGGGGCAATTACTTCAATACCCCAGGCTTTTAGATGCATTTTCTTCTCCAGGATCAGGGCCGGGAGCACCGGTGTGGAGTAGGTAAACATGGTGGGATCCGTGTATTGTCGCCCTCTTGCTGGCAGAAACGTGATTGATGAAATGTCCTCTGACTTCAGATACTCCAGGCCCAGTAGGGCTTTAATCAGCTTTAGGACACTTGAACAGTGTAAAACATCTTTGGGGCCCCTCAATTTAAATTCTGGGATTCATAGTAGCCTCTGCCCGGAGTTGATCTGAGCTCCGGGTTGGTCACCAGAGCTGAAAGGGTTTCGTGATATCAGTTGGTTATGACCATTGAAAGCCCTGATTCCTGGCAGTACATGATGTTCCTGGGAGCCCTGGTCCCCTGTGGACTGGGTTTGAGTTTCTTTCTCCTTAAGCTCTTTAACTTGTCATTTCTCAGGCCACAATATATGGTCATGTTGAGAAGTTCCTTGTGCTCCAAATAATACCCCCTCCAGTGAGCTACCTGTTCCTGGGGGTGCGCTAGATGTATTAGGGGTTGCCCTCAGTTTTACAGGAGTCACAGATTTATTGCGTGCGATGTCGCATGAAGGAGCCAACTTGTCATTTGGGACATTCAGCTCCACAGGAGCCTGCACAAAATGGTCAGAATCTTCCTGTTGTACTATTGACGAGGAGTAAAAATTCCCTATGTGCCTAAAGCAGGTTTTGTTCCTTCACTTTCTTGCTCGTTTCCTGCCCTTTTAGTGGGTCTGGGTGACATGAGGGGTTTAATCCTTCGTGTTTCCATCTGCAGAGGACTCAGTTTGAGGCCTAAGTGGGGTTTCTGAGTTTTGCTCCTCTGCTTCCACGTGTTCTTGTTCTGTCAATCCTTTGGGGAGATCTTCCTGACCCCTTAGGGTTGCCATCTCCATAATCTTTATTTCCTCTTTTGGTGTCATGGCAGAAGATGTCCCAGGCCTGGTCCCAGGCGTGAGTCTGTTTTTAACTTCACCCAGGATTCCTTTCATGATTACCGGAAGTTGCACTAGTTTGTCTACTACCTCTTTCCAAGAACAGATTGTAAAATCATAAAGGTGGCTTGATTGGGCCCTCGTAACAAATGCATTTAGCTTTTCAAGTTTCTCACCAATTCCCAACACAAAGATTGCCATGGTGTTGAGTAAATCCATCTGAATGTCCTTTTGTTAGAATGATGAGTTAGGGCCAGTACTGTTCCTTGCATTAAGTTTAGTATGGCAGACCACAAGCTAGAGGGATTTCCGCAGAATTGCAGTAGGCTCCTGTAATTATCAGTCCGCGCTCTGTTTTACCTCTCCCTCTGCAGCAGCTCTCTGGATACCCTTGTTGGCCCCCTCCTGCAGGTCCAATGGTGTGGGATGCTCGACGTTGTTTGGCTTAAATTCAGGGAATGAGGAAAGCTTGAGCTCTCCTTCCCGTTCTGCTAGTCGCTCCGGTACCACTGATGCCATACCGACGGGCTACATCTCATCGAGACCAAGTGACCGGCTATGTAATTGTGCATTTTGTGCAATACTATGTTAGGAGATAGGGGGATATGGAAGTAGCTCCCCCACTCTGGGCTGTAACCGTCCAGCCCCCTCTTCGGTGGGAACTTGCCATTCACAGTTGATTGTGGCTTGTCGTCAAGAAATCAGTTGTTTTTGATGTTTTAAACTGGTCCACTGATTCTTTACTCTTCTCTATGGGCTGGCATGTCCTCAAACTGCTGATACAGGGGGGACTGGCTACTGCCTTGGGGCTGGCAACTAGCTCTTGAGCAGAATCATATATGCAGTTACTATTTACCAAAGCAGAAGGGTGGCCCATATCTACCACACATGTTTTATGTTTTGGCCTCATTTTTGCAGTCCACTTTATCCACAGCTTGGTGCGAGTGTCTCTCCCTTTATCCCGGTTATCAGGGGTAACGTGTAATTAGTGGATAGTTGCTGGGGAGTGGTGCGGTACACTCCTCAGATGTAAGGTTTCCTATAGTATCCTACGGTGAACAGGAGCAGACTTCAAAACAGCTGTATAATAGGCCCTTTAACTGTGATGGAGATATATCAACTGCCATAGAATATAATAGTCCGGCTTGGGTAGCTGCCCAAATGCACCAAAATACACCAACCGACACCTGGGTAGGGCCAACCAGCAAGCCCAATGATGGCTAGGGCCTAGGGCCTTGTAGTGAGGGCTGGGCCCGAGCGGGAGCCCACCAGACCACCAACAATCCGCACCCAGTCCTAGCTGGGCCACTTCCGCGGGGGACCGGTCTCACACTCAGCATGCAGCAGCTACTACTGCTGTGCTCGGGGGCCACACCTTACCTCCTGCCTGGTTCCAGTCCGGATCTTTTAGATGATGGCTAGGCCTCAGCAGGTCTTTGGCTGGTTGGCTAGTTGCTGGTTGCAGAGGTCACATAGAACGCTGGTGAAACGCTGGTGCTCCGGAAACCCTTGGCGGTTTGGTAGCTTGGTGGCTTGGTGGCCCACTTGACCAGATGGTCTAATGCACCACCCTGCTTGCGTGCAGCAACTTTTCAGGCTTCGGGAGCACGGGGCGGCACAGCGCAGTGGTGAAGGGAAACAAGGAGGGGGGGGCAGGCCCTGCCAACTCGCTGCCTCACTACCACCCTACCCCCTACCGCTGCTGCCACAAGTCCCTCTCGCTGCTCTTCCGGCACCCGGCTCCAAGCACCAAACTCCGTGCCGCGAGCCAAAGGCGTCAATTGCCAATGATGACAGGAACACAATGTTACTATACATATGGGACTTGTGTCAATCAATCATCGAACAGCTCGCAGACTTTTTGCTTTCCGCCTCCTCTAGTTAACAAATGCACAATTTGTCATGAGGCGCTCAATTTACTAATGTTACTAGTGTTCTGTCAGAACTCTGGCTACTGCCTTGTGGCTGGTATCTAGCTCTTGTTCTATCAGGAGTGTATTGTGCACACTCTCTGCCGCTCTCTGCCCCAGCCTTTCCTGCTGCCCTGGGTCAATAGGTTCAGCTAATTCCATAGGGTAATAAGCAGTAGGGGAGGTTGTGGGGGAGGTGGTGTGGAGCTGTAGGCTGAGCGGGAGCTCTCCAGGCCCCTGCAAGCCGCACCCAGGCCTAGCTGGGCTGCTTCCGCAGGGTCATAGGCTCAATCTCAGTGGCAGGCTGCTACAGCTGCCGCGCTCAGGTATACGCTTGCTCCACGCTCCACGTCCTCATCTCTTGTCCCTGACTCTCCTCCGATCTACTCAGGCAGGGTGAGAGCGGGGTGAAGACCTCGAGGAAGGCTAATGAGTGTCTCTGCGATCAGCAGCCTTGGCCAATTTCCTCTGCGCCCTCGGCGTCTCAGTAAGCAGACCTTGCTCCTTTGCAGCTCCGCATCTCCGTGAGCATCTTGCCCTCCAGCTTTCCGGCTTACGGCGTGCAACTGGTACCCGTTGTGAGTAACATTGTCTCAGCGCTGAGAAAACTCAGCAAGTCAACAAATCTGAGGAATAGAGGTTTATTTCTTTCCGCACAGCTTCTTAAATCAACAGAGAAATGCAGAGCAGGTTGTCCTCTATGTGGCAGCCTTTTCTAAAGCCTATTTGGCAAGGGGGAATCAGATTTTATCTTCAACCCACTTTTCCAGTTACCTGTTTGTAATATTTGAAAAGCATTTTACCTCTATGTCCAGAAGAGCAATCAAGGTATACTTCTCTGGGTTTGTGCAATCTCCTTTTTTGTGAATTGGAACTAAAATTGAACCTCTATAGTCTTCCTGGATTGATGTTCTGAGGATGTAAGATTGAAAGATGGGAGATATTTCCTCCGCCCATTTTTTGGGGGCCCATTTGAATATTGCTACTGGAATACCATTGGTGCCAGGTGCCTCAATTGCAGGCATGGAGGCAATCACCTTTTCTACTTGGTTGCTGGTTATTTGTAATATTTTCTCACTTGCCACCTTACTAGCATTTAATATCTGAAAGTTGGTTGGTGCTAGAACATAAAATAAGTTCTTTATATGAGGTGTCCATTGAGATGGATGAGATGTTTTCAACTCCTGTTTAAAGTTTGGCTCCTTCCATGCCTTTTATCCATGACCAGAACTTCCTCTGATATTTTGAGCTGATGATCTTGTGTGCTTGTGCCCATTTACTTGATTCTTCCTCCTGTGCTTTGTCATGTAGTAGTTTGCGATAAGACCTTCTTATCCCAATGACTATTTTTAGAGCGTTTATTGTCCTCGTTGCTCCGATATTGTTCTCTAAGGGCTTTATTTAGAAGGAACTTTATTTTGCCTATTTACTAATTGTTCTTCATGAATTGGGCATTATTGTCATATGTGTCATGCAGCTCCTTTCAGCCTCTTGAAGGACTGTGCTCCATACGCTCCATGGATCTTCATATTTTAGTACCCCTGCCATATTACTTTGATGGTCCTGTAAAAGTTTTTCAATTGCCCATCTTAACCCTTCCTCGTCCTTCATGACCCATTATAATCTCTTGATTGATTCTAGTCTCTCCAAACAGCCTATGTGATGCTGATTCATCTCACATTTCAGCATCACGTGGTCACTAGCTATTGAGGGGTGCACTTCAAATGTGATAGCACACTGGAAGTAATTCACATACTGGCAATGTTGATCATGGACCTGCAAGACTGATGGTGCATACTCTGACGCCGAGGCTTCTTTATGATTGATGATGTTATCCCACTGGGGGAAACACTGCTGCCATCCACAATCCACACGCCCATTGCGGGAGTTAAGTGGGGTGAGCTTTCTTTGTCAAGGATGTGTTAGACTGTTTAGCAGCAGCTGCCAGTGGGGATTACTCCCTCTCAGATTCCGCTAGTAATCCCTTAGCCATCAGGGTGTTCTCTGGCTTGATAATTGTCACTTTTGGACTTAGTGGAGGTATGGGTTTGCATCTACGCTATTGGTGGAGCAACAAAAGGTATCCAGTGCTATTCTTCCAGAAGGTATCCAGCGCATGTCAACAAAGAGTTTGGTTGGTTCATGTGCAAAGGTTAATGGAGTTCTCCTTGCTGAAATGTGTAGGGCAGCAACACGGGTAGCACCCAACACTTTTGTTCAGCATTGCATACTTCATCATATGATTTTGGTGTTGGGGTGCGGGTGCGGGAGTCAGTTTTGATGTAAATGTTATTCAGAATATTGGCTAAGGTCTCGGTGTAGCAGTATGTATTGTTTTCCTGTTGAACTCTGTTAATGAGTATGTATCACAAAAACCTACATATTGGTTGGGTACACCTCGTAGATAGTGACTGGGATGAGTTCACAGACATTGAGGCAATGTCTAGGATTAATTACCAGTAATCTTCATTAGTCCTAATACTAGCATCTTAATACCAGCCATTTTGATCCACCCATCCATCAAATTTTCTCGCTTTCATTAGTCTTGGAAGTATAGGAGGATGCTGGGTAAACCAAAAGGGTTTATGGTGCAGAGAGAAGATGGACAGGACTTAGTTTGCAGCTTTTCCTGTTTTGTATTTCCTGTCTGGAAGAAGTAACAACCTCGCACATAATGACTGGTATGAGCACGCTTTGACAAGGAGAAATGGAGATTACAGGTAAGTAATCCTAAACATTCAGGGCCTCATTTATGAGACTCCTTGCGCCTCCAGAACGTCACTTTTTTTGACGTTGCGTGGCGCAGAAGCCTGCGTGATATTTATCAGATAGCACTAAGCCACTTTTTTGGGCTTAATTCTGCCTGATAAATATCAGTCCCTTTAACGCAGTGTTCTGCGTTAACGGGGCGTGCAATGGGTGTTGCTGGAGCGTTCCCAGCAACATCCATGGCCTTTTGACACTGCCCCAGATTTACGAGAAATCGTAAATCTGAGGCAGCACCAAAAGCTTACACCTCCCCAAGGGAGGCGTAAGGGAGGCACAACGAGGAGAAATATCTTTATTTTTCCTCGTTTTTCCTTTTTCTATGTGTGCTGCATCCTGCAGCACACATAAAAGAGGAAAAGCCTCTTGTGATTATTTTTGTACAGAAAGGTTTCCCTTCCTGTACAAAAATAATCATCCCCGCAACGCAGGCACCCTTGCACCATGGTGCAAAGGCGCCTGCATTGGCGCACGGCAGCTCATTGTGCGCCGGCGCAGGGGAAAAAGACAGGAATGCGCCGTAACTTATAGATACGGCGCATTCCTGACCTTTTCTTTTGCCGTAGGGAAGCGCAGCAGCAAGGCCTGCTGCGCTGCCCTATGGCAAAACCTCATAAATGAGGCCCTCAGTTTTCTGCCTGGAAATGGCAAGATGTTTACTCCAGCCAAGGGCTGTAAGAAAACCCTTTCCAAGGTGGTAGGGGAAACGTGTCACCACCAGGTACCCTGAGGAGGTATCCAGGTGATGGGGTTCTCCACTGGAAAAAATGTGCATTTAATCAAGGGATCCTATTCTCCTGTCCAGAATTTTCTTCCATAGAGAGCTCAATACAGGAAGAATAGGACACTGCTTCGATAGCCACAAGAACTTCCTAAGAAGTAAGCCTGGAACCCTGCGTCAGGCACAGCTTTCCAGGTGTACTCCTGCAAATGTTTTGAACAAGCATATAAATATTCTACCTTAACACGCTTGCACCTTGTTAAAACTACATATGGTATATAGCAACCACCCTTCTATCGATTTTATATTAGCCCAATATGGTACAGTAGGCACATTATGAAAAATGGTCGGACTCTCCTCTGAACAGATTGGGGCAGATAGGGGTTTATTGACATTTCGCAATTATTTCATAATAATATTATGTGTCATTTGATGCTCTTTCTCATAAATTTATCCTGCCTATTCAGCAGATTATCAAATACTCTGTTTGAAATTATCAACTCTTCATTACTTACCTTCTTGACTCCTACTATATACTTGAGACTACCACAGTACAAATTAGGCCTTACCGTGTTTCACAAGGCTTGCATTTTAAACAAAGCGCTGGATTCATTAGGATCCAAAAGATCTACATCTAATAATGAACTGCTGTGGGAAACGGATCTAGGATGTACTTGGGCTATGGATGTTTGGGACAAAATAAAGTTAAAATTGCATTCCACAACTCGCTCTGCCAGTTTAACTCGGACTCTAGTGTTCTTTTACCACATGTTATACTTTACCCCAGACAGGTTATCTAAACCTGGCTGGACGGCAGACATGTTGGAGATGTGACAGTTCTGAAGGTACATATATACACATGCTTTTTTTGTCCTGAAGTTGTAGAATTTTGGAAGTTAGTGTGGTTTAAGATGTTATGTCATTTCAGGGATTTTCCTACCTTTTTCTTTGCGGAGATATTTTTGGGTGGGGTACATGTTATTTAGTCCTGCATTACTTTACTTGCCTCTTTGGTTGATATGCTAATAGCGATTGCTTTATAGGCTATTGCCTCTAATTTTAAAACAACAGATGACATTTCTATACATCTCTAGTGGAATTTAATGTGTCACAATAACAGACTAGATACCTATAATCTGAATACACTTACAATCACTATTACACGTGACCAAGTTTGGTTATTAGTTGCCAGATACCTGTCAAGAAATCTATTTAATCCATTCATTGGTTGCCACTATTTTGTCAGTAAAATGTATGTACCTCCTTAGACATTCTTTCTTTAAACAAACTCTCTTGAATATGTTTTTGAATATTAATGTATTGGAATAGTCATCTTCATTTATATTAACGTCATCACTGTCTAATATATTTCTTTCATATTCTTTCCTTTTCTCTCTTTCCCTCTTCTTTTACTTTCACCCTTTAAAAAAACAAAAAAATCTACATACCCTCTTTTTTACAAGAATTGTGCTTGCTATGTTTAAATTTGTATTCTTTTGATTATTTACATGTATGACTACGTCATTTATTGTGACTATGATTGTTATGTTTATAGCAGTCTATTGTATCTCTTTTTCAAATAAAGTTACTTAAACATAAAGCATATACATATCTACATTTCGCTATTTTATAATTTTATAAAATTGTTTTGTACTTAAATAGGAAAATTTACTGAATACACTTGAACTGATTCAGTTATAGCGTACTTAACATCCAAGATGGACATTTGCAGCACAAGTGTAATGCCCAGTAAATATAATTTTCAATAACTAGTATACTTGACTTTCTGACCAAATAATTACTTTTGTTGAGAAAATAATGTGCAGTTTAATTCCATTCACTTTGCTCTATTCACAACGAGCAGATATGCTTCTTTTTCTTTTTAGCTTGTTCCGCATGATCAAAATTATATATCTCTATTTTTGACATATGCCAGCGCACTTGAACAAATGCCTGATTTATTTTCTGCAGCTTACCAACTGTGCCTACCTTGTAGTTAATAATATGATTTGTAATTTCTTGAATCAAGTTCAAGCAATATATTGTCGAGCATTCATCATTTCACCAGGTTGTAGTTCAGTGATCTATTGTATATTAATTGTGCAACCCACTACGGTCTCCCACCTGCGTAGTATGTATGAAGGGTATAATTCCTTTCCTACCTACCCCATCAGACGAGCTTTTGACAATCATTTCCTCAAACTGCATACAGTATGTTGCATGAAAGAAATCCTCTGTGAACTGCAAAAAGGACGGTCACATTTTCCACTTGTTTTGCGAGTTCTAGATATTCAGCTGCCTTTTAAATGAGCGTCAATTTTTGTTATACATTAGCTTGTGCAAAAGCCAGTGCTTTGTAACTTCATTTTCCTTCCATTAAATCAGTTAGAAACCGATTTTGAACACTGGTGGCTGCTTCGGAACGGGGTTAGTGAGGCAAGTGTTGGGGGGAGGAGTTCGTGGGGCGGGGGTTGGGGGAGGGAATTGGATAAAAAATACATTTTAAAAACGTGCCTTCTTCGCCGCAGCCGCCCGCCCCTTCTCCATCCTCACTCTGCAGCCCAAGAGGGCCGGCTAAATAATCATGCGCAGTTTGGGAGTGCAAAAACCACTCCTCACTGTGCTCAGCCCCGCCTCGACCTGGCTCCAATCCATCGCAGAAAAATAAAATGCTAATACCGGCTTGTTATTATCATTTTATTTTTATTTTCTGCACTGCTCAAATAGCAGTGGGGCGATGCTCCTCCGCCTTAGCAGAGGAGCCGCCACTGATTTTGAATGGTGTGGAGTGATATCCCTAGGGGGCCGCTTTCAGGTGAGTTGGTGTTCCATATCTGAAACTGACGGGTGTGGGAACAACAGGCACAATTTTATCAGGTTCACTTCTTCACCCTGTAAAATGGCCTTGGAGATGGGTGACACCTGGACCCTTCCTTCTTCATAGGGGAACCAAGGAATGATTAACGCAGATAAAGAGCCTGCCCAGGCCCCTTGCCCGTCTGACACACATTGACCCTCCACTCGCATATACCAACTGCTCAGAGCAGGTAATATAGTGGATCAAAAAGGTCCCCGGAATCGGGGATAACCATGCGGAAAAGTATGTGGTAACCCTGTGTCCACATGAGTATACCTCATTTCGGCGACTACAGCTCATAATTGCAGGGCGCAGAGGTATCATTTCCACCTGAATGTTGGCATCCCTGTTCATAATCGTCCCTTCAGTTTATCCTACAAGTGCACACTGTGGAAGCTTTTGTTCAGATTCAATTTTTGCCGCTGGAAGGTACATCTAAAAGAAAGACGCAAAAAAAACCGAATACCGAATTGTTTATCCCCTACTGTTAAGTAGAAATCTGAAGCAATTTGCGATTGAAGAGAGGTTTATTCTCATAAACAGAAACACCACCGGTAACAACTCCACTTGCAACGCCAGGCTCCAGGAAACTGACTCTCTCGGTTCACTGGCCCGATCAGATGTCCTATTCTAGAACATCATGATCGTGCCATGAGCCAGGAGATTCAAAAGGAAACATACAATACATAAAGCGTGCGTGCAAGCACGAGAACACGAAGGAAATGCATATACAACACACCCTCCCCCTTTAAACAGAGAGAAAAAAAAATTATTATTATTATTTGACAATTTTGTTTCTGATAAAGGAAATAAAGTCAGACATCCAACAGGGTTTCTTTCGTGAACGTTTTCCTAGTTCTTCAGTACCTACAACATTTTGGGAAATATTGTTAACACAAGAAACGGAAGTAGGAATTACAACCTGGTTGTCATCATTAGAACTATCTAAATAGCTGGTATCCTTGGTACTTTGTTTGTCATGCGTGCAATAATTAGAATTAAGATACACATCTTTGTCAGCTTTGAGAACTGCAATTCTGCTCAAATTCCAGACTTTGTTATTAGATAGTCTAACAGAGTTTTTAAAACTTCTTTAACCTCAAATGGACCCATGAACTGGCTCTCGCCCTTTTTAGCTTTCCAAGGTTTCTTCACTTTAACAAGCATCCCCACCTTGACAATGGGATCTTGTTTAGACCCTTTCTTTTTGTCAAAAGATTCTTTATTGGTAGAATGAGTCTGAGCAATTTTTTCCTTAATGGCAACTAGATCTAAGTTGTAAGAGGTGGAAGGAGCTAACCAAGCAGGATTACATTTGGTTCTAGGCAATCTGCCCCTCATGACCTCAAAAGGAGAACAACCAGTCATAACATTGGCAGTAGTCCTGTACATCCACATAGTCTTAAAAATTTGCAATTCCCAATGATCATTATCCAAACCAGCCAACTGTATTGCTCCTTTGAGGACTCTGTTAAACCTCTCGATGATACCGTTGCCACTGGGATTGTACAAAGAAGTGGTGCAATGAATTATACCTACTCTATTGAAATATGTTTTGGCCTTATTGGATAGAAACTGTACACCGTTGTCAGAAATAAGGCGCACAGGAAGTCCTTCCTCAGTGAAGGTTTCATCCAAAAACGTCAAAACACAGTCAGTATCAACTTTCTCTACAATTTTAATAACAGGCCATTTAGAAAATACATCAATGATAGCTAGGATAAATTTACAATTTGGCCCAATGGGTCCCATGATATCCATAGCAATGGTATTCCAAGGGTTGTCAGGAATTTTGTGATCCGCCATATTAGGTTTAAGAGTAATTAGAGATTTGTCCGAATTAGCGCACGAGATACAATTTCTCACAATGCGTTCAATAAATAAGTCCATACCAGGCCACCAAAAACTTTTCTTAACCATTTGCTTGGTTCTGACAATACCACTATGACCTTCATGACCATGTAAAACTATGCTGTGCCTTAACTTGTTCGGAGGAATGGCACGATCACCTCTCCTAAGTATATTATCAGTACAAGACAATTCATTTCTTACCTCCCAATAACTTCTTAGATCTGGACTGAAACTTTTTTTGTTTGGCCATCCACTCAAAACATAGCTTTCCACTTTTTTTAGCAAGACATCTTTAGCAAATTCTTCATTCCACAATACCTGGTCTATAGGCATACACCCTTCGTCATGCACTAAAGCAATTTGAAAATCATCCCACTCATTATGAATATCTTCTTTCAGCGGTAGAGGCATTCTAGACAAGAAATCGGCTGTGACGTTGTTCTTGCCCGGAAGATAAACTATAGTGTATACAAAATCTTGGAGTCGCATAGACATACGTGCTATGCGTGCAGAAGCTTTCAACATGCCTTCTGTGGTGAGTAAACGTATAAGGGGTTTGTGATCACTCCTTATTAAACATTCTTTACCCCAAACAAACATCCTAAAATGCTCCAGAGCCCAAACAACTGCTAAAGTTTCTCTCTCAATAGTTGAATACTTCTCCTCCGCAGGAGTAAGTGCTCTGGATGCGTGTGCAATAATACATTCTTTGCCAGAATCAGATTTCTGAGCTAGAACAGCGCCTAATCCTTTTGAGCTAGCATCAGTGGTAATGATACAAGTTAGTGAAGGATTAAAACCTGAAAGAGCGGTAGCAGTACAAATAGCTTTCTTTACATCCAGAAATTCAGTTTCGCAATCATTAGACCATAAAAATTTGTTCTTGTTCTTAACTAACTGTCTTATGCTAAATGTGCGACATGAAAAATTGGGAATATATTTCGAATAAAATTCTGTAAGTCCCAAGAATGATCTGACATCATCTTTGGATTTGGGGTGGGGTGCAGCTTGAATGGCCTCCACTAAGTCAGTTTTAGGTTTAATGCCCTCTTCACATAGTTCATGTCCAAGATAATTTACTGAATTGACACCAAATTTACATTTGGAATGTTTTATGGTTAGACCATGATCACTGAGAGCACTTAAAACTTTTTCCAAGGCTGAAATATGTTCAAGTTCATTATTTCCAAAGACAAGAATATCATCTTGGAAACATATTGTATTCTTGCAATTGTTCAAAATGTCTTGCATGACACGTTGGAAAATAGCCGCTGCGTGAAGCTAATCCAAAGGGCATTCTGTTGTATCTAAAACAACCAAAGGGAGTGATGAATGAGGTGTAATCTTTGCATTTCTCATGAAGTTCAATTTGGTGATATGCGGCAGATAAATCTATTGTGGAAAACATTTTAGCACCACAAACACTGGCTAACATTTCAGATATACGATGTAAGGGAAATTGATCTACCACAATATTATTGTTGAGATGGCGCAAATCTATGCAGAGCCTAATCTTGCCATTGGCACGCCTGGCAACTACGATGGGTGAAACCCACTCAGAGGATTCAATCTTCTCAATAATCCCTTCTTCAACTAAAACTTCAAGTTCTTTCTTAACTTCTTCTCGTACAGTTATGGGAATATTGCGTGCTTTGAAAATTTTGGGGCAAGCATTTTCTTTTAAGCGTATCTCATGTTTAAATCTAACTAATTTGCCAATACTATCTCTAAACACACTAGGAAATTTTTTAAGCATGAGATTACTAATGCCATTTTGTTCATCAATAACCATGACGGGATCTGGGCTGTTGGGATTAAGGATGATATCAAGCTTACCTTGTTCAAACCAGCTGAGCACTGAAGGTCCCTTCTTAGAAACATATAATTTAGCAATACATTCACGATTCTTGAACCTGAAAACTAAAGTTCTAAAACCAACAATCTCAATCCTTTCTCCAGAATAGCCTTCTGGGTTAATATCTGAAATTTCTAGATCATTACCCAATCTTTTAGCAAACTGAGACTGCCACACATTTTCATTTACAATTGAATAAGGTGACCCAGAGTCAGCGTACATTTGGGTGTTCACACCTCCAATAACCATGTCACAAACAGGTTTTTTTTTAATGGAGAAATTATCTACATTGAGAATGGTGGGATCAGGATCCTTAATGTTGAGAACAAAAGAGTTACTATCACTACAAAATGTGTTATCTTCTTCCTCACTGTCACAGTTCTGTTCAATGCATTTAACCTTGTTATTTTTAATTCTTCTGCAAGCCGCAGAAAAGTGTCCAATTACACCACAATTAGAACATTTCTGTTTAATTGCTGGACAGAATTTATAATTGGCAAGATGTGACTTGCTATTGCACCTGTAACATCTCCAATTGTCTTTGTTGACCTCAGTTTTACCCTTGTAAGAATTAATTTATTTTTTATACTTAAAATCTTCCTTTTTTGCATCATGTTTAAGATTGACTTTAGCCACAATTTCCTTATTGGAATTGTTGACATCACCTTTGACCTGTTTGGCACTCCTACAAGACATTTCAGACTTCCTTACGATAGCTAAAATACTTTCTAGATCACTATCACCATTAATCCATAATCTCTCTTGAATTGTGGAGTTATTAACGTGCATAACGACCTGATCCCTAATTAAATCTTCTTGTAAGGTACCAAACTTACAATCAAGAGACAAGGTTTTAAGAGCAGAAACATAGTTGTCTACTGACTCATCAATTTGCTGTTTCCTTTGGAAAAATGTATACCTGGAAATACCTATACACACCTTGGGAGAAAAATAACGGTCAAAATCTGAAATGGCTTTTTCAAACACGTTTCTATCACCATCACTTTCAATTCTAGGCAGTTGGTTAAATGCCTTGAGTCCTTCAGGACCTAAGGAATGTAAGAAAATGCCTTTTTTTTCAGGTGCTTTCATTTTTCCATTAGCATCTAACGTTTAAATATAATTTAAAAAATAAGCTTTCCACTCAATCCATGGCATACAAGGAGAATTACCAGCAGGCCAAAAACATTGTGGTGGAGCAAGTGTGTATCCTTGAGCACACATTTTAAAAGAAAAGAAAAAAAAACACAAAGAAAACAGTTAAATGGAATTCCTTCCGGCGGAGATCAGTAGATAAAATTATGTACAGGGAATTGTTCACTGAAAACAGATACGGAAAGTAGGAGTGTCCGTTCTTCACCCTGTACCTAGAAGTAATTAAGCAGAGCAATCAAAATGAAAGTGAAGAGAAAATAATGAACAGTACCGTTTCGAATTGAAAGGGATTCTCTTCGGCGAATGACAAAAAAATCTAAAGAAAACTCTTTGAGAAAAGTTGTTGCTTTGTAATCTTGAAGCGTGTAACTGCAATGCGTGAAATATCTTGTGCGAAGAAATACGTGAAGAGTTGGTTACCTAGGTAACGTTGGTAATGTTGTAGTACATTAAAAAAATGAAAGACCTTGCGCGTAGGACGTAATGCGCAGACGTTTTGGTAACCAGGGTAACGTTGAATAATGCAAATGCGCAGTAGAATTGCGTGTTGGACGTGATAACGTCACAGCATAGAAGATTGTTGCAGAGAAGAAATTCCACTTCCGAGTCAGATGCAGGCAGTAAATTCCACAAGAGAAGGAAAAGCGTTTAAAGCTCTGTTACGGAACACAAAGACTCACTGGTAAGTGGAACGTTTCATCGTTTTGAAGAAAAATAAAAGATGCGAGGAGTGTAAAACGTTGAAAATTGGTCCGCTAAGTAGCTGCAAAAATCAACACGGTTTTTGACACATCCTTCCAAAACAAACTTAAAAGTAGACACTGGCAATTCACAAAAAAAATAAGCTCGAAGTGTTACCTGAAAGTAGTTATTGGAAACGGATGCAATCCTGAAAACCACTCCAAGTAGATTCCCAAAGGATTTTAAAAGTAGAGTATGCAGAAAATCTTCAGAATAATAAATTGATGAATTAGTAAAAAGGAGTTTCCCAAAATTATTTGTAGAAAAGAACAAGGTCCAAGAAATCCGTAAATAGGATGAAATAATTCACACGTAAGGTTCGTGAAGATGGTGCTTCTTTCATCAGCTCGTCGCCAATTGTTAAGTAGAAATCTGAAGCAATTTGCGATTGAAGAGAGGTTTATTCTCATAAACAGAAACACCACCGGTAACAACTCCACCGGCAACGCCAGGCTCCAGGAAACTGACTCTCTCGGTTCACTGGCCCGATCAGATGTCCTATTCTAGAACATCATGATCGTGCCATGAGCCAGGAGATTCAAAAGGAAACATACAATACATAAAGCGTGCGTGCAAGCACGAGAACACGAAGGAAATGCATATACAACACCTACTACAGAGTTATCGTCATTATATCTGCATGCTTGCACACAACTGGGGCGTTCCATGATGTAAACCTGCTGCATGTGCAAAAAACGACTGGGTATATTTGTGTTGCTTGCCTTGTCACTGCTTTTCTACTTTCTGACATTACAGATCTATCCGTCAAGGGCGATGTATTTTTCCTTTACATTGCTGATTTGGCATGTATATTGTAAAATTGTGCTGAAGGTGGTTGCCCTGTCCTCGAGGGACTGACTACTCCTGAACCCTTAAATAGGCTGCCAATCTTTCCTCACAGTGGGGCTAGCTTCTGTATTTTTATTAATGTTACGGGTTACTCTGAGGTAATAGTGGCATAACCAAATAAAAAGCGAGGAATATGGGAAATACTGATAAGCTCATTCAGTCATTCAGCGTCCCGGGAGAAGAAGGTAAAATAATTCAGAAAAACTACAATTGCTGGCAGGTCACAATATTACCTCAGTCGGAATTAGCTCTCACTTGTGAGTTTAGTAGGTCGGAAAGAGGACCAATGCATGCTTTCGGTTTCTAGTTCTCCTGTCCATCCTGACTTTCCTATACACATTTCTACAGGTAATACCTGGGGCCCTTTGCCTGGGGAAAATCAATTGTTTATGTGCAAAATTGACCCTACTTGATATCCCAAATTTGGGTCAAACAACTTTTGTGCCCTGTTCCTTATTTACTAGTAAGTGCCAATGTTAATGGAAAGTTTATTGTGAAATATAAACATGGGTTTTACCGAGCGGCTGGCTGCAGATGGATATTTTCGCCTCACACAGGCATCATCATCAGCCTCCTTAAAGTCAACAGCGTTTCCTAGGCAACACTTTGTGTAGCATCATACACTTTGTGGCATCTTGTGCAGCTGAGTAGCATTAAGGCTGGATGAGATGGGCAGCAGTAATACGGGCACATTCATGGGTGCCCTTGTTTAGTGGGGACCAGAATGAAGGTTTACCTTTTATAATTGATATTAATACTAGAGGTAGGGCATAATACACCTCTATAGCCGTGGACGTAGCCCTTAGGCGAAGGCAGAATGTAGTGAGATTTTTCATGAGAAAATGGCAGTGCAAGTGATCGAAAGCCTTCTCAGCATCAAGAGACACCATAACAACAGGGACCAACTTTAATGAACAGACATTGGCAGTCTGTATCATATCTGGAAGGATGAAATCCTGTTGTGCTCCCAATATCATGTTAAAAATACTTAGTTAAGCAGTAGGCAGTAAAGCAGTAGGCCAATATGATGATCTTAGGGACCTTCCCACGCGTCGGGATCATGCTTTAAAAAACTCACTTTTAATAAATACTCAAATTATCTGATGCAGTGAAACGCTTCAGTTTGTTAAAGAAATACTCTTATTTGAATTTTGAAGACAACTTCTATTCTGACATGATCTTTGTTGCATGCTAGACATGCCAAATATTTTCAAGGCTCTTCTCGTGCACAGGCTCTTACAGTCAGAGCTGACCCTTGGCTCGACTGTGGCTCTACTGTCCCTAATTATTTTTGGTTTCAACCCCTACATTTAAAGACGCCGGCGAGCCTCAATTTAACCTTCCAAACCTTATAGTTTTTTCTGTTAAATGCAGTTTACAAAACTACACTACTAATTTTTATAGCTGTATACATTATTTTCATTATAAACTATTGCAAAAATGCACTGCCTTCCAGGATGTGCAGAGGTGGTTGGCAAGAGGGCCTCAAACCTCTTTGGCCGAGACCAGATGGGGTTAATCCTATGTACACCGCCAAAGAATGAATGCAGCCGAGTTTGGCTTCCCAATGTGGGTTGGTCACAGGGCAAGGCATGACCTATGGGAAGCAGTGTGTCACCTTTAAATTATAAGAGAAGTCTCAAGCCCTTTCTGCAGGCACATCTTGGACCTGGACATCATCTGCTTCTTCTACTCTGAAAAACTACACTCCAAACACCAGAAAGGACAGCAAACCCAAGCACTGTGTTCTGCTGGAAAGGACTAGAGCAGGGGTCTCGAACAAGTAGCTTCGGAGCTACTGGTAGCTCGTCTGCACCTTACAAGTAGCTCCCTGAAGTGCAGCCCAGCAATGTGAATAATTCAGATTATCTAACCATTTTGCAAAAGACAGTGCTACACGTCTGTGTATCCTTGGAGTGACTTCCTACCAAACGAATGGCTTGGTGACATGGTTACAGACACAGTGACACCCTGCAATACCTGCAATGTGACCACTTGTCCCACTGTACAATTCGCATGGAGAATGGTCACTTTGCAATCACTCAACAATGTGCGTGGAAATTGAGCCAAAATAGAAATGCCATCAATAGCTAGATTAAGGTCACTAGAGGGTAGGACTATCAGAGACAGCGTATAAGTGTATGAAACCCATAGGTTAGCAGCTCTATTGCCAAGAGGAGCAAATGCTGGATTGAGGGGGGGACAGGTGTCTTTGTTTCTTTTAGACAGTGGGAGAGGTCTGTGTATGTATGTGTTAATATTGAGAAAGTCAATGTCAATATGAATAACGATACATTCATGTATAAAAACGAAGTGGCATCTTCATTGACAAATTCTCCTGTTATGGACTCCACGTCAACCCCAATTCCGAAATACATAGTCAGGCAGGCACTGAGACCCAGACCAGAGGTCACTGATTGAAAGGTCACAGGTGGGGTGGTACGTAGCCCGCAGACATGGGCGCAAACAGGAAACCCCAGATCAATCCCACAGATAGGCGCAGCAACACCACAATAGTCCAGGGAGATTGGCCTCAATAAAGCACATATGGTTTGAGCTTTCCCCAAAACACCATAAAGTCGGATGCCACATGAAGTTAGGAACACACAGCCAATCAGGACACAACACACACAGTACACATAGTGATCATACACTCCCCATGCCGGACATCTGGACACGTTACCCACTGGCAGCATTGTGTCCACGCAAGGTCGAAGCCCACCTGAATTCCTCATTCAATACATTATTTTTTGCTCCAAAGACAGCAGTTCACATTCCTTACCAAAAACGGATCGCCAGAACTATTTTATGACATTCAATAAATTGTATAAAAACCTTTGTCAGATCGATTGTAAGTTGTGACAGTCCTCAGACCCTATGCCTGTAACTGTTCTCCCGGCTGCACTGTTTAATTAAACAAACTGTTCCTGTTTTGCCAAATGCCTCTTGTCTCTTTTTTTCCCAAGGTATTTCATGTTCAAGCAAGATTTGTATGTGTATTTGTTTAAATGTTTCTGTGTGCATGTGTACAAATATGTGTGCATGTCTGTCCTAAGGCCATTGTTGTGTTGCATTTCTCCTAAGGCCATTCATAGTATCAGCAAACACTAAATGTATCTGGTGCAGCCAAACTAAGGGTATCTTTCTGGCACATATATGTCTATTGCTGACATAATGTTGGCAATGTTGGTGTTCTACTAAAATATTGAATTTTAAATATTGTCCAGCCAAAATATTGCATTCTGGATATAGGCTACCACTATAGCTCAAAGGTAAATATATATAGCCAAGTTTAGTTATATTTACATTCTTAACTCCATATCAATTTATCTTGAAGACACATATATCTTCAGTAAATGTATACTTACTTACATATGTGTACCTTCAGTATTAGTCAATATTCTAGATACGATATTTTGGGGACACTAAGGGGCCGATTCCGATCTCGGCCGGTAGGGCTCCGAATCGGATTCGGCTTTACCGGATCCGATTCGGAGCCCTATTTCCCGACCGAATCGTACATGCGTCCGGGCGAGCGAGTACGATGCGTGCGCTCGCGAAATCTCCGACCGACTCGTTCGCAGGACCAGGTTGCTCCGACCGACTCGCACGGGGACGACTCGCACCGCGCAATGGAGACGTTCCCCGGCCGGGTAAGCACGATGCGCATCTCGACCGCTCCGACCGACTCACGCAGTCCGGCTCCAAGGAGCTGTCGGAGCCGCACTTTGGGGGTCCGTGTCGGACCCCCCTGGAAGCGTAGGCACGCGAGTCGCACACAGGGGGGACCCCTGGGTCCCCCCTACACGTACATGTACGGCGCGACCCGCATCGACGCGAACACGCTGTAAGGGGCGCCCTTGTTCGCGTCGTGCCCATTGAGTCAATGGGAGCCCGTGTACGCGTCGTACGACTGGCTCCCATTGACTTCAATGGGAGTCCGACCGAATCGAGTCCGATGGCATACGTGCGCATCGTACTCATTCGGTCGGACTGCTAGAGTCCGATTCGGTCGGAAATCTCTCCGGGTCCGGCTCGGTCGGAGAGATTTCCGGCCCGAATCGGAATCGGCCCCTAAATGTTATGAAATGCATCAGGGTGGTCACTATTGTGATTGTCTCAGATGTGGTAATTGCTGCACTAATTTTCAAAGTCATTAGTAGTTCAGGACTATTTTCATCAGCCAGAAGTAGCTCTCCTTATTGAAAAGGTTACAGACTTGCTTGGACTAAAGGTATGCCCAGAAGAGTGAGGGCCAAGGAGTCTGTGGAATCTGCCTCATAATAATTTTTGATCAAAACTTCAAAATGTACACTAAAGTTCCATCTCGTGACCATCATCCTGCCCCAAATTATGTCTTTGTGGACTTAGTTACAGGTGCCAGGACAATGGGAAGGAAAAGTCTGGCTCGTGTAGTCTCAGGGTACCTCTAACAGTGACTTCAATAGTTTTGAACAAAAGTCAACCATTGAATCATGGGTAGCCTCCTCTACAAACAATGTGTATAGATGAGTTGAGGTAGCTCTAAAGAGGGTGCATGCAATATCTAATTGCCCTGCACGTTGGCATCTATTTTACATAGGCTGCCCAGTTTCATCTGTCAAATTGCAAGACTTTTTGGGAGACCGAGCTACAATGCTCCAACCCAAGTGTAAACAAGAGTTTATTGGTCAAGATCAATATTACAGTCAATTTCAAGTTTTTGTGGTTGTTTGCTTGTTTATGTTAAACATAAGCAAACTATGTGGCTAACTTCACCCTACACTAACTCTCACATTTTGACGGGCATCTTCAATTTATTAAAATCTAGACAAACAACCGGCTAAGGAACACCAAAGATTACCAGGCCTGTTCAGCCATCCTGGGTAGCAGGATAAGAACATGTCAACCCATAGGAAACCTTGATCAATGTCACATGATGATGCTCTATGAAGGCATCAAAGCTGTTAACTGGGGCCAGACAAAATGGACTACACTCTCACATCTCCTGTATAATTTACTTTTTGTGAAAAACAAAGGTGGACCAATGCAGGGCCAGAAATTGCCAATTATAGATACTTATATACGTTATGATTACTACGGGCTTTTCTCAACTGGCTATTTTTCTCAATGCATGTATGTGTCTTGACCTTATTATGTTATCTCTTTTTATGTAAATTTCTATATGTGTTCCTTTCTTTTGTTGCTCTATGTCTTAGAGCTGCTTAGAGCTGCTTCATTGGTCTCCATTGCTTCCTCTTTACCTTTCTTAATGCAGTCCCCTTTTTGTGCTTCCTTTTGAATATCTTGAATTATAGATAATACGCATAAAATTAAAATTGTTTCTCTGAATGTTAGAGGGTTATGACATCCTGTTAAATGTTCGAAAATTCTAGATTATGTATTTAGGCATAAGGCGGACATGTGTTTATTACAAGAGACACATATTGATGACAAAATCTTAGCCTACATGCAAAAGAAATGGGTAGGTCAGATACTTTCTTCTCCAGCAATGAGTAAAAAAAATGGAGCAACAATTTTATTTTCTAAAAAAACTTCAATTTCAAATTTTAGATACACACCCAAATTCAGAAGGCAGATTCCTATTTATTAAAATTAAACTTGGTAATACTGCATTACATTTGATTAATATCTACGGGCCAACAGTTGATGGCTCGATATTTTGGAATCACATTACCTCTGAAATTATTCAACATGGAAATGTTCCTCTTATTAACTTTTTCTCCAACCCTCATAACCATTCATGTTGAGGTTATTTATTAGCATCCAGCGATCTGGTACAATCTATAGCTCAACCTTCAATCGGAAATATTGAAATCGTCCAATGATTTCACTAAATTTGCAAGTCAATAAATCTTCTGTTTGGCATTCTCAATGGCCTTGAATGTTGATGTTGTTCTTCAAGATGTTAATGAGGACACCATACTATCAGTTAGCCAAGATTATTTTTCTCTCAACCCTGATGGTGTAACATCTCCTATTATAAAATGGGATGCTTTTAATCCGGATATGCGAGGCGTAACAATTCCTTTAATGACCCACAAAAATAAAGCATTCAATGCAAAACTATTAGATTTAGAAAAACAGACTGCAAAATTTGAAAGGCTATCTATCTCTTCTAACATTATTACTTTGAAAAAATACACTACAAAAACTTAGATATGAACATAATTCATTACTAAGTAAAAAAGCTGGAGTACAACTTTCAAATCAAAAAGCTAAATTTTCTTTTAATGCTAATAGATCTGGGAAATTGCAAGCTAACTATCTTCACATTAAAAAAGATAGAAACCACATTCATGCTATTCATAGAGATAATGGTATGATTGCTTTATCTACTCCTGAGAGTGTTGATGAATCCCTTAAACTTTTGTTCATCATTATACAGGTTTCATTGACACTCATGTGATTGATACTTTTTTGAACTCTGCTAACTTTCCGCAACTTTCACAATATGACAAGTCCAGCCTAGCTATACCTATATCTAAGAAGAAATTCTAACACCTATTCATACACTCAAACTTCAAAAGAACCCAGGACCAGCTGGCATCCCTGAGGAATTTTATAAAGAATTCTCTACTGTCCTTACTACTGTTTACATAACTTATTTATTGATTTCAGTAAATCAGGTATGGTTGGGGTTCTTTTACTGAAGCCTTGATAACACTATTATCTAAACCGAATAAAGATCAGACTAAAGTCTCTATCACCCAACTCCCTCAAAAATCAATATTGCTAAATTTTTGTAAAAATCCTGGCAATAAGACTATTCATTTTAACCTCCCTCATACACATAGATCAAACAGGTTGCATGAAAAGAGATTTTCTGTCAATAACACACAACTTCTGTTGCATGTAATAGACACCGTCCCACATTTATTTCACCCTCTTGACTTCTTGCTCTAGATCAGGTATCTCCAAAGTCAGTCCTGGAGGGCCGGATCCATGCCAGATTTTTAAGATAACTACATTTATCTATATTTGGATATGTTAAAAATCTGGCATAGAACCAACCCTCCAGGATTGACTTTGAGAATCCTGCTCTAGATCCTGAAAAAGCTTTTGATGAAATTCATTGGCAATTTTTATTTCATACGCTATCCTCTTTTAACTCTGGAAATTAATTTCTTAAAATGGTATCAGCATCATATTGTTTGCCTTCAGCATGGCTTTTTATCAATGGTCAGTTCTCTGACAATTGTTCTCTATGTAGAGGAACTCAACAAGGATGTCCATTGTCACCTTTTCTTGCTAGCCATTGAACCGTGACTTTCTAATATCCGAAATTCCAATGAAATCACAGGAATCAATATTGCAAATATTACACTTAAAACTTCTGCTTATGCAGATGAAGTTTTATTATACCTTAGTAGCCCAGCCACTCTATACCTGCTGTACTAAATCTCATACACAAATACTCCTATGTTTCAGGTTACACCTTAAACAGAGTTCTTTCCCCTGAATGTTCATTGCACCCCTGATGTGTTAGACAATACTGGTATCATTTGACAAAAAGAGAAATTAAAATATTTGAGAATCCAATTATCGCATTCTCTTGAGCACTCGATTACATTAAATTGTGACTTTTTGATTACTAGAGTCACAGATAATATTCGGAACTGGTCTCCATTGTACCTGTCATGGTGGAAAAAATATGAAGCTATTAAAATGGTACTTGCTCCTCTCATTTTTTTTACACTTTATCAATGCTCCCATTACAAGAACCTCTCACATTATATAAAAAATTTGATATCATTATCTCCAAATTTCTTTCGCATCATAAACTGCCACGATTTCGGTATGCCCAACTCAAACTTTCCAAATTTAATGAGGGACTTTATTATCTACGACTAACTCTTATAAACATATTAAATCATCTGCCATTATCATATCTACTAAACTAATTGTACAAGATTTTGATTCTTCATTTTCCTCACCTATTTCATGCTCTCCCAAACTATCTCTTTATTCATACAATCACATTCTGGAAATCATGGATAAATGCTAGTATTTTCCACCATGGAGATATCTATGATAATGAAGTTTATTGTCATTTTCTGGCTTGCAAACTAAGGGCCTTATTTAGATCTCGGTGGACGGGTTACTCTGTCACAACGGTGACGCATATCCAATCTGCCGAAATATAAATCCCATTGGATATAATGGGATTTATATTTCTAAATCAGGCCCTAAGTTTTCGTTATCTCATGAAGAAACCCATAAGTACCATATTCTGTGTAATGCTACACTTAATTCTTTTCCAAATACGTTACCCCAAAATGACACCTCCGACTCAGGAATTTGTATTAGGGCTTTTTCTGCTTCGCCACACACAGTTTCTAAATTTTAAAACTATCAAATGATTCCCATCAACCTAACTTGAAGTTTCTTATTAATTACTGGAATACAAAACTTTCTACAGATTTCTCCCTGAATGATCGGAGATAAATTTGGCTACCAAATATAATGGGATGGTTTCCTGTATTTGTATAACAAACATATGCTTTTATCTTGTTTAATTGTTTATGAACTCCATGTCAATTATATAAGGCTAAGCTTGCTGATTCCTCTCTTTGTTGGCATTGCAAACAAACTGAGGGGTCTTTAAAACATGCTTTGTTTGAGTGCACAGTAATATTTCAGTTTTGGAAAAATGTTTGGGATATTATAGTCAAAATACTCCCCATCACTGACATTCTCACCCATAACCTGGGTGATATGTAAATCTCCTGCATCATCCTCCAAGTTATCGGAGCTTCATAATAACATTTTTGACTCCTGATCTCTATAACTATCAAATCCATCAAGACTAATTAGAAATCCACTGACATTTTGTTGGTCGATGATTTGTGGTCTTGGGTTATATTTACTAAATGTGGAGTACAACTATCTTTTTAGGGAACATGTAAAAGTACTCCTTCATTTCAAATATTATGGAGACTGGTTGATGTTTATATTGCTATATACATGTAATATATCTGTTGATTACTTCTGTTATTTATCATAGATATATAGTTTAGGACCTATGGCATAAGAAGTAGCTCTTGCTTGTTCCTCATTCGACATTTCTTTTCTCTTGACTACATGACACAGTCATTTTAGGTATATTTATCATTCAATTACTGTATTTTAACGTTTCAGTATATTTTTGCTATATATACACCATTACTGTATACATTTTTGTGTTGTCTTCTTACTTTAAAAATCAATAAAATGTTTTTAATCGAAACAATGTACATTTTACCTTCCATAAGCTGTTTTAAAATATTGGATGAAAAATATGCATTTTGTAAAGGTTTCATCATCATCAAGTTTATTTGTGATAATTAACTCATGAAACAGCAAATAAATTAAACATCAAGACTTTAGAAACACCAATAAAATCAATCCAAATTCATAATGGATCTAGTAATGTTGATAAAATAAAATCTTGACATACTACTAGCCATCCTTTTATCAAATTCTGATAAGCATTAAACAAAATATTAAAAAGTATGATTAGTTATTTTATCTGTAGCAGCATATGATTGAGAATAAGGTATTAATGATATATACCAATTTAGATATTGTGAATGTCAAACAAAAACATTTCAAAATTAAATGGCTACATTTCTCAGTCTAATTACCCAGGAACAGTATAAATTATGAGTCAAGGCAAAACCAAAAGGAACTGATGTATCTGATTTGGACATGTGGAAAGTAACCATATATGTTTGCAGACCCATATCCCCAAACAAACATCAATAATCAACTGCATCAATTTGTGATATAAAAGGAAATCCAATAAGAAATGTAGCTCTGTTTTGGGTCACTTTTCACAATGGCAGCAGAAGGTTTATACTAACTAATTACTACACCATCTGACAGTAAAGCTTGCTAAAAGGTAATGTGCCCAATCTGAACTTCAGAAATAATATTTTCACATACGGTGGCTCGATATAATCTAAGCCTCGAGCTGAGTAGTAGGTATGTGTGCAAGATACATTTCTGTGAGACTACCACTAGTAGTTTTCAGCAGTTTACTCTGATCCACCTCTAAATGTTATGAACTGAGCCCCCCAAAAATTTTAAAAGATCAGGATTATTTTAATTGTATATGGGGCCTAGTTTTGCAAATTCCTAACAAACATGCAGACGCCAGGGAAGATTATATGCTCTGTTAATGGTCAACATCTCAGACCACACATCTCTATAGTGCCCCAAGGCAGGATGTGGCCATACTCCACACTAGTCTTAAAAACAGCCTGAAGTGCACATTATGAGTAATGTTCCTGATCCCCAGATCAATTGCTAAAGGGGTTTATGGAGTTGTCATTGGTAATCATAATTCATTTTTTGGAAAACAATTTTCAGACACCTCTAAACTCCCCAGATTTTCTGACACCCTTAATTCAGATCTATACAAAGCAGTTAGCTGTATCTGAAATTTGTAAGCTTCAATCCGATGTGACATGACATAAGAATCAATTCTCCTCGCAAAGCCAGGGAAAGCTTTTGCCTTGAGGTCAAGTGTAATAATATTCCTCAGGACCTGATTAGACTAGCTACTATTTGCAGTAAGTGTTATCCGCAAATAATCAATTTCAATATTAGCATTATCTACCTAAAGAATGCACTAACAACATTTAGGAGAGTTAAAAATCATAAATTTGGTTTTTGATGCATTGAATTCTAACCCTCTTTCCACACAAAAGTTAAAAAAGCTATTCAGCAAATTTTGTAAACTGGTGCATTTTGGAAATCAAACGTTTTGCCTGCAAATAGCAAAATCCACACATTTTTCTCCAGGTCAGGGGTCTCCAACAAGTAGTTCTGAAGTTGAGTCCAGCACAGTAAATAATTCAGAGGGTCTAGCCATATTGAAAAAGACAGGACTACACATCTCTGTATCTTTGGAGTGACTTCCTACCAAATGAATGGCATGGTGACACACACACACCCATCTACCCCCCTGCAATGTGACCACTTGTCTCCACATACAACGCACATGGAGAATGGTCATTTTGCAATAACTTAATCAATGCATGGGACAACTAGGCCTGAAAAGAAATACTAGCAAGAGCTAAACTAGGGTAGCTAGAGTGTGGGACTACCAGAGAAAGGGTAGGGTATAAGTGTATAAAAGCCACCTGTTAGCAATGCTATTGCCAAGAAGAGCAAAAGCTGGATTGAGAGTGGAGGCAAGTTGCTTTGTTTCAGACTGTGGCAGTGGTGCATGCATGTGTATTTGATTAAAGGTTTCTGTGTGCATGTGTATGAATATGTGTGTGTGTATGAATGTGTTACATCTGTCCGTCTTAGGGCGGTCTTCCCCCAAACATTTTACTAACTTACTTCCAATTTTTGCTGGGCTTTGTCTTTGTTGCCCTTAGGCCTCTGTGCACTTTACCACTTCAAACCAGTGCTTTAGTGTTTCTGCTCACTCCACTAAACATGGTTTGATTGGCATCCTGGCATATTAGTTTATTTGAAAGTCCCTTGTAGAGTTGTATACCATATACCCAGGGCCTGTACTTTTTTTTTGGGGGAGGTTTATAAAGTGCATGGTTACTCCAGGTGGAGTGTCCCAGCGCTGTGGAATAAGCTGCACAAGCTCCAAGTATCAGTCCGGTTTTGCAACATGGCAAGTCTTTCCTGCGCTATTTCCTAAATAGCCAGGTCTTAAGATTTTCCTGAAAACAAGCTTCAGATGGCTCTGCTCTCAGGTCCCGGGGCATAGAGTTTCATAGTTTGGCTGCTAGGAGTCTAAAGAGCTACTCCTCAAGCGCATTCTGTTCACTCTAGGAACTACCGTCAGTGCCACCTCAGAAGACCCAAGGTGTCTGGTAGAAGTGTAGGCTTGAATCAATGGATTCTGGCCCCTTCTGATTGAGGATCCGATGCACAAAGCAGAGAGCTTTGAAGGAAATTATGTGCCTTATGGGGAGCCAATGGAGTTCGGCAAGTCCCGTGCTTAAAGAGGATTGTTTTGTAATGTTCAGGAGTAGCCGAGCTGCAGCATTCTGTACTCTTTGAAGCATCCCCAGCCTGCCTTTGGAGACCCCCAGGTAGAGTACATTACAATAATCCAAGGTGGATACCAGCAAAGCCTGGATGACCGCTTTCTCAGCGGATTCTGATAATAGTCCCAAGCTTTTTTAAATCATTTTTAACATACCAAAGCAGGTACCGACCATAGCCGAGATCTGCTTGTCGAAAGATAGCGCTGCATCAAAAATGACACCCAAGTTCTCCACTTTAAGTTTTGGAACCGGAGTAGGGCCTGGTTCAGGGGGCCACCATGCAGAAGACCAGATAGAGGGCTGCTTCCCGACTACCAGGACCTCTGTCTTGTCTGCATTTACTCTAAGATAGCTGGCTTCCATCCAAGCCACCAAGTCCACCAGACAAGATTTAAAATTATCTGCGGCCCTCCCGTCATCTTGCTACTAGTGGGCCTGTGGCATTTAATGTGCGACCCACTTAAGCAGACCTGTAAAACATGTGCCAGGCCTGCCATTACAGCCTGAATGCAGTGTCGCACTGTCATGTCAACCTGGCATTGAAACCTCTTTGCCAAGCCTTAAACTTCCCTTTTGTTACATATACGTCACCCATAAGGTAGGCCCTAGGTAGCCCTTAGGCAAGGGTGCAGTGTATTTAAAAGGTTGTACATGTACTTTTAAGTTTTACATGCCCTAGTAGTGAAAAACACCTACATTTGTTTTTCACTACTGTGAGTCCCCCACCAAGTGATAACGTTGGAGGGTTCCTTATTACATTTATTAAGCTGTAATTCATAATTGGGAGCAGATAGATATGTCATGTCAATAAATTGTAATGATAAACCCTCTTTAATGGTATAGTTGGATTTTTCATTCAATTGTGAAAATGGCACTTTTAGAAAGTTGGCGTTTTCCTGTCCTCTGTGCCTGCTGCCTGTCTTGGGTCACATAACTGGGTATCACTGACAGTTAGACTTTGTGAATTCCTCCCAGACAATCACACAATAGAGGGATTAACTGTGTCTCAATTGGCCATCTGCTGGCAGGATGGGGGGTGGAGCTGAGCACAGCCCCACTTACACCTGAATACCCTGTGCTCTGCTTTCACACAAAGGGCCAGAAGAAGGGCACTAGGGTATAAAAATAGGACCTTCAGACCCACTCTTCAGTTCACAACTGGACCTGCGGGCAAACTCTCAGAGGACTGTTGTGACCTGCTGTGCACTCTGCCAGACTGCTGCTGTCCCTGGAAGGACTGCTTTGCTGCCTGGAGCCTGCCTTGAGCCCTCAGAGGCCAGCCCTGCTATTGAGCCCTGAATCTTCACCTGCATACAGGACTACCAATAGTGACTCAAGGGCTAGTTTGCTGGACTCCTGTTTGAAGTCACAAGAATATAAAAGGCTCCCACCATTTTGAACTGCACCTGGACTAAGACTGAGTGAGTCCTGAACAGCTAAGAGTTGTCCCACCAGTCCTGGTTCCTTTGTTGTGGCGATAAATGGCCTCAGACGGCCAATTTCCAAAAATAAGGACTTAGACAACATTTGGCCAAAAAGTGCTCTGAGATCCAGGAGGAGACTGGGACCAACATGCTTGCCTATCCGCCAGAGGTGCATCGCCAGTCAGATTGACTTTGCGGCTTCTCCCACTATCCTCTTCTCCGAAGCAGCAAATCCGTTTCAGCGGTCCTTTGCCAAAGGGGTATCCGACCTCATGGAACTGTCTTCAACTACGGCCCTCTGCCTCATCCTGCTGGAGATTTTCAACTTCCTTTTCGGTAACTAATTCAGAAAATAGAAATCTTCACCATGGCTTTGACCCAAGGTTATCCGACGATGAAGCTCCCATCCTTGGACACCTCCTGCAGCCTTGGTCCACCGAAGTTTATCTTCTCAGAATGTTTTCTTCAAGAATTTTTCTAAGTCTGAAGGTAAGCGCTGACCAGGCGCGATCCACTTGTTGTATCCGTATTGAGCTCCATCTGGGTCTGGCCTTAACTGTCAACTTTTAACCGGTCTCGCACAGCTAGATGTCCGCAATTGGCACTTTGAACTAATAGGCGCTAGTTTTCACTCAAAACTCAAAAAAATCATAACTCTGGCTTCACTAATTACATGTTTGTTATTTTGTTGTCAAATAACTTATTAAAATTTACTCTAGTTTTCTAAATTGGTTTGACATTTTTTTAAGTGTGGGCGGTAAACTCCGCTCCGCCGATGGAGTTATTACCACTCTGCGCTCTGCTTGGAGCACGTAGTTCAGCAAAAACTCAGACTCTGCCACAGAGCGCAATTTGACCCCACTGCCCACCCTGAGCCGAATACATAAAGAGGAAAGCAAGACAAAACACGCACCTTTAAGGCACTAACGAGCCAACAAGGACGAAGAGACCAAGGCTGCCATCTGCAGCACGGAGACTGAATGCAAACTCCACCTCACCAGGAAGTGAGGAGCTGTGGGCAGAGGCGAGGAAACCCTCAGTCAAGGGCAAGCGGGGCAGAGGAGCTACAAGGAAGGAGCTGTAGCGGCCTCCCATGGGAGATTTACCTGGAAGACAAAGCGAACACGCGCCACCTCGGGCACAGTCCTTACCAAGCACTGCCTAACCTTACGGCCCCCCAAAACCGTGAACAGAAAATTTAACTCTGCCCTCAGCAAGGCCAGTGGGTGAGGCATCAATGGCACACTGGCAGAGTCACAAATATTTGGCAACTGTGACCTTTAAAAAATATATGTATTCGAGACTTTCAAAACTGGGCTCAAAGTATGGAGCAGCGGCCCCACCCCTGGAGGGCAGGGGCAGACACTCTGGATACGGTGAGGACAGAGGGGGGTCATATTGCACCTCGAGTAGGGCAGAGCAGAGGTCCGCGGAATTCCAGGGAGTTTTTATGCAACTCCGTGGAAATCCGCGTAGTGCAACTATGCAAACTCCGCCCACCCTTACATTTTTCTTATGTTGTGTTTTCACTTTATTGCCATTTGTGTGCTGCATAAATACTTTATATATTGCCTCTTAGTTAAGCCTGACTGTGTTTTGTGCTAAGCAACCCAGGGTTTATTTAGTGACTTTTCATCATTTACCCTGCAAGGGATTGTGGCTTTTGCTTGACCCGGGCTCACACCCAGTCAACTAACAACTCAATTTCTCACAGTGTGCATCTGTTGTGTCTCTCCTTGAAAGAGATAGTCTATCCTAGAAGCCATTCCTGGTACCAGGGAATATCAAATGTATCTGGTGCACTCATTCTAAGGGGGGTCATTTCTAGCCCATATATGTCTATTTTTGGCATAACTTTGGCAATGTTGGTGTTCTACTACAAAATAGAATTTTAAATATTGTCCAGCCAAAATATTGCATCCAGAATATAGGCTACCACAATAGCAAAACGATAAGTATATATAGGCAAGTTTAGTTGTATTTACATTCTTAACTCCACATCCATGCATCTTGAAGATACATATCAATCAATTAGGATTTAGTAAACACGGCTAATTGCCCGATAAGGTATCCAGGGGCTTGCAGGCCCTGGAGGCTTATTCGAACAGCCAGGTCTTGAGGGCCATCCAGAATTCTGAAAGTGAAGTGATGGTTCAGAGGTGCGTGGGGAGGCTGTTCCAGGTTTTCCCTGGGTGTGTGTTTGCTTGTTATTTATGGGGGACCCCACCTGTGACTTGTTTTTTTTTTTTTTTAAATTATATAAACTTCTAACGCGCACAGATACTCCAAGGAGTGTCCCGGCGCGAGCCTGAAAAGGGTCAGAGTCAGAATCAAAAGGCAGAGCTAGAAAAGAAAAGTTTTCAGCTTTTTCTTAAAGATCATAGGATCTTTGACGCCCCGTAAGGCCAATGGCAGAGAATTCCATGCCAGCGCAGCTATCCGGGTAAAGGAGCTCCCGCCAAGCCTCTGGCAATTAAACCGCGGGGTCTGTGCCAAACGTTGGGAGGAGGAGCGCAACTGTCTCACCGGAGAATAGAAAGCAATCCTCTTTTGCAAATAGATGGGTCCCAGACCATGGAGGGCCTTATGAGCAATAGATAAAATTTTAAATTTTATTCGCACCTCTACCGGGAGCCAATGCAGGGAGCGCAAATGCAAACGCACACTGCACCTGCTGGAAAGACCCAGCAGGAGTCTAGCGGCCGAGTTTTGAATCACCTGTAACTTATTCAGAAGGTAACCAGGAATGCCAGCATACAGTGCATTGCCGTAGTCCAAGCGGGAAAGAATTAGAGCACGGACAACAGTTTCCTTTGCAGAATTAGGCAGAAGAGGAAGAAACTTCCTCAAGGTCTTCAAAATGCCAAAACAAGTGCCGGCCAACTTCTTAACCTGCGATGAGAAAAGCAAGTTCTCATTGAACCAGACCCTCAGATTCTTGACAGAGTCTCCCTTAAAGCTAGGTAGGGAGAAACCTGGGGGCCATAGCTTCTCTCTGAAGTCGACAGGAAATGTGCCGTACAAGAGGATCTCTGATTTCTCCTCGTTGCACTTAAGCTGTGCCTGAGCAAGCCAGTGAAAAACCGAAGATAGACAATGTTGAGCAGGGACAACTGCATCCTCATATTGACCCCAAGAGAACTTGTTACTAGATAAGCGTGGGCATGGGTCGCAGGACCTGCCTGACCATGTATCTCTGACTCAGGGTTGATACGGAGGTCACCTTTGCTGAATCTGGCAGCAATGAAGTGAGTTCATCAGAACACCCAAAAATAATATGGCAGCCATTGGTATCATTTTTATCAACATTTTCATCATTACGTATACAGTTGTCATTTTGTACATTGATATCATTTGAACTGGTATTAACCAGATTATGTTTGCTCTGGTCTGAACGTACATTGACATTGGTCTTATTAGCAACAACAAAATTATCGTACAAGCATGGATTATTACATACATTGGTATCACTGTTGCTGCGTGCGGGCACAAGTTACGGTATGGATTGAGATTGCACTGATGGGCTTTGTGCTATCACAAGCTATTGCATACGTTCATATTGCATTTACTGATACTGTTGTCGTCGGGCCTGCACATATCATGACATTCATTTGCATCGTATTCACCCATTCCAACATTCCCCCTCTAGTTGAGTCAACTACTCTATCCTCCTCGTATGTCATAACAGTGTATGTGTGTGTAGTGTCTGTTGCTTTTTCCTAATTAAGTGCATACTACCCAATTTGAGGTTTGCTTTTTTACAGCACGAAACCCCCACTTGTATGAAACCACATAACAGAAGTACAGCAAGGAGACTAGGCATCACAGATGTCAATAACTTGGACACCCATAAGGGGATCCAGAACAATATACTATAAAACCAGTCCTGCTCCGGGGCACCTACCTCCTTCTTCATATCTGCATGTAGATTATGTAGGTCTTGGATGGCACAGGCTAATGTCCCACTGTTGCTTTCATTTCAGGGGATAAAAGTACAACTGAAAGCACCAATATTGGCACACACCCCACCATCCACCGCGGTCATCAAGTCCAACATGTTCTAATGTTGCATCACCATAAGGCAGATGGTGCACAGTTCTTCCTTGATAACAATTAGGCCAAGCTCAGTATTAGTAATCATTTGCATCAAATCCCGCCTGGTTATTTGCAACCAGCAATCATTTGCTTTTGTTTGTGCGGTGAAAACGGGTGTTGATCCTCCAGCGATAACTTGAGCTTCTGTGAACAATCTGAATTTTTCTGGAATGTCCTTTTACTGAGCCCAGCCAAAATAATCAGCAGTTCTTTTCCTTTGAGCCTGATGCAACAGAGTTGTTTTATTCTGTAACAGATGTTGAGACAACTCAGATAGATCTTCTCCAGGGATGACCAGGGTTGAGGTGTGTATGGTCACGAGGTTGCAGAGGCTAAACCATCTAGGGATGAGCTGGGTGTAGGCAAGTTCACCGCATTGCTAGCAGATATCCATCAGCGTAGAGGTGCCCTATTGCAGGTCTGGTATGTGAAGCATCATGCCACAATTCTCATTGCTGCCCACAGTATGGTTCCTTTGCCTATGAAACATAAAGAATACAACGTCATTTTCTGAACAATTAGGGGTTGCCCCTTCCCCTCCAACCAGGTGTATCTATTGATCTCGCCATCCCAGATTTCTTGGTACGGAGTGTCTATGCTGGTGTTGGATCCCCTCCCAGGGGACTCATTTCCCCCGCATGATTATGATGAGCAGTCCTGCACTGGAATTCCATGTCCAGGGTCCATTGATCGTTAAAGAAGTTGCCCCAAAGATGTTAAGGGCCACCCTGGGACCACAGACGGAGGCTGTAGCGGACGCATTTGTGCACAGGTGTGGTGGTTTTGCTACCTCCAAGAACTTTTTCTCTACAAAGTCCCGGGGCTAAACAGTATCCTTCCCTATGGTGTCCTTTCTGCGCATCCTGTCTACCTCGGATTGGATATCACTCGGCTCATTAAAGAGTGCAGTGGGGTTGGTCTCATACAGAGTGATGTTTACTAATGTCCTATAGGGTTCTACTCTATTGGGTTGGATTTTTACCTTGATCCTACAGAGGTACAGATGGGCGAGGCATTTTGCTCTTTCAGAGACTATGTCCTGTACTAAATAAAGTCTGTCGGGTCCTAAGGCATGAGGTATCAATGAACAGATGTAACATGATCTGTTCGTAGTTTGTTGGCTTAACTCGGACATGTATTGGTACCAGGTGTTGTGTAGGAGTGCGCTGCGTAGTGCGTGAGGAATACTAGCATTTGGTTCAGTGTAGGTGTATGTGAAGTGAGAAAGGTCTCTGCGCATGCATTGCAAGAATGTAGAGCTTACAAAATCATTTTCATTTTTGGTTCTGGAGGGGCTCGAAAGCACCCCAGCTAAGGAGTGTTTGTACAAAAATATAAGGGTACATAACTTGAAAAGCATTTGAAGAATGTAAGATTGTCTTTGGGAGAAATGTCTGTTGTCTGGGTCTGTCTTTAGTTGTTCGCTGTCTGTGGTCCAGTGTTGGGTTGGCTGTTGTTTGGGCTTAGGTGTCTGGTGACTGTAGTCTGGGTGCCCAGGGGTGTTTGACGTCTAGGTGCAGTGTAGAATGAGTGTCTCTTAAAAAAGAAGTCTCAAAGACAATTGAATTCTGTAGTACTTGAACAACTGGTCTTTTGAAGTCTTTTGAGAATCCGGATTAAAGGAATGGCAGGTTACGGCAACGTTGGTGCACTTACAGTTCGATCAAGGATCTGTAGGGTAAGAGCTGTGGGTCGTAGGTTAACTAGGAAAAATACATTTGCTAGGCATTTATTGGAACATCACTGTTTCATCTGTAAAATGATCCTGCTATACTGTTTTACTGGGGAGCAAATTTTGCTATCAAGATTGGACGGAGGTGACAGACATTTCAATGGTATTGGTGAGGTTTTGAAACTAATTTTAGTGGGCGTTAAAATTTTGGGGATGACTGGGGATTTTTAAACTAATTTGTATGCATTTAGAATTTTGGGGATGACTGGAGATTTTTTAACTAATTTAAATGCGTTTAGAAGTTTTGGTTTCTTCCCCCTTCCTTGCTGCAGCAGGAACAGTATTTTCTCTGTAGGCTATTCTGTTCAAAGCACAATTTTTTTAGCAGGTGCTGTGGTGTCCTTTTGACCTATTTGGGCAGAATGCAATTGTGAGGAGAGGTGGATATTGGGAAAGTTGTCGGAGAGAAGTGTCTTGAGTCAACGTTTGGGTTGTACGTCAGAGAGGTGGACTCTGGCTTCTCTCCCTTCCACCTTAAAGGCTATTGGTGTAGAAAATATTAATCGGTGGGGTCCCTCAAAGTTGGCCTGTTTCCACTTCCACACAAAGTTGCGAATGGAGACTTCTTGCCCTGGCTGAGGTATTTAATACATTAGCTTAGTGTTGGGCTCCTGGGTGATTCGATGATGGATCTGTTTGGCCAAAAACTTGGCAATCTTTGTCACCTCGAAGAGGTACACACGTAGCTCATCTCCCAATGATTGGGAGCTAGATTTGACACTTAAGTTGGCCCGGGTCTTTGGGATAGGGGTTCCCATTAGTCTGCTTGTCATAATCTGGTAAGGTGTAAGGTGATTGTTGCTACTGGGAGTGTTTCTTAGTGCGAAGAGGGCTAGGGGGATGCAGTGGAGCCATTTTTTATTAAGGCTGGCACATATTTTGCTGATCTTGTTCTTGAGAAGACTGTTGCGTCTCCCAACAATGCCGTTGCTCTGCGGGTGGTACACAGAGACATGGAGTTGGCAAAGTTACTCTCGTTATCCAATCGGATGACGTCGGGCACTCCCCACCTCGGTATCACTTCCCTGACACGGAACGTGGTCGCTGCTTTGGTGTCACAGTGTATGCAGGGGCTGACCTCAATCCACCTGGAGTAGGGCCAGACCACGACTATCTAGTACTGATAGTTGGCACATCGGTCTATCTTGTTGACTAAATTGATATGTAGGGCCTTTAACGGCCCGGTGGGTTGACGGATGGTCGAAGCTATGACCTTAAGTGTGGGTTTTGGAGAGTATAATTGACAGACAGTGCAGTCGTTGAGGTATATAGTTATTATCTCGGCCATGTTGGGGATAAACCAGTCATTTTGGAGCCGTGCTGCCATGTCATCTTTAGCCAAATGCGTGGGCAGGTGCAGCTGGGGTAGAGCTATATCAACTAAACTGCAGGGCATAACGGGTTTCTCGGAGGAGGTGTGTGTATATGAGGTTGTGTGCAGTTTGTGTGCAACCCTTGGCCAGCCACCTATCCATCTCTTCAGTTGGGGTCATCTCTTGTAGTTCCTGTAGGTACAAACGTGCTGTCTCTGTGTATGGTTTGTCGTGTGAGATTTTGGTCTCCTTACTTTGCTGCAATGGCAGTATGTGAGTTTTGCACACCTTTCTGTCTGCTGCTCTCTTTGCCATCTGGTCTGCCAATGCAGTCCCGCGTGACGCAAAATCTTTGCCCCCTTATAGGGGTGGCACATTACACCACAGCTACACACTTTGGTAAAGTTAGCGTGTCTATCAGCAACTCCAGATCCTTGAGTGCACAGTGGTGGTGATGTACATGTACGCAGAGTCGGAGTAGATCTTTACTGTTCTCCCTGAGCTCAGGGTAAGGGCTTTAATTAGGGCTGTTAGCTCTGCTGCTGGCGCCAAGAGGTGTGGGAGGAGATTCAGCTGTGCGGTAACCCGTAGGCTGTCACATTGCCCGTGGCTGGAGGACATCACAACAGTTGCTCCCATATGTCTCACCCCGGTCTCCTGGTCTATTGTGGAGCGCCCGTCAATAAACAGTTCTGTGCTGTTGGGGATGGGGATGGGATTTTCCTCAGCCTGGCTGATTCCTTCGGGGAGGTGAGTCGCACAATCATGGATCTCCTCACCCTGCTTGACCTCATGCATTAGGAAAGTGGCTGGGTTCACCAAACTATTTTTAGCAACAGTATAGAGAGCATCAGTTCATATACCGACACCCGTTGAGTTGTCAGTGTGCTCTTCCCTTTTTGCATGACCGCAAATACTGAATGTTCTGCATGCAAGGTCAGAGGCGTCCCCATCACGATGGAGTTAATTTTGTCACCAGCAAAGGCTGCAGCAGCCCATGCCTGTTCACATGGAACTGGCCCCACAGGACAAATTCTAGAAGTCCGCTATAATCAAAGACCCACTGTCGGACATAGTTGCACAAACCTAAGAACTTTTGCAAACCCTTCCCAGTGTTTTATCAACAAACGTATTTAAATTGCCAAATTTAACTAGATCAATTCATACTTTTGTCAGTTTTAGTTCACCAGTAACAGGGCAAATGGCAATTTTTTTTCTGGTTAATTGTAACACTGACAGTTTAGCGTGTAGAAAAAGAAATATCTAATTCATCAACCTATGCTTATTTTAAGATACCAGCTCTTTCACCGTCACTTCGACCAGGCTACACCTCACAGACGTAGAGTTGGGTCGCAAAACATTTTTTCCCGCTCCTATTTCATGTCATTTGTGGCAAACCTAGGCAGTGCTTGCTCCAAACACCTTTTATCGCAGCATAATGAAAGCAGGGTTCTGGAAATGGCAACGTTTGCGCATGTTTGTTGACTTCCATTAATTCTGTTTTGGTGATGTGCTCTGTTGTGTTTTGTGCTGCTGTGTATTTGTGCTGTATTATTGGAATGTGACTTGTGGTGAACTGTGGTTGTTGGATTGCATTCTGTTTTGACAGTTTTCTTGCGCAGTTTTAATAGTGTTACTTTGCTCTTTGTATGCTGTTTTGTTATGTTCTATGTTTACTTTCGATATATCAACATATATTACTATATATTCAGACAAAAGCACCACATGCTTTGAACATTCCTGTGACAAGCAAATATTTACCACTTTCTAAGGTAGTAAAATAGCACTGCTGTAGCTCTTGAACTTCTTAGGACATCAGTCAACCGAAACTTGTGGCAGAGGTGGTGTTTCAACTTAGTGCTCCCTTTGCTCACATTATGTATTCGATCCACACACAAGTAACTTTGCAGCTCTCTGAAAAATACATAAAGAGTGACTAAAATCTGAAACATAAACACATTATTTCTAAATCATAAGGCAAACATCTCATGGCACATTTTATTGAAAAGCCAAATTACTAAAAACCTAAGGACATAGCTATCAATGGTGCAGTGCAGCATGTGCAGTGGCAGCTCCACGCATTGGTATGAGGGGCGAAGTGACCCTGGTTATAGTTGTTTTTTCATACCCAGTATAGAGCTAGGATGCTTGCATTGTTGGCTTGCCTGCCTAAGACCCATGGCACCCTTGCTTCGTTCTTGTAAAAATGGAAGGAATAATGAAAATACAGGCAAGTATATCTTGTTTACAAGCCAGCAGTAAATAAAGTGTAGATTAGACTGCTATGTCCCGTATAGAGGCCCTAATGTAGACCTGTTCGTACATGCCCTAAAATGGACGTATTCATCTTTGCCCATATATGGTCATATTCGTACTTGCCCTATTATTATAGGTCATTATGGTCATAACTGTACATGTCCTATTATAGTCATGATTCCTTATATAGGCATGATCTTTCACCTACATTGGTCCTTGCTAGTACACAACGTGCTCTGAGGGCTGAACGTTATCTATCCTGTGGTTTTGAATACAGCTGGGTTTTTCCCAAACACAGGCCCACACTGTACTCATCAATTAAGCATGGCCCTCTAGGAATACACCACCTGCATAATATGTATGTACAAAGTTCACCCCTGACGTCTTCCTCATGTCTAACGACAGACCAATACAAACCATACTGAGGACCGAGACTCTTTAGGGTATAAATACACCACATCTTGCCCCGGTAAGACAGAGGGAACAGAGACTTCCATGCTGACACACTGACCAGAGATGCTGAGGCTCCTGCATGCAGTCGCTCCAGCTGACAGCGGTCTAACACAGCCCTTGCGGGTGTCCAACTCGAGACCAGGACGGTGTCCCACACTCTCTCTATTCAGGTATGGGGGATCGACTAAATCCTAGAAGGATTCTTTGCTCTTAGGCTTTTAGACCTACACATATGCTAGGTACACTCAGGTAAATCTAGTTAGGCATCGTTGGAGTACACGCACTTGCATAATGCTTTTCATATTCATGTATGTATTCATGATTATTGCAATATGGTAGAACTGTTCTATCCTTTTGCTTTCATCGTACTGCTGATAATATATCTCTGCTATTGTCTGCTGATTACCGCAGCACATATATTTTACACTAGAATAACAACTGTTCAATAAATACTTATTGAAACGCCCGACTGTTTATTCTGTGTAACTCTCTGAGACAAACCGAATAAGTAAGCACGAGTGACTGAGCGAAAGGTAGTACATTGTTTCCACGATTCTGAGGAATTTGGGTTGTCATGATCTAAGGTTGCCAGAAACTAATCTCTCCCCGAGAAGAGGAGATTCTAGTGGCACTGTGAGCTAGCTAATGCAAACCAGGCTAGCATACACGGTGGGGGTGCTCAGAGTTATTCTGCCACCAAGCCCACGGTATATGTTATCCAAACGCGCAGGTCCTGCAGGGGTACCATAGGAACTACACGACATGGTGCCACCAACGTTGGTTTGGTACTTATTTAACAGTAGAATCTGAGTAGTTCAGTCGTGCTATTCTCAGAGAACCTACTCACAAAACCCCAGAGACGTCTGGAGTGGGTGGGCACAAACTCCGCCACAGCTGAGTAGTACGAAAATACTATTTATTGGCTGTTGGTTAATCAAGCTTGAAGGACATTTAGGGGCCGATTCCGATTCCGGCCGGAAAACGTACCGACCGACTCGGAGCCGGAATTAATTCCGACCGACACGTACCGGTGCAGCCCGACCCGCCAAGTACGATGAGAAGCGAGCAAAACCCGACCGACTCGTACGGAACACAAGCCGAAGGACCGAGCCGCGCGGAAAACAGCAATCCGGCCGGAAAAACACGCGATTCGAACCGACCGACTCGCACCCGGAACAATACCGAACGAGACGTACCCGCGGACTCCCAACCGCCAAGTACGATGCAAGGCGTGGAAAACACGACCGAGTCGCACGGAGGACAAGCCGTACGACCAACACGCATACAAAACTGCGAGCCGAAGCAACCCAAAACACCGCGACCGACTCGTACGCAGCATAGAAAACAGCACAAACACAGCGTGAACGAAACGGACGAGCCCGTACGAGACAACTGCAGGGTCCGACTCGGTCACAAGAACGTCTCCTACATGCACGAAAAGTACAAAGGGAAAATACACAAAAAAAGGCCAAACAAGCAATTACAAAGCCAATAAATACTGGGGGGAGGGGCAGGGAACAAAGACACACCCACAACTCCACCCATATAAAGGACACAAATCCCTACCATGATCCTTTGCAAATTCAAATTACCTGCCAGCACTCAACAGACAGCAACCACACACCCACAGCTCATCCATCACACAAGCCACACACCATCAGCACCACAACAAATAGAAACCTCACATACACCTAGCAAAACACACACTCACACACCTTCACCTGCACACCAACACACACATCACTCACCATCACCACCCATCACCATGCCCCCAAAGAAGAATCACAAGTTCCTAGATAGTGAATTGGAAGTCCTGGTAGATGAGATCCTCAGGGTAGAGCCACAGCTCTTTGGTACACTGGTCCAACAGACACCCATGTCACAGAAAACAAAGATGTGGGAGAGGATCGTCGACAGGGTGAACGCACAATCACCATGTTTGCGCACAAAGACAGACATCCAGAACAGGTGGTATGACGTGCGCAGGAGGGTGAAGGAGCTGCTGAAGAAGGACTACATCTTGAACCAATACACTGGCAGTGGCCCTCCTGCCAAGCCAGTATACCTCAGGCCCTGGGAGGAGAAGGTGCAGGCCATCCTACCACCAGTGAGCGTCTATGGACTAGAAAACATCCCAGAGCCTGGTGAGTACACAACAAATGTACACAATATTCTGCGACTACACACACACATCACTGTCAAGGAGAGAGTCAAACCATGCACTCTTAGCAAATACACAGCAACCAGAACAGAATCATCCCAAAATGTGTATGTCACTCAGAGAAACACAACACATGCCATCACAAAGTGACATTTAACTGTGTCATCACATGTACAAACACAACTACAACTACAGCTAGGCAGTGGCACAAATATAACTGACAAACACATCCAGACAAGTAGCCACCACTACAACACCAGCACACAGTGAAGCCCACTGAAAGAAAGGAAATATGTGTATGCTGGGCAAGTCAGTGTAGCCAATAGCATGATGGGAGTTGTAGGCACAGATATTGCTCACCCCCACAACTGTCCCATCAACACCACCCTGAACCATGCGACATCACAGGAGTGGAAAACAAATTACAAGATGGCTGACACTGGCTACTGCTGTGGGGAGCACAAGGCCCTGCTGGCAACTGTGCACCAACAAACAGCAGGACACCACTGACTGACATCCTGAAAGACAACTTGCACTCCCTGCAATGGAAGCACGTTCCATGGTGGGATATCTGGCTGGGTGGGAAGGAGGACTCACAGCCCTGACCATAGTTACCAGCAGCGTTTCTCACACACACCCCTAACACAAACTCCACAAAACTCACCTGGGAGAATGCATTTCCTCACACTCCAATCAAATATCCCACAAAGAACCACAACCCTGGGTCATGCTGAGTGAAGCACAGGGACACACATGGGACTTGTAGCAAAACTAACCCCAGGATAACACTGTCAGCCATCTTGTCAGCACAGGCACACAACCCCACAGGGAAGCAGAGTCAAAGGGAAGGAAGCATGGGCATGCTGGGAAGGGGGGTGGAGGCAATAGCATGATGGGAGTGGTAGTCACAGCTCAACATCCCCCACCCACATGGCCCAGCAAGCTCACACTCAAGCAAGCACACCCCACAGAGAGTGGAAAGCCCCATCAAAGATGTCTGACACTGGTGCTCTGTTGTGGGGAGCACAAGGCCATGCTGGGAACTGGCCACCAACCAACAGCAGGACACCACTGTCAGCCATCTTGCCATTGCTCTCACACTCACACACAGTGAAGTCCACCCAAAAGCAAGTAAGTATGGGCATGCTGGGAAGTGGGGTGGAGGCAATAGCATGATGGGAGTGGTAGTCACAGCTCAACATCCCCCACCCACATGGCCCAGCAAGCTCACACTCAAGCATGCACACCCCACAGAGAGTGGAAAGCCCCATCAAAGATGTCTGACACTGGTGCTCTGTTGTGGGGAGCACAATGCCATGCTGGGAACTGGCCACCAACTAACATCAGGACACCACTGCCAGCCATCTTGCCATTGCTCTCACACTCACACACAGTGAAGTCCACCCAAAAGCAAGTAAGTATGGGCATGCTGGGAAGTGGGGTGGAGGCAATAGCATGATGGGAGTGGTAGGCACAGATATTGGTCACCCCCACAACTGTCCCATCAACACCACCCTGAACCATGCTCACATCACAGGGAGTGGAAAAGGACTCACAAGATGGCTGACACTGGCTACTGCTGTGGGGAGCACAAGGCCCTGCTGGCAACTGTGCAACAACCAACAGCAGGACACCACTGACTGACATCCTGAAAGACAACTTGCACTCCCTGCAATGGAAGCACGGTCCATGGTGGGATATCTGGCTGGGTGGGAAGGAGGAGCGGATGACAACCAAATACAACCAATGCAGACCATGTACACACCCCAACATTCACATAGAAATGCCCAAATAATGCAGGACAATGTGCTACACCAATATCAACCCCTGACTGTGACAACTTAGGACAATGCATTGTACAGGCCCGCATCCAGAGGCACAGTCACAACTGTCAGGTGTGTCAACCATTGATGCCTGCAGAAACATAAGATACATTGTGTGTGTCTCCCAAAAACAGGTGATGATGGGGACACAGCAGCAGATGCTGAGGAGTCCTCCTCCCAGGCTCAAGAGGATACGGAGCTCACTGGTGTGGAACAGCCTCTGCCCTCCTCGGATGAAGAAGACTTACCTGGCACCTCCGGAGCAAGTCATCATGCAGCACCAGCAGGACCACCAGCTGCACCCCTGCACCCACCCCTCCAACGACTGTCAACACACATACCACCCCTGCCGACATGGACAGACCAAGGAGCAGCACCACCACCAGCACAGGGACCCTGGACCAACGTGGGGCCATGGACACCACCACCACCAACAACCCACAAGGTGGCCCAGGGTCACCTGTGCCTGCCACCTCAGGTACTGCACGTGTCGCCAGGGGTGGTGGGAGGGGTGGGAGACATAGGTCGCTGCTCACAGAGGGGTCTGGACTGCATGATGACCCACAACTGGCACGCATAGCCGATGCGTACCAGTCCAGCACCGGAGAGTTCAGCCAGGTAGTGGGGCTCCTCAGGGACATTAAACAGCAGCAGGCTGCCCATCATGCCCGCTTGGACTCACACATGTCCCGCGTGGAGTCCAAGTGGGACACACTGCAAGAGATGACGGCGATGCATAGGGACATATTACAATGCCTCCGCCAGATGAGCAGCAACCAGTCAACACCTCCCTGTGTGCCCACAACATCTGCTGCTGAAACAACTGCAACTGCCACAGGGAGGCAGGATGACTCTGGCGGAGAGTCCCCTGCACCGCAGCAGCCTGCACTTGAGGGTCCCCCCAAAGAAGAGGGGCCGTCCGAGGAGGGGCAAGTGAGAGGCCGATGGCCATGTGCAACCCCCAGGAAGCCAAAACCTGTTCTGGAGAATAACCTTTGTGCGCAAACTGTTCACCCTGTTGACTGCAACACAACTCTCCCACATGACATGGGGAGCTCAAGTTGGACCAATGTCTCTGATTACTGTGGACTTTACTCTGGACATTTCTGCTACCAGGACTTCCAAATTATCTAGGAACTTTGGATCACAATCACAATGTACAGCACCCAACAACCTGTGCACTATACTCACACATGTATGTCAATAAACTCACTTATACACCATACTTGCCTCTGTTGTGATTCCTATGTTGTCTCAGAAGTTGCGATGATGATCGGGGAAATGACACTGTGCATGCTAACTGCTACAGCAAGTACAACACCGGCATGTGAGTCATGGCGACTTCACACATATGGGGGAGGCACACCACCAGGGCTACACAACACATACACACCATGGACATCTGACTCATCGCCTACACTGGTGTTGCCAGGAAATACGTTGCATTGCACAGACCCAACACCTATTCACAGTCTGTGTTAACTAGCCCACTGGTGCAGTAAGCAAATGTCAGTCAGATGTGTGACCACAGACAACGCACATCACAAAGTGAAGCACAGGTTTATTACACATTTGCAACATGTTGTAACCACCACAGATGCAAGGTAATCCCACCTGGCAGCGGGCACACAGTCAACAAGTGTAGAAGGAAGGAAGTCCATGGGTGTGGTGCACATCACCTGTAGGGACACAACAGCTACCACCCGGGAAGTCGAATCACGGTGTTGGGGATCACAGTTGACCAAACGACTCAGAAAGTACCCTGTGAAGGACAGAAATGACACACAGTCAAAAGTACTGAAGAACAGGACAGAACTGCAATACTCATGCACAATACATGTTACAAGATACCCACCCAGAACCAAGTTAGCATGTCAACACTGTTGGGGAGTACAGACTACCTGCAAGGACACATCGCTACACGCATACAGACATGTAGCCCATGGACACACTCAAACAGCACCAGAGCACCACCAACACATATCATGCAAACTCACATCATTGACATGCCATCTCTGGATACTCACATTCAGCTGAAGAAGTTGGTGATGAGCTGTGTGCGGACATCACCCTCAACATCATCATCATCATCACTGGCATCGTGGTCCAGGCCAGGATCCTCCACAGGTGGCGGACGTTGGTCATCGTCATCCAGGATGAGAGGCAACTCCTTCCGCACTGCCAGGTTGTGGAGCATGCAGCAGACGATGATAATCTTGCACACCTTTGCTGGGGCATATGGGAGGGACCCTCCTGTCTTGTCGAGGCAGCGGAAGCGGCTCTTCAGGAGACCAAATGTCCGCTCAATCACTCTCCTGGTCCGACCATGTGCCTCATTGTAGCGCATCTGGGCTGGTGTCACAGGGTTCCTGAGGGGCGTCAGCAACCACGGCATGTTGGGGTATCCGGAGTCACCTACATACAGACAATTGCACATTAGCAGAGTTGGAAAAGAGGGTGGAACACTACATAGCAGAACACACACAATGGTACAAAGTCAGTACACACCTACAAGCCAGGCACGCTGGTTCCGCATCTGTGCCATCATCCTCAGGATGCGACTACTCCTCATCACGTAGGCATCGTGTGCAGAACCAGGGAAACGGGCACACACGTGTGTGATGCTCATATCTGCAAGACAGACCACCAGTGCATTGACCGAGTGGTAGTGTTTGCGGTTACGGTAGGCCTGCTCTTGGGCCTGTGGTGGTACCAACGCCACATGTGTCCCATCAATGGAGCCAATGACATGCGGCATCCTCCCCAGGGCATAGAAGTCACTCTTCACGCCAGTGAGTCGTTGGAGTCTAGGGAAATAGATGTACTGGTTCAGGTATATCAACATAGCCTCCAAAACATCCCGGAGCACACGGCTGAACATGGTCTGTGACATCCCACCAGCAGTCGCCAGAGTGTGTTGAAAGGTACCAGTGGCAAAGAAGTGTAGGGCTGCCATCACCTTCACCTTGGGGGTCAGCGCTGTAGGGTACGGACGGCCAGGTTGCAAATGTGGTGCCAAGCGCACTGCCAAATCCTCAATCAGCTGCCTGGTGAAGCGGTACCGTCGGATGCTGTCACGTTCCACCATCGTTGCCAGGTCAGGGAATGGTCTATGGACAGCTGGTGCCCTGCAGTGCATAGGTGAAGAAAGCAAGATTGTCAGTCACCCCACATATGTGGCATTGAACACACTCAACATCACATGATACATCATAATGAGGCACAAGTACATGATGTGTGCAGTTCCGTACGGATATGTATGGCACATACATGGCCAATATCTAACATCACAGTCCAACAAGTGGCATCAATAAGTCCCAGGTCGTGCCATTGGATACCATGAGGCCGTGTCCCAGTACCCATCTCCTGCTGCCAAATAACAAACACACGCCACAGTGACATGTGAGGACTGATGTGCCCCAGGCATCACAGCTCAACGACAGGTAGATTCCCAGGGACCCTGTATTGCCACATGGACACTGGCATGACATGGTGTATCATGTATACACCACAGCAAAACAACCATGAGCCCCACAGGTAGTGGTCCCTGTTGCCTCAGCAGGACAGACATGGACGTCTGTGACACACACACGCACAACATCAAAGTCCATGCACAAACAACGTGGATGTGGAGACTGCCTCCCATTGTGCACATGAAATCAGAGACATTGTAATCACAACATGCACACAGACTGTGGAGGACCATCACCATTGTGCCATTGGGTCACCCTGGGTTGAACATAACGTCCCACATGGGACTCAGGGGGTATGTGACATGACATACACATACACCACCGTGAACTGTGACCATGCCACATGCTCAGATATGAACAGTTGCACATCACAGTGGTCATGTACACGAAACACCAAGGATTCTGTCCCCATAAACACGTGCACAGCCTGGGGGTGGCTGCCCCTAAGTGACACCCACAGAACAACATGTTCACCCCCATACACGGAATAGGTAATGCAGCCTTACATGCCCTAGGATACAGTTTGGACAGGCTGTGGTGTTGTAGGTGTGCCCCTCACTGCCTGGGAAGTATATGTGGCTGGCATATGTTCACCTGTGACAGGCATGGTGACATATGCCAGTGACTTGTACAGGGATGCGTTGGACAGCAATGGACCGATCAGTGCGCACACATTGGCCATTGCATTCAATGTGCGCTGGTACGCGTTGTATTGGCAATACGCGTTGGACAAGAATGGACCGATCAGTGCACACACATTGGCCATTGCATTCAATGTGCGCTGGTACGCGTTGTATTGGCAATACACGTTGGACAGCAATGGACCGATCAGTGCGCACACATTGGCCATTGCATTCAATGTGCGCTGGTACGCGTTGTATTGGCAATACGCCTTGGACAGCAATGGACCGATCAGTGCGCACACATTGGCCATTGCATTCAATGTGCGCTGGTAAGCGTTGTATTGGCAATACGCGTTGGACAGCAATGGACCGATCAGTGCGCACACATTGGCCATTGCATTCAATGTGCGCTGGTACGCGTTGTATTGGCAATACGCCTTGGACAGCAATGGACCGATCAGTGCGCACACATTGGCCATTGCATTCAATGTGTGCGGGTACGCGTTGTATCATATGTACGAGTTGAACAGCAATGGTCCGATCGGTGTGCCCGGCCGGCCCATTGCATTCAATGTGTGCGGGTACGCGTTGTATCCCATGTACGCGTTGAACAGCAATGGTCCGATCGGTGTTCCCGGCCGGCCCATTGCATTCAATGTGTGCGGGTACGTGTTGTATCCTATGTACGCGTTGAACAGCAATGGTCCGATCGGTGTGCCAGGCCGGCCCATTGCATTCAATGTGTGCGGATACGCGTTGTATCCCATGTACGCGTTGAACAGCAATGGTCCGATCGGTGTTCCCGGCCGGCCCATTGCATTCAATGTGTGCGGGTACGCGTTGTATCCTATGTATGCGTTGAACAGCAATGGTCCAATCGGTGTTCCCGGCCAGCCCATTGCATTCAATGTGTGCGGGTACGCGTTGTATCCTATGTACACGTTGAACAGCAATGGTCCGATCGGTGCGCACCCTTTGGCTATGGCCTGGCCTGGCAACGGACGCGTTTTCAAAATTTGAACGAGTCTGATGCTGTAAATTCAGTTGGTCACCCACAACAATGTTGCAATTTCATGGGTGTCATGAAGTTGAACATTTGAAGGATGCTGGGGGCGTGTGTAAGTGGTGCAATTCCATGGATTGGCCAGATTCAGATGATGCAAACGACTTGGACCTATCACTTTGGACACATGGGACAGTATCTGCCTCTGCAGCACACATATAATGCTGGCTGTTCCCCTGAGAGCTCACTTGCCTGCACTACATGCTCCAGGACGACATCTGCCACTACACTGCTGCTGTATCTGCACCCTCTGGACCCTGCAATGGCACGTACTGTGGAGAGAGCCCCAGCCTTCAGCACTGAGGAGAACCAGGCCCTGCTGGATGGCCTCCTTCCACAGTACAGCAAGCTGTATGGGAAAGCAGGGGAGCAGGTGAGTGTTCTGTCCACTGCCTTTCTAAATGTGCATGTTGTCTGACTAGCAAGGCTAACAGTCTGCACGCCACTGGCTAGCAGGCTCACTGAGTAGTTGTCACCCCCCATAGTGTGTAGTTACATGCACTGGACAGGTATAGTGCAGTGACAGTGCATTTAAACAAGGTTTTACTTCCCAGGCAATGATACCATGTAGTAACTGCTGGCATACTGTCCATAGCCATCGTTGCACTGCCTGTGTACATCATGTGCCCCTGTGATTGAGACATGTATATCCAACTGTGTAATGCACGGATATGTTGCATGTGTAGTAATGGCATTCTCACTTTGTTATCCTCACAGGTTGATGCCCACCAGAAGCAGAAGATATGGCTGACCATCGTCCGGGCAGTGAGATCCGTGGGGGTCTACAAGCGCCGGATCCGCAACTGCCAGAAGAGGTGGCAGGACCTTCGGGGCTGGACCCGGAGGATCGCACGGGTCCAGCTGAAGCTGTCGCCTCCTCGCAGGAGGGGCGGACACCGGACCCTGACCCCCCACATGCTGAGGATCCTGGCGGTGGTCTTCCCTGATCTGGATGGGCAGCTGAAGGACAGAGAGCAGCAAGGAGGGGGTGAGTCCATGTCTGCATTGTGAACTATGTCTGCCATGCTATGTGCCCTCCTCTGGCCTGGTTAAACTTCCACAGTACATCAGTCTTGTGGTCCAGGACCCATGTCCCTCTATTGTGCACTGCCCACTCCTCATCTGATACCCAGGTGTGGCCCTTACAGTCAGGGTATTGTGTCACTTGGGTACTGTGTCCTTGCAGTTTGCTTGACTCAAGGTGGGGGACAGCATCTGTTTCCCTGACTCTGTGGTGGGCATCATGGGTGGGTCCATTGCTTACACATTGCCTGTGTTCTGACATGTGTTCTGCGTGTCATTTTGATATGTGGCCCAATTGCTGAGCTGATCCACCACATGTGCCTGGGGTATCTGGCACATACCCATGCTGCGTGTGGGAACAATGTTTGTGCCCCAGGAGTGTGTATATAACGTGTGTCACACATACTTAGCCAGCTGCCTACTGTCCAGGGCTCATCCCTCATTCATGTGGGACAGGACAGTCATGCCTACTCCAGGCCATACAATACACTCTGTACTCCCACTGCCGTGTATCAGCTGACACGTTTTGCTCAGTGATTTGTCCCCTCAAGTGTCTGCCTCTGTGTCAGTGTGCTGTGGCTTCGTTGTCAGGTCTGCTGGGTTGTTCCTCGGTTGGGGCTCAGCATGCCACCGGAGATGTGACCATAGGAGATGATACATGTGTGACACATAGGTGTTTGATCACCTGACCGTGCAGACTGGGGTATGCGAATATGAGGTTCAGGCAGCTGTTTCCCATTCACAGCAGATTGTGATGTGCTCAGGTGCAGAGGGTAGTGTTACAGGTCTCCCATATGTCCAATGGGTATGACCTGGACAGATGAGGGTACAGATGATGTGGTGTGTGGGGGATGTACATGTGCACTTGTTCAGCTCCAGGACTTGCATTCCCCATGATCTACTATTGTGACACAGTGCAGAGTGTTGTTGTCTGGCTGCCCTGCCCATGTGACTGGAGACAGTGATGTATGACTTAGCAGGCATGGCTGTGCCATGGCATGTGACTTCCTATTAGTGATCCTGCAGGGGAGTGACATGTGCTACATGCACACCATTGTGGCAATGGCTATCTGGACATGGGTGCATCATGGTGTCTGTCGCTGGTATGCATCACATGCATTTCCTATTTGACTCTGGGCATCCCTTTCATCCGGACACCTGCACTGACTCAGTGGCAAGAGTTGTGATGTGTGCATGTCCACATGCTTCACCGGGTTCTCTGCACTGTCCAAATACTGTGTAGGTGGTGCATGTGTCCACACTGGGGTATTGCCATCCAACAGACACCAGACAGATGGGTGCAAGGCAGGTGGGATGTGAGTGCCATGGTTGACCATCAGACTGACAATTGGCTTCTCCTGTTCTGTTTGGGCACTTTTAGCAATGTTCAACTAAGGATGCCAGGGCTTGCTCTGTAATGTGCTGGACTTACTGTGGTGTGTGCGTTCGGTGCAGGTGACTGATGTCTGTCTGTGTCCCTATTGATTGCAGATACATCCACGGCCACAGGAGGGGACAGCTCCATGGACCAGGAGGAGCCGCAGAGACAGACTGGGTCAGCAGCCGAGGAGTGGTCGGAGGGACCCAGTGGCACGGAGGGCGAGGGGAGCCACACCGAGGAGTCCTCAGCACCATCCACCTCAGCTGAGGACCAGAGCAACTCGGACGATGACTCCCTTATGGAGGCGGGTGTCAGCAGCCACCACACCCCAGCTACTGTTGCTGTCCCTGCCACCACCGCCCTCCCGTTGGCTCCCATTCCCGAGGTCCGTGGAGGCTCCCATGTTCGGGAGCGTGTCTCCTTCGGGCCAGGCACCGCACCCCCTGCCCCTGTGTCCCCTGCTGCCCTGAGTGAGGAGTCTGTGTACCTCCTCCGCCAGCTCCATGTAGGACAGACAGCGATGCTGAGTGTCCTCCATGCACACACCAGTCTGTTGACTCAGCTGGTGTCATTCATGGAGGGCATCTCATCGGGCATGTCTGACCTACAGAGGGGCAATAGGTCCATGGACTCCTCCCTGACGGCAGCAGTGTCCCTCCTCCGACAGTCCCTCACCCCTCCTGCCTCTGCCCCATCCACACTCCCCAGCACCTTACCTGTCCCAAGCACACACACACTGCCACAGGCACACACCAGCACAGACACATGCAGCACACGTACACACACGCCACAAACAAGACGCACACGCACGCACCGTCAGGGGACTGCAACCACACTCACAGGGGATGGGGCACAGGCACAAACACACGCATCCACAAGCACTGCGCAGTCCTCAGTTGCCTCTCCCTCTAAAGACCCCTCCCTTGCCTCAGCTGCAACCCCAAAGACACAGCGGCTCTTCCTCTGTGACCTTGGCCTCTCCCCTCCGACCCAGCTGATCCAGCATTCAGGGGGAAGAGGAAGCCCACCCACACGGAGCGGAGTGCCCCTGGCCCCCGGACACCATCCCCCAGGCGCAGACCGACTGAGGCCCCCACCCGCAAGTCCCCCGGTCCCGGAAGAGCAAGACCCCGCCGCCGCCCTGCAGCTCAGGCACCAAGTCTCCTTCCTCCATTCCTCAGGCCCCCACTCCACAGGTGCCCCCACCACACCCTGCCCCAGGTTCCCCCACCCACAGATACACCATCCCCAGAAGGGTCAGGCCTTCTCCCCTGCCACTTGCTCTTCCGGCCCCACACCCCCCGCTGCGCTTGTCTGTACCACTGATGTGGTGAGGGTGTCCTCCCCTCTGTCCTGCCCACCTTACCTGATCCCCATTCTCCTCCCTTGGAGGTGGGCACTGCAGTGGAGTCCACTATCACCCTGTCTGACTTGGGCGCTGCAGTGGCGGACCTGTCCACTCCATCTGCAGGGTCCACTGCAGTTGTGCCGGCACCCACAACATCTGAGTCATGCCCCCCAGTTGTGCCGGCACACACCATGTCAGACACCTCCACTGCAGTTGTCAGTGGCTCTCCAGCACCCACCACCCCTTCCCTGCCTCCCCCTGGTGAGCCCTGATCCTGTCCCTGCGGTGCCTGGCCTGCCCCCGTATACCCCTCCTAGGGGATTGTCCCCGGTTGTGATCAGTGCAGGCATGCGTAGGGTGACATCTGCCACTGTCACCCTGTATAGACTTCCTTGATGGACTGGCCATTGGCCTTTGTTGATACCTTGCAGTTCTTCCAAGTTTTGAACCCACATGCTGAATAAAGCAACTTTCTGTTCTCTAGTGCTTTTACTTCTGATGTACATGATGTTGATGACGCTAACCATGCCCTTGCTGCAGTGATGGTGATATTTGGACTCATGAAAATGAAGTGTTACTGTGCAGGAACCCATGTGTTCCAGGGGGACAGTGTCCTATCCTGTGGTGAATCCATGTCGTCCTTAGCAGCATCTGAGGGTGTCATGTATTCAATATTTGGCAATGGGATTTCCTACTTACATTAGCAATGTCACATCTGTGGGTTCCACCCATGCACATCTGTTGTGTTTGCCATTGTTCAATAAGTCTAGTTCCCTGACCGTGTGGCCATCTCCACTGGACATGCAGGTTTGGGCATCAATGGGGAAGGACTCATCTGTGTTGTCAGTGCAACTTGCTATACATATGTGTTGGATCTGTGCTGTTGATTTCGTTGACATTCCCATGACCAGGCTGATGTGACGGGAGCCTTCATTTGGTGCTAATTGTTGACTGTGTGACCAAGTGTTCTGCTGACATGATGGAGCCCTACTGATGCGACATATGGCACAGCTTTCCTCACACAGGAGTGGAGTCCCCTCATGGCAGTGTGTACTCCTGTGACATCTCGTGCGCCCAAGGTGTGTGTTGTATGAGCATGTGTGTGTGTTCACTTCCATGTTGCTGTGCATGCTGGGATCCCTAGTGATGTTCCTGTTTGTGATGCTTGCTGAGTTGAGCTATGTTCCCCCAAAGTCTTCTCCCTGGGTTCTCTGTGATGTGGGTGCATGGCACATTACAGGTGTGTTTGCTGTCAGGGCTGAGTTTGTGGGCAGACGCTGATGTGTCACAGTCCGGATTCCCCTTTGCACTTGTTGTTTACACCTTTCATGTGATTTCTGGTTTGTGTTAGCTTTCATTGGTTGTGACACGTTGTGTGTGTGACTGCTGGCACTCCTCAGGGCTGCAATGTTGGTAGTTGTCTATGTGTGTTCTTTGTGGGTGACCTTGGCTTCTTCATAGGTGTGTGACTGTGGCTGGGATCCCATTGGTTGGTGTGGTATTGCCGTCATGTCCATGTACAGCATAGTGTGCAGTGTGTCAGACATTCAGGAGTCTGGTAGAGTGGCCATGTGTGATGTGTTTCTGCACCTTGGTTCCCACCACCCCCCCTGGGATTGTCATGGGTGCATGTGCAATGTCACCAGTGCATGTGAGCTTCACTGCTGCACATTGTTGGAGGTCGAGGTGTGTGGTGTTGAGTGTGTTCAGATGAGAGTTGTTGCCCGGCTAGACCCCTGCCTCCATGTTGGCCTTGGCTGACAGGCCGTGCTGGTTGATTTGTGCTTGTGTAGGTGTGATGGTAGTTTGTTGCTCAGGACACATGACTGTGGTTCACAGTGTGAACGACATCTAGCTTTGTCATCACAGTGGGATTGTAATGCAGCCCAGGGTCACCACATTGTGGGGGCCATGGGTGTGGTGCTGTGGTGTCTGTGTGTCTTGCTGTGTCAGTTGCTGTTCCTACATGCTTGTGTGACATGTGTGATTTGTGCTCCCTCTCATCTGACAATGCCTGATTGCCCACATAGGGGATTTGGATCCATGAGTTACCTTTGTGTGGCACTGTATGCACATCTGTGTAATTGGTATTCAGGCCTCCTCATGTGTTGTGTGGTTGCCTGGGGACACTGGTACCCCCCCTCAACTGTTGTGTTTGATGTGCAGTGTGTGTCTGCCTGTTTGTGTATGTGCATCGGCACCACTGCATTGGCATATCTTAGGTGTGCCATTGGCTGTATGTTGTTTGGTGTGTTTGCCCTGCTGTCCCTGGGACTCCTAGGTCATCAGTCAGCACAATGATCATTGTGTGTGTGTCCCATTGCTGCCATGGTATGGTATCTGTTCACCTCCCTTCTACAGTCTCCACTGGGTATCTGAATTTGTGTGCCCATTGGTGCAAATATGTGGGTCTTCATTCTGATGGTCACTTCTGTCATTGAGTCATTGATGAATGTTGACAGTGTCAGCCCCCATGGGTGATGTTTGTCTGCACATGGCCAAAGGTATGTCTTGTTTGCACTGCACTGTTTGCCTCCCCCATTCTATGTTGCTATGGGACACAAGCACTACTTTGCCACTGATGTGTTTGTTGTTCTGTGACCAGGAATCATCCATGCAGTTTGGCAGTTGCAGCTTATTCTTTGTCAACACATACATTTTGGTCACTGTGATGATGGGGGTTTGGACCCCATTGCCACAATGTTCAATATGTGCTTCAGCTATGGACCCCACACTCACATTTTGGTCACTGTGATGATGGGGGTCTGGACCCCACTGCCACAATGTTCAATATGTGCTTCAGCTATGGACCCCACACTTACATTTTGGGCACTGTGATGATGGGGGTTTGGACCCCATTGCCACAATGGTCATGGCCTGCTTGCATTGTGGGTGCCACACACATTTATGTGTGGCACTTGTGATAGGGGGTCACATTGTATGTCCACAGTCCTGTTCAGTGTTGTAGGCATTTGACACAGTCTACACACGCTTGTCATGGTGTTGGGGGGGATGTCTTTGTGTTGCATTCTTTCTGCTGGTGTGTGCTTCTTGTGGCATGTATTTGCCATTCTGTGAGTGGGGGTGGTAGTAGTAGGCATCCAGCCCCCCAAGGGTAGAGGTGGTAGTAGTGACAGGCATCCAGCCCCCCATGGGTAGAGGTGGTAGGCACCTGGCACCCCCTGGGTAGAGGTGGCAGTAGTGGTAGGCACCTGGAACCCCTGGGTAGAGGTGGCAGTAGTGACAGGCATCCAGCCCCCCATGGGTAGAGGTGGTGATAGTGGTAGGCACCTGGCACCCCCTGGTTAAGGGTGGTAGTAGTGACAGGCATCCAGCCCCCCATGGGTAGAGGTGGTAGTAGTGGTAGGCACCTGGCACCCCCATGGGTAGAGGTGGTAGTAGTGGTAGGCACCTGGCACCCCCTGGGTAAGAGTGGTAGTAGTGACAGGCATCCAGCCCCCCATGGGTAGAGGTGGTAGTAGTGGTAGGCACCTGGCACCCCCATGGGTAGAGGTGGCAGTAGTGGTAGGCACCTGGCCCCCCCTGGGTAGAGGTGGTAGTAGTGACAGGCATCCAGCCCCCCATGGGTAGAGGTGGTGGTAGTGGTAGGCACCTGGCACCCCCTGGGTAAGGGTGGTAGTAGTGACAGGCATCCAGCCCCCCATGGGTAGAGGTGGTAGTAGTGGTAGGCACCTGGCACCCCCATGGGTAGAGGGGGTAGTAGTGGTAGGCACCTGGCACCCCCTGGGTAAGAGTGGTAGTAGTGACAGGCATCCAGCCCCCCATGGGTAGAGGTGGTAGTAGTGGTAGGCACCTGGCACCCCCTGGGTAGAGGTGGTAGTAGTGGTGGGCATGTGGCACCCCCATGGGTAGAGGTGGTAGTAGTGGTGGGCATCTGGCACCCCCTGGGTAGAGGTGGCAGTAGTGGTAGGCACCTGGTACCCCCTGGGTAGAGGTGGTAGTAGTGGTAGGCACCTGGCACCCCCTCGGTAAGGGTGGTAGTAGTGGGAGGCACCTGGCACCCCCATGGGTAGAGGTGGTAGTAGTGGTAGGCACCTGGCACCCCCTGGGTAGAGGTGGCAGTAGTGGTAGGCACCTGGCACCCCCATGGGTAGAGGTGGTAGTAGTGGTAGGCACCTGGCACCCCCATGGGTAGAGGTGGGAGTAGTGGTAGGCACCTGGCACCCCTGGGTAGAGGTGGTAGTAGTGGTAGGCACCTGGCACCCCTGGGTAAGGGTGGTAGTAGTGGTCGGCACCTGGCACCCCCATGGGTAGAGGTGGTAGTAGTGGTAGGCACCTGGCACCCCCATGGGTAGAGGTGGTAGTAGTGGTAGGCACCTGGCACCCCTGGGTAGAGGTGGTAGTAGTGGTAGGCACCTGGCACCCCTGGGTAAGGGTGGTAGTAGTGGTAGGCACCTGGCACCCCTGGGTAGAGGTGGCAGTAGTGGTAGGCACCTGGCACCCCTGGGTAAGGGTGGTAGTAGTGACAGGCATCCAGCCACCCATGGGTAGAGGTGGTAGTAGTGGTAGGCACCTGGCACCCCCTGGGTAGAGGTGGTAGCAGTGGTGGGCATCTGGCACCCCCTGGGTAGAGGTGGCAGTAGTGGTAGGCACCTGGCACCCCCTGGGTAAGGGTGGTAGTAGTGGTAGGCACCTGGTACCCCCATGGGTAGGGGTGGTAGTAGTGGTAGGCACCTGGCACCCCCTGGGTAGAGGTGGCAGTAGTGGTAGGCACCTGGCACCCCTGGGTAGAGGTGGCAGTAGTGGTCGGCACCTGGCACCCCTGGGTAAGGGTGGTAGTAGTGACAGGCATCCAGCCCCCATGGGTAGAGGTGGTAGTAGTGGTAGGCACCTGGCACCCCCTGGGTAAGGGTGGTAGTAGTGGTAGGCACCTGGCACCCCCATGGGTAGAGGTGGTAGTAGTGGTAGGCACCTGGCACCCCTGGGTAGAGGTGGCAGTAGTGGTAGGCACCTGGCACCCCTGGGTAAGGGTGGTAGTAGTGACAGGCATCCGGGCCCCTATGTGTATATGTGGCATTGGTGATGGGCATCCCGCCCCTATGGTGCTGCTGTTTCTGGAGTAAGTAATTTCTGCATCCCTGTGTGTGTGTGTGATATGTCGAGTACGTGTAGTTTGTGTTTGTGGTTGGTGTCTGACCTACCTTCTGCGCCGTACGCGTCCGTGCCTGTTCCGGTAGTAGATGTAGAATATTGGTAGGATTGGAACGATGGGATTCATTGTTGGTTCGTCTCGTTCGTCTTTGTCGTTGCTTCGCCTCGTCCTCGTCGCTTGCGTGTTCGTCTCGTAGCCGTGGATCGTGTTCTGGCGCGAATCGGAGCTTATGTGCGCCTCTCCCGGATGCTTTGACGTGCCGTGCGTAGCGACGGGTTCGGCGCGTACAGGAAGCGCATCGTACTTGTCCGGCCGGACGGGGCTGCTTTTTGGCTTCCGGGCGACTTGTATCTGCGTTTACGGATCCGGCTCGGTCGGGGATCAAAACCTGGATTGGGTGAGTACGACTAGGTCGGAATCTGTGCTGTTGTGCGCATCGTACTTGTTCGTTCGGATTCATGTGCGGATCGGTCGGGAAACAGGCATTCGCATGGCTTTTTTCCCGACCGAATGGCGTTGGGTGCATCTCCGACCGAGATCGGAATCGACCCCTTAGTTCCTAAATTGTGTATAACACCTCATCTTAGTTCCCTTTGAACACTTCTTCCTCTAAACATGCCTGATAACGAGGCAGGGGACCAAAGAGTTGATCTAAATTTCTTAACAGGAGAAGAAGATCCTGAGGATGCAATACAGATTGCACCAAAATTCAGAAGTACAGTCACCCTAAGACTATTAGAAAATGGCTTACCAGCCACGGGTGGCATAGTAGTTTTCGTGATTGAGGCACACGAATCAAACAAAACAGAGGTATTCTATTCATGGGTTACACTTCCAGCAGCAAATGCAATAACAAACACATTTCACTACTACATAGCAGGAAATGCACCAAAGGAATATTGCCCCATTTGAGGACATAGAGATTCCACTCACTTACCAGGAACATTTTTACTGGTTTAATGGCGCCTTACCCCACGTACGACAAAGAGTAAGATTAGGCCCGCTCGGAGGTGACGGGGCCACATGGCCAATAATAGCGGCTTACACATCCTGACATTGCAACAATGCCACAGCCATAATTACTGTTACATCACACAGATTTAGTTAAAATCTACAGAAACCTGACACTATTCGTCATGAGGACTTTAACAATCCAACCTGCACCAGCAGCTGCAGCAAATAGTACTCCAGTTCAGGGTACAGGAAATAAAATTACTCCTCAAACATTACACGCAGTAATGGGCAAAATGCCCGCAAAACGTGAACAAATACCATTCTGGATAGCTCAGAAAATAACTCAGCTTGAGGCAGTATTCCCAAATACTACCACCTATGAAAACACAGAATTCTAACAATCTGCTTGCCCATGGGGATCACACCACAAGTAGAGGACTGCACCTCTTGGGGTTCAGTCTTTGCTGCCATATATACCAGAACACATGGTATCCCGTCCTTAGCAGTAATACCTGACGTATTGAGACAGACACAAAATGAGTACGGAGCAGAACCTGCCCTTAACTTAGGGATGAAGTTACTAAATAACTTTGACCAGGTATCAGCCATAATACTAGCTAACATTAAGGGGGAAGCAGCTTCAGTGGCGATCTGCCAACGCCTAAGGGAGTTCAGTCCAGAGGATCATCAACACAAACTACCCAAAATAATTGAAACTACATATGCAGAACTAGGCAGAGACAGTTTAGGTGGGAAAGCATTAAAACCACAACTAGTGGGCAGTCCTGAAAAGGACACTACAAAGCAGACACCTACTTCTTCTAAAAAGAAGTGGGAAAATAAAAAACAACAAAAGTCTAAAGACAACAGATCTCAAACCAGAGGTAGGTCTCCTCAACAGGAGCCCTCTGAAAGGAGGTATAACCTCAGGAATAGGGATAATATTAAAAAACCTGACAGGTATCAGGATACTGATACACGTTCCTCCTGTTCCTTTCAGGGTTCGTCAAGAAACTCCGAGAGGGAAGGGCGGTCAGAACACAGACAAGAGGAGCGTACAAAGTCCAGAGACACGCAACGCCCTGCGGACTACGCATCTAAAAAAGAGGATAAACAAAAACAGAAACCTCAGTTCAAAAAGAAGAAGGTAGCAGGTCTCAAGATCAGACATGCCCAGAATTCTGAGGACACAGCTTCTGAACGGGGAATGGGCTCTGACGATGCTAGACAGCGCGGCAGAAGTAACAATAGCTCGCCAGAACCTGAAGGAATTTCTGCTGACAGTGGAGTTGAGTGAGTATATCACGGTGGAAACACCTGATACTCGGGTAAGTGTCCCACATAAGTTACATGAGATAACACTCCGGCTGGAGGGGGACAAGCCCAGAAAAATTAAATGTCTCTTTTGGAAAAATCTGTCATCTGGTTATGACATTCTATTAGCAGAACAAGACTGGCCGCCAGCATTCGTCATGGAGTGACCTAGGGGAGAAACTGTAATTTTTCCAGCTTTTTCCGACCTCGTTCCCATACATCTTAAACATGCATATGCGCAGGAGTGGGCGGTTGCCCTAGCTCCAGCATTGTATAAAAATCATGTTGGTTGGGATGAGGATTCAACCCACCACGTGATCCCGTTAAAAGTTTCCCCAAATGCTCAAAGGCAATACCCTATAAAGGAGGAAGCTAAAAAACAAGTCAGGGAGATCCTAGATCAACTTGAATACCAGGAGGTGATTGAAAATTGCACTTCACCTATGAACAATCCTTTGTTTCCCGTAATGAAACCTGACAACACATATCGTTTAGTTTTGGATTACCGACATTTAAACACTTGCACAAAGACATTTGCAGTTCAAAATGCACACAGTGCCGCATTAATGAATAACATTGTGCGCAAGAAATACAAAACAACACTTGATATCTCAAATGGATTTTTCTGCCAAAATATAGCGCCTGAAAGCACGTATCTGACTGCATTCAGTGCGTTAGGGTCCCAGCGACAATTTTGTCAACTAGCCCAAGGGTATAAAAATAGCCCCGGGGTATTTTCAGCAAGGGTAACAGAGTTACTCCAAAATTTGGATGAAGAAGCATTGTCCTATGTGGATGATATTTATCTGATGAACGATGACTTACCGAGGCACTTGACCAGGGTGAGCACCATTATTATGGGATTCGCCTCTGAGGGCTACAAATTTAACTTTAAAAAATCAAAGATTGCCCACCTCAGTGTCCTATTTTTAGGATACGAGCTGTCAAGTGAGGGAAAAAACCTGGCAGCTAACTTTTTAGAAAAGTGTGCGCTGCTCCAACCTCCAAAATCATTAAAGAATTTACAATCAATTCTGGGATTCCTAAATTTTGGTCGAACATACATTTTGGATTACGCAGAAAGAGTAAAACCTTTCTACGACTTAATAAAACCTGATTTTTCAGTCAGACAATGGACACAGGAACATACAAATATCCTGCGTTCCCTACAGGAAGACATGATAGCTTCTAAACATTTACAGACACGCGTAAACGTATGCAACTTAGTAATCCGAGTCATAGCGGGTCAATGCGGGTACACTTATTTAACTTTTAATGAAGGTGAAACAGTACCAATCGCATACAAATCACACCTGTACACAAACGCAGAAATGCGTTTCACTTCAACAGAAAAAATCCTGACAGCAGTGCAGACCGCTGTAGCAAGAAAAGGAGCTCTGGCTCAGGGTAAACTCATAATTGTCGTGACCCCAGTACCAGCTTTAGAAGCTGTTACAAAAGCTAGCATTCCAAATGCGAAAGCCTTGCATCCCAGATGGATACAATGGGCTAATTCTCTTACTGCAACGGATGTTGAATACAGATTCGATCCAAGTTTAAAAACACAGGCATTCCTGCAATATGAACAAGAATATCCTCTACCAAATGATATTTTGCCTCTAGATCAGTATGAATACATTATTTACACTGATGGGTCTGCTCAACCGGCCATAGGGAGTAAGCAAGCTTACAGTGCAGGGTGTACGATTGTTAAAGGTCGCATGCGCAATGGAAAGTTCCATCCGAGTTGCACTAAAATGCAATCTCTAGGAGACTGCACGGCTCAGTTGGCAGAACTCAAAGCACTGATACTGGCACTTATAAATACGGATCACAAATTCCCCACACTGATTGTGTGTGATTCCTTTTACAGTCGTACAATGAAAATCTACATCATTGGGAACAAAACAGGTTCAAAGATGCAAAAGGTGGCACAATTAAGCATAAAATGCTATGAGAACAGGTAGTGGAGTTGAGAAACGAACTACCAAGGGCTCACGTGATACATACACTGAGTCATCAGCGTGATGGCGTTCACGTTGAAGGGAATTCATTGGCTGATGAGGCCGCAAAGGGGGCTGTTCGCACAGCCGCCGTAGCTGCAGTTACTCGTTCAAAGACGAGGGTAGACGGCGAGATTATGGTAGCTGTCAATGCTTCACGCAAAGGCAGCACAGCAGTACCAAAGAAATTTCCCCTCAAGTACTCCTACAAGTTAGATGCACAAAACATTCCATATGCTCAGATTCCTGGAGTGGGGGATAGAGTAATAGCAAATATGGATCATAGGCAAGGCTTAACTTAATTCTAGCAGCACACAAGGGTTTGGGTTCTTCGCATACAGGCGTTACAGCGACTATTTCTTTACTGAAACAGCGCTACTGGTGGCCAGGGTTAACCAAGCAGACCAAAGACTATGTCTTGAAATGCGACATCTGTCAGCAGATGAAAGGCTCCACAGTAACACACCCAGCACAGACACCATTGCTGAAATCAGACAAACCACTCGCATGTGTGTATTTGGACCACTGCGGACCCCTACAATCTGATGGGTCCAAGAAATATATCATGGTTGCAGTGGATTCCTGCTCTAGATTCCTATGGGTTTGGCCTCAGCGCTCGGCTGACGCTCGAGCTGCTATAAAAGATTTGCGAGTCTTTATCGGCACATACGCAGTTGGCAAGTTACATCCTGACCGTGGTCCGGCGTTTAGCTCTCGGGCTTACAAAGAGGCCACGGAAGGAATGGGCGTAGCATTGCAGTACTCCTCTTCGTACCATCCTGAGGCAAATTCTGTTGTGGAGAGGAAAAACCGGGACTTAAAGCAATCTTTAACAGCTAGCGTATTAGGCAAGGGCAGTAGATGGGTCGATCACCTTTATGGGTCCAACGAGCTATCAACAACCAGCCAAGAAGCTCTCTAGGGGGTGTCACTCCTTACGAGATCCTATTTGGGACAAGAATGTGGGTACCTGATCTTGATTGTGAAGGCACAGTGGCGGATAAAAAACCATTTGATATCCATGATCGTTTGGCTGTCTTACAGGATCTAAACAAATCCAGAACACAACAAAGTAACGTGCTCCAGAAACAGGCCGCCACTGAGGAAGTCAAGGTAATTGACTTAATCAAACCACACTATGTGGCCGATACTAAACAGTAGGCCTCGTGAACTCCACAGTAGCAGACGCCCTCCTCTCGCTACAATCCAAGAAGTTCAAACAGAAAGACTCATCACAATTGAAGAGCCACCTGTACGGAATGAAGGACTAAGCAACAATGCTATGGAACTCGTTCCACTTCAACAAGAAATTCATCTTCAAAATGAAAATCAACTTAACAACCAAGTTGCAATCAGACCGACTACAGACATCTACGTCAATGTGCCTCGTCAAGAGCAAAATCCGATTTCAACAAATCCCGATGCAATTCCAACAATTGATCGAACTGCTTCTGGCTATTTCATGAACTTTGATACGTTTTCACTGGACCCAAGTGAGCCGGAAACGACGCCAGCCCAAAAATCATTCACACAGAAACTCACTGACTTTTTGAACTTTTTTAGAAAGACTTGCCTGGTGTCACCTTGGATTGAACTATGGTATATCACTGGGATTTAATTTTTTCTTTTCTGGGTAGGCTTAATAATAACTTTTAGTATGCTTATTAATGGACGATACCTCCAGCAAAGCTCTACAGCCCAAAGAGTCAATTTGATTTTAAAACCACACCAGTCTTTACATCGTGAACCAAGAGACTTGTCTTCAGTGAACATCACAGCAGTTCCTATACCGGACGGTATAGTATGGGACAAGATTGATTATGATGTATTCGGTCCGACTTAACTTTTAAAGCTAAAACATGTATTTAAAATTTCTTTAAGTGATATCATTACCTCCAGTACATTTTCTTATGATTGGGACACTGATACTGTAAACAATTTAATGTTTGATTTAGAAAAAACTGCAGCATTTCCGAACAATGAAATGTTAGAAGGTACTTCAGACTATGATACATTGTACTGTTACCAACATTATGGTCATCATTTCTTGCACAAATCTATAACACCTAGAAATGTATTTGAATACAACCAGTGGGAACACTGCCCAACACCGCCAAAAGGTAGTTCACAAACTTTTGCACAGAAAGTCACATACTTTTCAGGGTTCAACACATCTGACCCAAAGTCATTTTATTACAAAGTAGCAACAACATCAGCACAGAAAATTATGTTGACTAACACCAAACAGATTTACTCTGCTTCCTTTATGGCCCAGTTGTCTACACAGGGTTTCGACCTATGGAAGGACACTATAGATTCAAAATCAATCTGGGGTTCTAGGGACTGGCAAGTCCAGGGAACAGAAGCTCTATTTAGAGCATGCATCATTCCACAGCAGATAATATTTCTGAATGAAACTGTGGAACAGACATCCTGTCTTGGACTAGACAAGAACAAGGAAATGAACACACCTAGGTTTCCTACACCATCACAGATGGGTGGGGGGCAGAATTCAACTACACATGGGGTAAGATTAGATGACATTCTACAGTACAACAGGTCAGATCCCAATTGGACAGAATGGCTGATTTGGCCCATTGACACGAACACTTGTCAACAGAGATTCCTAGGTATCCCCGAGGGATTTAGTATCCATAGGCCAGATCCACGCTATGTACAGAGACAACACCCAGGGGTAGTGACATCCTATAGTGTTGGGAAGTTGTGCCTTGATTGGCTAGAGACCTTAACACTCACTGAAGTGAAACACCATTTGACCCTACTCACACCTGATGTAGACCTTAGGGATTTTTTACAAGGCCCAAGGAAAACACGTCAGAAACATTTCATATATTCTGGCATTTATGCCTACTATAATGAAAACTGGAAAATATCCCAACAAGAAACCGCAGAAAGAATACGGGAAATAGACCGTATTAACCTAGAGAAGGCATTAGCTGTAGTGGATAATGGGTTAACAACTTTGACCTCCAGGATTTACTCCTTAGGCAACATTGTGCCTTCGGCAATCGACATATTAGAACAAGATCTGGCCTTGTTACAACACGGGCAATCTCAGCTACGTTCTATTATGATGTTAAGCTGGACGCTGCAATCTTAGCGGGCATGCTATGTGCCCTGGCGTTTTATAAACACCACGTCTCTGTTTTCAGAATACAATCTAACTGATAAACAGACAGAAATGGCACAGAGGGGAGCCAAATATACAATGCTGCGTATTGAGAAACTGGAAAGGTTACCATTCACTGTAGCCGAATCACCATCAACAGAATAGGTAATTCATGGCCAAATCACTCTGCCGGTCACTACGTTTCAGTTTCAATATTGCCTTGAGCAAAGGCAGGCAGGCAAATATGAAAAAATGGGTAAGGGATACATCAAGGAAACTTGGGAGTTACCATATAGATGCCGATGCCGGAATGGGGATCGAGAAGTGTATCTGAGTGGTACAAACTGCAAGAACGCTTTAAGCGGTTCTCTCATGTGTCAAGATATTTCTCTGCACTGAGCCTGTAGCGGTTCAGTAGCGAACTTATCTTGTCACATGTCAGGGACCCTAGCGGCCAAGATCACGCCGGTTTTCCAGCTGCTCTCGAATGGGAGTTACTTAATGCTAAATGATCATGGTTGCTGTGGGATGCTTGCGGGCGTCGCCTATCTGGTCACTGTTAACTCCAGGGTTACTTGCTGTATGCAAGTATTGTTTCCACCACTGAACACAGTCAGGGAGGCACCGCTATGGCCTTCACTGAATGTTTCTTTCATACAATTTGATACTCTGAGCAGATTGAAAGCCATGCTTTTACAGCAACCCGTGCCCTTAACCTCCGCTCAAGAAACCTATGAACTTCAAGTTGCAAGGACCTCGACTGAGATACAGGCGCTTATACGTACAAACTGCCCCTTTCATTTCGTAGAAATGGTGGGACGTATCTTCAATATGTCTGATACGAGCGGTATTGTACACCTATTTAAGACCATAGGGTCAGGACTGTTAAGCACCTTTCAGACAGTCCTCGGAGTAATCCCAAATTTTATACACTCCGTAGTGGGAAGCATATTTGGAGGATTCCCGCTTATCCTATTGCTGGTTGCAGGGGTCCTATTCATAATACTACTGCTACGCAATGGACGGCCCAATTCCCGAGGGAATGGCGAACACGCTCCTGGAGCGGACATACCCTGAATGCATGGTACAACTTCTGGGCATTCCTTGCCTGCGAGAACTCAATGCCTCCTGGTTTCTATCGTTTAGACCAGTCTGGGTAGACTGCATCTTACCTGTTCTTCGATGCCTGTTCTGCGGAGAAGAATGCACGTTGGAACTTTGTCTAACATTTCCATTAGATGCGCCTCCGGACACGGATGCAATGCTGGACCCCATAAAGGCCCATGTTCAGCGCTGTCCCCAGCGGCTTCCGATTCTGATGAAAGCATTCCTGGAGAATCCACAGGTGCCGTTTGCTCCTGCTGGGTTAGGTGACTCCTCCACAGGCACCAAGGTAACAACTGCCGCACAAGCTGCCGCAGCACCGACTGTTGGCAGTGCTACATTCCATCTATGTGCGATTGACGTTCTCTGTGAGGCGTTGGATTTGTCGTCTTCAGCAGCTAACACCGATAATATTGTGCTTCCCAGCCAGGACGCTTAATTTTGAATTGGCTCATCGTGTCCTGGGAAAGAATTCGGCTTCTTCACTCGTTTCAAAACAAACAAGCAAAATTGGAACATTTCCTAAATTGACACTTTCGCTTGAGAAAAGCATGGCCTTCTTCCGCTTTGAGTGAGGCAACTTATATGGAGAAATAAAATGGACATTCTTTTAGTGCCAATTAGAAATAGCTGAATTATTAACATTTTAGGCAGAAGATTTTTAACAATTTTAAAACCATGTTTTTACTTGCTTTTAAAAAAGTTTTAAATTGTCCAGATTTTAAGTATGGTCATTGTTATCCAATTCGGAAGAGGAGTGGGTGTTATGTCCCGTATGGAGGCCCTAATGTAGACCCGTTCGTACATGCCCTAAAATGGACGTATTCATATTTGCCCATATATGGTCATATTCGTACTTACCCTATTATGGTCATAGCCGCATATGCCCAATTATGGTCATAACTGTACATGTCCTATTATAGTCATCATTCCTTATATAGGTATGATCTTTCACCTACATGGGTCCTTGCTAGTACACAACGTGCTCTGAGGACTGAACGTTATCTATCCTGTGGTTTTGAATACAGCAGGGTTTTTCCCAAACACAGGCCCACACTGTACTCATCAATTATGCATGGCCCTCTAGGAATACACCACCTGCATAATATGTATGTACAAAGTTCACCCCTGACGTCTTCCTCATGTCTAATGACAGACCAATACAAACCATACTGAGGACCGAGACTCTTTAGGGTATAAATACACCACATCTTGCCCCGGTAAGACAGAGGGAACCGAGACTTCCATGCTGACACACTGACCAGAGATGCTGAGGCTCCTGCATGCAGTCGCTCCAGCTGACAGCGGTCTAACACAGCCCTTGTGGGGTGTCCAACTCGAGACCAGGACGGTGTCCCACACTCTCTCTATTCAGGTATGGGGGTTCGACTAAATCCTAGAAGGATTCTTGGCTCTTAGGCTTTTAGACCTACACATATGCTAGGTACACTCAGGTACATCTAGTTAGGCATCGTAGGAGTACGCGCACTTGCATAATGCTTTTCATATTCATGTATGTATTCATGATTATTGCAATATGGTAGAACTGTTCTATCCCTTTGCTTTCATCGTACTGCTGATAATATATCTCTGCTATTGTCTGCTGATTACCACAGCACATATATTTTACACTAGAATAACAACTGTTCAATAAATACTTATTGAAACGCCCGACTGTTTATTCTGTGTAACTCTCTGAGACAAACCGAATAAGTAAGCACGAGTGACTGAGCGAAAGGTAGTACATTGTTTCCACGATTCTGAGGAATTTGGGTTGTCATGATCTAAGGTTGCCAGAAACTAATCTCTCCCCGAGAAGAGGAGATTCTAGTGGCACTGTGAGCTAGCTAATGCAAACCAGGCTAACATACACAGTGGGGGTGCTCAGAGTTATTCTGCCACCAAGCCCACAGTATATGTTATCCAAATGCGCAGGTCCTGCAGGGGTACTATAGGAACTACACGACAAGACCAGAAAACCTGTTGCGGTTGTGATCAGTTGGACTGGATAAGCCTCTTTCTAATACTTCGGATCTTCTCAGAAAGCTATCATCTACTAACCTACAGTTCATTAGCAGCGTCCTAGTGCAGTGCGAGACTGAGGTGTATGGGCATTTTCAATGACTCTTGGAACAATAATATGGATTTAAAGAAGAATAGAACCACATTGTTCTGGGTTGTGAAGCAAGGTTTAAAACCATTTGATGATGGGCATTTTTAAATGTGTTTTAGGCTGAAATTCTTCAATTAGACTTCTGTGGGCCAATGTGCAACTGGGAGATCTAGGAGGATGAGTACACAAAGTGGGTATTGGTTGGCCAGACTGAGACACCACATAGCAGGCTTCAATGATTAGAATATATATATATATATATTATTACCTACTGGCGGTCGCCAGTAGGTAGTTATAGTTAGGACCTATTTTCCATAGGAAATTCACAACATTCTATTTCCAATAACTTTGGCGCCGGTTGATGAATCTTTGCGAAAGTTTCAAAACTCGTGGGGCGCTCCGGTCCACTCCTATCCTGAAAGTCTCGGGGTGATTCATCAAGTGGGGGCCGAGAAAAAAGGGGGGTCCCAAAACGTGTTTTCCCCATGCAATTTTCCATAGGAACCTTTAGTCGCAGCTACAGCCCGAACTGCTGAACGGAATTACACCAAATTTGGCAAAAGGTAGCCCTTGGTTCAGAGTCGTGCCTTTTGGTTAAATGGTGTAAATCCGTTCAGTAGTTCCTGAGAAATTTGAAAAAGAAAACACATATATATCTGGGCGGAGGCTAACCACACATGTCATCGTGAGATCTGATTGGCTGTCAGCACTTCATCCTGGAATTGCTGGCAGCCATCTTGGGACCAATATAAATGATAGTACCCCATTGAAATGCATTGTAGTGAATCGAAGATTTTGAGGGTTACCAAAAGGAGAACTATAAAGGGTGATAATAGACTTTAGTTACATTAGAATTCTTTTGTTGATGGTACCATACTAATTTCAGAAATTGTGGTGTGTTCTAAGGTGATTTTACCCTGTGAAAAACCTTCTGCTGGGATATCATGAATTATGTTTGAGAAAAAACTATTTTCACATGCTTGTCCCATACAGTTTTGGAAGGTGCTCCAGAAGCTAAAATGAGAGCATATTTTCTGTAAATTCACATTATCTTTCTCAGTCATGTGAGAATGAAGTCTGACATTCTCAGTAAAACATGTACATCCAACAAGGGCAGAGACTGTCAGTTGATTCCTTTGTGTTCTACTGCAGCTTCCCAGAGTGTTCTAAAGAACAACTAGAGTGCTAACAGCCTTACTTATGACAAAAGTATGGCACATCTGAAGCCATCTTGATTGGAATAAACTGGTAACTCTTAAAACATTTAATTTAAAAAGGAACAAAATGATGGGGTTCATTTTGTCATAGAAATTATGGTTAGTCCTGTAGAAAGAAAAATTAGGACATGTTTCAAGTGTGATCTCAAATATCTTCCTGTTATATTTCAACAGGAGCAGCCTGATAGTTGATGCCTTTGTGTTCTACTGCAGCTTCCCAGAGTGTTCTAAAGAACAACTAGAGCGCTAACAGTCTTACTTATGACAAAATGATGGCACACCTGAAGCCATCTTGATTGGAATAAACTGGTAACTCTTAAAACATTTAATTCAAAAAGGAACAAAATGAGGGGGTTCATTTTGTCATAGAAATTATGGTTAGTGCTGTAGAAAGAAACATTAGGACATGTTTTAAGTGAGATCTCAAATATCTTCCTGTTATATTTCAACAGGAGCAACCTGTCAGTTGATGCCATTGTGTTCTACTGCAGCTTCCCAGAGTGTTCTAAAGAACAACTAGAGCGCTAACAGTCTTACTTATGAGAAAAGTATGGCACACCTGAAGCCATCTTGATTGGAATAAACTGGTAACACTTAAAACATTTAATTTAAAAAGGAACAAAATGAGGGGGTTCATTTTGCCATAGAAATTATGGTTAGTGCTGCAGAAAGAAAATTTAGGGCATGTTTTAAGTAAGATCTCAAATCGTCTTCTATTTCATTAGAAAATTCTGACATGCAGACTGAAACAATCACTTTCAATACCAGCAGTAGACTTCCAGTTAACTCCCTGGTGAGCAGTAGCTTTACTACAGTGATCTAATGAACAACTAGAGTGCTAGCATTCTGAATTTATGGCAAATGTGTGACACATCTGAATGCCTTCTTGATGGAATCAAAGTAAAAAACTGAAAGCATTTCCTACTGAGGAGACTGCAGTAAATGACGAAATTAGGAAACTTCATAACAAATAAGTCTCCCAAGATGGCCACCAGAGAAAAAAGAGCCAAAATGTAGCACAAATGTCACCCATATGTAGCCCACATATAGCCCAATGACAGAAGTGTGCAAAACACTTTTTATTCTTAGTTTTTCTGCAGTTTTATATAGTGCAAACTGGTCAGGTATTGGAGCGTTACATCTTACTTGGACCCCTTATTGCGTATTTTGCACGAAGTACATGAGATTGATCTTGCGAAACATTGAACTTTACGATTCTGTTAACCTGAAGTTGCTCTGAACCGGGCTTTGTAACACCCGTTTTTACCTACTGGTTTTAATTAATTCTCACTGTATTGTATTAGGAAAGAGGATTTACTGTTTTTATGTACACTTTTATGATCTATGTTTCTAAATCAGATCAAATAAAGTTTAATGAATTCTATGGCAGGACGGAGGCGAGGATTATGCATATCTTTCCTCACTTTATTTGCATAGCAGTTCAAAGAAAACGTAACACAACAATCATTAAACAAAAGACTACACAACCCATGAACCATTAGGAGGGTAGTCTCCAAGGCAACTATAGTCCAATCATTTCACACTCCATCGTATATAATATCGTGACGTCCCTTCCGTTTCCTCTTTCTTCACTGCTCGTCAGTTAAGTGCATTCCTTACATTCTTGGCTTAATCTGACGTTGTTGCTGTTTGTATAGCGGTTTCTTGTGCACGTTATTAGCATTATTGCCTTGGTATTGTTTCATATTCCCTGCGCAGCAGGCTCTTGCCCGAGCGCGTTCTCCCCCTCGCAGTTTCTCCCGCTGTGTGCTCTGCGCGCGGTGAGATCCTGTCAGGCGCGTCTGGTCCGAGCGAGGCAGCTCCGTCGAGCGCTCCCGCTGGTCTTTACGCGCGTTTGGGAAACCGGTCACTCCTTTAGTGTCCGCTTGATTCCCGACCAACCCTCGCCTAATTTTGACACCGCTGATTTCCCCACACGGCCACGTTAGTGACCAGCGCCACCTGGTGGTGGTAATTGGTATTGCGCCTCAGTCTATTCTTATAACAGCTTCGGGGAAAGCCCAGCTGTTGGAGCACCGGCGAGGGGGCTGTCTTAAGGATTTTAAGGGCATTTGTTCTGTGCTCACACCCTCTCCTATCATGTCTTCTCCAGAAGACCATTTTTACTCCTCCTACCAGGAAGTGGAGGAGGAATGGCCCCCCAACTTCTCCCTCCAGCAGTGGACCAAGCCCTCTCTCTTGCTATTTCTAGGGCGCTGGCTCCTCTTAGGGATCAGGTTGATAAGCTGGCGAAAAGCATCCCTGGGGTGTTCAGTGACCCAGATCTGGTGGTGGCGGGTCCAAGTAGCTCCCAGATGGGGAATAAAAGGGCCGTTAAGCATAACGCGGGGCACTTGGAAGGATTTGATAAACTTACGGAGACCTTCCTCAAGAGTGCGCGAACGCTAAAACATGCACCCTGCCGGGAGAAGGAGGGACCCGGAGAAAATTGCGACACTGTCACCACTATTGTAGACCCCGACGGCGGGTTTCCCTTAGAGGGAGAGGGTGTATCGGAGGACGATTTCTCCTCCGATGAGGATAAGGACTCGGGCGTCCCTGGCATCCAGAGTCCCACTCCTCTCAGTCTCCGGTTGGGGACGGGGTCCACTCGGACATGTTCGAGCCTACCCAAATTTACCATCCTAGGTCGGCAGAGTGGACACCTGACGCCAAAGTGGCAGAGTATGTGGTGGGGAAAATTCATCAACCCCTTGAAAGGGAGGTCAGGAATAGGATGAGGGGAGAATGCCCCAGGCCCTCACTGAAGGGGAAGGTGGCACACACGCCTGAAATTGATGAGAAACTATGTACCTTTTTCTCCAAGTATATGAGGGATCCCAAGAAAGGAATTGATAGGTCTTGGACATGGTAGGGCCCTTGACCCAAATTATTCAATTGACGGAGCGTACCAAAGAGTCAGGATCCCCTTTGTCCACGGATATTGTGGCTGGTTGGGCGCACTACCCTAAACCCTAAAACACTACCCCCTCCACTACCCAAACACCACTGCACTACCCTAAACCCTAAAACACTACCCCCAGCACGACACCCTACACTACCCAAACATAACTGCACTACCCTAAACCCTAAAACACTACCACCAGCACGACTCCCTACACTACCCAAACATCACTGCACTACCCTAAACCCTAAAACACTACCCCCAGCACGACTCCCTACACTACCCAAACACCACTGCACTACACTAAACCCTAAATATACCCCCAGCATGACCTCCTACACTACCCAAACACCACTGAACTACCCTAAACCCTAAAACACGACCCCTACACTACACAAACACGACTGCACTACCCTAAACCCTAAAACACTACCCACAGCATGACCCCTTCACTACACAAACACCACTGCACTGCCCTAAACCCTAAAACACTACCCCAGCACTACCCCCTACACTACCCAAACACCACTGCACTAACATAAACCCTAAAACACTACCCCCAGCACAACCCCTACACTACACAAACACCACTGCACTACCCTAAACCCTAAAACACTACCCCCAGCACGACTCCCTACACTACCCAAACACCACTGCACTACCCTAAACCCTAAATCTACCCCCAGCACGACTCCCTACACTACCCAAACACCACTGCACTACCCTAATCTATAAAACACTACCCCCATCATGACCCCCTACACTACACAAACACCACTGCACTACCCTAAACCCTAAAACACTACCACCAGCATGACCCCTACACTACTCAAACACCACTGCACTACCCTAAACCCTAAAACACTACCCCAGCACGACCCCTACACTACCCATACACCACTGCACTACCCTAAACCCTAAAACACTACCCCAAGCACGATCCCCTACACTACTGCACTACCCTAAACCCTAAAACACTACCCCCAGCACGACCCCCTACACTACCAGAACACCACTGCACTACCCTAAACCCTAAAACACTACCCCCAGCACGACCCCTACACCACCCAAACACCACTGCACTACCCTAATCCCTAGAAAAGAAACCCCACCCCATGCCCAATCCCCCTTACCTCTCACTCCTCATGGTTCCTCTCTCCTCGTGGTTCCTGCTTCACGTCATCTTTGAGGGGCGGTGCACGTTGTTGTGAGGAAACAGAACAGCCTCTGTTTCCTTACAACGACATGGATCGTCTACATGCTTTTAGAACGCATGGTCATTTACCATACATACCTTTACATCAAAATTCGTTGTAAAGGCATGCGTGGTAAATGACCATGCGTTCTAAAAATGCGTAGTAATGACTTTGTGATGTACAACGCATGCGTGGTAATGCATGCGTTGTAATGGTATCGCATTTATTCTTCCATCGACCTTGAGATATACATATATAAAACATATTTAATTTTCAGAAAAACACACATTCACTGGATGATGTCATCAGTGATGTCATCAGTGATGTCATTTGAGATGTCACTGACCATGTCATGAGTGATGTAATATGGGACGTAATCAGCAGTGCATTGCGGGCGCGCGAGTTATAGTTAGCTGAACTAACTATAACGGGGGAATTTCTATGGTTTTGTACGAGTGAAATGTCCAACTAACTATAACGCCCCTGAAACCTATGGTTTTTCAGTGAATTTCTAAGGTTTTTTAAATGCTAATTTCTAACTATAACGTGCCTGAAACCTATGGTTTTTTCAGTGAATTTCTATATATATACAACCAAGATCCTGTCCCTCTGATTGCAGCCCAGAGGGAAACACCACAGGTACGGACCACCGACGTAGTTCAAAGAGGTTCTAGAGACGCGGGTTCACAGTTGCATATTTTTATTCCATATACACCCAAATGGTACAGACAAGTGTCGGCCCCAGATGCGTTTCGATCGCCACAGCGATCTTGATCACCTGACGCGCTGGTGACGGGTCACCACATTTGAACTTAGTGCAACCAATCAAATTAGGGGATTGGTAAATCAGTGAAAGCAAACATAAAAAACATACTTATCAAGGAGCAAGTAATTAGAAGAAAGCCTTTTTCCACATTGTTATCGCTTGTAATGCATGTGTAGCCATTGTACTATTAGAAATGCAAAAACTCCAATTCATGATTTAGATATCAATTTAAATAATGAGTTCCTTTTTCCCCCTCTCTCATCAATGGAGTGTTAAGCAGTTCTCTACAGGCTAATATAAATAAAATGAGATAAGCATACATTAGCAAAAATCATGGCAAGTGCCTAATCAGTAGTGCCAAAATAATACCACAGTTGATCTACCGCAAATGTCATCTAAAACTCTTCATTCTAAAAGTAATACTCATTATTTTAAAACAGTAAATAGATACCAGGCATGGCTTATATATTAAAAAAAGTGTGCAATCTAAAGTTGTTATAAATACGTAATCATAAAAAGGCATCATATAGATAAAACAACGCTCCTTTAAAAATGTGCAAAACAGTGCAAAAGTGCTATCATACAAACTAAATATAAAACCCCAAATGAACACCAATAAAACAAACAGTAGTGGGGCTGTGCAAGAGGTCGCAAATGGTCTATCTACAGCAATACCCGTAGGTTTGTAATTAAAGTGCTAGTGCTTAAATTGCCACTGCCCTCTTTGGTACAGTACACATGATATCAGTGCAAATATTGCTATAAAAATTCATGATTGCAAAAGGTAAAATGTCAGAACAATAGGCAAACACTGGTCTATCGGAAAATATGTAGGAAAGGACAGTGAGTTCAAACCCCTATGCATGTTACAAGACTCTGCCATTACTCCTGGAGGACCCTACTGCTGACTAGATTATAAAAAGTTGTGTAGGTCCTCGCTGGTGTTCAACCCATTTGGCATTCTTGTATCAAGGGTTAAAATAAAAGAAGGCTCTAACTGTCGCAATTTCCTCTCCCTGTTACCACCCCGAATGGAGGGAGGGACTGCCCCAATCACGGAGTATTGTAAATCACTGACTTTATTGTCATGTATGGCTTTAAAGTGTCGGGCAACTGGGTAGTTGGAGTCCGAATTGACAATTGCACGCAAGTGCTGCAATATCCGATTGAATACTGGCAGTTTTGTACTGCCGGTGTACTTAAGATGGCACGTACATTCAAGCAGATACACAGCATATTCCGTCTGACAAGTGTAGTGATCTCTTATTGGGACTGGGATGTCACTGAAGGCTGTGCAATACTCGGATAGGTTGACTCCAAACTTACACGCCCGACACGAAGCGCATTTAAAAAAGCCAGATTTGGACAGCCAGGTGGTTTTAACTGTTAATTCTGGGCTGGATTTAACCAAGGCATCTCTCATCGAGGGTGCCCTCCTAAATGTGATGGCAGGGAGGTTAGGTAACAGACATTTCAATGTTAAATCAGTTAAAACGATAGGCCAATGTTTGTAAACAATTTTTCGAATGCTCTTTTCTTGTTTGCAGTAGGTGGTAATTAATCTGATGGATTGAGTATCATCTGGTGTGGATTCAATCAATGTTTCTGCATTGTGTTCTTTTCTAGTTTTAAGGCAAAATGCACATGGACGAGAATTGGCCTTATCCAAGGCCAACTGCAAATTAGAAAGTTTGTACCCACGGGCCAAAAATCGATCAAAAGCCTCTTTTTGACAATGCTCTAGGTCAGACTCTAGTCTGCATATACGTCGAATGCGAAGAAATTCGCCATACGGGATGCTGTGAATGAGATGGGAAGGATGGGCACTGGTGGCGTGTAGTGTAGAGTTACCTGTGGTAGTTTTTCTGTGGAGTTTTGTTTGAATCTGATTGTCAAAGATATATACCTCTACATCTAAAAATTCTACCCTTTGTGTGCTAAGAGTGGCAGTAAACTGTAGGTTCATCGAATTGTCGTTGATGGATGTTACAAATTGGGCAGCTGCTTGTTCTGTGCCCTCCCATACAATAAATACATCATCAATGTATCTTCGATAATATTTTATATGGGTGTCCCAGAGCTCTTTATGAGTTACTTTGAAGACGTACTCCTCCCACCAACCTACCAGAAGGCAGGCATAGGTAGGAGAAAAGCACGCCCCCATTGCAACCCCTCTCAGCTGTTTATACAGAGTCTTATTGAACAAAAATAGATTGTTGTTGAGGCACAGATCTATCATTTGAAGCAACATACAATTATGGTCATGCAGATATATTACACGATTGTTTAGAAAATGTCTTACTGCTTCCAAACCATGTACGTGGTTGATGCTCGTATATAACGAGGCTATATCCATGGTTATTAAAACATTGCCAGACCGCCACTCAACTTCATTCATTTTTTTCAAAAAATCTCCTGTGTCTTTTATGAAGGAGGGCAGATTTGTCATATGTGGCTGAAGAAAATAATCTACATACTTTGACATAGCCTCTAAAACATTATTTCTGGCTGAGATAATTGGTCTGCCAGGGACAGGGGATATGCCCTTATGCACTTTAGGGATAAAGTACAGGATGGGTGTTGTGGGAAAATCATTTTTCAAAAATAAAAATTCATATTTTGATAATAGACCCTGTCTTTTCCATTGTTGTAGATGTTTAATTGCAGTGTCTTTCACCTGAATCAAATGTTCACGACCAACTTTTGAATAACAGCTAGAATCAGAGAAATGGTGCTGACCTTCTAGAAGGTAGTCGGACTTCGGCCATAATACTATGTTGCCACCCTTGTCTGCACTCATAACAACAATTTCATTCTTTTCACGTAGTTTTTTCATCAATGCCCAATAACTTTTCATGCTGTAACTCCACTGTTGGCGCTGAGAGTTAACAGAGATGTTAAGTTTTTTTAGGTCTTCAATAACCATCTCACTGAACACATCCACAGAGTCTTTAGGCATCACAGGGTAGAAAGAGGAAGGGGGACGAAACGGACTGGCAGCCGCCATTCCTGTATTAATCCCCTCCATTGGCATGGAGTCCATATCAGTTACCTCATTGCTTGAATCCTCATTGGCTAATGATTGTAACACACGTAGAGTAAGGAGATCTCTGGCTTGAAGATTGTCTTGGGTGGTATTGTCATTGTTTGGCGTACTCAATGGTTTGTTCAACTGGAAAAACATTTTGAGTTTAATCTTCCGTATGAGTTTGTAAATATCAATACGAGATTGTTTATATGAAAAGTTCGATTCCGGACAAAATGACAAGCCCAGAGCTAGCAACTGCATTTCCGCTTTGGTGAGTGTGGTATCAGTCAAATTAATGATGGTGTTATCCTGCTGATTTACCGATTCCACCTCCGCGCTCCTCTTCCCTTGTTTGATATGTTTGAGCCGTTGCCGGCGCCTCTCCCTCCGGCATTGGCTGGTGCTACGGCTGTCGTGTTTTGAGTATTCCTTGGGCGTAATGTTGATCGCCTGTCCATTGTTAAAAAATGTAACTCTTCACCTGGAGAGTATTTAGTCACCACTTGCATTTGTACAATGGGGGGCAAGCCACTACCATCATCCGAATCACCACTTGTCAGGGAATTGACATCAGAATCCTCTTGAGCAGTGCTACTACCTTCCCCGCTGGGTACTGCTGTCGAAGACACTTGACTAGTTAGAGCTTTCCTCTTGACATTATCAAATTTGCAGGAAAAGGTGAACACCCTGCCCGCCGCATTATCGTCCCGATCCCGGGCAAATTTGAAAGCTTTGCGAGTTTTTATAGTATCCTCGTGTTGTTTAAGTTTTGTCAAAATATCTGCTCGACCCTTGGAGACCATCTCTTTTTGATCACTCGCTTCAAGAATGCTGATTAATTCATCAATTTCTTTAAGGATTTTATCCCTGTCAATCTCCGTATATTTAATAAGGATATTCACCATATTCATTGATGCCTGGAGATTGTTCGTTGCCCATTCTGAAAGTCCGGATGGGGGTTCTCGAAGGTAGGTGCAATCATTACTCTCAAGCCACGTGGCACCCTTCCAGCATCTCGATATTTCTCTAAAGATTTTTTTATATATATATGGAAAAAGGTTTCCTGCATCTCCCCTCTATTCCATCACACCAAGATTTCCGAGGGACACAGAAAGGCAGCACTCATGACAGCAAGTCCACGGCAGGTGGTAGTTACAAGATGATCATTTTTTTATTTTTTATTTTCTATTTATTCTCCATTATTTTTTATTTTCAAAAGTGCAGAGTGCATACAGAGACAAACAAACGACCTACGCGTTTCGGCCAGAGGCCTTCGTCCGGGTCTGTATGTATATATATATATATTCACTGAAAAAACCATAGGTTTCAGGCACGTTATAGTTAGAAATTAGCATTTAAAAAACCTTAGAAATTCACTGAAAAAACCATAGGTTTCAGGGGCGTTATAGTTAGTTGGACATTTCACTCGTACAAAACCATAGAAATTCCCCCGTTATAGTTAGTTCAGCTAACTATAACTCGCTGCACCCGCAATGCACTGCTGATGACGTCACATATTACATCACTCATGACATGGTCAGTGACATCACTCATGACATCACTGATGACATCTCAAATGACATCACTGATGACATCACTGATGACATCATCCTTGTGATAGAGTGGCAGACCTCCTCTCACCCTAATATAACCTTTGATACACACACTCAAAAATACAAACTAACATTTTCAAAACAATGGACATACCAATACCAGTTACAACATACCTATTCAGTAATTCCAAGATCTACACACACATCCACTCATTCACCAACAGTCCCTATGCAGTCACTCATACATGTACTCACTCATCATATGTACTCATACACCTATACATCCTGTTACACACCGCCACTCATCCATAGAGTTACTCACACACATAGTCACACATGCAAACAAAGTATCAAATATCCATTTAATTGCATATACAGTTATACACACACTATCACACTTACTTCTACAGAAACTTACACATACTTACTCTCTTAAACAATCACTTATAGAAACACCTACTTATTTGTACAGGAACTCTTCCAATCTCTCACTCTCACATATACTCACTTATATACACCAATACTCACATATACTAGTTTAAAACATATGTAGTTACTCATAAAGACACTATTGAGACAGTCATTCACTCACTAACACTCCCATACACATACTCATCCACCTATACAGTCCTGCACACATGCTGTCTTCAACACATACAAACAGTGAGTCACTCATTCATGCATCTATGCACTAAGTAATACCCCCACTGAACCATACAGACACTCAGACACTCATACTGATACTCAAAAACCAACTAATAACCCATATAGACACTCATGTAGCTACTCACCAACCCATGCAGCCACTTATACACAAAGTGAGAGACTGATACAGATATTTTCATATTTAAACATTACTCACTAACCCATGTATTCACTAAGATACACTTAGTCAGTTATACAATCAATTTTACAAAACAAAATCATCCATTTAGACACTTATATACCCATTTATTCTTCCATCGACCTTGAGGTATACATATATAAAACATATTTAATTTTCAGAAAAACACACATTCACTGGATGATGTCATCAGTGATGTCATCAGTGATGTCATTTGAGATGTCATCAGTGATGTCATGAGTGATGTCACTGACCATGTCATGAGTGATGTAATATGTGACGTCATCAGCAGTGCATTGCGGGCGCGCGAGTTATAGTTAGCTGAACTAACTATAACGGGGAATTTCTATAGTTTTGTACGAGTGAAATGTCCAACTAACTGTAACGCCCCTGAAACCTATGGTTTTTTCAGTGAATTTCTAAGGTTTTTCAAATGCTAATTTCTAACTATAACGTGCCTGAAACCTATGGTTTTTTCAGTGAATTTCTAAGGTTTTTTAAATGCTAATTTCTAACTATAACGTGCCTGAAACCTATGTTTTTCCAGTGAATATATATATATTTATTATACTATGTATACATGTGAAAATGTCTCGGTCCCCTGTTTGCCTCGGTGGCACGGAAAAAATGGGTGGAACTGACGTCAGCACGCCGACGAGGTTCTCTTATGGCTCCGATGACGTCATACGGTGTCGCGAGCGGAGCCGTGCTATTATGACGTCCTCGTTGACGTGGGAGAGCTAGGAAAGAATTTCCGTGGAATGCTGGTGCAGGGGATATTCACCTAAGTGTTCAGGCTAGTCCTTTGGGAGCAACTGTTTATGTTGCCACTCCAGAAACCGAAACCAGTGATCCGAGGGCAGAGGCCCTGCAGATGGCACACGAGGTGGGGTGCCCAGTCGTGTGCACCGGCGGGGCAGCGAAGTGACAAGCACCACAACCCACAAAAAGGTAACGAGGGCACTGAATAACACAGGATCTTCTCTTTGTATCTGGCAGGAACAACGAAGTTAAAATGCCCTAGTACCAAAATGTAGAATTAGTGCTACACGGTCTTCAAGAGGACCTGCGATGCCGCTTCTGCCTCCCGTACCCTGGAGGTGGCACATGGGTCACGCGGTACGGTCATACTGCGGTGGGACACACACTCGTTGACCTCTCATGGCACTGCTCCACACTTCAGGGAGGACGCTTTCCATTAGCTATGTTTTCTGATGACATGTCGCGCCGGCCCCGTCCAACAACAGAACTCCTTTAGATCCAAACAGACTCTTCCACTCTCTCACCGGAAGGGAAACCAGGCCACGCGGACACTTTCACAATACAACAGCCGGGAATGCACTTTTCGGTAAAAAAAACACATTCCCTCCTCCTAATTAATCAAATAAACGTCTCACTGAAGAACAGGGGCCAGCTTCGATCGGTAAACAGCCGTTACAACGACTTTTTACTTTGCGATACCATTACAATGGATGCATTACCACGCATGCGTTGTACATCACGAAGTCATTACTACGCATTTTTTAGAACGCATGGTCATTTACCACGCATGCCTTTACAACGAATTTTGTTGTAAAGGTATGTATGGTAAATGACCATGCGTTCTAAAAACATGTAGACGATCCATGTCGTTGTACGGAAACAGAGGCTGTTCCGTTTCCTCACAACGACGTGCACCGCCCCTCAGAGACAACGTGAAGCAGGAACCACGTGGAGAGAGGAACCACGAGGAGTGAGAGGTAAGGGGGATTGGGCATAGGGTGGGGGTTTCTTTTCTAGGGTTTAGGGTAGTGCAGTGGTGTTTGGGTGGTGTAGGGGGTCGTGCTGGGGGTAGTGTTTTAGGGTTTAGGGTAGTGCAGTAGTGTAGGGGGTCGTGCTGGGGGTAGTGTTTTAGGCTTTAGGGTAGTGCAGTGGTGTATGGGTAGTGTAGGGGTCATGCTTGGGGTAGTGTTTTATGGTGTAGGGTAGTGCAGGGGTAGTGTAGGGGGTCGTGCTGGGGGTAGATTTAGGGTTTAGGGTAGTGCAGTGGTGTTTGGGTAGTGTAGGGGTCGTGCTGGGTTAGTGTTTTAGGGTTTAGGGTAGTGCAGTGGTGTTTGAGTAGTGTAGCGGGTCATGCTGGTGGTAGTGTTTTAGGGTTTAGGGTAGTGCAGTGGTGTTTGTGTAGTGTAGGGGGTCATGCTTGGGGTAGTGTTTTATGGTGTAGGGTAGTGCAGGGGTAGTGTAGGGGGTCGTGCTGGGGGTAGATTTAGGGTTTAGGGTAGTGCAGTGGTGTTTGGGTAGTGTAGGGAGTCGTGCTGGGGGTAGTGTTTTAGGGTTTAGGGTAGTGCAGTGGTGTTTGTGTAGTGTAGGGGGTTGTGCTAGGGGTAGTGTTTTAGGGTTTATGTTAGTGCAGTGGTGTTTGGGTAGTGTAGGGGTAGTGCTGGGGTAGTGTTTTAGGGTTTAGGGTAGTGCAGTGGTGTTTGTGTAGTGTAGGGGGTAGTGCTGGGGGTAGTGTTTTAAGGTTTAGGGTAGTGCAGTGGTGTTTGGGTAGTGTAGGGGTTCATGCTGGGGGTAGTGTTTTAGGGTTTAGGGTATGTCAGTGGTGTTTGGGTAGTGTAGGGGGTCGTGCTGGGGGTCGATTTAGGGTTTAGGGTAGTGCAGTGGTGTTTGTGTTGTGAGGGGGTCGTGCTGGGGGTAGTGTTTTAGGGTTTAGAGTAATGCAGTGGTATTTGTATAGTGTAGGGGGTTTAGGGTAGTGCAGTGGTGTTTGTGTAGTGTAGGGGGTCATGCTGGGGGTTGTGTTTTAGGGTTTAAGGTAGGGCAGTGGTGTTTGTGTAGTGTAGGGGTAGTGTTTTAGGGTTTAGGGTAGTGCAGTGGTGTTTGTGTAGTGTAGGGGGTCATGCTGTGGGTAGTGTTTTAGGGTTTAGGGTAGTGCAGTTGTGTTTGTGTAGTGTACGGGGTCGTGTTTTAGGGTATAGGGTAGTGCAGTGGTGTTTGGGTAGTGTAGGAGGTCATGCTGGGGTTAGTGTTTTAGGGTTTAGGGTAGTGCAGTGGTGTTTGGGTAGTGTAGGGGGTCGTGCTGGGGGTAGTGTTTTAGGGTTTAGGGTAGTGCAGTGGTGTTTGTGTAGTGTGGGAGGTCATGCTGGGGGTAGATTTAGGGTTTAGTGTAGTGCAGTGGTGTTTAGGTAGTGTAGGAGTCGTGCTGGGGGTGGTGTTTTAGGGTTTAGGGTAGTCCAGTGGTGTTTGTGTAGTGTAGGGAGTCGTGCTGGGGGTAGTGTTTTAGGGTTTAGGGTAGTGCAGTGGTGTTTGGGTAGTGTAGGGGGTCGTGCTGGGGTAGTGTTTTAGGGTTTAGGGTAGTGGAGTGGTGTTTGTGTAGTGTAGGGGGTCATGCTGGGGGTAGTGTTTTAGGGTTTAGGGTAGTGCAATGGTGTTTGTGTAGTGTAGGGGGGTAGTGTTTTAGGGTTTAGGGTAGTGCAGTGGTGTTTGTGTACTGTAGGAGGTCGTGCTGGGTTCTAGTGGTTTAGGGTTTAGGGTAGTGCAGTGGTATTTGTGTAGTGTAGGGGGTAGATTTAGGGTTTAGTGCAGTGGTGTTTGGGTAGTATAGGGGGTCGTGCTGGGGGTAGTGTTTTTGAGTTTAGGGTAGTGCAGTTGTGTTTGGGTAGTGAAGGGGGTCGTGCTGGGGTAGTGTTTTAGGGTTTAGGGTAGTGCAGTGGTGTTTGGGTAGTGTAGGGGTCAACCAACATGAATTTGTCCTTGTGTGATGTAACCAATGCTCATGTAAAGCACTCCAATACCTGACCAGTCTGCACTCTATAAAACTGCAAAAAACAAAAATAAAAAGTGTTTTGCACACTTCTGTCATTGGGCTATACGTGGGCTACCTCTGGGTGATATTTGTGCTACATTTGGGCTCTTTTTTCTCTGGTGGCCATCTTGGGAGACTTATTTGTTATGAAGTTTCCTAATTTCCTCATTTACTACAGTCTCCTCAGTAGGAAATGCTTTCAGTTTTTACTTTGATTCCATCACGAAGGCATTCAGATGTGTCACACATTTGCCATAAATTCAGAATGTTAGCACTCTAGTTGTTCATTAGATCACTGTAGTAAAGCTACTGCTCACCAAGGAGTTAACTGGAAGTCTACTGCTGGTATTGAAAGTGATTGTTTCAGTCTGCATGTCAGAATTTTCTAATGAAATAGAAGAGGATTTGAGATCTCACTTAAAACATGCCCTAAATTTTCTTTTTGCAGCTCTAACCATAATTTCTATGGCAAAATGAACCCCCTCATTTTGTTCCTTTTTAAATTAAATGTTTTAAATGTTACCAGTTTATTCCAATCAAGATGGCTTCAGGTGTGCCATACTTTTGTCATAAGTAAGGCTGTTAGCACTCTAGTTGTTCTTTAGAACACTCTGGGAAGCTGCAGTAGAACACAAAGGCATCAACTGACAGGCTGCTCCTGTTGAAATATAACAGGAAGATATTTGAGATCACACTTGAAACATGTCCTAATTTTTCTTTCTACAGCACTAACCATAATTTCTATGACAAAATGAACCCCATCATTTTGTTCCTTTTTAAATTAAATGTTTTAAGTGTTACCAGTTTATTCCAATCAAGATGGCTTCAGGTGTGCCATACTTTTGTCATAAGTAAGGCTGTTAGCACTCTAGTTGTTCTTTAGAACACTCTGGGAAGCTGCAGTAGAACACAAAGGAATCAACTGACAGTCTCTGCCATTGTTGGATGTACATGTTTTACTGAGAATGTCAGACTTCATTCTCACATGACTGAGAAAGATAATGTGAATTTACAGAAAATATGCTCTCATTTTAGCTTCTGGAGCACCTTCCAAAACTGTATGGGACAAGCATATGAAAATAGTTTTCTCTCAAACATGATTCATGATATCCCAGCAGAAGGTTTTTCACAGGGTAAAATCACCTTAGAACACACCACAATTCCTGAAATTAGTATGGTACCATCAACAAATGAATTCTAATGTAACTAAAGTCTGTTATCACCCTGTATAGTTCTCCTTTTGGTAACCCTCAAAATCTTCGATTCACTACAATGCATTTCAATGGGGTACTGTCATTTATATTGGTCCCAAGATGGCTGCCAGCAATTCCAGGATGAAGTGCTGACAGCCAATCAGATCTCACGATGACATGTGTGGTTAGGCTCCGCCCAGATATATATGTGTTTTTACTTTTGATTTTCTCAGCAACTACTGAACGGATTTACACCATTTAACAAAAAGGGTTCTTTCTGAACCAAGAACTACTTCTTTGCCAAATTTGGTGTAATTCCGTTCAGCAGTTCGGGCTGTAGCCTTGCATAAAGTTTCCTATGGGAAATTGATTTTTTGACTCTTATTTTTTTATTTCTCCGCAACTACTGAACGGATTTACACCATTTAACAAAAAGGGTTCTTTCTGAACCAAGAACTACCTCTTTGCCAAATTTTGTGTAATTCCGTTCAGCAGTTCGGGCTGTAGCCGTGGCTAAAGTTTCCTATGGGAAAATGAATGGGGAAAACACATTTTGGGATCCCCCTTTTTTCTCGGCCCCCGCTTGACGAATCACCCCGAACCTTTCAGGGTAGGAGCGGACCGGAGCGGGCCATAAAGTCTGAAAATTTCGCGAAGATTCGTCAACCGACGCAAGAGTTATTTCAAATAGAATGTTGCGGATTTCCTATGGAAAATAGGTCCTAACTATAACTATCTACTGGCGACCGCCAGTAGATAATATATATATGGAATACATTTTTCTATAAGGCTAAATAGGATGGTCTGTTCTTCACTTGTTAAGAATGCTTTGTAGGTTGCTTTGTTCTCTATAAAATGGACCTGTGGGAAAAGGAATGTTAGCTGCATGGTAAATGGGAATGTACACCTGCCCTTAGTGAGCCCACTGCATGTGAAACTAGTATCCTGATTTTCGTTGGCCCAGTTAATAGGCACATCTTGTATGTGTGTGCTGAGCCATATACTTTTGTATGATGATTCAGAGGTCCACAATGTGTTCTGTGACATTGGAGGGCACAGCAAAAAATGCTATCTGTCGTGACTTGGTACTATTGTCCATGTGCTCATTTGTGGACATAAAGCAGCACAGGCAACATACTGGTTTATGTGGATTATATCACTGAACAGATCTTTTATGGGTTCAAATGGAGTGTAGTGCGTACAAGCACAAATTGTGTGAAGTTCTGCTTAAATGTTTGGCTTCCAGACCCTTGTGCTGACATCCTAAGTGTGTGTCGAATGTGCATTTGCAAGTCATTGATGGTAACGGCAAGACTGTGTTGTGGCGAGAGTATGGTTGCGGCTATCAACAGGATCTATTTTTAGCTTGACCTTGTTTGGCTTGTCAATTGATGGAGGATGAAGACTGCACAACTTCCTCAAAAGCTGTCACTCTGCCTAGTGCCTAGATGCCTGTCTGCCTGCACACACTAGTAGGGAGTTTGGCCCTGAGGGAGGTAAGACTATCTAGGAGGTGAGTCCCAGCTGTGTTCCTGGGGCCTGATTTACAGAACTAACTTACGTCAAAATCCTAAACTTACAACAATTTTGGTATTCACAGGATGAACTTACACATTTGGGTATTCACAGATTGAACTTACACATATGGGTATTCACAGAATGAACTTACACATATGGGTATTCACAGAATGAACTTACACATATGGGTATTCACAGAATGAACTTACACATCCTAACTTTATGTCCGCACTCGGGCCGGAATTTCCGGCCCAGTGGCGGAGTTTCCGGCACAATGGCAGAATCCCCGCCTCCGGCCCGGAATCTCCGCCTCCGGCCCGGAATCTCCGCTCCCGGGCCGGAATATCCGCATATCGGCCGTTTGAGCATTACCTCAATGCCATACACCTGTCCAACTGCCTACTATCCCCCATGATGAATTATCTGACACACTGCAGCCAATCCCAGCCCTGCTGCACATATGAAAGCAGAGCAGACACACAGAAACACTTTCAACATGTCGCTGAATGTATTTGTTGCTCTGCCCCTTGCCTTGCAGCAAGAAGACTTGAGGAGGAGGAGGAGGAGAGAGAGGATCTTCAGACAGAGGATCAACATATTTGGGATGTCCACTCAAGAAGTAAGGGCCAGATACCGCTTCCCTCCAGAAGTCATCTTGGAGATGGTATGTGATTGGGAGGAGGAACTTGACTCGCCTACATGCTGCTCCCATGCCATCCCAGCCTATCTGAAGGTCCTTTCTGCCCTCCATTTTTCCCTCACGGGGTCATTCCAAAGGGTCACCAGTGATGTTGTGGGCATCTCCCAGGCTAGCCAGTCCCGGTGCCTGCATCAGGTACTGCGCTGCATCAATTCTAGAGCCCACCTTCACATACGAATGCCCCATACACTGGCCAGCAGACAAAGGGCAGCTAGGGAATTTTTGGCATCTCCGGCTTCCCACGTGTGCTGGGTGCAATTGACTGTACCCATGTGGCCCTTCAGCCACCCCGCCACATTGCACACATATACTGCAACAGACACCGATGGTATTCCATCAATGTGCAGGCTGTCTGTGATGCCAGTGGGAGATTCTCAGATGTGCATGCAGTGTTTCCAGGCAGTACCCATGACAGCTTCGTATTCCGTATGTCACCTCTTGCCCGGCGGTTGGCTGCGGGAGAATATGGCAACATGTGGTTACTGGGTAAGTACCAAGTACTAAAAAAGAGTGATGTGTGCTTATGAAAGGGCTCAGTTACAACACCCTTGCGCTGCCAGTACGTTACTGTATCACATATGAAAAGTGACGCACTGGTGGCACAAGGGGCCTGTCAAGAAGCCCAGTAATGAATGAATGCCACCTTATATCAACAACCATTCTACAATAAGAATCACCAAGCCACATACACGGTCACAACAGACACTGCATGTACTAAGTAAAGATCATGTTCTGTTCAAATTTCATTTGGAAATGTAACCTATTGCCCTATCTTCCCTCCTTAGGCGATGCTGGCTATGCACTCTCCCTCAACTCCTCACACCGTACAGACATCCAACCACTGTACCTCAGCGTAGGTACAATCGGGCACACATACGAACTCGAGCCATCATAGAGCGCTCTTTTGGTCTGTTGAAGTTGCGTTTCAGATGTCTCAGCCGTACAGGGTGTGTGCTGACGTACTCCCTGAAGTTGTGTGCAAGATCATTATGGCCTGTTGTGTGTTGCACAATATTGCTGTAACACATGGCTTACAGATACCTCTTGAACCTCGGCTAGCTCTGAATCCGGGCAACCGGGCCATTGCACATAACCGAGGTCAGGGTATGCAAGTCCATGATCAGCTGGTTGCCACGTTTTTCACGTGAGCAACCTGATGTGTCATGGACAAAATGTGGTTTGCTGTCTGTTGTCAATGATGAAAAATTGATATTTACCACTCTGTCCAAAAATCCATCCTGAGACAACTTTGCAAACCACACTAACTGTATGTCAGCCACAACTGTTGACATGAGTCAAAAGATTGACCGTGCTTCAGGTCATGTGCCAATGTCAGCAATCAGTGTAGTGGATTTCACGAGGAGTCTATTGACTCTGAGGATGAGATGTACATGTTCTGAGAGACCGTCCTGTACCTTTTGACAATGGGAGTCTGTATGTAAAAAGTGCATGACTATAGGATTTTGATAGTTGTCCCCCAAATGATTAGCATACACCAATTATGTTGGTCCCACAACGTGAGTGATGATGTTGTAGCTGAATATGCCACTATGTGTCTGGGTAGTACAGCACTGCTACCCCTAATACACTGTAACACAACAGACAACTCTTGTGTTGATCACTAAATATGGACTACATGTACCATAATGCAAAGCATTTGAGAAGTAAACTGGGGTGTGATGTTGTGCCAGCCCCCTCCCCCTTGTCCCAGCCCAAATCTCATTACATGGTCTGTTCTCCCTTTTGTTTCATGTGTAAGAATTAATCTTACACAGTAATCAAATTTTTATCTGCGACAGAATAATAGCATGGCAGTGGATTTGTTCTGTGGTTGTGGATGACTCAGAATGAACACAAAATGGCTGACAACTACTTCCTGTGATGTATTTCCTGTCTCCCACTTCCTGTATGTGATTTCCTAAATGAAAATGTGGGTTCTGGGTAGTTTTCGGAGTTTACGGCCCGAAAACGCAATTTCCGCATGCGCAGCGTAATCTGCGATAGCGTAGCGTACTTTGCGCATGCGCAGAGTACTCTGCTATAGCGTTACGTACTTTGCGCATGCGCAGAGTACTCTGCGCATGCGCGAATGCGGAAAGTACGTTTTCGGGCCGTAAACTCCGAAATTTTACCAGAAGCCTAATTTTCATACAGGAAATCACATACAGGAAGTGGGGGACAGGAAATACATCACAGGAAGTTGATGACAGACATTTAGTGTTCATTCTGAGTCATCCTCTCTCACCGATAAGATCCTGGGACATCCTGCTGCTCTCATCAACCTCATTTCCCCCAAAATGGCTGAGGGTTATGAAGAGAAAGCACCCCTTTCAGTGAAAGGGAATTGGACATGCTATCTGAGGGGGTGATAGAGAAATATCCTCAGCTATATGGGGGCCAGAGGAACAGCTGAGCAATGCAGCGCGGACCAGATTGTGGGCCAGAATTGGTGAGCGCTGCAGTACAGTGGGTGTGCACACCAGGAACGCGAGGGCATGCCGCAAGCGCTGGGAGGACTTGAAACGCTGGGCCCGGATCAAGGCTGAAGAGCTACTGGGCCAGTCTTCCCAGCACCATGTGCATCGTCCTCGCCTCTCGCCACTGTACAGGAGGGTCCTGCGTGCAGCTCTTCCGACCCTCCATGCTCAGCTGGAGGAGCAAGAGCAGCAGAGACATGGTAAGTGCATTATAGGCTAAATGTGTCTGGAAGTATGAAGCAAGTGCAGACAGAGCTGTACCATTCTGAGTCCCATGCCTCCAGTCTCCTAATCTGTGTGTATGCAGCACTCATCATGCAGCAAAAACCTCAATGTAGCCCATTTTCTGGACTTGGCTGAGTGCATCCTGGGACTTGTGGTGTCATCATGACAATTGGGGATTTGAGACACACATTTGCATTACTGATGAAAGTTCCACTGCCAGCACCACTAACTGTGAAACAAGGGAATCATGACTGATGTGTGCATTGGATGATGTATGGTACAGACACTGTCCAGTGTGTGTTTGTGAGGCCAATGGGAATTGTATGCTGTGACAATATGTGGCAGTGGATTGTCAGCTTGTGAGAGAGGATATCAAAAGCTCAGACTCACAACTTAACAAACATATTTGCCCAGACCCTAAATGGATGTGTTACCCCCAATCGGCCTTAGTGTTGTCCCATCCAATACTACACAGCAGATAACATATGTCCAGACGTGAAAGTGCAGACACTCCATATCACAGGCTTTTTCCAATTTCATCTGGACTCTCTCTGAGCTCCTTTAGTGGACAGTGTTGTAGAACCTGCACATGTCGCAGTGACAGGACACACAGGTCACAACAATGCCCTAACTGACGGTTGGCAGTACAGACGTGCTAACCACCAATGATCTTGTGAGGTGTTCATGTCAGACTCAAATCAGGAGATGACAGTGAACATGCACGTAATTTAAGTTTGTAAACACACACAACTCGATAGTGTGATCATAGGAGAACAAAGTCTTACCTTGGCTCATCTTGATATGTTTTTGAAGTTGAAGTTGATTTTTTTGTACAGTTAATTAACACCTTTACAATCATGCATTACATTATTTGGCATTTTCTATGACTTAAAACAGATCAGTATTAAAACAACATAAAATGTCAATAATATGTGGCCCACAAGTGATGTAAAACTGCTGAAAAAGAAAATCATAAAGTGAAGTGCAGAGTGCAAGGCAGCAGTTGTTGCCTCTGCTTGATTCTTGTTAAAGTCAATAGTGTTCTACTTGTCTAACGGCAAAAAAGGAATACTGGTCACTTGCTTGCTGAGGTTTTACTGTGTAGTAAAGCGATGTACGCGTAGGGCCATGGGGTGCTTGGGGGCGCTGAGAGCTGGGCGGCTATGGCTGTGAACTTGCTATGGAGAGAGACAAGTGAGCAGTGCATGCTTTAAAAGGTAGCGTAGGTTGCCTGGCTACGTTGGTCTAGTGTCAGGCAGCGAGTTAGAGTGGAGGGGCGGAGATGGATAAGTTGCTTCGTGCAGATAGAAAGTGGAAAGTGCTAGGCATCTGCAATGTGTTGTTGAGGGACGTCAGTTTTCAGCCTAACTAGCAGCAGAGTAAAGTGCTGAGTGCTGGATGAGTGCTGAGAATACTGTTTTCCAGATATCTCACAGTAGGGTAGGAAACAGTGCGTGAATTGGAGATTATTGGATAATAAATGCTATGATATATACAAGGACTTACAGTAGGATAATGGGACTTTGGGTGTTGGAGGAGGGTGATTTGAGCATCATAAAAGGGAGTTGAAGAGGGCTTTCTGCCTGGTGCAAAACCCTGAAAGTGCATGGTGTGCCAGTCTTTGACATTAATCAAGGTTCCCATTTGCTGCGCCTGCTCAGTTCTTTAAGATGCGTGAAGTACCAATCTTGACATGCTAAAATTCCCGTATAGGGCAGCAGCACAGGCAGTGACTAATAAGAATTCCTTCAAAGAACCATAGTCCGTTCAGCTGTAGTGCAGTCTGCTAACTGGATGGCCTGCCTTTTTATGGTAGTTACTGCATCGGATAGGTATTTTACCAGCCGGCAGGTTAGTTGAACATCCTTGCCAGAAAAGGATGCCAACACTGCTTGTCTGCAAGTTCTAATGGATGTCGTATTGAAGAGGGGTCTTAGCAAAATCCGTCATTCCCCTTTTAGGGCCTTGCAAATAGTCAGCAGGTGCACCATATCCTCCTTCCTCTCCCCGCAGAGTCTGCAGATTGCTGGCATCTGTGGGCATAGCCAGGGCGGCATGTGATATGCAGATGGTAGTATGACTAGGCGGAATCTCAGGAATTTCTCTTTTGTTGCACTGGAAAAGCTGGTAAGAAGATAGGCTTGCGGTGCTGCCTTGCTGTAAGTCTGCAAGGTGACCCAGCCATGAGCGCGCTCTGTCAGGGCAGCTTTGTCCTGTATGAGTGATTCTTTTGTGATCACATCATTTACAATTTTTTTAAGCTGAGAATGATCGCTGGTAGCTACCAAAGTTCCTGCAGTCCCAGTTGATTAAGTGAGTTGTCCAAGTAGCGTTGGGCTGGACATGCCACCTTACTGTTCAGTTCTTCACACAGATGCATGTTTAGTGTGTCAGGTGGAGCCCTTTTGAATTTGATCCAACTTTTGATGAACGGCCCTTTGCTGGCAAGCTCTTGCCTTTGTATCCTGAGCTCCAGACTTTATTGTGTGGGGGATGTGTATCCTGGTAGGCCAAAATTGCATTTGAATTGCTCTTGTTATTGTACGATCCAGATTTTCAGTTTCTCTCCCTCGCATAGCTTCGCTTACATAACTGATTGATGGTATAAGTTTTGCCTGATTCACTTTGCTTAAGGGAGAAGATTTGGACCAGAGATATTAATCTTGAGGTTTCTTAGTGCCACAGCGGTCGTTACGCTTGATATGTGTCTTAACCTGATGTGTACACCAACTACATAATGATTTGTCTCACATTTCAGTGGACTCAGCTGGCCAAGAGGACCGGGTTCGAGCAGGACATCTGTGGTGCGCCGGCGGCTACGACCTCTTTCCAGTACTGAGGAAGAGGACGATGAGGCGGGACCCTCAACATCAGCAGGCATGGGGATTGCGCCCACCCGGACTGACCATGAGGACAACTCTGGTGCCACAGACTGGGTGGAGGCTGAGGACAGTGAAGGGGGGGTGATGAACTGGACACCTCTGGCCAGGCTGGGGTGGAGAGCCACTCACCCACGGACCATGCAGAACATATTTATTCCGAGGTGTCCACAGGGAAGGCCACTATGCAACCTGGTCTTGCCTTCAGCCCCTCCCTAACTCCTGAGGCCCCCATTCGATGGGGGCCTCCAGCTGCATCCTCTGCAATCTGTCCCCCTCATCATAGCTACCAGGTCGACACCCACATTGACTCCGAACCTGAGGAACCACACCCCCACGTGCGACCCAAAACCCTCCCTCTGTTGTTCCGTCTGCGGCTGTACCAGAGGACTTGATATGGGCATGTGAGGGTCAGCCAGACATGTCCTCTCGCATCTTGCTGCAACTGTGTCTAGAGGTGCGCATGATGCGAGAGGAAATTCTACGCGCTCTGGCCACCCTCACTGCCGGTTTCACTTCCCTGAGTGCAGTCATGTCTTCTGTTGTGTCCCAACTCCCCTCCCACACCACCGTCAATGTCTCCCCCTGTCCGTTGCCCCACACTCTTTCCCCCCTACTCCTCATGTATCCCGACCCCGTGTGGTTCCTGTCCATGCACCGGCCAGCCAGGAGCAGGCATGTGATTCACAGGATCTGGACATTGTGGTCCTAGAGGATGACCAGAAGTACAATTGAACAGTTTGACAGACACTCTGTTTTTGGACAATGATTTACTTTTCCCCTTGTAAATAGACTGGTTTCCCTGACGCTCCCTGACGTGTTATATTTATGTTGCTCCACCCCAATCCAAGTTCCCTTCTCCTTCTGCAGTAAGGACATCATTTGTTTTCCTTTCTCCCTTCCAGACGGACTGTTGTTTTATTTCTATCCTTACATATTTGTTCTTTAAACACTTATTTTTATTCATACATTGTCTATCTTCTTTTGCTTCATTGTGAATGTCTTGTACAAAAATGCCAAGGTATTTGGGTACTCATCTGCTCTGCACATGAGGGCTTGCTGCAATGATGGGGTTCAACTTGCAGATGTGTCACACACACACACATACATCCTCTCATCTCTACGCCAACTGACTTGGTGAACATTAGTCTATCAGGACATGATACACAACAGAGATTTTACTTGGGATCTGATATTTTTTTATTTAAACATATTCACACTGGACAACAAGTTCCTGGGATGTGGTCACTGGGGATTCTGCTTTTGACTTCGCAATTTCCGGGGTGATGATCGCTGTGAGGGATTAAGTCTGTGTTGACGCCGAGGTGCAGGTTGGTCTCCGGCATGTGCCTGTACAGGGTGAAGTCCATGTGCAGGGGCGGATTGTGTCTGTACACTTGGTGTATGTGCATGGACAGGGTGTTGTTGTGCAGGTGGTGGTAGTGCCTGTTCAGGGGGTGGTGGTGGATGTGCATGTGGGGGGCTGGATGGGGGCGGTGGTGGATGTGTACCCATGCTGTGGTCCTGTGCAGTTTGTGGTACAGGTGTGTGGGTGTGATGTGCTGCAGGCATATGTGATGGCTCCCCTCCCTGCGTTGCCCGTGAAGGTAGACTTTGGAACACTGTCATCATGCCGTCCATCATCTTCATGGCCAAGGAATGGTGTCTTAAACTCTCTTCCCTTTGGAAAGATATCATGTCTCTGATATTCTTGGACATGTTTTGCAAGGTTCTATCCAACCTATCCAAAACATGGGTCTGTCGGTCCACCACCTGAGGGAATTGGCGCAGGGCATCAGACATGTCTGACAGGGTGGCCCCTATGGCACGTATGTCCTGCCTCACATCTGCCTGCTGTTGGAAGAAGTCCTGCTGCCACTGGCCACCACGGCATGTGCAGGCCCTCCATGCAGGGCCCGGCCATGGATGAGTCCACCAGGTCCAAGAGCAGGGGGGATGTTGGCATGTGGAAGCCTGTGGACAGGTGAATGGTGCCCAGGGGATGCCTGCACCACAGCAGGGTTGGTAGTTCCCTCAGATGGTGAAGATAATGCCTGGGATACACTGTCTGGGGAGGAGTGTGTAGGGTAACCACCATGTCTGTCCCGGATGTGAGGGCTGTGAGGGAGTGAGGTCTGTGTTGGGGTGGGGCTGAACTGTGGCTGGTTATCTCTATGCTGGGGACAGGCAACCTTTTTCATTGCACGAGGCTGACACACTTTGCTGGGGGAGGGTGTGAGACCTTGCTAAATGTGGGCGATCGGTGCAAATTACTGTCCATGGCATCAGATTCTCCATCCCCTGAGTGGATGCGCAGACACTCACTATCGTCCGATACTTCATCCTCCTCAGGTAGTTCCTCCTCCTCCTCCTCCTCCTCTTGCACATGACTTGCAGCTGACATCACTGCCTGGAGGAGCAGTGGATTCTCACCTCTAATTGCCCGTCGCCCAACAACAAGGGTTGGTTCTACTGTACTTTGCATCGACAGATGATGCACATGTGACCTCGTTTTGGTACCCCTACAAGTGACAGCTCACACAATGGCACTGAGGTGTGAAACGTAGATGTACACTCAAAAGCACACTTACCAGCTCCATCCACAACTTTGTGTCCTTTTCTGCTCCCCCGTTGTAGGTTTTGTTGACAAAGTGGTCCCCGATCCAGCAGCTGTAGTGGGAAGTGACACCAATGTCAATCATCTGCATTACCAATTTACAAAGAGGCACATGTGACACTTATGATATGGATGGAACTTTGTTAACAACAACTGCAGGTTATCTGCAGAAGGGGATTTTCATCTTTGTCATGGTTTACATAGGGTAACACTCACACCACATTTACCTGATGTACATGTGCGAGCGGGTTTCACTGCTGCAGCCAGGATGTCATGCATTTCCCGGGATGATGTTGTACGCTGCACTGGCGTCATTCTCTCCAAAGCTGTGTTGAGACATACATATCCATATTTCAGTACACCAGATAATAGCTATGAGCTAACATGTATATGTCATTGTCAATGACCACTGATAGGATATTCCTGGACAATGTGCAGCATGTTTACCTCATGGACGTTACATGTGTGCCCCTACTGACATGCAGCAGTTGCCAGCTGTTACATGCACACAGCACTGACATCAATGAGATGACACATCAGCAGACAAACGTATATGAGAAGGTTACTGATATAGGAAGGGAGGGGAAAAATGATCTGGACGCCAGCATATTGCAATGCTTACACCTTCACCGTTAAGACTAATATGTCTCATGAGTATGATGTTGTGTGTTGACAAGTTGAAAGGAGTGTACATCCACAGGCTGAGCAGTTTCACATTTGCACATCAGTTCAAACATTGCATAGCAGAGTTCATATGTGAGATGTGCAATAATCACGTACATTTTGTGTGTCATTTGTGCTTCCCTACCAATGAATTCACAAAGCTCATTTTGGCTTGAGAGATCACACATTTGTTATGTCCAGCATTTGAGTGTCATCTGTTCCCATTATCCATTTCCTACATCGTGGTTGAACTAAGCTGACAACGGATGATGTTTTGTACAGCAGACATCCTTACCTCACATACCATACATTCAATTATATAGGTGGACACAGTAGAAGAGGAGGCAAGCAGAGTGCAACAATTGATTAGGATAACACATTGTGGTTAAGTTGTGAATCTTTAATGGTTGACGCCTACACTGGATTTTGTTTTGGCCTTACAGCCACGAGATCTTGGACTGTGACTTCCTGATGATTCACCTTGGCAGCCCATACATCCATCACAAATGTACAGAACTGGCATCATTGCAAGCATCATCCACACCAATTTCAAAATGTTTTTGTCCTTTGGAATTCTGCTACGGAGTTATCATATCATTGATTTACAATCCAGTTGTGTCTAGTACACTTCATGTGACACTATATACTATTTTTATGTCCATTCTACACTCACTTGTTATATGTTTTGTGACATCCTTTCACTAGCCACCATGGTGTGACCTGGTATATGTTTCAGTGCCATATGGAGGCATATTGTGATGCAGGAAAACAGTTATGTGATACACATACAACATACAGCAGATATTAGAGGCACATTCATGGGCATGGGCATTCAGGTTCATTGTTCCTGAGTTTCCTTACCATGGCCCCGCACCTGCCTAGTGTGTGGTCCCCGACCAGATGTCACAGGCAACCTTGTAGCAGAAGTCAATGTGTGTCTTGGACTCTGGGAGGACATCGTTGGACCTACAATGCTAAGTGTGTTTGCAACTTTACATACCGGCTGCCACATGTGAAGCACTCAATTTGAGGCACAAAGGATGAGCACAAGCAGTGTGGGCACTACCGTTGCAGACGTGTCTACCACAAATTATAATGAGTGATCCCATATTCAACTTATTATGGCCCCACTGCCTAGTAGCAACATCTATCAAATTGACACAACAACAGTTCCTGGCGTAAGGTCCACAATCATGTTTTGTTAATGGACCAGAAGACATACCCTACAATTATGACATCTATGACCAGCTGGTTGGACTTGACAGATTCATGTATGGAAAAGGAACTTTGTAAGTTGGACAGAGGACGCATACTCTATTACTGATTTATGAATCTCACTTCTTGTTCATCATTGTCATATTTGTTCTCATTGGATTTTTTAAATTTAGTCTACTGATATTTTTGCAATTTAGAGGTGGATACATTCAGAGTTGGTCTGGCACTCAATTCCACAATCGAGTTCCCAGTCCTGGAGCAGTTGGTGGAATACATGTAATGTTCATAACACACAATGACATAAAGAGCCTAGATATGTTATAATTTTTATTTTGCTATTCCCAGATCTATTTTGCTGAAGGTAAATGTCCTTTGAGGATTCCTATAGTTGTAAGGCTAGTTTTACCTCTCCAGTTGCCTTTGAGATGCAGACCACCATGGTCACTCCTAGGAGACTCATCCCTCCTGGCTGGCCCCTGACCCACTGGTTCTTCCACTGGGGACTCTCTCCCCTCTCACCCCTCAATCTGGACTTCTGCACCCTCCACTTAGGAGTGGCACTGCCAGACACCAGAACTGATGGAGGCCTGCTTACATACACTCCACGTTCTCCTGACACTAGGAGATCCCCTCAAATGGACTACTAGTACAGCTTAGGCTCCCTACCTGGTGTTCCCTTAAGGAACCATCCAGGCCCTGAGACTGAGGTTGGGCACTATCGGGACGCATCCCAGCCTCACTCCCTCTCCTCGAAGACAGGACGTGAGGCCCTACAACCCTCCCACTACAACGGGACCTAGCTGGGCTACTCTGAACCTCTTCCACCACTCTGGGCTGGAAGATACCTGAGCCACTCCTCTTAGGGTCACTCCCCAATGCCTCTTCAGAACCTCTAGTAACCACCCAGAGGTCTGCCTCCTGTGCAAGCTCCCTGGGATCAGAGAACTCACACTCCAACAGGTGTTGGCTCAACCCCAGAAAACAATTACTGAACATGTGCTCTCTGACAACCAGATTGAACAGCCCTTCACAATCATTTGCCGTGCTACCCATCATCCAATCCTCCAGTGCATCACAACACACATCCACAAACTCCCCCCAAGACTGGTGAGACAGTTTTCTACTGCCTCTGAACCTCAACCTGTACCCCTCTTCCTGGGAACTAGGCACCATACTCTGGGATCTGGGAGTGGGACTTCCTGCACTGGACTCCATATTGCTGCCAACACTGGACCCCACCCTCACTGGTGAATCCAGACAACTAAAACTGTACTCAGGGGATAATCTACCCTCCAGAGCTAGTTTCTCCCTGACGAAGGCCCTCTCTGCCTCCGCCATCCTCTCCTGCGCTAAGACCCTCTCAGTCTCTAGCTTTTTCTCTTCAAGGCCCAACGCCTTGAGACTCAACTCCTGGGCCAACAAGGCCTTTTCCTCCTCTAAGGCTAACTTCCTATTCTCCAACTCCAATTTTGAGCCTCCATGTTCTCATGGCTCTCCTTCTGGAGCTTCTCTAAAGCCAGCTGATGCTCCCCTTCTTCCCTCCTATCCACCCACTCCTCTGGGGACAGAGAAAGGGATGTGGCACTCCCCCTGGCACTGGACCCAGCAAGGGACTCCCTATCTATGGGGTCCTCACTCTCTACTGGCGTCCCTGCCCTGTCATTTTCTTCCTCCTCTTCAGACTCTTCAGGCCCTATCTCAAATCCACCACTTTGGTATGCAGAGGGATAATCAGACATGTCCCCGCCACACGCTAAGGGTTCTCCCCTAAGGAGTGCTTCATAAAGGAAAAGCTTTCTGAGGATGTTACCCACTATTGGTATCCCCCTCTCTCTGCAGAATTCCTCTAACTCCTCCCGGGTGTACTCCCAAAGGTCATCCCCATTATAGATTACTCCCATCTTGGCAGAATACACAACCACAGTGCAACACAAGAGACCTAGGCGTCTGAGCTGAAGCAGGAATACACAATTCAAAAATGACACTTTTAAGAAGAAATAAAACTCAGGAAAAATAATCCCTAAACATGTGATTTCTCTAAATGCAGAGTTTGTAGTGCAACCAGTTGTCGCTGTGGTACTGCGTAAACGCAAGTCCTATCCTCACCGCTCACAACTTAGAAATGGGATTTCTGGTTGGCTAGAGCTTGCGCCTAAGCCAGGCAGAAACCACCACTCTAGTCTGGGCAAGGGAGTTACACATTGAAGATAACCCCTGCTGACCCCCTTGGTAGCTTGGCACGAGCAGTCAGGCTTATCCCAGAGGCAATGTGTAAATCGTTTGCGCAACACACACATACAGCAGCAACACACTAGGCACAACACAAAAGAAACTCCACGCAAGGTTATATGAAAATAGCCTTTGTATTATCCAAAACACATTAGAATCATAATCACACATATACACTGTGCCAACTGGCACTAGCAATATTTACAGGGGATTATATACAGGACAGGGCCAATCGGGCCACTGTCAGAACCTTTAGAAAGCACTAGTAGCACATTAAAACACAACCAGTGACTACTGGTAAAATACTGTACTTGGCAATATCTCTAGCAACATAAACGCATTATGTCTGCATCACATTAGGCATCAAACTCATATGCATAATCACATTACGCAACCTCTGTAGGCATAAACACACTATGCAATAGGCATCGTAAGCATAAACATATTATGCAATAACTCACAATTAGGAGGGCACCTTAGTGACACTCCCCAGGTGCATACATCTCCTTAGGGCCTTGCACCCTATCACCACCATAAAGCTGAACCCAGGCCAACTGCCCTTTCTAGGGGGCCCAATGCCCTTTGTCCATAATGTTAGGGCTTGTACTGGGGCCTTCCACTGGCCAATTTGCTGCCAATGCAGCCAAAACCACGGTGGGCAATGCACTGGGGCAAGGGGTATGTATCTCACTCCCTCCTTGTTCCTCCAGAAAGGCTAGTTTTTCCTCTCCAGTTGCCTTTGAGATGCAGACACTATGTTTCGCCCTCTGTTCTCTGCTGCCTATGTATGCATTTTGACCATCTCCTGCCACGTTTGACTTACCAGTTAGTGAGGGTGGTCTGCGTTGCTCTGGATGAGGTCTCCTCCCAGAAGATGCTGGGACCTCTGCTACTGTGGCTGTCTGTACTCTGGCTGAATGTGTAAATGGGTGAGAAGAGATACACATCAACACATGGAAAATGTACATGTTGCACTTGTCAGACATTTCCTCGTATCTTCTGCATGCTAACAGTATTGTGAAGTACTGCCACGGCCGGTGCAGGTAGGAGCGGTGGGGTGTTGGTGATGTAATGGCATGGCAGGGTGGGAATTAAACAATGGATTCTGGGACAGACATTTTTAAATAAGGATTCTCTCACCTTCTGTTTTGTGATTTTGGAAGGGCCAGGGTGAGTTGTTTATTTGGACTTATTTTCTCCATTCCGTTGTGTGTTGATTTGCCTCTGCACTGCACCCCCACCCCCTTACGTTCTTGACTGACCCAGCCGTGTCTGGATTAGTGGAAGGGGCACTTTGACAATTGCTACTTAGCACTGTTCGGTATATACGGCTTCAGGCCTGGGCCTTTGTATTTCATAGTGTGAAAGGTATTTGCCATTTCTAATACAAAGGATTCTGGGACTTGTGGTGCAACATACAGAGAGAAACACATGAGCCTCTGACTGACTATATTTGTATATGGAATTTGGACAACTTCCTTACTCACAATGGCAGTGCGACACAGACATACATTTTGTATACTTGTTCTTGTCATCCCACTTACTTGGTGCCACGTTGCGGACATCACTCACAGGCAGCCCATGGAGCATGTGGGGGTGGATTGTAGTGAGGATATCCTCCTCTTGTGGGGTGAGACGGAGGCAGGATCGAGAGTGTGAGGCAGGGAGAACTCTGTTCAGCTGGATCCTGGAGTACTTCTCCTTTGCACTCATCTTTTCATCGTGCCACTTCCTCTTTATTTCACGTACTGTGCGCACATCCTCCCCCAATGCTGTGACAGCAGTGGCTAACTGCTGCCAGAGAGCTGCTTTCTGTGTGCCACTGGTGCAGTAAGGTGGGAGACCATATAGGCGTTTGTGGTGCCTCACAACAAACTCCACAATCATGGTGGTCTCCTCAGTTGTGAAGTTCTTCTTCCTCCTCAGAATGTACATTTTGCAGTGGCGATGAACAGCAAAGCAAACAGGAACTCTCTGTGGCCAAAGCTGGGCCCTGAATGTGTGCTGCTTTTATGTGGTACTGGTTTTGCAGTTGGTCTTAATTGACTTCAGCTGGAGCATGGTGGGGGATGGTAGGCACTTGAAATGCTCAAAAGGGAGAAATTGCTGGCTTTCCGGGCCGGAGGCGGAGTTTCCGGCCCGGAGGCGGAGATTCCGAGCCGGAGGCAGAGATTCCGGGCCGGAGGCGGAGATTCCGGGCCAGAGGCGGAGATTCCGCCATTGTGCCGGAATCTCCGCCACTGGGCCGGAAATTCCGTCCCGAGTGCGGACATAAAGTTAGGATGTGTAAGTTCATTCTGTGAATACCCATATGTGTAAGTTCATTCTGTGAATACCCATATGTGTAAGTTCATTCTGTGAATACCCATATGTGTAAGTTCAATCTGTGAATACCCAAATGTGTAAGTTCATTCTGTGAATACCAAAATTGTTGTAAGTTTAGGATTTTGACGTAAGTTAGTTCTGTGAATCAGGCCCCTGGAGTGTGGAGCTCTGAGAAGAGAGCACTTGTTACTGGAAGTCTTACTGTGATCAATCTGAGATATAAGGGGTCACACAGTCTCCCTGCAAGATTCTTGTGGCAAATTGTGTGAAGCGTCAACAACCCTCAAAGCAACAGTTTGCTATCTGGCATCACCACAATGTGACCAGAAGGGTCTATTCTACTGCTGCCCCCGTGTTGTAGTTCTGCAAGGTATGACAACACAGAGGACCCTAATTCCAGCCTAGAGGCCACAACTGCCAAAGAAGAGTGACCACTGCCGAAGAATGTCATGCTGTTTATCCCCAGCTGCGAAATGAAAGAGGTGCACCACGGCCAGCAGGTGCTGACTCTATAACTGCAGAGGGTGCACCACCAACCCAGTGAACAAACATCATGTACCCTAAGATAACACTGAGAGGCTATGAATTGAGCTCAGAAACAAAAATCTGCATGTTGGATGGATTAATGATTGCCAGGGTGACCTCTTCTATCAAAGATACAAAACAAGTGCTGACACAGAGGTTACTGAACATAGTAGTGTTAAAGTGGAAAAAGTTAGATCAGAATAACCACATTAAAACTGACATCTAACTAGACATTAACATGGAAAATGCATGTTGAATAGAACGTGGAGAATAAGTGACTTTCTTTAACATGCAAAATGTTAACATGCAGCTGTATTTTTGCAGAACTCTCTCATTTCTACTGTACTTTTAATGCTAGGCTCAGTTAGGCCTCTTTAATTCTTTCTTTTCTTTCTTGTTTTAATAAAATAAATGTATTTTTAGAAAATTCTGAACTTTGCTGAGTTAAACATTAAAACTCATCATCACTGTGATATGTGCTGTTTAAAATGTATTCCTTTCTCACATTCTATGAATTCATCGTAATTTAGAATATTTCCTCTATGCTTTGCTCTAAATGTTAGAATAGAAAGACAGTATATTAGAATCAATAATGTTTGTTCGAAGCTTAATTCTTATGATCTATCCAGGCCATTTGATAATAGAATTGTTCTATAGAATTGTCCATTGTTACACAATGGAACACTGAGCAGCTAACAGTGTAGGTTTACAAAGGTTCTCATGAGAACCTCTTCAGGATGTAACAATTGTATGAATGTTTAGTAACATTTAGATAGCACTATGTCGTCTTGTGAATTTACCGTGAGAATTAAAGGAAGAAATAACAGACCATCAGAAGATTCTTCCCTATTGGCCCTAGATGACTTCACACACTGCTGCATGGATACCTATGTTTTTATATTTTATATACGGGTTCCTAGCCAGAATGGGGAATGCAACGCTATGCTATGCAATACTAGACAGATGATGCTCCTATGCACTTTACTGCGCTTTCCTTCCCTTTGACTGACTGCTGTGAGCTACTGCTGATGGTGATTGCTGTTGCCTGAAACTTTGTTAGGTGACTACTTTACTTATGCTGATGGTCATAAGTTACTTCTGTGACTTGTTTTTCTTTAACTTGATTTAGACAGTCGTTACTGCATCTGTTAGAGAGACTCGGCTGAGTTTCTAGAACTGCTCTTTTGGGGAGTTCGACCCCTTATAGTTACTAATCGCAAGCTCTAGAACACTTACTCTTTTCCAAGGAGCTCTTTATGGGTTCTGATAGACTTAGGATCCTTCTAGTTTAGTGTAGGGACTATTTCCGCTATGGAACATGCGTTATTTTACTTGCCTTTATTAACCATTATTTTTCTTGCTATTTCGGTAAATGGATTTATCTTTACTAATTGATTAAAAAGACAAAAAAACAAATACTAAACTTAAATGAATAATAATGATTTTGAAATCTTTACCCAACCTCTCACAATTGACTAATATATTAAGGCTAATTGTTGATGTTATTTGAGATGTTTTAAATCGAGTCTCCATTCTAAAATGGTGGCAAAGATCCTCATTGTAAGATACAGGTTGAACTGCAAAAATTAATACTCATTTTTGTATTATCAGTTCTAGCTCAAAAATCCTAATTGTGAACTCGAACATGTCCTTCATTCATACTCATGCTCTTTTCATTGTTACTTGAAAACTGTGGGTGTTGTGGGACCTGCAGCAACGTTGGTAGGACACTGTAGCTGGTGTTCGAAATGTTGAAATTGGCTAGATCCCCTTAGATGTATTTAATGGAACCCTGCACCCGAACCCCTATTACTGTGTGTAGTATCTAATTTTGCTGTGATAGTAAAGTACTTTTCTATTTACTAAAATAAGCACTGTTCTGGGTGGTAAGCTATTGGTTGTTTGACTGTTTAGTTCTGTGTCCCTGCATCTCACATTAGCTCCCTGAGATGCCTTTGACTGCTCGCTCTTGCTACCCTCAGAGTCTAGTGCGGAAGGAGTGTATTTGTTCCAATTTTCAGAGCTATAGTAGGGCAGACACTGGGATACCAGTGGCAAATAACCCTAGCCACCACAGCTGATGCAGAGTAGGCTCTGACGGCCCTGTGGCACCCTGAACGGGGTGTGACAGGAGGGTATGTAAAGAAGTAAGCCACCATGACATAAGATATAATTGTTTGATCTACCATCCAGAACATGCGGATGTGTCCATGTTTATTTTATGGAATGAAATATAGATGAGTCTTACAATATTTCACTAGTCAAGTGCTCGCTTTTTTACACCTTTATGAGAATGGAAACCCTGTCTGAAATTGACACATGAGAAAACCTGCTCCAAAGCCACACATTTCCTGGGCTAGACCAGAAATTATATTTTTTCAGGCAAAATGCATTGCTATTAAACCCCATCTTTTCACAGTGGCCTTGAAATATGAAATTTATTTCATGAGTCCATTTTAGGTATAGGTTTCATCATAATAACCCCCATGAAGCTTCTCTGCGGTACAGTACCATTATTAAGACCTCTGGGACTATGAGGTAGAGAAGGACTAATTTTGGACGTAGACTCGCAGCAGTTTTACCAATAAAAAAACAGTATTTAACGCAACATCATTAAATAACAAAATCCATACAAAGAAGTGATACAGTATTTACGGTGATGCTGATAATGTCAATGGTAAGGTGGTATGTAGTGTTGCCAGTGAAGTCATCAATTTCATTGGGGATGGTATCTGTCAAATCAAGTGTGAAGGAGTGAATGTTATGAAATCCACCACCAGATCTCGAATCCTTTTTCAATAAAATAATGAGCAAGTGTGATAAGAAGAAACAATAAATAGTTTAGGAACTACCAAACAAGAGAAAGTGAGGATACCTCCAACGAGTCAGAATTGTTATCTGAGATCAGTCCTGCCTAAATTCCACTGATTGTGCATTTGACCCTTGTCTTGTTTTTATAGTAAATGTTTATGCTTATACCATCACACATGTGATTGCTAACAACATCTGCTCAAAAGCCTTCATGATTTCCTTCCACGCTACTATACCTAGAGCGGCAGTATATTTAAGTATACCTACCTATGAGCATTTATTTTCCTTGAACTGTTTTGTGCAAGGTATAATATCTCGAGATCATATTTGCCACCAAGACTTTTTCTCAATAAAATTATTTTGATGGATACATAGTATTTTGATGGATACATAGAATTTCGTTCCAATTCTTGCAGTGGCATTATACGCGTTCACTAAGCCATAGCGTAATCATATGCAGATTATTCAAGCATGGATTAGTAAGATTTATCAAAATCCAAATTACAACAGGATGTGAGATTGCATGTCTTTTAAATTCTTACATAAATATGCAAAATAAATTGCATTTCCCACTAACGCTTCATGGGGTCTCATGGCTCTGTTGAAAGGCCTCAAAATCTGGTTTATTGATCAAGATATAATAAGGAGATTAAACTACAGAGGAAAATCAGTTTGTGCAGCTTTCCCTACATTCACATGAAATGCCATGTCCAGTACCATATGTTACTCTTAACATTTAACCATTAACAATAGGAGACGCTCATTGCGTGGGCAGTGACCGTTTTATAGGGTACATCAGCAGAGCACTTTCGTCTACCATAAAAAGGTAGTCACTGTAAAAGCAAGCCGAGGTCTAGAAATACCCCAGAGTACAAAGACTGAGTTTTACAACTCTCAAATGAGGTGTAAAATCTGAAAGGCAATGCACTGTAGCAGAGTGACTTACATTTTTACAAGTGCTGGAGCTATACTGGCAAAACTACCAGGCAACAAAGAACAAGGCAACTGATTGCTAATTTAATACATGCATTTATGGACATCTTATACTCTGTAGTATAATTTGGCAGGGCATACAATTCAGTCTCGTCACAAACCCACGGTCTAAAGTCCATCGGTTTTAAACTGTAGTCACATTGAGATGTTTCCTGAATTACATTGGGCCCAGTTTGCAAACATATTTCTGCACCTAAATTCCGATTACGTGTCCACAAAATGTGAAATACATACCACATTACGATTCACAGAATCAAGATTGACAAGATGCCCTCTCCTAAATAATACCTAGGAATATGGAAAATCTAAAAGTGAAATTGATTTTTTGCATTAAAAATCCAGGGACCGGTGCATAAAGTGGGAGACACTCTGAAAATTGAACCCAACACCTTGAAATCACAAGCTTGTGCCTAGTCATGGATAATTTGAGGTAATTTCCCACCCTCACAAGGCATGCAAAAGTAAATGCTTTTCAAGGCTAGGAAGGAAGACCCCCAATAATAAAAGAGTTAGACGCAGGAAATGTAAACATTGTGTCTGTAAAACTGCAAAATTTGTCTTAATTTGAGAATACAGAATTTTTGACAGGGCAGAAAATCTGCATGAGTCATTTTTGTAAATTTAATATTCATTGTTTTTTTTTGTGTATTCCATAAAAGTTCAAAATATACACTAATCTGATGAATAAACCTACAGGGGTAGTTGTACGAATGTTGAATGTTGGGTTTGCTGAATGATCCCAAGATGTGTACATGCAGTTATTGGTAACCCTGGGCGTAGTGGGGCTACGCGGAGGTCCACGGAGTCGCAAACAAACTCCGTGGAACTCTGTGGAGCTCCGCTACGCCACCCGCCTCCACCCCCCTATTAACAAGTAAGTAAACATGAATTAAAAATACATTTAACACCACTTACCTCTGTACTGCGGTGTCCCCGGGCTGCAGTCCTCCTCTTCCTCACTGTATCAGTAATCCTGCGCAGTACAGAGTTAAGCGGCTTTAAATGTATTTTTAATTCATGTTTAGTTACTTGTTAATAGTGGGGGTGGAGGTGGGGGCTGACCAACTCCGCTCCGCTGCGGAGTGTGCGGAGATTTGCCTTCTCCGCGGAACGCGGAGAAGGCAAATCTCTGCACACTCAGCGGGCGGAGCGGAGATCTCCGCCCGGGGTTAGTTATTTGACTCCATCCTGTCTAGCACATGACATGCTTTTGTACATTACTGTAAAGTCACGTGGTTGTGGCCAATGCCCACCAGATGACATGCTGACAGGTTCATTCAGTACTTATTAACTTGACCTGCTTCACCATGAGCCATACCACCATTCACCTGATCACAGGTTCCGTGATGGAACCCCGTCATCCATAGTATGTCCCTGCTCTCTGAGGCAAAATATTACCTTCCTCTCGAAAGTAATAAAAACAATACAAACTACAAATTCAGTACAACACTTGATTGAGTAGTAATGATAGCCCTTCTACCTTTCAAAGTCTTGGTCTCGGTTAGACAGAGTAGGATTGGCAAGGAGGTTATACCAGGGGTTGTTCCGTCACAAGGATGTTTCCCAAGTTGGGAATTGACAAACTCATTCGGAGAGTTTGATGTCTTCTTAATACCCTTACCATCTGCTTTGGACATCAATTATCGCTCCCCCCTGCTGACAGGCCAGGGACAGAGTCCTCACTAGGCGGGACCAGAGTGAGGAGGTCATGTAGAATGGTCATTCTTCAAAAGGTTCTGTGGCCATCTGTAAATAGTTATCTGAGACTGTGGACTCTAAGATCTTGTCTCGTGAGATGTGAAGTGGTTGTGCCCTTTCAACCACATACCTTACATACACTCACGTTTACTGGTTGGCAGTTACTTCCGCCACTATGCCCACTCTCGGGGGCCCCAACAGACAATTTGCTGGATTGTGCACTTCAGGTTTGAACTCCACTTAAAATGAATAATCCTGTAATTAGGGTACCAACATTTCAATTCTTGGTGGCTTATTTTGATGATGACCTCTAAAAAAGCATAATCAGTGGTTTATAGTCAGTATGCACCACAAAAAATGTTCATACAAATATAATTGAAAATGACGACACACAAATTGTATTGCAATGGCCTCTCGCTCGATTTGAGAGTACTTCTCTTCAGTAGTGGAGAGTGCCTGGCTGGCGTAAGCTATGGCAGCTCACTACCTTCACTCTTGATGCTGCGACATGATCTCTTCTAGGCTTGATGGGCTAGCATCCACCAACAGTTCAGTTGCTTTCATGGGGTAAAAGTATATTCGGGTTGTGTTGGCCTGTAGAGCCATTTTGATTCTCTGGAATGCACTTTTATGTGTTTCATTTCAGGGCTATTGATTAGATGATTTTGTGAGGTCCCTAAGAGGGCTGCTGAGGAAGGTCAGTTCCTTGATAAAGTGCCAGAAAGTAATTGACCATCCCCAGAAAACTGTGTTCACAGAGGAGGGTGGTGAGGCAGACTGAATGTATGACACTTTGGCTGGATCCACGGCCACACCTTTCACTGAAAAGCAGTACCCAAAGAATCCGATCTGTGACTTCATATTTTTCCTTATACAATGTGAGCTCACAGTCTCATATTCTTTGGAACACCTTTCTGAGCCTCATGTGGTGTTCCTCCAGAGACGACATATACACCAGTGATCAATCCTCTAAGTCCTGATACCACTAGTGTGGTATACTGAAACACCTCCTCCGCCGTGGAGATGCTGAAGTTCAGATGCTTGTAACGGTAGATGCCCAGTTGGATTGAAAACATGGTTATGTAGTTCCAGCATAAGCTGGTGATACCCCGATTGGAGGTCAATTTTTGAAAACCATCCTGCCCCCCTTAACTCGTTGACAATGTCATTTACTGTAGGGGTGATGTGTCTTTCACTTTTAATTGCCATATTAGCACAGTGCACGTTGACGCACAGTTGTACCTCACCAGGTTGTTTTGGTTTGGTTTGCAAGTTACCACTACCAGAGACACCCATAGCATGGGCCTTTTCACCATTCTGCATATGCAGATTCTTCTTGTTTCTTTATTTCGGAATCTACTTTCGGCTACAAGTGGAATGTCACAAGCTGATGCCTTATTGCCGTGGGTTGCATGGTGTGGCCAATGTGCAGCTTAAAGAGCTCCCCTTTCAAACAACCTAACCCTCGGAATAAGTCCTGAAACTCAGACAATGACTGTCTCTGTCAGTGACATGCACTCCAAACACAAATTGTATTAGCTTGAGAGTTTGGCAGCTTAGTAACATGCCAGTCCTTCCTTCGGTGACACATACATTGGTCAGCTTGGAAATCTGATCATGTGTGATGTTGGTTATGAAAATGCTAGCTAGGGGCAATGGCTGGGTCTGGTGGTATGCAAACACACAGGCTCTAGCTCCCTGTCCCCTTGCCACTTCAGCTCCTGGTGCCGACTGGAGAGCTGGTCTCTCTTCATCTCCTGCCAGCTGCCATTACTGTATGTGGTAAAAACGGGCAGTCCCACTCACCTGCTTTCCCTGGAAATGTATGGGGGCAAGAAGGGAGGGGGGACTGTTGATGGCAGTATTGAGTTTTCCTCACCATGGGACACTCACCATCTCTGGGGAGATTTTGAGAAGTAATCTGCCATTCTCAGTGTTGGATGCTGTCTTGTGGTTTGTGGCCTCCTGGTCTGCCTTGCTACGTTGGCTTAGGCCTGACTGCCATGATGCCTTTTTGCGCACGTTACTTTGTGCCGTTGTTTTTCCAGCCTCTGCTTCTGCCCTGCTATTTTAGAGCTGTCTGCATATTTGTCTTTCACCTTTTCTCCTGTTCCCTTTGGGCTACGTCTGCACACCATGTACAAGGTCGAAAAACAACGTCCCTTGTTCTTGCTGATCTGGCCAGTCCCTCGCACTTAGACATAACACTATGTACAGCTGCCCTGGAGAAATTTGTGTGCTTTTAATATTGTGATTTCACGGTTAGAGACACTTGGAGAAAAACCTTTCCAGAGAGAAGAGCTGTGCTTGTCTGATGATGTAAACCTTGCATCTAGATATTGAGGTATGGGGGTTCGCTAGACAAAGCCCAGAGGTCTTCTGTTTTTATAATAAACTAGCTACTAGCACGGGGAGGGTGGTAAGGTCATTTAGCCCTATATCCACTGCTTTATGAAATGCTTTCCCCGTTTGTATTCTATGGAGTTGTAACTATGCTGATTATATTATCCTTATGCATTATGCTGATAGTACTGGCACGTGTACTGTATCTTAGAGCACGTTAGTTGAAATAAACATTTTAAACTATACAGTGTCTCTTCTTACGCGCGTTGTGGACAGGTATGAGTGAGTTATGAAAGGATGTTCTTGCTACTGCGAGTCCTGAGAGAGAGATACCGTGTTCTGGGTTGTCTAATCATTGGTAGCATTGTTGCTAATGAGACGCTACAGCTAGTCGGGTTGGGGTTTTAGGTGCTAAGGTTTATGGTTGGCTCACCACTATATTCCGAGGTCCTATTATCCTGTGCATAGCTCTGTGTATGTGCAGAATCCCTACAACAATGCTGTCTTTATGGTGTAGGCCCTGCCTGAGGGAGAGTCTGGTAGCCAAACACATCAAGTGTGATGTTGGTCACTGCCTCCACTATGCTGACCTTCTCTGGGTCCTTGGTTTAGCAACCCCCGACTCTCCAGTCAGCCCACTGGTACTGGAGACATGCAGCTGATGCACCAAATGAGCAGGGGAAAATAACGCCAATGTCTAGAGACTGACTAGGCCAAATTCCACAGGGCTTTCAAGCTTTCTCCTGGTGGTGTGTTCCAAACAAACTTAGGGTCACCTTCAGCTCAGGGGGTACTGTCCTCCTTCCCATTTAGCCACTCAGGCTGATTTTTAAAGTGTATTTGCAGCTCCAGCAATTATTTGCTCTGTCCAGTAGCAGGGAGCTGAGCAGTACACAATATCTGCACTTTTGTTTGAATTCTGGTCAATCTCTTTGGCCAAAGGTATTCCTTCAGAAATACCCTGTGGCTCTGAAGACAGCTTATACCACTTGCCTGCAATCCCCTGCCTCCCCAACCTCCTGGCCACTTGTGTGTTAAGCAGAAGTCAAAGGGTTGCCTTAAGACTTGCACAGCACAGGACCAGTCAAGAGATGTTCTAAGTAAACCCTCTTCTCCATGGTCCCACGTAAGTTCACCCTCTCCTATCCCACAGAGAGAATGGAAGGCCAGCACCACTGGACCTGGAGATCAGTGTCCAATAAAGTCTTTAGAAGTACAATGCTTGAGACTTCTTAATCAGCTACTGGAATCAGCAACCTAGTCTGTCCTTCATCTGTAGTTCCCAAATTTCTCACTTGTACAGAGGTTCAAAGGGAAGGGGAGAATTCTCGAAGGTTTGTGGCCAATCCAAACATACCACATCATTCCTAAACCATTGATCAATACCCCTGCACTGCATCATGGGATTTTTCAAGATGGCAAATTCCAGCTTTGATAGTTACAACTCTGTGAGTCTGTAGGTCTGCCCCTACTTGACAAAGCCAACTGGCTCCTTCACTACAAAATTTCAAACCCAAACCCCTCCTTTCCGGGGTGCTAGAGGTCTTGCTTTGATTTTGTGAGAAAGGACATGCCCAGGCTTATCACTGAGTATGAAATATTTAGCCCATGCAGATTTCTTCCCCAGCCTCTTCCTATCTCAAATGCAGGCTAATCCCCTTAAATGGGCCTATATTGTATGGGAGGCTTTAATCCTCCAGCTGGCCAGTAGAGTAAATACTTGGCACTAAGGGGTGGGTCAAAGCCCAAATCTCATTAAGGGCTAACTTACGAAAATACTGCAACACCCAAAGCATCGGAAGGAGTGCAAATAGGGACAATTGATGGTATGTTTGTACTCTAGCCTTTTTTAAACCATGGAAAACAGAATGTAATCTTTTCTCTAGGTTGAGCCATTGTAATGTTAATATTTCAGTCTAAACCAGTAAAGCACTACAGAGGTAGAGTGATCAGGGTAGAGGATGTGGCTCAGAGGCCAGAGCAGCGCCTGGATACCCTCACGAGTGATAAGCCGCGCTATATAAATCAACAAACAGTGAGACACTACAGACTCACAGTAAACACCAGAAACTCACACTATAGACAAAAAGAAATAGTGATATTTCTTTGAGTGCTCAAATAAATTATAAGGCTTCCACAGGCCATAATTCAATTATTAAAGGTCCTATTTGTGACAGGCTACCTGTACAGAACTAGCATAGCATGCTATGTTAGACAGTGTTCCACCTTGCTCAGCTCACTCTTGTGTGCACACAATAGTGCATATGTTTTCAATCTGCACAGATCCTCCTACCCTAGCTGTGTAGCGGCAGAACTTATATGCAAAGGCAGACACTGTGGTTAGCACTCAAATCCATTTTACAGATGCTTACAGTGATTGAGACTCTGTTAGTGACACTCAATCACAGCAGGGATCTAAAACCCAGATGTGTCAAAACCAGCCACGGCCCATACAGGTAAGAGCGGTGAGGCGGTGAGGCCGGGTGGGGGGAGATTTTGACGGACGATGACCAGGGAAAATTAAATAAATAAATATTTTGCCCTGGTCATCATACGTTGAAAACCCCCCTCACCCAGCCCCATTGCTCTCACCTGTAAGGGCCGCGGCTGGTCAAAACCAGAAATCCTAGCAGGGTTTAAGTAGATCAGAACCCACTCGCACATTGTCTAATATATGATGTAAGATTTAGTTGACTGGGGTAAGAGCCCTGGTCAAGCAGCAGCCACAGTCCTTGTCAGGGTGAGTCATAAGTCAACCCTAAATTAATTTGTTTTTAAACCCTTTGGTAGCTTACACAAAGCAGTCATGCTTAACTTGGAGGCAATGTGTAAAGTATTTCTGCTAAACAAAAAAGGGGGGTACTTCAAGCCCAAACCCTTAACACATTAAAAGGGTTCAGCTGTTGATTTTTGTTTTCACCACAGATCTACAACAGAGAACTCTATGGGAAAAGCAGGGCCCTCACTTACGAGAAGTGGCATGCTTCATCATAGGACTTCCCACACCCTGGACCCGAATGAGGCCAAGGCAGGCTTCTAACACACGGAGTGTGGGAGCGAGTTTTTTTAAAAAAATGTTTGAATTATGAAAGTAGAGTACCAGTAGATACAAAAAAGAGGTTAAAACTATCTGAGGTTATCTAAACCTACTAATTTATTAGTGAATACCCTGATAGGATTAAAATGCAAGTGAAGGGATGAAACTGGGGAAATTTGTAACCCTGTCATCTTATCATGGTCAACATGCTTCGGCCGTCCCAAATGTGCCCCACAGGGTCAGTGGCCTTCTTCAGGACCTACAGTCTCTGGCTAATTAACTGTACATAACCATCCACTAGGAGTTAATACACCATCTGTCCTACTGTCCACTAAGGAACCCAATAGGACTATCTATTAACCCTAAATTCCTAAAGACCCTAAAAAGTCAAAGAAAATTGCTCTTACATAAAATCATTCCGGACAAACAATGCTCTGTGGAGACAAAAGACAAAAATTTAAAAAACATGTAGAAGTTCAAAATCAAGGACAGAACATGACTTACAATGATTGCATGACACACTAATTACACATGCCACTAGGATCAAGTGATGAACACAAAATATATATACATTAACAATCAGGCCATGCTTTACATGCTGGCAATAATAAGAATAATCATAAATGCTCGAAAGTGACTGTAACCATATCCCCAGTGAGAGCCCTGCTTTTCCCAGAAAGATCTCTGTTGCAGATTTGTGGTGAAAATATATATCAATAGCTGAACCCGGTTTATGTGTTGTGAAGTATTTGCTCAACACTTCAAACAATAAGAAAGTGAAAACACTACACAAAAGGATCCCACACCAAGTTAGAAAAATAGTTCTTTATTTTAAAAATAAAACAAGACCAAAATGACAAAAATCCAATCAGTTGAAATGGAGATACACAATGGTAAAGATTTCAGTGAATATAGAACCAAAAAGCATACATTGCCAACTCTGGATATCTGGTCACTCTGGACCGGGACCAAGTCACAAGTTCACGTAAACCGCGATGCAGCGTGAGCTGGCTACAGGGACCGAATTAGGCCTACTGAACTATGTACCTTAAATCCTGGTTTGCGAAGGTTTGCGAGGATCTGTGCCAAAGATCTGTCAGCCAGCTGAAGTGATCCATCAGTCCTGAGATGCAGCAAAGCTCCAGTGTGAGGTCCTGCGTCATCATTGAGGATCTTCTTGACAAGGGCTTGTGATGTGAAGTATGGTGTTGAAGATGCATCACGCAATTGAGATGATGCATTGGTTCCAAGGAGCTGTGAGGCTGCTATGAGGAGTCTGGCATTGTCGTCAAGGCTGCCTTTGATGAGGAGTGCGAAGGCCTACGAGGAGGATATGTTATCCAGCAGCGGATCTGATGATCTGTGGTGCGATGCGGGTCTTTGCGACGGGTCTTATCCACGCAGCAGCAGCGATGTGTCAATTCTGCTTGTGCAGCAGAGGAGATGTGTTGGTTCGGCTGGATCACAGAGGCTGACAGAGCACCGTACGCCCACTTCCAAGGGTCCAGGACTGGGGTGGCACCACTTAGCAGGTTAGACTCATAGTTGGCAGAGTCCAGGTGCAAGGTTGTTGGAAGCCTGTTGTGTCCCTGAGGCTTTAGATCAGGAGGGCAGACAACTAGCCCTTGAAGTCACTCTGGGGTTCTGGGTTCAAACGTGCAGGTCCAATCCTTCTCACTCAGGCAAGAGGGCAGCAGGCAGCAGGTGAGCACAGCAGGGTAGCAGTCCTTCAAAGCAGCAGTCCAGCAGAGTGGCAGTCCTTTGAGAAGCACAGCAGTCCTTCTTTCTGACAGAGTATCCACAGGGCCAGAATTATACAGACGACTTGGTGTCTGAGGTCTAATATTTATACCCAATTGTGCCTTTGAAGTTAGGAGAAGCTTCTAGAGGCCGGCCTTTGAAGTGCACATGGGCCCTTCTTTCCTGGCCCTGGCTCCAGACTATCTACAGGGGATATGCAGCCGATTGTGAGGAGGCAGAAGTCAGTCTATTCAATTGTAAATGGGATGGGACAGGCTTCTCCCTCCCACCCTGCCAGTGATGGCCCATCCAGGCACACTATTGTGTATGGCATATAGAAGGAATACACAAAGCCCAAATGTCAACTACACACAGTCATGTAACTCAGGGACAGGCTACAGTCACCAAATGGCTAAGGCAGGAAAATGGCAACTTTCTGAAATTGACATTTTTAAAATTGTTATTTAAAATCTGACTTCACAACAAGTAGGGATTTTTCATTACATTTCCAAGGAAACCAAATATGAAACGTTTACCTGTTCTCATTTTGAAATTACAGATTATTAAATGTAATAAGGTAACTACAATGATTTCCTATGGGAGAGGTAGACCTTGTAGAAGTAAAAAGCTAATTTAAGAGTTTTTCACTACTAGGGCATGTAAAACTCAACAGTACATGCCATATGTTTGCTGTAATTTTTGCTGATTAAGGGGCCCCATAACTATGAATGCTGTATCAGGAAGAAGGTCTGGTGTAGAGCAGGCTACCGTCCTTTGCAGAATAAAGGTTAGCATCAGCAGGGCTGCGCCTCATTCACAGGCAGAGAATGCCAGGATAATCTGCAGAAGTGCTCCTTTGCTGAATTTGGCTCAGAGGTGGTTTATATTATGAAAACATTGATCCAATTGCACTGTGTCAGAGGTACAGTGTTGATGTGATTGTTTGCCTTGAGACTCAGGGCTGTCTCCAATGGGACAACCAAATGCAAGGGCATTGCGTTCAGAGTTCCTTAGCCTGTTATTGTGTAAGTGCAAGGAATGTAAAAAGTCACAGTTTAGAAAAAGATGTCAAGTTTAAACATGTTACCAAAATGGAGATTTGTGCATGGGCCCTATTGAACCTTACAACACTGCGTTGGAGAACTTCAGTGCCGCCTATCTGGATGACATTGCAGTCTTCAGTTCTAGCTGGGAAGACCACCTGTGCAACCTAAGGGAAGTACTTACTATCAAGGCCAGTAAGTGCCAGATAGAGAGGCTTTTGGTGGTCTACTTGGGACACCAAGTGGGAGGAGGCAAGGTGCAGCCCCTCCAGACCAAGACGAAGACCATTCTGGCTTGGGGAACACCCCAAGACCTAGACAGAAGTGAGAGTCTTCTTATGTCTCACTTGGTTATTAAAGGAGATTTGTCAAGGGGTATGACACCATTGTTGCACTCTTGACAGAGCTGATTTCCAAGAAGCAGCGACGACAGGTGAATCAAACATAGGTGTGCCAGACACTTTTGATACCCTGAAGGAGGCCATGTGAAAAGCACTCGTGCTCAAGGCCACTAACTTCTCCAAAGAATTAATCGCCCAGATGGATACCTCAGAGCATGGCTTGGGGCCATGCTTTCACAGCTGAACTAAGAGGGCCTGGATCAACCTGTAGCCTTCATTAGTATATTAGTAGGAGGTTACTTCCTCTGGAACACAGGGGGAGTGCAATAGGGAGAGATGCCTCTGCAGTGGCCAGGGCACTGAAGAAGCTGAGATCATACCTGTTTGGTGCCTACAGGGACTGGACTTTACGGTGGGACACCATCCTGGAACAGATCACGAGGATGCTAATGGTCTCTCCAGGTTCTTCTTCCTCAGGGAAGAGAACTCCCAAGGGGATGGGTAGTTCTCCCCACATTCAGCTGGGGGAGACATGTGCTAGACCTTGGATCCTTGGTGTGGTTTTCCCTCTAACGTTTTGCCCTCAGACCTGTTTTGCTGACTTTGTTTTTGCTGGCCTTAGGACTCCCCGTACTTTTCCACTGCTAACCAGTGCTAAAGCACTTATGCTCTCTCCTTAAATCAAGGTAGAATGGGCTTATAACCAATTGGCATAGTTAATTTACTTGTAAGTCCCTAGTAAAGTGGCAATACCACAGTGATTTTACAGGGCCTGTAAATGAATTGCTACTACTGGGCCTACAGCACTGATTGTGCCACTCCCTTTAGTAGCACTTTAAAGATGTTGAAGGCCTGCAATTGCAGCCTGTGTGTATAGTTATAAAACTGCCATATTGCCCTGGCAAAATAAATCTTTTGCCAGTCCCAAACCTTCCTTTTTAATATATATAAGTTATCCCTAGTATAATCCCTGGACAGCCAAAGGGCAGGGTGCAATGTATTTAAAAAGTATTGGTACTGAGTAATTTTACATAGCGTGCAAATGCCAGAGGGCGTCTTGGTGCTGGCATCTGCTAGATTAAGTACTGAGACAAGGAGCATAGATTCAGTACTGAGACAAGGAGCATATAATAGATCACAAGGGATGAAAAAACAGCCAGGTTTTGAGGTGTTTCCTAAAAGAGCTTAGATTGACATCTGAAGTATCCCGGTTAATTGTTCTAAAGTTGGCACGTGGTGTGGACAAAACTTCTACCACCTCATGTCATTCTCTTAATTTTAGGAACATTAACTATGCTAGGCAGAGGGCAAGGTTCTTCTGAATGGTATACCAGGAGAATTCCTCTTCAGGTAATCAGGGCCTCTACCATGCAGAGATTTGTGTGCCAAGCAGATTGCCTTAAAAGCTACTTTTTTCTTAACTGGGAGCCAATGAAGCTCTACTAGTACCTCTGTGACCGGCTTAAACTTGGGGATTTTCTTGAGGAGTCGAGCCACTGCATTCTGCAGAATCTGAAGTTTCATTGGTAATCGTTGTTGATGCCTATGTATAAGACATTACAACAATCCAGCCTGCATAGGACTAGTACAGTGACTACTGATTTCTGTAGATCGTATGGGATGAAAGGGAGAACTTTTCTTAGAGTACGCAGCAGAAAAAATCAAGAAGAGGTAAGTGTGTTGATCTGGGCATTAAAAGAAAGGCTGGGGTAAAAAATCACCCCAAAACTCCTGACTGTGGATACCGGAATAGGAAGCGGGCCCAGAGGCGGAGGCCACCATGATTGGTCCCAAAAGGTAATGTCCTTGCCAAAACGAAGAACCTCAGTTTCTCCCAAGTTCTGCATGAGGCTATTGTTACTCATCCAAACAACAACTGTGCCCCTACAGCTGTTGAAACAGTGCATAGTCTCAGTTACATCACTAGAAATTGTCACAAAAATGTGTGTGTCATCCACATATGTAACTCATGAGAAGCCATATGTGCAGATTAACCTAGTCAAGGGGGGCAAATAAATGTTAAAGAGCCTAGCGTTCAGTGACGGACCCTGAGGGAAACCACACAGTAATGAGAAAGGCTTAGACACAAAGTTACCCAAAGCGACTGATTGTTCCCTGTCAGAGAGGAAAGAGCATAGAAGGTCAATAGCTGAACCACCGAATCCAGTCTTGGAAGGTGAGCCAGCAGGACAGAATGGATCAATGTGTTGAAAGCTGCAGATAAGTCTAACAGTATCATCGCAGCCTTCCCCTCATTGTCCAGAATACTTCTTAGCTCCTCAGTAGCCACTACCAGAGCTGACTCAGTGCTGTGGTTTGGTCTAAAGCCAAATTGTGCAGAATCCAGATTTCCATTCACCTGCAAAAACTCAGGGAGTTCGATGCTCATAGGCTTCTTGAGAATTTTTGCAGAGAAGGGGAGGTCAGATATAGGGCATTAGTTCTTCACCTCATTTGGGTCCAGCAAAGGTTTCTTAAGCAATGGGAGGATGGGAACCATTTTCCACTCAGGAGGGAAGTGACCTGAGTTGATGATGGTATGTAATAATGTAGTAAGTTGAGGAGCTACCATCCCTATTATATCGTGTAAGAATTTTGGTGGGCAGGGGCTCCTGACTTCATATGTCCAATAGGTTCTACTACTCCTTCCAAGGTGAGAGGAGAAAACTTACAGAATTCATTTTTATTAGGAGCTACCCAGTCTGATTCCAAGGCCAAGGTTATGACAGCACAACAATAAAAAAAAAATCCGCTAGCTTGTCACTGTAGTTCTTAGCTGAATAGATTTTTTCCAAGAAGCAGTTAGTTTTTTCAATTATGATCAGTTTTTTTTGCAGTCTTGAATGTATTGATTAAAACTCATCTTTTCTTCACTGTGATAGTTCCTTCTTCACACTTTCTCCTGTCATCTGCATTTCATTTTTAATTCCCTGAGTTCAAAAGAGAACCAGGGTGCCGTGGGCCTATTTCTATGGCTTTTAATAGTTTTAGGGGGAGCTAGCTTGGTAACTGCCGCCCTTATCCATTCGGAATAGTTGCATACTGCTCCATTTGTGTCATTCGTGACTAAGGGCTGAGATACATCTAGAATATTGGTCAATTATGCTTTACTGATTTTTCTCCAGGCTTGAACCTTCTTGCCTTGCATGGTTTTATTAGTAACAGGAATTAGAGGCAAAGTTTTAGGCTAAAATCAACAGCTTTGTGATCTGACCACAAGATAGGTAAAATAGCTTCTATCTGAAAATCTGGATTGTTTGAAAAAATGCTTTCGAACGTATGCCCTGCTACATGTGTAGTGGTATTCACCAACTGAATAAGATTAAAACACATTCAGAATGTCAATTATTTGTTCTGATTCTTTATTGTGGAATATTTCCAGATGGAAATTAAAGTCACCTAATATGGTAAAATTAGAATAATGCATACATGGCTCCAGGATGTCACCTAAGGCATCTAGGAAATTGGCTTTCGGGCCCGGCGGCCTGTAAATCAATAGTTCGTTAAAGGTAAAGTTGTTGGATTGCTTGCATCTAAAGGACAGGGCTTCACTATCCGCTATCATAGCAGGTTCACAGGTTACTTCAAGGTGGTCATGATAGACCACTGCTAAGCCACCATCACTCTTACCAGCTCGATCTAGCCTAGTTAAAGCATATACTGCTGGTATTGGATCTACTAGAAATGGATTTCAGCCCAAGTTTCAGTTAAAAAGGCTATGTCGGGAGTATGAGTGTCTATGTGGTTAAAAAATGCAATTTTATGCTTGATAAGAGAGCGAGTACTGATCAGAATGCATATCAATCTGGTAGCACCAGAGACTGGGGGCTGGGAGGAAGAAAGACACCCAGGAGTGCATGCCAGAGAAGTTTGTTCCACCTGGCATGCAAAATATTTATGGCTACAATATACATTTTCCTTACCCTCACTGCAATTAAAAATATTACAGGGCACAAGTCTACCTGTGTTGAGCTGCAGGAACCGTTCCCAGGTGTACTATTGGGGAAAATATTGGCCAGGGGTCCAGGTGTATAGCGCATTTCTGCCACGGACGGGCACAGACGGGCTTGCCTTTGGCGCAGTGGTAGTGCATCCGTGCCGAAAGGCTCATTAAATAGAGAACCCAGACAAAAGACTAGACTGCCTACTAGGCCATTTATGGCTCCCCCAGTACCCGGTTCTAAACATGGCCGAGTAACCAGTGGGAGTGCAGAGATAAGGTGCAATATGAAAAGAAAAGCGCAATGCGCAAAATATTCAGTGAGTCTTTAAAAAGATTTTTAAAAGCAGCTTTAAAGCAGTATTTTGTCACCGCCCATCTCACTCCCCTTAATCAGCAATAATCATAGCAAAAGTTGCGTTTGCGTCTGAAGGCTCATTAAATTGAGAGCCTGAATGAAAGACTAGACCGCCTAACAGGATGGCATCTAGTTATGCTTCGTCCCAGTACCCAGCTCTAAACACAGCAAAGGAAAAAGTGTGAGTGCAGAGATAAGGTGCATTATGAAAAGAAGATTGCAATATGCAAAATATTCAGTAAGTCTTTAAATAGTCTTTGAATACAGCTTTAAAACAGTATTCCGTTACCCTCTGTCCCAAGAGATCTGGGAGAGGGTACTCCCACCATGCTCTCGATAGTGTAGGTAGTCTGAGGTAGGAGTATAAACATAATTATAATCACACTGTGATGTTATAATGGTTGAACTGTTTATATTTTTCACCATTCTTGTGATGCTGGTTACAAGGCTTTGTTTCATCCTGCCAATAATTGCAGCTCACTCTTTTTACACAAGAATAAAATATTTCAAGAAATGTTTGAAAAGCCAATTTGTATCATTCTTGTGTCTTCCTTGGCCATGCCTGAGTGACACTGAAAGGGTAAATCTGTTTCCATGATTTCCTGGGGAATTATAGTGGTCATCTTTGAGGTTGCAGATACCATCTGGTACACCCTGGAAAGTCAGGGATTCAGATGGCGCACTGTGAGCTAGCTAGGAATTGGGCCAACATACGCTGATGATATGTGTGGACTCAGTCCCCATATTCTGACGGTTCAGTTGTCTAGATACACAGTACTACTTGACTCGTAGGAACATTTGACATGACACCGCCAACGTTTGAAGTCAGGTACTTATTTAAAGAGTCTCCTGAGTATTTCTCATGTGCGCCCATGGCCCTCTATTCACCTTATAAAGAGACATCCATTTTGTTAGGGATTAATACTCCTCAACTAAATAGGAAACCTCTATTTTTACCTGCATGTTGTTCAAGTTTGAACCCTTTAAAATGAACACCGCACTATAGTTTTATCCTTCTTTGAATTCTGTTAATTAAATATGGCGCAAGTAGCCATTATTCCTATTTTTTGCAGGCAAGCTGTAACAACAATGTTACAACAACAAGGGCTCCCTCTTACAGGGGGAGATGTTACCTTTGTGGTTGAGGCACACAAAGCGTACAAAACAGAGGTATTCCATCATGGGTCACTTTTCCTGCAGTCGATGCCAATATTCAAACATTTCACTCATACACTCCAGCAGCAAAACCTGTCAAATACAGAGCCTATGAAGTTTTAGAAATACCAGTAACATTTCAGGAACATAAGAATTGGTTTCAATGTGCCCTACCACATGCACTAAACAATGTAAGACTGGGTCCCCTCAGCAATGCGGGAGCAACCTGGCCAGTCCTAGACAGTTATACACCATACACAAAATTAGCACCAATAAATGCTGTAGTGCTCTGTGCTCTTGTCTAGGTAGACTGTACAGATGTTTAACACAGTTTGTTATGCGAACAATAACCGCAACCTCAGTGAGGGCTTTTCAAGCTGTGCAGCCGCATTTAGCCGTGACTGCAATTAGTCCAGTAACCATCAGCGTAATTATGGGTAAAGTTCTCGTCAAATGGGAGGAAATTCCGCTCTAGATTGCACAAAAAACAAACCAGTTTGAAGCAGTGCTTCCCTTAACAGGACACCAAGATATACATAGAATTCTCATAATGTACCTACCGCTAGAGATGGTTTCCCCAGTGGATGAATATGGCACATGGGTACAGTCTTTGCTGCAATATATACCATCATATCATACAATAAGTTGTGTGGAGGGATGGATACATTCAAAGTAGACATTGGGTACGACAAATTACTCCTAATTCTTGGTGCATAATTCCATCTTATTTATCTACGTCTCAAAAAGCCACATACCATTGTTTATTCCTGGTTGGAACAATTATTCATTTCTTTTAATTGTTCTCCATTAAATCAACATCAAAAGACAATACACAAAGAGTACATAAAAATACAATAATCACAAACAAACAACAATTGTTTCCTACCCCCCGATTTTACAATAGTGTTCGCTTTCTAATTAGCTGCAATCCACTGTGAGGTAATCCTCTACACACTTGAGGTACCAATTACACCTCTACAACCATTTAATAGTGTGCACATCCATTTTTAACACAATATTTGCAATTTCGTGGATTCCTCCTTTCTTCAACTGTCAACGCGTTTCAGCCCTTTCATTCGGGCCTCATCAGGACAAGGGTATAAGGAACAACCTAAAGCATAATGAATAAAATCAAAACCACATATATAACCAGTTCCGTATCAGTTACCTACGTCTATGCTCAGTTATGTGCTTATCACCCGTGCAGAGCTGCCCTTAAAGTTAGACTCAAAACCAAATCTTTGTGAAGTCAACTTGCTATTAGTCCAAGTGGGTCCTTCATTCTAACAAGTCCCGAGTACATCACAATTCCAGTAACATGCCGGTCAAACTAGTAATCAAGGATGAATCCCTATTCAAATACACACCACGTGTACATGCCTTCATCATGCTCCAGTGAAAAGAATTGAGAGAAAACCATCACCCACCCTGGTGAGTGTGATAACATCGGCCCTCGAGCTACATGCAAACCGCAGGCATCTTGCGCTAAAAACTGAGGGGGTTCATTTAACTCACTTGTGTGACCTCCCCCGAATGCTAATATGCATCTGTGTCACGGTCAGCGAATTAACCGTATGGCACATGAGAAACAGTACTCAATATCACTTGAACTGGCACACTGAAGGGGAGACAGAGCAAAACACCATCATTACCAACTAAATCACCTTCTAAGACTAACCGCATGCAGAGGGACAATTGCTCTATCCTGCATACCTTTCAACTTATCATGCTGCACTTGATCTTCAATTAAAAGCTTAAAGGCTTTTGAATTTATTCAAGTTGAAACACCAGATCAGAGGGTTATCCCTCCCGACAGACTGTATAATTTGGACATCCAAATCGAGGGTGATATACCATGTACCATTAAAGTAATTTTTGGGGAAAATGTAACAAATACTTATGACATTCTCTTGGCTGAAGTAGATTAGTCATCAGAGTTTAAGAAAGTCCACAAGAAGAAGATTTAATATTATCGTCTTTGTCCGACCTTGTTCCTGACGTTGTCAAATAAGTGTCAAATAAGGGAGTGGGCCCTTGCACAAGCCCTGACATTATACTGCAGTCATGTAGGCTGGGATAAAGACTCATCTTATCATGTTAAACCTATAGGGTCCATCCCACAAGTGAAACTCCAATATCCAATTAAACATGAAGCTAAATGCCCAGTTAGATAAATTCTAACACAACTTGAATATCAAGGCATCAGTGAACCTTGTATCTCTCCAATGAACAATCCTTTGTTTACAGTAGCAAAACCAGATAATTCATACCACCTAGTCTTAGACTATAGACATTTAAACAGTCACACACATATATTTGCAGTACAAAATTCACACAGTGCAGCACTAATGAACAACATAGTGCGCAAAAAATACAAAAACACTTTGGACAATTCAAATGGCTATTTCTGCCAAAATATAGCACCTGAAAGCAGGGAAATAACCGCATTCATCACTTTAGGGAGCCAGAAACGATTCTGTTGACTTCCTCAAGATTATAAGAACAGCCCTGGTCTGTTCTCTGCCTGAGTAACATTAATTGTACATGATATTGACTCAGAAGCATTGTCCTACATTAATGATATATACCTTACAGATGATGACTTAAATACACATCTAGCCAGAGTAGATCAGATAGTTTGGGGATTTGCTGAATATGGCTACAAATTCAACTTCCAAAAACCAAAAATTGCGTATCTCAGTGTCCTATTTTTAGGATACGAATTGTCAAATGAAGGCAAAATACTACCACTTTTCCTAGAAAAAATGTGCACTCCTGCAACCACCAAACACAATCAAAATGCTACAATCACTTTTAGACTTTCTCTACTTTGGTAGGACAAATATATAAAAATGTGTTCAACGGGTAAAACTGTTTAATGAATTATTTGTCCAGACCTTTCAAGCATACATTGTACAACAGAACATACAGAGATTCTGAGAACACTGCAAACAGACATGCTTGCATCCAGACACTTACACACACGTGTCAACACAACAAACTTGGTTATCTGCATAATTGCGGGAGTCACTTTCAATGAAGGTGATACAGTGCCAATTGCATGTAAATTGCATTTATATTTAAATGTTGAAATGTGTTTTGCACCTACAGAAAAAATAATGACTGCAGGTCGGATAGCTGTTATAAAGGAAAGACTGTTGGCTCAGGGGAAACACATATTTGTGGTTACTCCCATTCCAGCATTAGAGGCTGTCACAAAGGCCAGCGTTCCTAATGCAAAAGCCTTACATCCTAGATGGATACAGTAGGCCATCTCCTTAACAGCTACTAATGTTGACTATGTCTTTAAACCAAGTTTACAAACACAAGTATTCCTCCAATGTGAACAAAAATACCCTGTGCCCAAGGATGCTTTCTCTCTAGACCAGTATGACTATATTGTATACACTGATGGTTCAGCCCAGCCGGCTGCTGGAACTAGACAGCATTACTCAACAGCCTGTGCCACAATGCGCGGTGTCATGAGGAATGGAGAATTCCATCATCAGAAAACCTTTACACAATCTCCAGGGGACTGTACTGCCCAGTTGGCTGAACTCAAAGCTCTGGCATTGGAAATACCAGTCCTGAATTCCTCACACTCAAGATGTGTGATTCATATTACTGTGTCCAGTCTATTAATATGCATTTACATTATTGATGCTTGAATGGACTCAGAAATTCAAAAAGGAACACTATCAAGCATAAATTGCTTTGGGCTTTAAATAATATTTGTCACAGGCTCATGTAATTCATACATTCAGTCACCAACATGTTAGAATACACTTTGTAAGGAATTCACTGGCTGATGAAGTCACAAAAGCAGCTGTTCAGTAGCTGCACTTACTCGTTCACACACAAGAGTGGATAGTAGTGGGGGCGTGGTCCGGCCATGAACAAGGATGGCCATTTGACTTTGGAGCTCCACCGAGAGTCAGGCCCCAGACAGAGACAGTATCCTTTATGGTGTGGCAGTTGTCCCACAACCTACCACTTTACCCCGCACACACCTTCTGATGCCCGGCCAGGGAGCTCTGACACACGCCGCAACTGCTAGCCTAACTTGAATCTTCCATGTTCAGGCAAGGCTGCAGGCCTTGAGGAGGAAACAAAGCCTCGGCTCTCTCTTAGCAGCTTTGCCCTGTCCCTCCCTCTGGAAGCTCTTCCCGGCTGCCGGCAACCCAGCCTGTGCAGCAACACCAGTGAACGTCGGAGACACGTCAGGGGACCCAGCGATTTTAGCCCCGACCAGGACAGAAGACCCACCATACCACAACTGTGGTAATGGCGACGGTCTGGCCTGTTCCTCGGATGGCCCAGGCACCCACACGCTGCCATACATTGACGCCCACGATGGCTGTGAGCCCACAAAACCCTGGATTCGGGCCCGCATAATGATGCAAATTACCACAGGTAGGTGGGGGCTCCATACTTCCTCCCCCCTCCTGTGCCCCATTGCCTCTATTCCGTCATGCCAGTAAACAGGGACACGGACACGGACACTGGGTGTACATGGGCAACAGAGGGAGGGCTTGGGCCTGATCCCACTGCAGCGCTGGAGCACCTTCCCTTAACACATCACCCAGGCAAGCGGTGGTGCATATACAATATGGCGGGGGTCCACCGGGTATCCGGCCCCCAGCCCCCCATCCACCACACCTCCTAAAGGGCCTGATTGGAGGCAGAATCACCCTAATCTGAGGCAGCATGCCCACAGATGTGTCCTGCCCCGTTGCCCTTGGCCCCACAACCCATGATTATAGGAGCCCATCCGACCCCCACCTGCACTTGCATCATGAAACCACGAGGCTGGAGTGCCCCACTCTGACCTACCTACACGAAGTAGCCAGATCGGATCCACTCACCAGCCCTCTTGCCTCCGACTGCCGCTGAAGACCTTTCAACCCATCTCCAAGGGCCTCTAATACCCCACGGACCACCTGCAGCACCACACTCCACAGCCTGCCTGCAAGGAGGGCAATGCAGCAGAGCTAGGGACATAAGGGGCAAATATGTACTCTGCATGACTGTCCAGTCCCAATATTAGCACAGCTTGCCTGTGGCTCGACCTTTCACACCCATACCGAGTGGATGGAGGCGTGCCGGAAAAGAGTGCCTTCTCAGCGCAGTCCCCACGCATCCTGGTACTGCCTTTGAACCCCCCTATCCAGGAGTTCATGCCTTTGGGTAGCTTGGGTCCCGCAGATACTCCACCAGCCTTACCCTGCAGATCATCTAGGGGTGCTCACCCCACCTTCCACACACCCAATAGCCACTGGAGGGCCTACAAACACTGCTGACATACAGTCTGGAACCGGAATGTGCTAATCAGCAAACACCATCCTGGATACCTACTGGGGGCCGGACATGTACCGAGGGAGAGCGGAGTGCTCCACAGCAATCATGTGCGAATGTCAGCTGGCATGGCCACAGGCGAAACCGCAAGGCAGCTTCTCTTCACTGAAGCTCTTAAACAGCCACTCACCATGGCTGCACCGAAGGGGCCCATCATCCCCACGAATGCCTTGCCCCAGCCTCCTGCGACCACCTCCCAGGACCGCATTCTACAGGAAATCTCTGCTGTGGGCTGCCGCCTGGAAGGCATGGCCACTAACATACATACCTTGAGGGAGGAAACAAAGTCAATACGGCTAGATATTGCAGGATTCCAGACCAGCGTGGATCGGCTGGACCAGATAGTGACAGTAATGGAGGACTACCTGGACAACGTGCTGGACAGAGACCAGGAACTTCTCTTCCTCCGCAGTAAACTGATCGACCTGGAGGATCGCATCAGAAGGGAAAATGCCCATTCTTTCGGATTTCTGGAAGTGATAGAGGGCCCTAACGTCAAAGTCTTCCTCAGAGACACCCTCCCAAAGCTCCCGGGTGTCTCCTTTGAGCCTCCGCTAGAGATGCAATGCGCTCACCGCATTGGCCATCGACGCAAAGATCCCACGGTCCGTCCCCGACCTCTTCTTGCCTGTTTTTTGCGCCATGAGCAAGTTTGACAACTACTCTCCATGGCAGGCTCCCAAGGACCGCTCACATATAAGGGTCACAAAATACGCATGGCAGGGGATTTTTCCAGATAAACCAATGACTGCCGCAAGGCGTTTCTATCCTTTCCACTCCGCTTGCACCAAATATCAAGTACGGCCTCTTTGAACCTGCATGGTTCTGGCATCTCCAAAGAATTCTACGACCCGGAGAACCTGCGCCTATCCTTGGACAGTTCTCAAATGCAGGACATGGACACCTCTTGCTCGTCAGCTGAGACGACCCACAACACAGTGCCTCCACCTCTGGTGGACAGTGCTGAACCAACAGTGGGTCCCGACATCAAGGCAGAGACCCTGATAGAGCAGCCCACACCCATGGAGACAGAGTGTAGGCCCTCCATGCAGTAGCTGCCCTCACCCAAGACCAGGACAGGGACAAGTCTCAATCCCCTCTGAAACCCAGTGCAGCAACAGAGTGATTGCCTAGAGACTTGTGCTGCTGTCCCACAGTTGGTACGACCGGATTCACTGATGCAAAGCTGAGAGGAACGACACCCGCCGGACGGCTGAGTATCACTCCACCAGTCTTGAACACTTTTATAACTAACTGCACTGCCCATTGATATGCCTGTTATAGTTATTATTGTTATCATTGTAAATTTGTTTCATTTATATTATATGCTTCAAGCCCTAAACCCCCCATCCCTTTTCTCACAAGATACCATCACTCATCCCGTCAGCACGATGGGCCAGGAGCTAAAAGACAAAGGGTGCCAACGGGCCACCCCTTTCCCCCACATGCCCCAACTCTTCCCCCCTCCCCACCTCTCTAGGTGCATCTATAACCACCACCTACTCCTACCTGATGCACCCTGGCCCGCCCCCTCTTGTCAGCAATCTGGACCCTCCACATCTGCCTACTACCTCAGGTAGCCTGCAACACTGGAGGGCTAGGAAGCTAACGGCCTCTCCACACTACCGTACCTCTAGGACTGTGGCTGCCTTCCCCCATTTCCCAGATGACAGTTGAGACCTCATCAGTCCCGCCCCCCCACCAATAGAACCTGAACAGACCCTCTGAGCCCCCCACCCACCCTGCTCACCCTGCCCATCCCCGCTAGCTCATTAACCCACCTTTATCAATGCCATGCCGCCCAGATGGGGCCCCCTCGAGGCGCTATCTTCACAACCTTAGACCCGCGGTACACAGATCAGTGTTCCCAGCACTGCATTTTTATCAGCAGCCACCTCTGCTATCTTCCCTCCTGCTCCTTATCCCCCATCTTCACTTCTATACATACATTTACACCCCCTGGTATCTGCACCCTAGATACTGGTACCCGCTTTCCCTTCGACATCGACTGGTGTCCTTAAGCGCCATTCCACTGCGTTTACAGGGATACATCCACTCCCCCCTCCTTCTCCCACCTGTGTGACCGCTCGCCTTCCCAGCCCACTCCCTCCCCCTATCCTGGCATCTGTTGTTCCCACCTATTCCTACCCCTCTCTCGTATCTCCAATCAGACCTACCCCACTCCCACCCTTTTTTTTTTTTTTTTATTGAAAACCATAAATAATGCAATACAATAAATCCAGCTATACATTCTATAAATTTCATCAAGAATATTTACACACACAATGATAAATAACATCTATTGATCAATACATAACAAGTCTTAATCAATCATAAAAACAGGGGGAGGGAAGAAAAAAAAAAAAAAAAAAAAAAGAACATCTTTTAAATAGATCACCATTATTTCCATCCAAACTGGACCAATAACTAAGAATGTGCTATCTCTCTAAAACATGTTCTCTCATAAACAGAAGGGGCAAATGGCTTCGAATAGAGATTTTTAGGGAGTAATATCAAAAAACTTTACCCAAATTTTCTCAAATTTCTTAAATCCCCCTGTTCGCATAGCATATTTTCGTTCACTATTCTTTACTAAAACCATTTTTTGAATCCATTCAATTTTTGAAGGAATTAAATCCGATCGCCATCTTTGAAGTAAAAGAGATCTAGCGACCGCCATACCAATATATATTATTTTAATCAACTTCTGTGATGCCTGCAAATCTGGATCATAGCCCCACAATATCAGTCGGTCATTACAACCGAATGTCATTGCGAGTTCCGTCGTTAAAAACTCAAAGATATCATGCCAGAACTTCTGGATCAATGGGCACTGTAATATTATATGAGTCCAATTTGCGGCGGGATGAGTATGGCAGCGAAAACACTGCCCCGATTGACTAGGATAAGCCTTAGCAACAAAGGCCGGAGTTCTATACAATAGCCATTTACTAAAATATAACATCCTTCGCCAGTTAGCGCCTCTAACTGAGCTGAAATTTAAACTATTAATTGTGGTCCAGATATTTACTGTGAGTTCTTGATTTTCATATTTACTCCACTTTGCAATTGCCTTGATCTCCAAATCTATCCCTTTAATTCGGGCTAGTTTTTTTTTCCATTCCCCTGGTTTTTTTATTACCTTATCTCCCAGCAAGTCATACACTAGCTGTTTCTGAGTTATAATCTGAAACAGATCAAGATTTTCAAAGAATTTACTAAGCGTAATATATGAGCCAAGAAGAAGAAAATCCCGGGGATTAATTGAGACATTTCTCTTACACTGATCCAATTATCGTTCCGAACAAAATCGGAGAGCTTCAAAAAACCAGCTCTAGACCAATTTTGTGAAAGAAAAAATGATTTTTTAATACCTGCAGAAGCAAAAAGTTCAGCAGTAGGAGTTATATCATTAATAAGTGGGATAGAATAGCGTTTACAAAAAGCCTGATATTTATAAGATACCCAATGTAAACACTTGTATCGAACTAATTTTGGAGATCGAAATATTGCTAACGGGTGGTGAATCTGATTATCTTTAAACATTAAATTAATAAAAAAAATTATAAAAAGACCCGACTGTAAACCCTGTTTAAATCTAGACATAAATTGTGCAAAGTACGCGAAATAATATTCTTTGAGATTGGGGAGAGCTAAACCTCCATCTTCTACATTCTCATATAAAGTGCTGAGTGCAATTCTGGGAATTTTCTTCTTCCACAGAAACGATGTAAACATAGATTCTACCCTTGTAAAAAAAGAATTTAAAAGTACACAAGGAATTGTGGAAAATAAGAAATTGAACAATGGAAGCACTGACATTTTGATCAAGGCAACCCTACCTAAAATAGAAAGCGGAAGGGAGTCCCAGCGTAAAAATAGATCCTGAACTTTTCGTAACAACGGGACAAAGTTAAGATCATACAAATCCGAAACTAATGATGAAAAGTAGACCCCTAAATAACGTTTGGGATTCAAGTTAAAACACGAAAAAATATCGGGGTGTAAAATCTCCGACGTACATCCACTCAGAATTATTTCGGTTTTTCTTTTATTGATTTTATAGCCGCCGAATGACTCATATAGGTCAAACAACTGAAAAGCTTTGGCCTGTGCTGCCTCTTCTGGTTTTAATAAAAGCATAATGTCATCAGCATATAATTTGATCTTAGCCATAGACGGAAGCGGGGGACAGATAAACCTATTTTTTCTAATGGCTATCGCAAGGGGCTCAATAAAAAAGCGAAAAGTACCGGGGACAACGGGCAACCTTGTCTGGTGCCCCTTTTAACTTTTAGCTGACCGACCTGAATAGCATTGATAATAATGTTGGCCAAAGCATTCTTGTATAGATTTGCCACCAAATCTATAATATTTGAGGGGATGCCGAACTTTGTTAAAATACAGAATAAAGTCTCCCATATAACCAAATCAAAAGCCTTTTCGGCATCTAAAAACAGAACTAATGCTGGGATCTTTTGTGTGTCAAAGTAATCCAGTGCTTCCACTAAGAAATGCGTATTAGTTCCCAATTGTCTTCCAGCTATAAAACCATTCTGATCGGAGTGGATTAAATGCGAAGCACACCCATTAAAACGATTCGCTAAAAGTTTAGTAATCAATTTATAATCTGTGTTTAAAAGAGTTATCGGACGATAAGAATTAGGATCCTCACTACTTTTGCCCTTTTTTAAAAAAACTCACTACATTCCCTTCTCTAAAAGTTGGTGGTATAAGTCCTCCTTCCAAAATTGAGTTTGCCAACATGAGAAAGACATCAAGGATCTCACTGGCAAATGTTTTAAAAAACTCTGAATGGAGACCATCTGGACCACAGGCTTTGCCATTAGGGAGATTCTTAATAACTTCCCCTAATTCTTCTCTTGAGAACGGCCTCCTCATACTTCTTTTTTCTGAGTCTGTTAAAACAGGTAATTCATTTTCCAGAAGGAACGCTTCCAGCGATGGCATATTGATAGATTGCTCATGGCCATATATATTCTGAAAATGTTGGACCATAATCTTGCCTATTGCTTCCCTATCTTCAATGCGATGACCTGAGCTAGGGCATTTTAATGCAAGTATTTGATTACTAACAGCCTGCTCCCTTGCCTGCCAAGCTAGAAATCTGCCGGTGTAGTTACTGTCCTCATAGATTTTTTGCCTATACTGCTGATAAGAAAATTCACTTTTTGTATAATAATTCTCGGCAAGACTCCGTTTGGCCTGATCCAGGAGTCGATGATTTGCCGAAGTAGGGCTGATCAGAAAGTTATTTAGAGACCTTTGCAAATTTTGTTCAAACATTTGTTTTTCCTTCTTCCTACCCTTAGATATCACTGCATCTTTAGCGACAGCAAGCCCACGAAAAAAAGCTTTAAATGAGTCCCAGATCATATGTATAGGGGCGGAGCCCTGATTTCGCTCAAAAAATGCTCTAATTTCAATTTTAATCAAAGAAGTCCAGTTATCCTCGGATAAGTACTGGCGATTTAACTGCCATCTTCTTAAAGTTTTCTTACTATCCCCCAATTCTACCTCCAAGCTGACCATAGCATGGTCCGAGAACCCGCTCTGAAGAATTTTTTGTGATTTAATGGACAAACTCCGGGAGATAAGAAAGAAATCAATCCGTGAAAATGACTGAAATCTCCCTGAAAAGCAAGTATAGGCAATTTCGGTGGGAAATACAGCCCGCCAAGGGTCGAAGATATCAAGCATTGAGCTGTAGCTTTGAACCACTTTGAGGGATTGATGTTTTAACTGTTTTTTCGCTTTTGTAGAAGAATCGATCTTTGGATTCATCAACAGATTAAAATCCCCGCCCACAATTATCTCCCCTGACACTTGTATTAAGGATTGAAAAAATTCCTCGTAAACGGTAGGATTATCCTCCACTGGAGCATAAAAACTTGCAAATGTCAGGGGTCTATGTCCTACCTTACAAGTAGCCCAACACCATCTCCCCCCTGGTCATTCGCTATATTTAGCACCTCTGCCTGAATATTCTTGCTGAGAAAAATAGCTGTCCCTCTATGGGCTGCTGAAGATGAAGAGAAAACTTTATGTGCAGCCCATGATTTAAACATTGAAAATTCTGATACTTTGCCCGCTGATATATGTGTTTCTTGTAGCAGAATCACGGCTGGATTCTCTGTCTTAATCCAGGCTTCTATTGCCCGCCTTTTCCTAATATTGTTAAGGCCATTGACATTAAAAGAGATTACTTTCAGTAATTCCCTATCTGCCATTGCTCTCCAATCTTTTAATCCATCTCAAAGCAAATTTCCCATTGTTATAAACACTTGTGTCAAAAAGACAGAAGGGCCCCGATTCCCATACTCGGAAAGCACCTAAAAATAAGAAGAATAACTGTCCCCCTTCAACTTATCTAAATCATACTGGACATATACAATAAACTGAAGAAAAATGGTTTTCATTTTTTTACCCACATGCTCCCTCTTCACCCCCATGAACCCTCCCTTAGAAACCCCACCCCAAAAAAGTATGGCAGCTTCTCCTGACCACGCTGGCCACCTTCCCACCCTCCCTAAACATTTATTGGGTGTCATGACATTACACCCAGGGAGACCCTAAGTGACACAACTACCCCCCCCCAGAAAAGAAGCTTAAGTCAACTATACTTCTTATTGACCATTCAGACTTTGATGAAATTTCCCTTAATAACCCAAGCGCATCCGCAGGACTGAAAAATATACAGCTGACGCTTTGGCGCCAATTCCGACTTGCTAGATTCATATTCCAAGAGTCGTCCTATAATACTACTGCAATTCAATAACTCATTATAATCTACTACAATATGACATATATTACATATTCAATCTACACAGTACAAAGAAGAAAAAAATAGGTTATATAGAGTACAAAAATTGCCATGCCGAGCCATGCAGAACCAATAAATATATACCATCTGCGCCCTGTTAAGTCAGTGCAGTCAGGAATAAATAAATAAAGTGCAATGTGCAAGGTGCAAAAATCACCCTATCAGACAAGATAAAGCATGATAAGGTGCACTATATAAAGTGCCATGATAGATATATCAAAAATGTGAAAGAGTGTTCCATATAAAATGAGCATAGAAAAAGAAAAGATGAAGTGCAAAATGCAATGTGCAAAATATGCCAAGATGTGCGAATATAACATCTAATCTGTAGATTTGATGAAACATTTCCAATGAATTAAAAGCCACGAATTACGTTTTCTGCATTGCCAAACATTATGTGGAAGAGACAGTACCTTGCATAATGCATTACAGATCGATCCTGAAAGAACAACAAAGAAATAAAAAATGCTAAAAGTACAGTGCAAAATTACAATGGACAATACCTATAGCAGATCCTGCTACATTTATCTAAAGATGATCAAATGCTAAAGTGCTCACGCAAAGAGAGAGAAAAAAAAAAAAAAAAAAGGAGAAAAACAGGTCTGACAGCGCGCTTAAATAACTTAGATATCACAAACTTAAAAAAACTAAACTCAAAATTATTAAATTAAGTCTATTTAAGTCACTTATTATCATGGGCCATCTTCGACAATAACTCTTGGGCTTCTTCAAGAGACGAACATAAATGAAACCTCCCTTTCCACAGAACCTTCAATTTAGACTGCTGCGCAATTGAGGCCTGGCCTCCTGCATTTTTAAACTGACTCAACAACCCAACAAAGTCCTTCCGTCTCCGTGCCGCTGCGGCCGACATATCCGAGAAAACTCGCACTCGATCACCACCTTGTAGGACAATTTCTCTCTTCTGGATTGCTTTTGTTAATACTGCCTCTCTAATACGGTAATCTGAAAAGTTCACAATCATTGTCCTTGGATACTTTGCTCCAGGAATTTTGTGGAAAGGAACTCTATGGGCCCTTGTTATTGTAAGATCTTCCGGCGCCTTGTCCAGCAAGTGGTTTCGAATTAATGATTCAATATAAGTCACAGAGTTGACTTGACCATCTATACGTTCACTGTCCTCAGGGATCCCGATAAAACGCAGATTTGAACGCCTTGCATAATTCTCCATCTCATCAATCTTGTTCTGGGAGACCTGAACTTTCTTCTGGAGAGAGGCAATATCCGAATCACATAATACAGAGTGGTCCTCAATTTCGGATACCCGTTGTTCCAGTTCTTTAAATCTCTCAGGTATTTGCTGTACCATAGTCTCAATCTTGTCTAGCCGTTGATGCAGTAACGAAAGTTCCTGCGCTTGTGCAATTTTGCATTCTCTAATTTCTCCCAGAATAGTTTCAAAGAGCAGGTTCATCTGTGTTAACGGGACCACCGAGGGCTGAGTCAGATCTATAGGCTCAACAAGATCCAAGGCCATGTCAGTAGTAACCTGCTCATTATTGATGAAACCTATTCCCTGCTGGGAGCCCAGTTTACTAACTTCTGGCGCTGATTCTAGTTCTGATGCTGGCCCCGACACCAAGTCATACTGTACGGGGGAAGTGGAGACCCCAGGACTTCAGCAGCCCTGGGATAACCTTGTGACAACGCCATCAATGCCCCCTGTACCGCCAGTCCAGCCCCTGCCAGTTGCTTTGGTTGAATCTGATCATCCGAACTTTTATCAGGGAGGGTCCCACCTTCCTTTTCCAACGGGGACCTATTATGGACAATACTAACTGCGCCATCCTCCTGAGTTCCAGGGACCATCTCCCAGGGAGATGCCTTATCGACGGTGCTGTCCAAAGTGGCCATCTGATTGATTTTACGATTGATAGAGAAGACCGGGTATTCCCTAAGAGGATTGACCCCAGATCCTGGTATAGACGGCTCCACTGTTGCTGTCCCAACGGCCCCGCCTTTACCACCAATTCCCGGTTCGAGCGAAAATTCCAATGAAGCCGAGGTAGAGGAAGTTCCTGAAGAGTCTGACGGTATAGAGGAGAATTTCTGAGACAAGAGGGCCACTTGTGAGGTTGTATCATTTATATCCCCCTTAACTTTTGGAAGAGTTCTACCTCTTTTTACAGCCAGAATACGAGCCTGAGCTATCTGACGTCTAGCTTTCTGTGCTGATGAAGGAGAGGTGTGGGGGGCTACAACTGAAGCTCCTGCACGTACTGTTGTCCCTCTCAGGACCATCTGCCGCATCGCTCTCAATTCAAACTCCCAATCTCTTCCAATGGGGCAATTATTATATCACATGGGGAGCTATTTAGAGCGAAAAAGCACTTCATCAGAGCTGGCTGGGCACTCTCTTCCCTTTCTTCCTCAGCCTCAATATGCAACCGATCACAGCGTGCTCTGCCACAGTTTTTGTATTCTGCTCAGTCTCTGCTCAGTGTCTTTTAATCCCAGCGCACTCCCTTTTCTTTTCCTTTCCAGCCCTCTCTTCTTTCCTTGGTTTCCCCCTTCTCACGCTCGCCAACTCCACCTCTTTACTTTTCCTCCCGGGTTCACTTTTCCTTTTCCTTTTCTATTCCTCTGTATTAGGGGTTAACGGCCACCGCCTGCACCGCATCAGCAGCTTTCACACCAGCCGGTCGATCTCACCGTCTCAGCGTCGTGGCTCCACTCTGTTTCTACAGCCTTCGCCGCCTCTCACCGCTGCGGCTTTGCCCGGTTGTTGCCGTCCTCCATCCACCTATGAACATCACAGCAGCAAAGACGGTAAACGGATGGAGAGAGATGATCTCTCTGTTGCTGTTTTCTTTTTACACCGTCCTTCCTTCGCCTGCTCTGCCGGCCCCAATCGCGCGCTCGCGCTGAAATCCAGAGCGCTACGAAAAAAGCCCGGCAGGGAACGCCGATCGAGTGTTTCGCGCCATGGCGGGGGAGGGAGGAGCACCGGTCACCTGCAGCTACACAGAGGCGTGGTCCTCCATCTAGCCACCCCACTCCCACCCTTGCTGTATTGTTTCTACTCGTAATTAATGGCACCATTTTCCCAATTACCACAGCATATTTTAACATAGCTTAAAGAATAGCCCCCAATCACACCCCTCCTTATTTCACTTGATTGCTTAACATTATCTCGGTAACACCACATGAGGGCTGAGATACAGTCTACTACACCTGTCCCAGATATGTGTGCCTCCCATCTGCTGCGTGCCCTCTCCTGAAACGGGGATGCACCTCGCCATACTTCGAGCTGACTTCCCTAAGTAATTTGCCCAGCAGCTCTTGGTTTCTCGCGACAGTGAGCGATTACCGTTGTTACTTTCTTGAACCCTTGGCACCCCCAATTACGTCCCTTCCAACAGAACCTCCGCAGTTCCTATCCTAATTGCCCTTGGACCTTGCCCCACCTGGATTCTTGACAGTGCCCCCTCTCGCCACTGCCATATAAGTAACAGCAACCTGGTCCTGATGATGGCCTAGATATCTCTACTGGCCGAAACGCCGTCGACTTTTACAGCGGAATTCTCGGCGCTCTCCTCAAGGATACCCCACTTGATTGTTTTTGTATTCATTACCATTTATTGTTCAAGTTATCCTAACTATGTAAATTTTACCTTCACTCACTTTTTGTTGCGCCCCTTCCTATCGCTGTACATACTTTCTCACGTGTCACTTGCGCCGTCACAATTTTTCACGAGCACTATGCACAGTATCCCACAGGTTACATGCCATTCAATGTAACGCAGTGTCACCCTTCCATATGTTTGATCATATGAAGCTAAATATGTCAAATATGTATATTCACTAAAATACAATTTGTGTTACAAAAGAAATTTGTCTCCCTGGTTTTCTCCCCTTTCGATTCCATTCTCAGCAACTAATTGTGCTACGTGTAACTGACCTTCAATTAAAACCCTTTTGAGACATTGTTGTATGTTATAGCAGGCTACTAGTAGCATTTGGTTTACAGGCCCTGGGCATATGTAGTGCTCTGTACTAGGGACTCACAAGTAAATTAAATATGCCAGTTGGGCATGAGCCAAATAGTACCATGTTTATAGGGGACAGCACATGTACTTTAGCACTGGTTAGCAGTGGTAAAGTGCAAAGAGTCCCAAGGTCAACAAAAACAAATTCAGCAAAAAGAGAAGGAGGAAGGCAAAACGTTTGGAGGTGACCCTGCAAAAAACGCCATTTCCATCAGTGTTAGTTACACATGTACACAGTTATAAAAAACATACTGACAAGCATTCGACCTGCACCAAGTAAGTGGGACAGTTTGTGTTGTTCAGACAACACCTTCATCATTATCTGTTAGATCTAAACACATCTGAGATGAGTTCGCCCATGAAATTAAATGACCTTTGTTGTTACTACAACCAGCTGTCCTCTAAAGTCAACTGATGCTACTCCTTTCAAGCAATGTATTGGACATACTATTTGTCAATGTTCGCTGATATGCCAATCAAAACAATTTTGCTATGTTTTTCAATGTCGATGCAATTTATTTTCAATCATGTCTTTTCTGGTACTTCTGTGCATGCACGTGTTCGTGTGAATTCTTTGTCGTTAACCTCACATAATTTCATGTTCTCGCCTTGCGCTTTCTCATTTAATTATCCTAATTTTACTGATCTCTGGAACCCCTTTAGAAATGCTGTCAGTATGTAAATGAAAAACAATAGAGCTGTTGGCGAAGACCATTTCCTCGCCATTTTATTAGACATAAAAGATGAAGATGAGAGGAGAAATGTCCGTCTGAGAGACTGTCCCTCCCGGGCTCCCGTATGTCATACACACAATTGAATTTTTAACAGCTGCCATTCAAACGCACCGCAGAATACCATTTGAGAGTAATATTTTGCTCTGTGTGACATCTCATTTTTTCCCCGGGAATCATAATTTCTTTACACACCTAGCAGCATTTCGAACAGGAAACCAGCTCTGCCTGTCAATCTGATTGGGGAGGAACCTTGTTTTTCAGGTCACTGCCTGGCGTCCAGGAGACAAGATATTCATGAGGGACCGGTGCGGGGGATTTACATCTCGGCGCAGTCTTTTCCTCTCCATTTGCCACCGTGCCAGGTCAGTGGGCCGCTCTCCTGTCAGAGGGAAGGTAATGGCTGCGCCATTCCCTCCCGCTTATTACACACTCAGTGCGCCTGACCTTCTTTTGAGACACCCCCTAAGCATTTAGCTGTTCGGCTACTCTCCGGTTTTAACTTAATCTTGCTTCAAGTTCTACTAAACCTTGCAACTGAACATTTGACTTCTCCTGGCTACTGTTCCTTCAGAAAGCGAATATTTTTAATAAGAACATTATATTGTTAATATTTTGCTATTTTCACTCAGAAAGTAAATGTAAAGTTAAAAATGTCTATATTTATATATATTTTTAGGACGATCCAACAGGTATATGTTTAAATAATGAATTGAGAACAAAACAGAAACGTTACAGGGAGTCATAAACTTTAGATAAATAGATTGCCCAAAAGGCATGAATGGACAGTTCTTTTTAGTATAGAGCTCAGTATTGGCAAAATGGCTGTGTATTCGACAACCTATCACATAGACAACATTTTTTAACATGCATCAACATGTCACTGTCTTCTTAACATATTTTGTTAACTGTGGTAACATTGTGTTATGTATACAACCAACAATTCCGCATACAGGTTTAAGAAATTTCTAGTGGTATAGTAGAAAAACCTGGGACCTGATTACAAATGCCCCGATAAAATACAGCACCTTATTTCGAGTTTTTTTGCTCAACAATGGGCAACAAAAGGGGAATAACATGCATATATTGGTGTTCCCGCACCAAAATCGACATGCTCCAGTAATTACTAGGTATTTTTCACTCATTAATGTGAGGGCGCGCATGGAAGCGGAGGTCAGTCTTCATCCGATGGATCTTTTTAGTTGACTTAAGGGCAAAGGGAGATAGCCACACATTTACAATTTAACTTTCTGTGTGACAAATTTCGCCACACAATGAGGACCAGGAATCGTTAGGTAAAGTTTAGGAGGTTTAGTACTCTTTGGTAATAAATCCAATATAGGTGCATATCATGATCACATTATAAAGATACAAAATCATAACCTGCAAGCTGAAACAATGGAATAGGTTAAGTCTCAGTAGCATAAGGCATACAAAGAATACAATGATAGCAATACAGATACTAAGAAACAGGAATAAAAAATGTCCTAGTAATCATGACGGAAAGTTTCAATTCTATTAAGGATGCGGAGGCGAGGATTATGCTCAACTTTCTTTTATTGCTTACTCCAGCAGCTTCAACTTTAAACAACAAAAAACCACTATGGGAATGAGCATAATCCTAAACTGATCCAGCGCAAAGAGGCCAAGGTTGGATATTTTTACACAAAAACTGAATTTTTCAATGGGCCCATATACATTTATCCAAATACGATCATTTGCGTTCCCCTTGGCCAATTCCCGCTGGAAGGGTCAAGTTTTATAATTCACTTAAGTTCTGATAAGTTAATTTCCTGTAACCACAAATCAATTACAGTATCATTTCAATGTCTAACTAATCTTCCTCTGGTCGATGGACCATTAGTTGAGTTAGTTGATGGTGATATTAACAACTTCTTAACTAAAAATCTTAGTGAAATAACCACAGACTCTGAATAATAATATTAATAATAAGTTTATCTAAAATTTCAGTCATTAGGTTGAACGCTCATCAATTAAAGGTACACAGTGCAGACTCCATCTTTCTTTTAGTGGGAGAGAGAACAATCATATAGCATAATACATTCAATTACACAAGCTCATTCAACAAAATCAAACGCATAAGAGTGGATAGATGTAGAGACAAAAGGCATTTAATAATACATTTGCAAAGAAATATGCAAATTTTGGATAGAATGACATTTACCTAATGAGGATAACTGGAAAACCACCCCTCTGGCCAAAGGACTGGTGGGGGTCCCCTGACTTAGGATCAGGAGACAAAGATTATAGGATAAGATCAGGACAGGTCTGATACTTACTAGACTTCTCTACAAACCCGACGCACCAGGACGATTCCCTCTCGAACACTCTCGCCCTCCTCGATGTTCTTCCGCAATGTTCAAATCTAATCAGGCAGTAGTCTGGATCTTTCGAGTCTGCTCTCATCTCTCTCTCTCTCTCTGCTCTCTCGTGCTCAGTTCCCTGCAGTAGTAGTTCTCTCACAGCTCCATCGGATCATCTCTCTAGCTCTCGCTCTCGCTCAACAACTAACGTATCTCAAGTCATTCTAGTTATAGTCTTTATTTCTTCATGTCCCACCCTCAAGAGTTGCAAATTTTACTCAAATATGGAATATGATTGGACGGGGTTAGGGGTGTCTTCATCACACCAGGCTGACGTATTCATTTTTATTAGTAAAACCTATTGTTTGCTAACCCTTCCCCTTCAACTCATTCATATATTTTGTTTTCACATGCATATTTTGTTGCAAATGCCGTAATTTATTTAATACAGGCTTCATAGATTGAGCGATACATCTTCTTCTTTTCCCATCCCTTCTGTCCTTGGATCTTGGCAGTCATTCAGCTCTCTCTCGTCACCGGGTCATTTCATGGACTCATTGAGCATGCGTAGCTTTCGCCATTTTCTTTTTCAGTCATGGATTAGCAGGCCCAAATGCACACTATTAATAAAGAATCATAAACAGATGTTATTTTCTTAAACATGTAATTCTCACTGTTCACCACCCACTTCTACTCTATCCCATGTAATTATTATTACTCTTGGGTAAAAGCGTTAATAACAGTAGCTTTCTTTTAAATCAAGCAAGCATATGCCGGGCATGCAGTACCTCAAGACCGCGTCTTGGTTTTTCTTGCACATGCGTGAGGCTTTCCCTCTCAAAGCAAGTTAGTCACGTTATTTCTGCGTAGTTCAAGTTTGCACATGCGCAAAGCGTTTTTGCAAGTTAAAGCGGGTTTTAATCGTGCTGCATTTTATTTCTCATTAATTCAAGCATGCGTAAGCTTTTCTCCCCGTGTATCTGTGTCTGGTGTATGTTAGTTTCATCTCATCTACTAATTTAATGATTAGTGAAAGTCAATGTAGGATTCATTTGAGCAAGTTTCATTTTTTTCTCGAATCCTTGCTCCATCAATCCCCCCTCTGATGGCATTTTTGAGCCATCATAAAAATACCCATCATTACCAAGTGCCAACTTTATGCATTTAATTTTTAGTATCCTCCTCTCTTCAATTTTCCTTTTCATGCCTACTCCTTTCATTTTATCATATAGACTTCCTTTCATCTCCTCTAATTCGATTTCTTCTCTGTTTCTCTTTCTTCCCATTCTTTTATTCTTTATTTAGGCTACCATTCTTGCTTTTGTTTTATTCTTGCAACATCTATATGTCATTATCATCATCAGAACTACTATTGTTATAGAAACTACTGGTATTAGGATTTTCCCTAATAGACTACTCCCTAAAGTGGAAAACCAACTACCTATAGTGGAAATACTTTTACTAAGTCTTTCCCAAACACCGTCAACCTCCAGTTGGGTCAATTCGCCATGAATCTTTGTAATATTCTTAATATATCCCTCAATACCTTTACTTTTGTCTGGGATATATGTACAGCAATGTTGGACTTTCAACATGCCACAGACTCCACCCTCTTTTGCCAATAATATATCAAGAGCAAGTCGATTTTGCAAAACCATAGATCTAATTGCAACCATTTCGGTATTAATCATTAACCGCCTCGCCGCGATCGGAATTCCGCCCAGGTGCTGGACATTCCGATCGCGGGTGTGGTTGTGACGAGCTCAGCTCATCATGCGCACAGCGCGACCGTGCAGCATGACGAGCTGAGCTCGTCATGAGCATTGAAGGGGTTAAGAATCCCCCAGCAGTATCTGTCGACAGACGATCAACTACTGTTGACAATTTGCGTATCTTATGTGAATTCAGTATGACTCCAACTGACGGTATCAGTGCACCAAATATGTCACCTATTATTTCTGACAAACATGTTCTTTTTCTCCGTTTTAGTCCTTGACTTATTACATTAATTTCATTGTTCTTGGTAATGTGGTACACTTTTGGAAATACTATCCCAAGATAACAACTACCATACCATTGTTTTGGCAACCTACAATAGGCATTTTTACCACACACATAATATATTCCCGGAAAGACAGGATCAGTTCTACCTTTTAGTCCCCATCCCCTCATGATTAGGAAGGTGTGTTCACATTCACTAGAACCAATGAAAATATTGTTATAGTCAGTTTTTAGTCTATGTAGACAGAATTTTCCCAACTTTGACAAATCTAGGGACATTGCAGCATGAGTCTCGCCTTTCTTATAGTACCCTTCCTTATTAGCCCATGGAGGTTCATGTGACTTCTGTTCAACAGCCTTCTTTTGAAAATCCTGTCTTCTTTCCTCTACTAAATTTAGAAAATCTTTTTCTTCATCTTGCAACATACAGGTTAAATTGTTCTTATGCGCATATGTTATGTCTATTGGGTTTGTTGTTAGGAAAAACTCGCCCATAAATTCTGCATCTTTAGCACTAAGCACTGGGTTTAGGTTTCTTCTAATAGGAATCTCTGGGAATACTAAATCCATGTTAGAATAATAATACTGCAATTTGCCTGTTTTATAGAACGGACTGGACACAACACTACATGACACATCATGTGTTAAAGGAAGATGGTGATAGGTCACCCCCTCCGAGACAGACAAAGGTAATTTCATGCAAACATAACAATCACTCACGTCCATTGTATCTACGTATTCATAAAGAAGTTTAGTAAACACATTTAATGATGAATCACTATTTAATCTGCCATGATGATACATGGTCTCATCTATTTGCTCTAAATTAGTGGTAGTTGTTCTTTTAGTACCTACATTCACTTGATCACTTGTATTAGTATTATTTCTGTTATTAGCTACCTTTAGAACAGGTATCACGACTGTTAGCAATAACCACATTAACATTAGTACCAAAATACTGCACAAACAACATTTAACACATCTTCGTTTCAAACTAGATTTCTGGATGTTCAGTCACTTCTGTTTCTGCCATTTTAATTTTCTAAAATGTATTAATCTCTAAATTTTCTTCTAAATTCTAAGTTTAATTTAAACTAGAATATATATATAATAATCTTTGTGTGATCCCACACTCCAACAGCTTTTCGTCTTTTGCTTTCCCCTTTGTCTTTAATTTCTTTTCTTCATCTGGTTTTTTTATTCTCTTCTTTTCTTGTTTGTAAAATTTCCACCTTCTGTATCACAGTCTTTTCTCTTAAGATGGTCTCAATTTGCTTTCGTCACTTCTTTCATTAGTGACATTTTCTTGTCCTTCGTTTAGATCAAGATTCTCAAAGTCCTCGAGGATGATGTATGTCCATTCAGGAGCCTTATTTTTTCTATTTGGAACTCTCACTCTTGTTGATTTTCGTAAAGATTTTCTTCTTGGGTGTTCTTCTTCAGTTTGACTTGATATTTTGTTTACTTGTTCTGATTCTTTCCCTGTTTTTCTTTTCAAAACATATCTCAGTCCTTTTACTCCACTTGGCCAGTGATCACCCTTTCTGATTCTCTTTGTTTGCACTGCCTTTTCACCATCTTTGCCAATTTCTAACGTTCTTTTATTTTATTTTTCTTTTAGTTGAGCTTGTTCTGGGATTTCTAATTTTTGTCTTTCTGTCGATTGAATTTCTTCTTGATCTTTTAGTTCTTCCTTTTCTAATTCTAATTGAGCTTGATCTGAGTTTCCTGCAGCAGATTCTTCTGTTGGCTGAATTTGTTCTGAACTTGTCAGTCTCTCATTTTCTTCTTCTTCTGATTGAGCTTGATCTGGATTTTCTGTTTCAATTCGTTCAAATCTCTTGCTCTTCCTCGGCCTCTACAGCAGTCTCCTGAGACCCAGTATCTAGTGCCCACCCTACTTGACTTGTACTTGGTTGTTCATCATCGATGCATTCTTCAGAGTCTGTTTCTCTGTTCTTTTCGACTTCACAACTGTCAGCTTCTGGTCCTTCTCTTTGCTCTTCCAGTTGCTGCTCTTGTCATTCAGGTGGACTTGGGACTCTTTTGGTATGACTGGCATGGATCCAGTTTGGGACGCCAGCACATTTCACTGCTGTTGTTGTGACCAATATAATTTGATGAGGTCCTTTCCACCTGGGTTCTAAGCACAATTTTCTTGTGTGCTTCTTTATCACAACCCAGTCTCCTGGATTCAAATCATGAGCTTGATTCGGCTGTGTTGCAGTTGCATCTTCTCCAACCTGGTGAGACACAGAACGTACCAGATCAGCTAGTCCTTTACAATAGTCCAACACTAGATCATCAGTTATAGTCATCAGTTTGTTTCCAGGTACAAATACTTGTCTCATTGCTCTTCCCATAAGAATTCCATGAGGACTCAAGCCTGTCCTTCTGTCAGGGATGCTTCTAAGGCTCATTAATACAATGGGCAAAGCATCAGGCCATTTCAGTGAAGTGGATGCACACACCTTCCCTAACCTGGATTTTATTGTACAATTTAGCTGCTCAACCACTCCAGATGCTTCTGGTCAATAGGCACAATGTAGTTTCTGCTCAATTTTGAAAGCTGTACAAATTAATCGAATTATCTCATTGTTAAAATGAGGTCCTCTATCTGATTCCAAAGTGACTGGAAATCTGAATCTGGGAATGAGTTCTCTCAGGAGTAGTTTAGCAACTGTGAGACTGTCATTCCTTCTTGTTGGATAAGCTTCCACCCAACGAGAAAACAGACACACAATGACAAGGACATACTTCAGACCATTGCACGGCGGCAACTCTATGAAATCAAGCTCAGTCTTGTAAATGGTCCCTCTGCCTTTCCTATTTTTCCCCAACTGACAAATGTTTTTCTACCTGGGTTCTGCTGTTGACATGTCAAACAGCGCTGGCAGAGACTCCCTGCAATAAGCCTAAACTTGGGATTGTACCATGTCTGCCTAAATTGTCTAATCATGGCATCCCTCCCAATGTGTGTAGCTCAATGATATACTCTTGCCATTGTGATAACATACTGACTGGCATTATCGGTCTTCCATCTGGACACACCCATACCTCATCATCGGTTCTTCTTGTGCAACCTGTGTTGATCCAGAATTCCTTTTCTTTTACATCTGCCTCATCCTGTAACTGTCTAACTTCATCCCATGTTTCAAAAGCAGAGAAAAACATTAGTTGGCAATTGGTAGCTTCTTTTTCCAACCCTTTGTTCAAAGACATTGTATTTCAAGCACAAAATTGTGCAACTTGGTCAGCATATTTGTTGCCTTGTGTCACATAATCATTTCCTGACTTATGTGCGGCACACTTGACCACTGCAATTTCTTTTGGCAATTGTAATGCTTCCAACAGTTCCTTGACATTTTTACTGTTTGTGATAGGAGAACCTGAATGTGAGAAGTTGGCCTGGTATATGCTGTTCACTAGTTAAAGTGGACACCTTGCACCAGTACAATTCGACTCTTATGGTAGGTAGGTTTAAGACAACCTTTATAGAAAGCTATCCTAGTGGTAGCTGTGGAGAGCAGCCTTCAGGCTAAGTCTTGGAGGAATGTAAAGCAGCTTGTTTTACCACACAATCTCTTGAATACACCAAATGAAAAGACACCACACAGGTATATATATCAAATATATATGTATTTATTACTAAACAACTCTCTACTAATCTCTTTATGAGATTACAAGTCAGGAACATATGCACAAATCAACGTTTCACAATAAATTAAGCACAATATGGCTGGGGCCCTAGGGGCGTACCAGACCATATACTAAGAAAGAGACTTAAGAACAACGACTTGCAAAGAGACAAGGCCCAGGGCCTTCAGAAGTGTTGGGGCCTCACGAAACCACCCAAGGCAGGTAAGTAAAGGACCCACGGGGGACGCGTGCAGTGCGTGAACACAGGCGCGGATCGCCGTAGACTTCAATGGGGCAAGTCGCGGTTAGAAATTAAGAGGTTAAGGGCACTTCGGGAGTAGCTACAAGCAAGTCACTTACAGGGTAAGTAGTTCTAGGGCCAACACCCACAGGAGCACCGTAGTGCTGGAGTTACCTCACCCAGGGAAGCCGGGTGCATAGGTGTCCTTTGGTGTCGGGTCGCGGCGTCGTTTTCAATGGGAGCCAATGAAGACTTGCTGCTTGTGAAGTCCGAAGAAGTGTCCGGTGGAATCCAAGCCTGGATTCGGAAGAAGGAAGACCTGAAAGCAGAGGGGACAGTGTTCAAAGTCACTGGGCATGACCCGGGGCAAGGAAGATGAATGCCCACCGTCGTCGACAGATTCAGGTCGTTCAGGGGTGTCTTGACTCTTTGGCCACGAGGTCCAGGAGGCGTCGACGACAACCAGGAGCTGGATTCGGCGTGTCCCACGAAGTCTGCAGCTGACTGCGGTGTCGGCAACCCGATTGGAGCCAACAAGCCTTGGTAGCAGCAAGTCTCGTGGAAAGCGTAAAAAGTCAATGGTGCAGACCAGCAAGGTCTGGGGAACTCACCCAGCGAGGGTAAGTCAGGGCAGGCCTGGAGCAACCAGGGGAGCCCTTTGGTTCTTTAGAAAAGTCTTCTGAGGACCCACAAGCCGGCTGGCAAGGGATCGCAAAGACGCCTCGGGGGGATTCCTTCAACAGGGGCCCACGGTCACTCGGGATGGGGTAGGCCTCTGATCTTCGGAGGGATTCCTGCTAGAGGCTGGGACCACACGTGGTCCAAAGCACAAGTTCGTAGAACGTCGTGAAGGGGTTGCACTCGACAATAGTGCACGGTACCCAGGGACTGCGGTTCCTCGTCACTCGTGGGGTCCACTGGCCTCAGCTTCGCTGGGGACTCACGATGGCCTTTGAGAAGTCAGGAAATCCTTGTCTTGGGCTGCAGGGACTTCGGGCTCCGGCGGGAGCAGCGTAGTTTGCGACCGATCGTTGTAGTTTTTGGTGCCTGCCAAGCAGGGGAGTCACTCCTTGACTCCAAGGGAGATTCTTCAGTCTTCCAGAGGTAGTGGAACGTCGAAGGTCCAGGATTCTTCTTCAGAGCGTCGTCCAGGGGTATCTAGTTTGCAATGCACAGGTTCCCCCTCTTATACTAAAAGAAAGGGAGGGACTAGCTCTATGACCCCACCTATGGGAGGGTCAGGGGAGTGGGTGGCTACACCCACTTCCCTTTGTCCAGTTTCACGCCAGAGCAGGGGCAGGTAGCCCCTGAGCTGGTTTGAACTGGCATATGCACAGAGGAGCCTTCTGCTCCCCCAGTGCAGGACTTCAAAGCACTCTAGGAGTGCACCCACCCAGCCCCAATACACTAAACCCTGTCTGGAAGGTGGTCACACCCTCCTGTGACAGGATACCTATTGTTGGGCTTCCTCCACTGCGAGTTTCGGTCATCAGCAGGAGGGCAGCCCAGTGTCTGTGACTGGTGGCATCCATTTTGTGATGCCAGGGCTCTTCAGGATTCTACCGCGTTTCCACAGTAGGCACATGTCTATCCCTCTAGAAGGGTGGAATGCTACCCCCGCCGCCAGAACTGGCGGGGGGGTAGTATTCCAAGATGTTTGACACCAAACACGACATGTTTCCGTGCAGCCATCCCAAAGTTAGCATTTAACGCGAGGTTATAATGCGCTTAAGAGTATATGGTCAGGCTGCACTACAAACAGCATCAGAGAAGGGTCTCCGAATGCTGCAGAGGGGCTCTGCTCATGCAGGGGCACCCCCTCACATAGGAACCAAGCACTCTGCCTTCAGGATTGATAAGGCCTGCCATAGGAGTGACTTATAGGTTTATATGTGTGTATCTATGTAGTGATATAGGTAGCCTATATCACAGTAAGGGGTGCATGCACCACCTTACCCAGGCTGCAGTAGCAGACCTGTGGTGTCAGATTTAGTCTGCTTCCCAGGGGTGGCATAATACATGCTTCAGCCCCTGGTAGGCCTGTGAAGTACCTATGCCCTTGGCACCTAAGGTACCATATACTAGGGACTCATAAGGTACCACAGTATCCAATCACTAGTGCACCTAGAGTGCACTCCAAGTCGTTTAGAGAGAACAGAGAGGCTGGGGCCCTGATTGGCAGGGTCCCAGCCTGACTATAGCCAGAAACCAGTGTAAACATCAGAAAAAAAGTGGGGGCAACATAAGAGGCAGATCCTACTCTCCTACACAACCCCCCCAAACGCAGGGACACTAAACTAACCTTGACCAGTTGAGTCTTCGTGCTCTAAGTGGAAATACCTTGAGAGTCCATCTGCATTGGCATGTTGGGTCCCAGGCCTATGTTCCACTGTATAGTCCATCCCCTGTAGGGAAATGGACCACCTCAAAAGTTTTGGGTTTTCACCTTTCATCTGTTTAAGCCATAGGAGGGGCTTGTGGTCAGTCTGAACTATGAAGTGAGTGCCAAACAAGTATGGCCTCAGCTTCTTCAGGGCCCACACCACAGCAAAGGCCTCCCTCTCTATAGCTGACCAACGTTTCTCTCTAGGGGTCAGCCTTCTGCTAATAAAAGCTACTGGCTGGTCTTGACCTTCATCATTCAGTTGAGACAGTACAGCTCCCACACCCAGCTCAGAAGCATCTGTTTGGACAATGAACTTTTTGGTGTAGTCTGGACTCTGTAAGATGGGGGCAGTGCACATGGCCTGCTTTAGGTCTTCAAATGCCTTCTGACAGCTAGCTGTCCACTGAACCTTTTTTGGCATTTTCTTTGAGGTCAGATCATTCAAGGGGGTCACTATAGATCCATATCCCTTCACAAACCTCCTATAGTACCCAGTCAGGCCTAAGAAGGCTCTCACCTGTGTCTGGGTGGTTGGAGCAACCCATTCCATTATGGTTTGGATTTTACTCTGTAAAGGCTGAACCTGGCCTCCACCCACAAGGTGGCCCAGGTATACAACCTGACTCTGCCCTATCTGGCACTTAGTGGCCTTGATAGTGAGGCCTGCTTTCTGCAGAGCCTCTAAAACATTTCTGAGGTGGACCAGGTGATCCTGCCAGGAGGAACTAAAGACAGCAATATCATCTAGATAAGCTGAGCAATAAGTTTCCATCCCTGCCAGAACTTTATTCACCAACCTCTGAAAAGTGGCAGGTGCATTTTTCAATCCAAAGGGCATCACCACAAAGTGGTAGTGCCCACCAGGGGTCGAAAATGCTGTTTTGGCTTTTGCATCATCAGCTAACCTGATCTGCCAGTAGCCAGCTGTTAGGTCAAATGTACTTAGATACTTGGCTGAGGCCAAAGTATCGATCAGCTCATCTGCCCTTGGTATGGGATAGGCATCAGTCCTGGTGACTGCATTGAGGCCTCTGTAGTCTACACAAAACCTCATTTCTTTCTTACCACCCTGGGTATGAGGCTTGGGTACTAGGACTACTGGGCTAGCCCAAGGGCTATCTGACGGCTCAATCACACCTAACTCCAACATTTTCTGGACTTCAGTCCTGATACAGTCCCTGACATGGTCAGGTTGCCTGTAGATTTTACTCTTGACAGGCAGACTGTCTCCAGTGTCCACCTCATGGGTGCACCAGGTAGTCTGACTAGGGGTCAGGCTAAACATATGTCTGTACTGTTGCAGAACCTGTCTGCACTCAGTTTGCTGATGGTCAGTGAGGCTGCTTGCCAAAGCAACACCATCTACTGACCCATCATCCGGGTTCTGTGAGAGCAGGTCAGGGAGAGGGTCACTTTCCTCCTCCTGGTCCTCATCAGTTGCCATGAGCAAGCCCATGTCAGCCCTGTCAACATATGGCTTTAATCTGTTGACATGGAGTACCCTCAGGGGGCTCCTGGGAGTTCCAAGATTCACCAGATAGGTGACTTCTCCCTTTTGCTCAACAATTGTATGGAGGCCACTCCACTTGTCTTGGAGGGCTGCTGGGGCCACAGGCTCCAACACCCACACTTTCTGTCCTGGCTGGTACACAGTCAGCACAGCCTTTTGGTCATGCCAAGCTTTTTGTAATTCTTGGCTGGCCTCCAGGTTTTTGGTTGCCTTTTTCATGTATTCGGCCATCCTGGAGCGGAGACCAAGTACATAGTCCATCACATCTTGTTTGGGGGCTTGAGAGGTAACTCCCAGCCCTCTTTTACCAAACATAATGGACCTCTTACAGGATGCCCAAACAGAAGCTCAAATGGGCTGTAACCAACCCCCTTCTGTGGAACCTCTCTGTATGCAAACACCAGGCAGGGAAGAAGAAGGTCCCATTTCTGCCTAAGCTTCTCTGGGAGTCCTTTAATCATTCCCTTCAGGGTTTTGTTGAAACGTTCAACCAACCCATTGCATTGTGGGTGATAGGGGGTGGTGAATTTATAAGTTACACCACACTCCTTCCACATTGCTTTCAAATATCCTGACATGAAGTTTGTACCTCTGTCAGAGATGACCTCCTTTGGGAAACCCACTCTGGAGAAAACTCCAATGAGGGCTCTTGCCACCACAGGGGCTGTGGTGGTCCTCAGGGGAATTGCCTCTGGGTACCTGGTGGCATGATCCACTACCACCAGGATAAATCTGTGCCCAGATGCAGTTTGAGGGTCAAGGGGACCAACAATGTCAATCCCTACCCTTTCAAAGGGTACCCCCACCACAGGTAGTGGTATCAGGGGGGCCTTTGTGGTGCCACCTGCCTTGCCACTGGCTTGGCATGTGACACAGGAGCGACAAAACTCCTTTGTGTCCTCTGACATATGTGGCCAATGAAAATGTGGAACAAGCCTGTCCCAGGTCTTGTTTTGGCCCAAGTGACCTGCTAAAGGGATGTCATGTGCTAGGGTCAAGAGGAACCCCCTAAACTTCTGAGGTATTACCAACCTCCTGGTGGCTCCAGGGGCTGGATCTCTACCCTCAGAATATAGGAGTCCCTCATCCCAATAAACTTTATGGGACCCACTAGCACTCCCAGCAGCCTCAGCAGCAGCCTGCTGTCTGAGGGGTTCAAGAGAGGGGCAGCACTGTTGCTCCTTACTCAGATCCTCCCTAGAAGGGCCCCCTGCCCCCAAGAACTCAACCTGATCAGGCTCAAGTTCCTCTGGGGCAGTTCCTTCTTCAGGGTCTGCTCCTCCTCCCTTAAGAGGGGAATCAATGATCTGAGACAGAGGGGAAGGCTCTGCCTTAACCCTACTGCTCCTCTTCTTGGGAAGCATCTGGTCCATAATTTCAGGATCCAGAGCTGGTTCAGTGTCATGCATTTTGGCCTGTGACCTGGTCACAGCAAATACCTTTGCAGGGATGCCCAACATCTCTAGCATGAGTCCATAACTCTACTTCAGACCAGGCTGAAGTTTCTAGATCATTGCCCAATAGACATTCTACAGGGAGGTCTGCACTGACTACAACCTTCTTGAGGCCAGTTACCCCTCCCCAGGAGAAATTCACAACTGCCAGACTATGGTTGGTCCTGACATTGCTTGCATTGGTCACCTGGTACATTTCGCCCAGGATGATCTGTCCAGGGTCCACAAGATCCTCTGCCACCATGGTGACACTAGCACCTGTGTCCCTAAATGCCAAAGCCTGTTTGCCATTTATTACAGGCTGCTGTTTGTATTTGCCCAGATTACTGGGGCTTACTAGGAAGGACATGTCCATGTCTCCATCACAAATCAGCATTGCCTGAGTGGGTACTCTGACTAGGCCAGAGTCCACTTCAGAACCCAGGGTCAACCCTACTACACCCTTATTCTGAGTACCACCTCCACCAGTAGCTGAACTAGGGGGAACAGTTGCCTTAGGGGCAGGAGTGGTGGTGGTTTGGTCTTTGGACTTGTTACAATCAGAAGTCCAGTGCCCTTTCTGTTTACAGAATTTGCACCATGGCTTCTTTTGGCCTTTTCCCTTGTTGGATTGTGACTCCCCACCAGATGCAGATTTTTGGGGCCCTTGTGAAGACTTCTGGTCTTTTGACTTATCCCCACCTTTCTCAGGGCCCTTAGAATCCTGCTTCTTTGTGTCACCCCCTTGGTTCTGGGTTTTCTGCCTCACCCTGGTTCTGACCCACTTGTCTGCCTTCTTTCCCAATTCTTGGGGAGAGGTCAGATCTGAGTCCACCAGGTATTGATGCAACAACTGGTTCTGGCAATTATTAAGGATCTGTTCTCTCATCATTAGATTATACAATCCCTTGAAATCAGTAACCCTACTGCCAACCAGCCAACCCTCCAGAGCCTTGGTTGCACAATCTACAAAGTCAGTCCAGTCCTGAGTCTGTGCCTTCTGGGTGTCTCTGAACTTCAACCTGTACTGCTCAGTGGTTAAGCCAAACCCATCTATCAGTGCACTCTTCAGGACTTCATAGTCATCAGCATCCTCTTCTCTAACAGTGAGGAGCTTGTCTCTACCTTTATCTGAAAAGGAGAGCCACAAGATTGCTGCCCACTGCTTTTGGGGGACCTGTTGTACTCTACAGGCCCTTTCCATAGCAGTTACCCACTTATGGATATCATCCCCACTCTGGTAGGGAGGAACAACCTTGCTCAGGTTCCTATGGTCTGGAATATATTCTCTGCCTCTAGGGACACTGTTGCTGCCACCAAGGGGTTCTAACCCCTCTTTTCTAGAAGCTCTCTGGAGCTCCAGGGCTTCCTTATCTAATGCCAACTGCTTGGTTTTGAGGGCAAATCTTGCTTCCTCATACTGCAGCAGTTTGTACATTCTGTCAGAGGAGGTCTCTCTTCTTGGGTAGTAGGAGTTCCTCTGGTAGACAGATTCTCTGCCAGAGTGATAGGAGTGTTCAGATTCCCTAGAAAGGGACCTATGCCTCTCCTCCACTATGTCAGTTCTCTTAGGGAGAATTCCTCTGTCCTTTTCAGGCCCCTGGGGACCTGGCCCTTCAATCACAGAGTCTTGGTCATTCTGATTTTCATCATCTGACCCAGACACTGTAATTGACCCACCCACTGATTCAGACCCATTAGCTCCTAGAGCTAATCTAAGATCATCTGCTGTCAGCAGATCTATCAGGTGTAGTGTGGAGGGACTCTGTCCTAGCTTCAGGTGCCTTGCAGCACACATGGTTCTCAACTCAGAGAAAGCCATGTCCTTATACTGAGGCTGAGTGGATCCACTGGGTCCACCCTTTAAGGACATTCTAGTGTTGTGCAGTGTTGTACTACCTACACTAGTTTGTGGCCTACTGATACTAGCTTGAGCTGTAGAAAGGGTGTGCTATCCCTTGGCACACAGCTCTAAGTTCAGTAGAACTTATTGATACTAAGCTTGACTTTATATGTACCTTGAGTACCTATAGTGGTTTTCAGTTAGTAATTCAAATAGAGATTTTCTGGTAAAACAATAGCAAGCTGGAATCCCACACGCTGCCACCAATGTGAGAAGTTGGCCTGGTATATGCTGTTCACTAGTTAAAGTGGACACCTTGCACCAGTACAATTCGACTCTTATGGTAGGTAGGTTTAAGACAACCTTTATAGAAAGCTATCCTAGTGGTAGCTGTGGAGAGCAGCCTTCAGGCTAAGTCTTGGAGGAATGTAAAGCAGCTTGTTTTACCACACAATCTCTTGAATCACCAAATGAAAAGACACCACACAGGTATATATATCAAATATATATGTATTTATTACTAAACAACTCTCTACTAATCTCTTTATGAGATTAGAAGTCAGGAACATATGCACAAATCAACGTTTCACAATAAATTAAGCACAATATGGCTGGGGCCCTAGGGGCGTACCAGACCATATACTAAGAAAGAGACTTAAGAACAACGACTTGCAAAGGGACAAGGCCTAGGGCCTTCAGAAGTGTTGGGGCCTCACGAAACCACCCAAGGCAGGTAAGTAAAGGACCCACGGGGGACGCGTGCAGTGCGTGAACACAGGCGCGGATCGCCGTAGACTTCAATGGGGCAAGTCGCGGTTGGAAATTGAAGAGTTTAAGGGCACTTCGGGAGTAGCTACAAGCAAGTCACTTACAGGGTAAGTAGTTCTAGGGCCAACACCCACAGGAGCACCGTAGTGCTGGAGTTACCTCACCCAGGGAAGCCGGGTGCATAGGTGTCCTTTGGTGTCGGGTCGCGGCGTCGTTTTCAATGGGAGCCAATGAAGACTTGCTGCTTGTGAAGTCCGAAGAAGTGTCCGGTGGAATCCAAGCCTGGATTCGGAAGAAGGAAGACCTGAAAGCAGAGGGGACAGTGTTCAAAGTCACTGGGCAGTGACTCGGGGCAAGGAAGATGAATGCCCACCGTCGTCGGCAGATTCAGGTCGTTCACGGGTGTCTTGACTCTTCGGCCACGAGGTCCAGGAGGTGTCGACGACGACCAGGAGCTGGATTCGGCGTGGCCCACGAAGTCTGCAGCTGACTGCGGTGTCGGCAACCCGATTGGAGCCAACAAGCCTTGGTAGCAGCAAGTCTTGTGGAAAGCGTAAAAAGTCAATGGTGCAGACCAGCAAGGTCTGGGGAACTCACCCAGCGAGGGTAAGTCAGGGCAGGCCTGGAGCAACCAGGGGAGCCCTTTGGTTCTTTAGAAAAGTCTTCTGGGGACCCACGAGCCGGCTGGCAAGGGATCGCGAAGACGCCTCGGGAGGATTCCTTCAAAAGGGGCCCACGGTCACTCGGGACAGGGTAGGCCGCTGATCTTCGGAGGGATTGCTGCTAGAGGCTGGGACCACACGTGGTCCAAAGCACAAGTTCGAAGAACGTCGTGAAGGGGTTGCACTCGACAATAGTGCACGGTACCCAGGGACTGCGGTTCCTCGTCACTCGTGGGGTCTACTGGCCTCAGCTTCGCTGGGGACTCACGATGGCCTTTGAGAAGTCAGGAAATCCTCGTCTTGGGCTGCAGGGACTTCGGGCTCCGGCGGGAGCGGCGTAGTTTGCGACCGTCGTTGTAGTTTTTGGTGCCTGCCAAGCAGGGGAGTCACTCCTTGACTCCAAGGGAGATTCTTCAGTCTTCCAGAGGTAGTGGAACGTCGAAGGTCCAGGATTCTTCTTCAGAGCGTCGTCCAGGGGTATCTAGTTTGCAATGCACAGGTTCCCCCTCTTATACTAAAAGAAAGGGAGGGACTAGCTCTATGACCCCACCTATGGGAGGGTCAGGGGAGTGGGTGGCTACACCCACTTCCCTTTGTCCAGTTTCACGCCAGAGCAGGGGCAGGTAGCCCCTGAGCTGGTTTGAACTGGCATATGCACAGAGGAGCCTTCTGCTCCCCCAGTGCAGGACTTCAAAGCACTCTAGGAGTGCACCCACCCAGCCCCAATACACTAAACCCTGTCTGGAAGGTGGTCACACCCTCCTGTGACAGGATACCTATTGTTGGGCTTCCTCCACTGCGAGTTTCGGTCATCAGCAGGAGGGCAGCCCAGTGTCTGTGACTGGTGGCATCCATTTTGTGATGCCAGGGCTCTTCAGGATTCTACCTCGTTTCCACAGTAGGCACATGTCTATCCCTCTAGAAGGGTGGAATGCTACCCCCGCTGCCAGAACTGGCGGGGGGGTAGTATTCCAAGATGTTTGACACCAAACACGACATGTTTCCGTGCAGCCATCCCAAAGTTAGCATTTAACGCGAGGTTATAATGCGCTTAAGAGTATATGGTCAGGCTGCACTACAAACAGCATCAGAGAAGGGTCTCCGAATGCTGCAGAGGGGCTCTGCTCATGCAGGGGCACCCCCTCACATAGGAACCAAGCACTCTGCCTTCAGGATTGATAAGGCCTGCCATAGGAGTGACTTATAGGTTTATATGTGTGTATCTATGTAGTGATATAGGTAGCCTATATCACAGTAAGGGGTGCATGCACCACCTTACCCAGGCTGCAGTAGCAGACCTGTGGTGTCAGATTTAGTCTGCTTCCCAGGGGTGGCATAATACATGCTTCAGCCCCTGGTAGGCCTGTGAAGTACCTATGCCCTTGGCACCTAAGGTACCATATACTAGGGACTCATAAGGTACCACAGTATCCAATCACTAGTGCACCTAGAGTGCACTCCAAGTCGTTTAGAGAGAACAGAGAGGTTGGGGCCCTGATTGGCAGGGTCCCAGCCTGACTATAGCCAGAAACCAGTGTAAACATCAGAAAAAAGTGGGGGCAACATAAGAGGCAGATCCTACTCTCCTACACAACCCCCCCAAACGCAGGGACACTAAACTAACCTTGACCAGTTGAGTCTTCGTGCTCTAAGTGGAAATACCTTGAGAGTCCATCTGCATTGGCATGTTGGGTCCCAGGCCTGTGTTCCACTGTATAGTCCATCCCCTGTAGGGAAATGGACCACCTCAAAAGTTTTGGGTTTTCACCTTTCATCTGTTTAAGCCATAGGAGGGGCTTGTGGTCAGTCTGAACTATGAAGTGAGTGCCAAACAAGTATGGCCTCAGCTTCTTCAGGGCCCACACCACAGCAAAGGCCTCCCTCTCTATAGCTGACCAACGTTTCTCTCTAGGGGTCAGCCTTCTGCTAATAAAAGCTACTGGCTGGTCTTGACCTTCATCATTCAGTTGAGACAGTACAGCTCCCACACCCAGCTCAGAAGCATCTGTTTGGACAATGAACTTTTTGGTGTAGTCTGGACTCTGTAAGATGGGGGCAGTGCACATGGCCTGCTTTAGGTCTTCAAATGCCTTCTGACAGCTAGCTGTCCACTGAACCTTTTTTGGCATTTTCTTTGAGGTCAGATCATTCAAGGGGGTCACTATAGATCCATATCCCTTCACAAACCTCCTATAGTACCCAGTCAGGCCTAAGAAGGCTCTCACCTGTGTCTGGGTGGTTGGAGCAACCCATTCCATTATGGTTTGGATTTTACTCTGTAAAGGCTGAACCTGGCCTCCACCCACAAGGTGGCCCAGGTATACAACCTGACTCTGCCCTATCTGGCACTTAGTGGCCTTGATAGTGAGGCCTGCTTTCTGCAGAGCCTCTAAAACATTTCTGAGGTGGACCAGGTGATCCTGCCAGGAGGAACTAAAGACAGCAATATCATCTAGATAAGCTGAGCAATAAGTTTCCATCCCTGCCAGAACTTTATTCACCAACCTCTGAAAAGTGGCAGGTGCATTTTTCAATCCAAAGGGCATCACCACAAAGTGGTAGTGCCCACCAGGGGTCGAAAATGCTGTTTTGGCTTTTGCATCATCAGCTAACCTGATCTGCCAGTAGCCAGCTGTTAGGTCAAATGTACTTAGATACTTGGCTGAGGCCAAAGTATCGATCAGCTCATCTGCCCTTGGTATGGGATAGGCATCAGTCCTGGTGACTGCATTGAGGCCTCTGTAGTCTACACAAAACCTCATTTCTTTCTTACCACCCTGGGTATGAGGCTTGGGTACTAGGACTACTGGGCTAGCCCAAGGGCTATCTGACGGCTCAATCACACCTAACTCCAACATTTTCTGGACTTCAGTCCTGATACAGTCCCTGACATGGTCAGGTTGCCTGTAGATTTTACTCTTGACAGGCAGACTGTCTCCAGTGTCCACCTCATGGGTGCACCAGGTAGTCTGACTAGGGGTCAGGCTAAACATATGTCTGTACTGTTGCAGAACCTGTCTGCACTCAGTTTGCTGATGGTCAGTGAGGCTGCTTGCCAAAGCAACACCATCTACTGACCCATCATCCGGGTTCTGTGAGAGCAGGTCAGGGAGAGGGTCACTCTCCTCCTCCTGGTCCTCATCAGTTGCCATGAGCAAGCCCATGTCAGCCCTGTCAACATATGGCTTTAATCTGTTGACATGGAGTACCCTCAGGGGGCTCCTGGGAGTTCCAAGATTCACCAGATAGGTGACTTCTCCCTTTTGCTCAACAATTGTATGGGGGCCACTCCACTTGTCTTGGAGGGCTGCTGGGGCCACAGGCTCCAACACCCACACTTTCTGTCCTGGCTGGTACACAGTCAGCACAGCCTTTTGGTCATGCCAAGCTTTTTGTAATTCTTGGCTGGCCTCCAGGTTTTTGGTTGCCTTTTTCATGTATTCGGCCATCCTGGAGCGGAGACCAAGTACATAGTCCATCACATCTTGTTTGGGGGGCTTGAGAGGTAACTCCCAGCCCTCTTTTACCAAACATAATGGACCTCTTACAGGATGCCCAAACAGAAGCTCAAATGGGCTGTAACCAACCCCCTTCTGTGGAACCTCTCTGTATGCAAACACCAGGCAGGGAAGAAGAAGGTCCCATTTCCGCCTAAGCTTCTCTGGGAGTCCTTTAATCATTCCCTTCAGGGTTTTGTTGAAACGTTCAACCAACCCATTGCATTGTGGGTGATAGGGGGTGGTGAATTTATAAGTTACACCACACTCCTTCCACATTGCTTTCAAATATCCTGACATGAAGTTTGTACCTCTGTCAGAGATGACCTCCTTTGGGAAACCCACTCTGGAGAAAACTCCAATGAGGGCTCTTGCCACCACAGGGGCTGTGGTGGTCCTCAGGGGAATTGCCTCTGGGTACCTGGTGGCATGATCCACTACCACCAGGATAAATCTGTGCCCAGATGCAGTTTGAGGGTCAAGGGGACCAACAATGTCAATCCCTACCCTTTCAAAGGGTACCCCCACCACAGGTAGTGGTATCAGGGGGCCTTTGTGGTGCCACCTGCCTTGCCACTGGCTTGGCATGTGACACAGGAGCGACAAAACTCCTTTGTGTCCTCTGACATATGTGGCCAATGAAAATGTGGAACAAGCCTGTCCCAGGTCTTGTTTTGGCCCAAGTGACCTGCTAAAGGGATATCATGTGCTAGGGTCAAGAGGAACCCCCTAAACTTCTGAGGTATTACCAACCTCCTGGTGGCTCCAGGGGCTGGATCTCTACCCTCAGAATATAGGAGTCCCTCATCCCAATAAACTTTATGGGACCCACTAGCACTCCCAGCAGCCTCAGCAGCAGCCTGCTGTCTGAGGGGTTCAAGAGAGGGGCAGCACTGTTGCTCCTTACTCAGATCCTCCCTAGAAGGGCCCCCTGCCCCCAAGAACTCAACCTGATCAGGCTCAAGTTCCTCTGGGGCAGTTCCTTCTTCAGGGTCTGCTCCTCCTCCCTTAAGAGGGGAATCAATGATCTGAGACAGAGGGGAAGGCACTGCCTTAACCCTACTGCTCCTCTTCTTGGGAAGCATCTGGTCCATAGTTTCAGGATCCAGAGCTGGTTCAGTGTCATGCATTTTGGCCTGTGACCTGGTCACAGCAAATACCTCTGCAGGGATGCCCAACATCTCTAGCATGAGTCCATAACTCTACTTCAGACCAGGCTGAAGTTTCTAGATCATTGCCCAATAGACATTCTACAGGGAGGTCTGCACTGACTACAACCTTCTTGAGGCCAGTTACCCCTCCCCAGGAGAAATTCACAACTGCCAGACTATGGTTGGTCCTGACATTGCTTGCATTGGTCACCTGGTACATTTCGCCCAGGATGATCTGTCCAGGGTCCACAAGATCCTCTGCCACCATGGTGACACTAGCACCTGTGTCCCTAAATGCCAAAGCCTGTTTGCCATTTATTACAGGCTGCTGTTTGTATTTGCCCAGATTACTGGGGCTTACCAGGAAGGACATGTCCATGTCTCCATCACAAATCAGCATTGCCTGAGTGGGTACTCTGACTAGGCCAGAGTCCACTTCAGAACCCAGGGTCAACCCTACTACACCCTTATTCTGAGTACCACCTCCACCAGTAGCTGAACTAGGGGGAACAGTTGCCTTAGGGGCAGGAGTGGTGGTGGTTTGGTCTTTGGACTTGTTACAATCAGAAGTCCAGTGCCCTTTCTGTTTACAGAATTTGCACCATGGCTTCTTTTGGCCTTTTCCCTTGTTGGATTGTGACTCCCCACCAGATGCAGATTTTTGGGGCCCTTGTGAAGACTTCTGGTCTTTTGACTTATCCCCACCTTTCTCAGGGCCCTTAGAATCCTGCTTCTTTGTGTCACCCCCTTGGTTCTGGGTTTTCTGCCTCACCCTGGTTCTGACCCACTTGTCTGCCTTCTTTCCCAATTCTTGGGGAGAGGTCAGATCTGAGTCCACCAGGTATTGATGCAACAACTGGTTCTGGCAATTATTAAGGATCTGTTCTCTCATCATTAGATTATACAATACCTTGAAATCAGTAACCCTACTGCCAACCAGCCAACCCTCCAGAGCCTTGGTTGCACAATCTACAAAGTCAGTCCAGTCCTGAGTCTGTGCCTTCTGGATTACTCTGAACTTCAACCTGTACTGCTCAGTGGTTAAGCCAAACCCATCTATCAGTGCACTCTTCAGGACTTCATAGTCATCAGCATCCTCTTCTCTAACAGTGAGGAGCTTGTCTCTACCTTTATCTGAAAAGGAGAGCCACAAGATTGCTGCCCACTGCTTTTGGGGGACCTGTTGTACTCTACAGGCCCTTTCCATAGCAGTTACCCATTTATGGATATCATCCCCACTCTGGTAGGGAGGAACAACCTTGCTCAGGTTCCTATGGTCTGGAATATATTCTCTGCCTCTAGGGACACTGTTGCTGCCACCAGGGGGTTCTAACCCCTCTTTTCTAGAAGCTCTCTGGAGCTCCAGGGCTTCCTTGTCTAATGCCAACTGCTTGGTTTTGAGGGCAAACCTTGCTTCCTCATACTGCAGCAGTTTGTACATTCTGTCAGAGGAGGTCTCTCTTCTTGGGTAGTAGGAGTTCCTCTGGTAGACAGATTCTCTGCCAGAGTGATAGGAGTGTTCAGATTCCCTAGAAAGGGACCTGTGCCTCTCCTCCACTATGTCAGTTCTCTTAGGGAGAATTCCTCTGTCCTTTTCAGGCCCCTGGGGACCTGGCCCTTCAATCACAGAGTCTTGGTCATTCTGATTTTCATCATCTGACCCAGACACTGTAATTGACCCACCCACTGATTCAGACCCATTAGCTCCTAGAGCTAATCTAAGATCATCTGCTGTCAGCAGATCTATCAGGTGTAGTGTGGAGGGACTCTGTCCTAGCTTCAGGTGCCTTGCAGCACACATGGTTCTCAGCTCAGAGAAAGCCATGTCCTTATACTGAGGCTGAGTGGATCCACTGGGTCCACCCTTTAAGGACATTCTAGTGTTGTGCAGTGTTGTACTACCTACACTAGTTTGTGGCCTACTGATACTAGCTTGAGCTGTAGAAAGGGTGTGCTATCCCTTGGCACACAGCTCTAAGTTCAGTAGAACTTATTGATACTAAGCTTGACTTTATATGTACCTTAAGTACATATAGTGGTTTTCAGTTAGTAATTCAGATAGAGATTTTCTGGTAAAACAATAGCAAGCTGGAATCCCACACGCTGCCACCAATGTGAGAAGTTGGCCTGGTATATGCTGTGCACTAGTTAAAGTGGACACCTTGCACCAGTACAATTCGACTCTTATGGTAGGTAGGTTTAAGACAACCTTTATAGAAAGCTATCCTAGTGGTAGCTGTGGAGAGCAGCCTTCAGGCTAAGTCTTGGAGGAATGTAAAGCAGCTTGTTTTACCACACAATCTCTTGAATACACCAAATGAAAAGACACCACACAGGTATATATATCAAATATATATGTATTTATTACTAAACAACTCTCTACTAATCTCTTTATGAGATTAGAAGTCAGGAACATATGCACAAATCAACGTTTCACAATAAATTAAGCACAATATGGCTGGGGCCCTAGGGGCGTACTCAGACCATATACTAAGAAAGAGACTTAAGAACAACGACTTGCAAAGAGACAAGGCCCAGGGCCTTCAGAAGTGTTGGGGCCTCACGAAACCACCCAAGGCAGGTAAGTAAAGGACCCACGGGGGACGCGTGCAGTGCGTGAACACAGGCGCGGATCGCCGTAGACTTCAATGGGGCAAGTCGCGGTTAGAAATGAAGAGGTTAAGGGCACTTCGGGAGTAGCTAGAAGCAAGTCACTTACAGGGTAAGTAGTTCTAGGGCCAACACCCACAGGAGCACCTTAGTGCTGGATTTACCTCACCCAGGGAAGCCGGGTGCATAGGTGTCCTTTGGTGTCGGGTCGCGGCGTCGTTTTCAATGGGAGCCAATGAAGACTTGCTGCTTGTGAAGTCCGAAGAAGTGTCCGGTGGAATCCAAGCCTGGATTCGGAAGAAGGAAGATCTGAAAGCAGAGGGGACAGTGTTCAAAGTCACTGGGCAGTGACCCGGGGCAAGGAAGATGAATGCCCACCGCCGTCGACAGATTCAGGTCGTTCACGGGTGTCTTGACTCTTCGGCCACGAGGTCCAGGAAGCGTCGACGACAACCAGGAGCTGGATTCGGTGTGTCCCACAAAGTCTGCAGCTGACTGCGGTGTCGGCAACCCGATTGGAGCCAACAAGCCTTGGTAGCAGCAAGTCTTGTGGAAAGCGTAAAAAGTCAATGATGCAGACCAGCAAGGTCTGGGGAACTCACCCAGCAAGGGTAAGTCAGGGCAGGCGTGGAGCAACCAGGGGAGCCCTTTGGTTCTTTAGAAAAGTCTTCTGAGGACCCACAAGCCGGCTGGCAAGGGATCGCAAAGATGCCTTGGGGGGATTCCTTCAACAGGGGCCCACGGTCACTCGGGACGGGGTAGGCCTCTGATCTTCAAAGGGATTCCTGCTAGAGGCTGGGACCACACGTGGTCCACAGCACAAGTTCGTAGAACGTCGTGAAGGGGTTGCACTCGACAATAGTGCACGGTACCCAGGGACTGCGGTTCCTCGTCACTCGTGGGGTCCACTGGCCTCAGCTTCGCTGGGGACTCACGATGGCCTTTGAGAAGTCAGGAAATCCTCATCTTGGGCTGCAGGGACCTTGGACTCTGGCAGGAGCGGCGTAGTTTGCGACCATCCCTGTAGTTTTTGGTGCCTGCCAAGCAGGGGAGTCACTCCTTGACTCCAAGGGAGATTCTTCAGTCTTCCAGAGGTAGTGGAACATCGAAGGTCCAGGATTCTTCTTCGGAGCGTTGTCCAGGGGTATCTAGTTTGCAATGCACAGGTTCCCCCTCTTATACTAAAAGAAAGGGAGGGACTAGCTCTATGACCCCACCTATGGGAGGGTCAGGGGAGTGGGTAGCTACACCCACTTCCCTTTGTCCAGTTTTGCGCCAGAGCAGGGGCAGGTAGCCCCTGAGCTGGTTTGAACTGGCATATGCACAGAGGAGCCTTCTGCTCCCCCAGTGCAGGACTTCAAAGCACTCTAGGAGTGCACCCACCCAGCCCCAATACACTAAACCCTGTCTGGAAGGTGGTCACACCCTCCTGTGACAGGATACCTATTGTTGGGCTTCCTCCACTGCGAGTTTCGGTCATCAGCAGGAGGGCAGCCCAGTGTCTGTGACTGGTGGCATCCATTTTGTGATGCCAGGGCTCTTCAGGATTCTACCGCGTTTCCACAGTAGGTACATGTCTATCCCTCTAGAAGGGTGGAATGCTACCCCCGCTGCCAGAACTGGCCGGGGGGTAGTATTCCAAGATGTTTGACACCAAACACGACATGTTTCCGTGCAGCCATCCCAAAGTTAGCATTTAACGCGAGGCTATAATGCGAGTATATGGTCAGGCTGCACTACAAACAGCATCAGAGAAGGGTCTCCGAATGCTGCAGAGGGGCTCTGCTCATGCAGGGGCACCCCTCACATAGGAACCAAGCACTCTGCCTTCAGGATTGATAAGGCCTGCCATAGGAGTGACTTATAGGTTTATATGTGTGTATCTAGGTAGTGATATAGGTAGCCTATATCACAGTAAGGGGTGCATGCACCACCTTACCCAGGCTGCAGTAGCAGGCCTGTGGTGTCAGATTTAGTCTGCTTCCCAGGGGTGGCATAATACATGCTTCAGCCCCTGGTAGGCCTGTGAAGTACCTATGCCCTTGGCACCTAAGGTACCATATACTAGGGACTCATAAGGTACCACAGTATCCAATCACTAGTGCACCTAGAGTGCACTCCAAGTTGTTTAGAGAGAACAGAGAGGCTGGGGCCCTGATTGGCAGGGTCCCAGCCTGACTATAGCCAGAAACCAGTGTAAACATCAGAAAAAAAGTGGGGGCAACATAAGAGGCAGATCCTACTCTCCTACACTGAAGAAGTCAGAAATCCCCTTTGCATCCATAATTGGCCGAAGTCATGCACAACCCCAAAACCATATTGACTATCCGTGAATATGGTTACTCTCAATTTTTCCCAAGTTTGCAGGCTTTTGTTAAAGCTACCAATTCGGCTATTTGTGCAGACTTGACTCCTTTTAAACAGGATGCTTCTATAATAGCAGATATAGTACATACAGCATAGGCAGCACTTAGTTCTCCATCTTGTTTTCGCAAGCATGACCCATCAACAAACAATACATAATCTGATTCTCCCAATGGGACATCAAAGATGTCCGGCCTGGGCTTTGTACACATTTCTGTTAGATCTAAACAATCATGATCAACTTCTTCTTTTACTTCTTCACAGAATGGGTCCGGCAACAAGGTTGCTGGATTCACTGTGGTGCATCTTATCATGCTTACTTTTTCAGCACCTACGATCACTCTTTCATACTTAGTCAGCCGACTAGAGGTTAAGTGCTGAGTTCGAGTCCTTGTTAAAAGAATCTTGACAGAATGTGGCACATATACCTTCAAGGGATGTCCCATTACAATAGACTCACTCTGCTCCAGACTCACATAAGTAGCAGCTACTGCTTTTAAGCAGCCAGGCAATGCTGAGGCCACAGAATCCAGAGTGGCAGAAAAATATGCCACTGGACGTCGCATCAATCCATGTCTTTGGGTTAACACTGAAAGCGCATATCCTTCCCTCTCACAGCAGAACAAAGCAAATTCTTTCGTATAGTCAGGCATTCCTAATGCTGGTGCTTGACACAAACAATCCTTCAGTTTTATGAATGCATCCTCGCTTTCATCATCCCATTCAATCGGATCTATCACATCTTTTCGTGTCAATTTGATTAGAGGTTTTGCAAGCAATGAAAATCCACTGATACACTGACGACAGTATCCAATCACTCCCAAAAACATTCTTACTTCTTTCTTAGTTTTAGGCAAATTCATCTGTCGAATCACTTTTATTCTCTCTGGTGTCACTTTTCTAACTCCCTTTTCTATCTTGTGTCCCAAATATTGGACTTTTTGTTGGCAAAACTGTAATTTTTCTGGCGACACCTTGTGTCCACCTTCTGCCAAATGGTTCAGTAAAGCAATTGTGTCTATGACACAAGCCTCTCTTGTCTTTGATGCCACCAGTAGGTCATCAATGTACTGAACCAAAACTGAATTTCCTGGCATAACCAATGTTTCCAAGTACTTCTTCAAGATTTGATTGAAATTTGAGGGACTCTCTGTGTACCCTTGAGGAACTCGGCACCATGTCAAAACACGGTCCTCGAACCGGAACGCGAAGAGATATTGGCTATCTATATGCAAAGGAATCGAAAAGAGTGCTTGGCACTAATCAATCACTGTATACCAATGTGCATCCCAGGGTATCTGATAAAGAATTACTGCTGGGTTTGGTACTACTGGACAACAGTGTACTACTATCTTATTGATTTTCCTTAAATCTTGCACTATCCTATATCTGCCACTAGGCTTTTTAAGTCCCATGATTGGCAAATTACAAGGACTGCCCATTATTTCTTTCAAAATACCTTGTTCAATCATTTGATCAATTGCTGGAGCAACTCCTGCTTTTACTTCTGGACTCATTTTGTACTGTCGTGTGTTTGGATAAATCGCACCTTCTTTCACCATTATTTTAATTGGATCTACATTTGCCATCAGACTAATTTCCTTTCCTGAAAAATCCCACACATCTGATCTCACTGTGTCTCTCAGCTCATCAGGCAGACTGCTTTTAGTCAGAAGTGAAAACATCTCATCCACTTTTGTTCCTTGTTTTGCCAGCATCATCTTGAAAGCGATATCTTCATCAGGTGTTTGAAAAGCAATACCATCAGGTGTACAATAGATGGTACAGTTCATTTTACACAACAAATCCCTCCCTAACAAGTTAACTGGACTTGAATCACACACCACAAACCGATGCATGTCTTTGAAATTTCCGATATTCACTTCTATTGGTTTAGTAACTGGCGTTTTTATTTGCTTATTTGAGACTCCTACAACTTGGATAGTTTCTCCCGAGAGGGGTATGTTTGGAATTTCTGCTGCTCTCACAGTAGAACGGGTAGCACCAGTATCCACTAGGAAAGTGATGTCATTACCTTTCACTTTTCCATCAACAAATGGACCTGACTGATCTACCGCCAAGGATGCGCCAAGCACGCATTTTTCCTCCCCCCTCAGACACCGTCATTGAGAAACATCTGAATCACACTCATTACTGTGCATCCAATATTGTTGAACCATTTGTGTATTCTTACCACTCTCTCCACGAAATCTGGTGTTCACACTGTATCTCTGCATTCAGCGTTCATACAGTTGGGCATAGGGGCTTGTGGCACCTGTAACAGTGGAGTAACTACCTGTTGCTGTTGCTGCTGGTTCACAACCACCTCATTCTGCATCTGTGGATTTAAATTTTGATTTACCCCATTATTCTGTTGAACGTTTCTACACTCATTCTTCCAATGTTCTTGCTTTCCACACGCATGACAAGGATACTTCTTTTTCGCTTCATCTCTACTCATTCGCCTTTTTTCTTTATTCCCATTCGATCCTTGACTATTCTGATCATTCGACTGGTTATCATTTTGAGAACCAGTACTTGCCTCTTGGTGTTCTGCCAATTTCACTTGTGCCCACATCATCTTTTCTTTCAATTTCTTATGCTTTGCGTCAATATCATCACTGCAATACTTCGCGTACTTCAAGATGTCATCAATGGGCTTACTCTGGCAGCAAAGCATATGCTGCTGAATCATCTGACTAATTTCTGATCTCAATCCATACACAAACCTGTACACAAAATGTCCCATATCCTTATCACCAATATTTTCAAATCCACTATACTGTTTAAATACTTGCAACAACCTTTCGTAATACGCATGCACTGACTCTTTTGGTTCTTGAGTTGTTCTATCTATTTTAACCCAATCCGTTTCCTTTGGAGGAATTTTCCCTTTCAAGAAAGTAATCACTTGCTGATACTTTTTCATCACATCTTCTGAAGGTACACCTGTCTTTGCATCTCTTGGATACTCTTCAGTTGGCCAATCAACCGTAATCTTACATTGTGTCCACAAATCAGTTGGTACCACTATATCAAAGAGACCATCCAAATCCTTTAATAATACTTTTGAAACTTTCACAAACCTCTCTACCTGCTTGTACCATTCAACTGGTTTCTCCCTTAATCTGGGAAAATCATTCGTAAAAGACAAAATATTCTGTCTAGACCAAGGAATATGAACATATCCACCACCAGGAACTTCTCTCATTGGACACACTCTTTCAACCTTTTCTGTTTCTCTTAATGGGAATGCAGATGCTTCCTTTGTAGCTGCCTCATCCCTTTTTCTTGTCCATCTACCTCTCCATCTGTCTGCATCTCCCCATTTCTTCAAAATACTCATTAATTCTTTAATCTGTAATCTCCTTCCTGACGCATTCAAACTCTCTAAATCCTTTTCAGTAAATTCTGCCCTATAGGGTTTCTGCAATAATTTTGATTTTTCTACATCCTTTCCAAATTCTGAAGCAACTTCTGCTATTTTCTCATGCAGATTCTTTGCTCTCCATGTTATACTTTTACACAAAAACAACAATTCATCATCTCTGTATGTACCTAATCTCTCTGGGCTTATTGTACCAATGATCATTTCTTCCAAATCCACTTTCAACTTGGCCACATCTATACTTGGTGTTTGAGGTTGCTTCTTGTCTAATCTTTTCGCCCACTCCCCTAGGTCTTCTGGCGAAAATCCTTTGGAATTTCCTGCTACTGGAGTGTCAATCAGTTCTTTTCTCCTCTTATTCACTGGTGAACCTCTTTTAGGGGTTTCAGTCACTGTTTCAATATTAGGGAGATCTAGTAACGAGATATTTGAATCACTCTCACTGGTTAGATCTTCTGACACTACTACCTCTTTTCTAACACTATTTTGTGGGACTGTCACTGTTTGTAATCTCGGGGTGTCTCGTTTATCCCCATATAATGGAATAACCGGACCTATCGTTACTGGTACTGTCAAGGCTTCAGCATTTAAACCTAACTGATTTATTTTCTGAATTATCTCTTCTTTTGTTCTATTCAATGTGTCTCTTTCCTTTTCCTGTAACACTCGGGTAACTGTTGGATCATATAAAACTTGTGGAACTAATGGAGTTCCCATCATTGGTACACTTGGAGTTAGCTCTCTAGCATTTTCTTGATAAGGTGGAGGTCTTTTAACTAAAATGTCCTCTAATAACTCATCATCAGTTTCATCACATTCTGTTCCTGCCATACCTGTGTGTTTCATGTTTTCTTTACATCTACTCCCTACTTGATCCTCAGCCATTAACACTGGATACAACCCTTCCGTTACTACAGCTCTTCTCCATCTTTTCATCTCATCTCCTCGAGTATCAAACGGATATCTTGGAAAAAATCCTCTATTTACTCTTCTACCTTCTCTGTATTTCTCTCGCTCAAATGCCTCAACTTCCCATTCCTCCAAAGCTTCATACTGAGTTAACCTAGGGCTAGGTTCTAATGAATTCATCCGATTTCTCAAATTCTGAAGAATCCTTACATTAAATGTACCATTTTCAGGAAAAGCTAGAACACCATCGCCTTTCGTATACTCCACCCAATTTTCCAACCAAACACAAGTATGATATCCTCGTTCCAACATCATAAAAGAAGCAGGCGTATTCGGAGGTGGCATAAGAATTCCTTCTCTGGTTACTACATGCTTATCCTTTTTAAAGACATTTTTGATTTTATTAATCAGCTTCATTCTTCAAATCCCTGTAACTAGTTGTTTCAGTAATCAAAATTTAGAAAACTCTTCTGTATCCTTCCGAATCCTTTTCCCACACTTGTCCTATACCAGCGCGACTCACACCAACAGTCCAATCAGAGCTCAATACGTATTTTCTTCCACTACCAATACTCTTGTCTGCCACCCAATCAGAGCTTTCCACACACCCACTTGTCTGACCAATACCAGCGCAGCTTTTTATGACGTCAGTATGACTCCTATTACTGACCCTCCCTTTACAATCTGCACTTGTTACACGTCCGCTGTCTCAACCAATACCAGTGCGGCTCTTTGTGACATCAGTATGACTCCTGCTACTGACCCTCCCTTCACAAGGTAATACTACAATGTATTTTCTAAACTTTCTTAATAAATTTTCTGTTAGTAACAACGTAAAAACAACGCTACTCTGTCTGCTTCGCTATTTCAAAGATAGTTTATTCACTTGCTTCAAAGAGAAAGTACTTCCTTACACTGCGAGTAAAAATCACTGTTTACCCTTCACTTAAGCTCGGGGAGGACCTATTACTCCTCTAGGGATACTCCTCCTTCGGGTAAGGCCAAAGTTTCACAGGTGGACCCTTCGCTATCACTCACTCTCGGCTTTTATACGATATAGTCCCTACTATAACACCTACAGCCCTACGTAGCTTTTAGGTATTATGACAACAGACGAGTAACCTTCTGCAGTGTGATTTCCTTACCACACTCTTCAAAATTCAATTCCCGGGATTCCCAGGTATCTCTGTACCTGTACTTCCAGGCAACATAGAACAAGACACTAACTTTTCATGTTAAGAACATATAGTCAATAATCAATAATCAATAATCACCAAACTAATCAATAATAACCATAACTCTGCTACCAGAAAAACTGATCCAGTGCAAAGAGGCCAAGGTTGGATATTGTTACACAAAAAACTGAATTTTTCAATGGGCCCATATACATTTATCCAAATACGATCATTTGCATTCCCCTTGGCCAATTCCCGCTGGAAGGGTCAAGTGTTATAATTCACTTAAGTTCTGATTAGTTAATTTCCTGTAACCACAAATCAATTACAGTATCATTTCAATGTCTAACTAATCTTCACGAATCAACACTCTTCCTCTGGTCGATGGACCTTTACTTGAGTTAGTTGATGGTGATATTAACAACTTCTTAACTAAAATTCTTAGTGAAATAACCACAGACTCTGAATAATAATAATAAGTTTATCTAAAATTTCAGTCATTAGGTTGAATGCTCATCAATTAAAGGTACACAGTGCAAACTCCATGTTTCTTTTAGTGGGAGAGAGAACAATCATATAGCATAATACATTCAATTACACAAGCTCATTCAACAAAATCAAACGCATAAGAGTGGATAGATGTAGAGACAAAAGGCACATAATAATACATTTGCAAAGAAATATGCAAATTTTGGATAGAATGACATTTACCTAAAGAAGTTAACTGGAAAACCACCCCTCTGGCCAAAGGACTGGTGGGGGTCCCCTGATTTAGGATCAGGAGACAAAGATTATAGGATAGGATCAGGACAGGTCTGATACTTACTAGACTTCTCTACAAACCCGAAGCACCAGGACGATTCCCTCTCTTACACTCTCTCCCTCCTCGATGTTCTTCCGCAAACTTTAAATCTAATCTGGCAGTAGTCTGGATCTTTCGAGTCTACTCTTGTCTCTCTCTCTCTGCTCTCTCGTGCTCAGTTCGCAGCAGTAGTAGTTCTCTCACAGCTCCATCGGATCATCTCTCTAGCTCTCGCTCAACAACTACCTTATCTCAAGTCATTCTAGTTATACTCTTTATTTCTTCATGACCCACCCTCAAGAGTTGCAAATTTTACTCAAATACGGAATATGATTGGACGGGGTTAGGGGTGTCTTCATCACACCAGGCTGACTTATTCATTTTTATTAGTAAAACCTATTGTTTGCTAACCCTTCCCCATCGACTCATTCATATATTTTTTTTTCACATGCATATTTTGCTGCAAATGCCGTAATTTATTTAATACAGGCTTCATAGATTGAGCGACACATCTTCTTCTTTTCCCATCCCTTCTGTCCTTGGATCTTGGCAGTCATTCAGCTCTCTCTCGTCACCGGGTCATTTCATGGACTCATTGAGCATGCGTAGCTTTCGCCATTTTCTTTTTCAGTCATGGATTAGCAGGCCCAAATGCACACTATTAATAAAGAATCATAAACAGATGTTATTTTCTTAAACATGTAATTCTCACTGTTCCCCACCCACTTCGACTCTATCCCATGTAATTATTATTACTCTTGGGCAAAAGCGTTAATAACAGTAGCTTTCTTTTAAATCAAGCAAGCATATGCCGGGCATGCAGTACCTCAAGACCGTGTCTTGGTCTTTCTTGCGCATGCATGAGGTTTTCCCTCTCAAAGCAAGTTAGTCACGTTATTTCTGCGTAGTTCAAGTTTGCACATGCGCAAAGCGTTTTTGCAAGTTAAAGCGGGTTTTAATCGTGCTGCATTTTATTTCTCATTAATTCAAGCATGCGTAAGCTTTTCTCCCCGTGTATCTGTGTCTGGTGTATGTTAGTTTCATCTCATCTACTAATTTAATGATTATTGAAAGTTAATGTAGGATTCATTTGAGCAAGTTTCATTTTTTTCTCGAATCCTTACTCCATCACTGACAGAATTGACATTCCTTAAAGAAACTCCTATCTTCCTTTCTAACAATGAACAGATTTAAGGGTCATCTAATCCAGGCTCTGAGCTAGAAATGGGCTGTTTTATAATAGAGAGCCTCAAAGGATTCGGAAATAAAGGAAGGAAGGTGTGGGCATAGTGAAGACTCCAGTAGAAGTCTTCTGAAAAGGAAAATTTGTGTTTAGCATGAAGCCACACACTTGCAAGGACAAAGGGAAGCAGAGGTCTGTACCCCTCAAAAGTCAAAAGGGATCTGGCACACCGTCTAGCAGTGTTGATATTAACTAAGACCAAAAATTTCCAGGAGCATCCAAAGCTCTTAAATTGTCACCAGATCTTCATGTTAAGCTAAGAATTAGAACACACGTGTATATAAATCTCTAGTTTCTACAGTGAATACACTTCAGTAACACATTTTTAGTTCTTCACTTTACATTAATAATGTTAAGGCACACAGCTAGGTGTGGAGCCTAAATTATGCTGCTCCAAACCTGCCAAAATGAAACAGAGGTCTTAAATTTATCACACCTGATTAGTAACCAGTGCAATAAACATTGCACCAACTTATAATTGCTATCCTTCAACAGGGATCACAATTTAACAGGGAACTTGTGATCAGGTCTTTAGCAAATCTTTTTGGTAGCTTTAAAAAATATGTATCTTGATCCTGAAAACTATGATCATCTTAGGTATCCAGGAGTTTTCACTAGGGTGTATCTACCTAGCTACAAAGCAATGGAACACTGTACTGTAAGCAGCTACACATTTCCATGTTGAGAGGTGAGATGAGGGATGGGCGAGTGGTTGAGGATAGGTAAAAGGTCGAAGGAAGGATGTGGAGCAGGAGGGAAATGCTCAGGTTTTATGAAACTTCGGCGTGGCTGGGAGACTATGCAGAGCTAAGGTGTTGTTTGTGATCAGATTCCTAAGTCCCACGTTTCTTTTTGAAGAGGGGGGAGTGGTTGTTTGGCGAATTTTGATATAGATTTCCAAGCCACTGGTGCAAACACAGTGAAGGTCTAACATCAGGTCAGGTCTTCTGTTTTATGTATTTTGTGGGTGCATAGCACTGTATGACTACTGAGCATGTTATAGTCTTCGGGGTCTTGTGTTGGGGGCTTGGTTTTGGTTTTAGAAGATTTCATTGAATTTGTGGGGTCTATTCTCTTGAATTATCCAGGTAGACTAATTATATGGCTGTCTACCTAATTATTTGATTGAAGTGATGTCAGGACTCGGGCTCAGACAGAGAATTGCTGAGCTAACACACAAAGCAGGACACACAATAAATCATATTTTATCTCTGCCTGCCTTAGTTATATTTTATAATACTCTGCCTCAGACTGTCCATTGTTTAATCAATTTTAGGATAAACAGCATTCCATAATGTGACAGCACTGTTAGGTGCTTTAAACTGGATCGCTCCCGGGATTGGGATAAGTTAGATCCTGGGCAGTTGTGTGAGGTGTTAAATCTACAATAGGTCACGAAGGTCCTGCGGTAAATCCTGAATCTCTGCATAAGTATTTTCGTATTCAGTAATTGAATACTTTTTGCTAGCCTATTACGTCTGTTGGAAAATGTAAGTCATCTCTCTCTAAGATTAATCCATTTGTTTAATTAAAATTAAGAGCTAAGACATTTTAAGTTAGGCAGAGGAAAGCTGGCGCAGATGACATTCTGAGGAAGCACGTACTGATTTTCGACCCCATTTGAGAATAAATAAACAATGTCTTGCTGATGTCAAAATTACCTTTCTGAGTAACTATATCCTTTTTGGCCAACTGTCTAAAAGCTCTTTTTCAAGTTGTTTCAAAACTCACCGGTCTAGATTGTTTGAAATCATCCATCCCTCACACACAATCATTATGTGTCAATCTTGCTTCATATTTTGGCAAGAAAATCCAGGATATTCATGATGGCACTAAGGTTAATCTGTTATCCTTCCCTTCTATCATTTGCCAGTTTACATCCCTATGTCCTCTGTTATGGGCTTGGTGAGTTCCTTACCTGTAACCTCTGAATTAGAGGTCTCCAGTCTACTACTCTTGTTTTAATTATGTTCCACAGATGATTTTTGCCCAGTGAAGATTCTTCAATCCATTTCCACAGTCACCATCCTGCAAAATACCTCTTTCTTAACTCTTCCTTTTGTTGCGGTACCGTTCCTCAGGACTGGAATGAAATAATTGTGAAACATCTTCTGAAGGAACCCCACTTGCTTGATGTTTGTGAATTGGTTTTTATATCGGATTTAGAGACTGGAATCACCTGCCTTATCCTGCTTGTATTGTCAGCTACATTTAATACATTGACTATGCCATCCAAATCAGTAGAATTGAGGAGGTGGGGATGTCAGGAACTGTGAGATGTTCATTAATTTCTTTTCTACAAAACAGAAAACAATCCCCAATTCTTCCTCCAATCTGATGTAAATGCTTCACGATGCAATGCATTGTACCAGAGTACTCTTCACATCTCTAATCCTTTTTAATATCTACATTCAGTCCTCAGTGAACATTATTAGAGGGTTTGACTGTAGAATAGTCTCTTTTGACAATGACACTAAGGGCCTGATTACGAGTTTGGCGGTCCCAAGACCCCTGTTGCGTCAGCTCGACCGCGGCACCACTGGCAGTCCGACCATCGTATTACGAGACATGCAGTTATATAGACGAAAGACATCCATTGTATGCTGCCACCAACCAGGCAATTCCTACCACAGTGGGGTCATAATAGGCCAATGAGACTGTGGGAGGCTGGGAACGCCAGTGTAACCACCAGTCCAATTACAAGTTCCCATACAGCGGGCATGAATATCGCGGTCCAACCACCACATTAGACCTGGCAGAAAGTGAGGGATATAAGGCTGAAATTCACCTCTACTCATCTCCACATGTCCTGTGCCTCTATGGAGCTAATTGTACACATCCTGCCACTGTTGTACCTGTTTGATCACATCCAAAACCGACACCATTGTGGACGCAACCGATCGTAAGTCATACTGCTACATGTTTCCATAGACTCCTCAGCAAACCTATGCCCCGCCTTGGACCTTGCAAGGGGGTTGGGGTCCGTTGGTCAAACATATTTTGTGGGACCCTGTTAGACATTGTTTTAAATGTATAACCCAAATACATCTGTATGAGGCCCTCGTTGGCCAAGTCACTGCACATGCACAATATACTGGACAAGTGTTCACAACTCATAATTAGAGATAGTGATGTGTGCATTAAATTGTGTCACACAAGAGCACCTACTCATCAATATTACAACTATTCATCTCTGTGACACCCTCACATCGTTCACATCCCAGGTCCTGTTTTGATATCAAAGATACATCTGTATGGATGTGTCATGAAACTCAAACACACCTTCTCTGCTACAACTCTGCATTGGACTCTCACCCACATGAAAAGGCAATGTCAGTAAATGGGATTACACATAATGAGAGTGAAAGGCATTCTAAGGTCGCAATGTAAATGTTCTCTGCAGAATAGGTATGCCTCTGCCAGGAGGAACCCTGAAAGGCTTGGCCCTAGGGCACAGATCATTTTGCATATGTCTCAAAACCTCAATGTGCACAGGACCTGTAGATTAAAGTATATCAGGGACAACCAATAGCATAACCAAGTGCCATGCATGTGTAGGTAATGTGTAAGTGTAAGTCATGAAAGCAAAACTGGCACTAACAGCATTTGTCACACATCTAGATAAAGTAGGTGGAAGGTACACACAGGAAAATTGACAAATGGCCGTACAAATGTCCACAAAGGTACGACAATTTAATACCCTCCATGTGTGGATAAACAAATTTCTAACTTCAACACATCAAGCACATATCCAACCTACATCATAGGGAGAAGTGCAACCTAAATGATGTTGACAGTGGCCATGTCAAGCTGAAATACTTACCATATAAAATAACTCCCAATGCAATGTCTGCCCCAATTGGATTTCATCTCACATAGACAACCATCCAAAATTTCCCCTTGTCCTGTGTAACTCTAGCACTGGGTCAAGTTCAGATCATACTAACCACTTCAACTGGATCAGCAATCAGGGCTGAAACAAACACAACTGTAGTCACACATCACTAGCTATACATTAACATCAAATAGTCAGAAAAGTAATGGAAGGACTAATGTCTTCCTAACTATGAAACGTTTTAATGACAGTATGTCAAAACATGATGTAAAACAAAGACCAATGGCCAGTCCATTGTCTAACCATGTGCCACAGCAAAATGCTGTGCCACCAAACCAGGCTTTGCTTGCACTGCCAGGGTACCTCGTCACAAAGGGGTATCCATTGGGCATAGCAGGCGTCCTTTCAGCAATGATGAGATACATGGACAGCTACATCCAGTTCCCCAGATATGAAAACTTAGCCACTGTAAAGGGTGATTTCTATAGATTTGGTCATATTCCACATGTGGTTAGACCCATTGATGGCACCCATATTGCCGCAGTACCACCGCAAGCTAGGGAACAAGTGTACCATAACAGCAAGCACTTCCATTCTATCAACGTGCAAGTTGTCTGCTTACCAGATTTGTACATCTCAAACATCTGGTCCCGATTCCCAGGATCTGCACATAATTCCTTCATACTGCGGAACAGCACCATACCCCAGCTGATGTCACAACTACTACCGGATAGGGCCTGGCTTGTTGGTAAGTTTGATCTGTCCTAACTTTGTATGGGTAATGTCAGGTAGTGTAATCTGAAAGTGTGTAACTCATTGCTGCACTTCTGTCTGTCTTCCATCTAGGAGACTCAGCGTATCCCAACTGGCCTTGGTTCTTGGCACTGCTGAGAAATCTAACTGCGGAAGGAGAAGTCTGCTTCAATGAGCCCCAAGGAAGAACACAGCGGCCAATGGAGCGTGCTTTTTGGCTCCTGAAGGCCAGATTCAAATGTCTGGACAAGCCTGGGGGAGCCTCCTCTACTTACCAAAGAAGGTGTGTCTAATCAGCGTGGCCTGCTGCATGCTCCACAAAATTGTACTGCAACGGAACATCTATTATATTGTGGAGGATTAAGGCCATGAAGTGCCATAGGGTGAGGAACCTGATATTTCCAATGATGATAGTGGTGAAGAGGAAGGAGCTGACTTGCATCAAGATCTCCTTGAAAACTTCTTCTCATAATTGAAAGAATGGTGCGAGATATCATGGTTTTGAATATCATAGGAACTATTGTTGTGATGAATTAAGGAGGATGTTCCTGAAATATACAAGGAATATGAAGCCTTGGCAAAATCTGGTGAAAAGTGTTTGTTTTGTTAGTATAGCTTTGTTTAGCTTTGAATTTTGTCTTGAGCTGTGCTCTCTAACAGTTGTCTATGTGAATTGTGCCATATGTATGGTTTTATAGCTAATCTCTTTGTTTTGGTCTGTTTTAGATACATTCACCATGGCATCCTCATTTGATTATGTCAGAGTTGTAACATTAGCAAGTATATGATGCTATTCAGATGTATGAAGTGGACATGCACCGTTCCTGGGAATGTCTGTTACAGACAGCTTGCACAGTGATAGGATGGAAGTTACGAGGTTTACATTAGACTTGTTCCTTGTGGTGTGGTAGTCCTAATGAAATATTTGCACCATCATGCTATTCTGCTTTCACATTGGCTAAATCCTCATTTTGAATGAAATGTATGGAGCTGTTGATGTGTCTCCTCAGTGTTGGCAAAAGTGCTTGTGGCACATCATTGACATTTGTTTGTGACATACCACCAGATGCAGCAACACTGGATTGGAATGAGCCTGTGATAAGAAACTGTTGTACTGCCATGTACCTGTTTATTGTTTCAAATGATGTGGGGTTCCATATGTGAGGTAGGCGATATGGCATCAACTGATGACATAAACCTATTTTACGCTGCCTATTCTTTCGGAAATTGTCTGATGTGTCCCCTCCTCCCTTGTTGCTAAGGTGTGCACCTGTGAATCTGATCACTTACACAGATTATTTGAGTCATGTATTGTTTGCTATGGTTCTGACATAATTTCAGCCTATGATTGGAAGAATGGAATAAAGATGCTATTAGACTAGACACTTGCATCTATGTGTTGATGTGACATGGTTGTGATCCTGAGCTACACATTGTGTACATACTACATATCCATAGTTACACAAGTAGCTTGTTTTTGCATTGTAAAGTTCATATGTGAGTATATATACATAGCTAGATTTGAGAGATACTACAGGAGGAAATGAGTTTGTGACTGCTGTATGTATTGCAGTGACCAAGGAGAAAATAAACAATGTACAAAACCAAACAGGGAAAACCAAAAGTGAAGAGGTCAGTCATGGTGAATGAAACCATAGTTGTAGATGCCAAAATGTCTGAAGTCCAAAGTACAACATACTACTCCGATCAGAAATGGAAAAGTGTCCAGAAATAGTCTACAAAGTGAATGTGTTGCACACACTGGATGAAATTAGGTGTGAGGTTTCTTACAATCGGTGGTGGGTGTCTTGCCATCCCGACCTCCTCGATCTTTGGGTGGATTTCCCCTCCTTTTGGGGAGGGAGGTTGCGCCAGTGCTGTGACAGGGATGTCTACAGACGTGTTTTCCTCTGACAGGGCCTCCCTTCCTGTGGCTGCTGCAGATGTTCATGGCCTGGATTTACTTGGACCACAGGAAGGGGTAGATGCAGGTGGAACAGCCCTGCAGAGGGTAGTGTTGATGTTCTACAGTACCCCAACCAGGGAGGCCATGTTGGTGTTGATTCTGGCCACCCCCTGGTATGTATCCCTCTGCAGCTACTTTATCCCCTGGATTTACGTAAGTACCTGGCCAATCACGCCTTGGGAGTTCTGATAGACTCCCAAGACTTGGGTGATGGTGGCCTGGGTGTCAGTGGCCCTAGTGTGCTCACTCAGTGGGCCCACAATTACCTTCCTAGGAACCCTACTCCCATGGGCCTGTGCCCTTGGCCCAGACTGTACCCTCCCACTGGTTCCTCAGTGACTGGGTTGGTGTTTGTCACCTCACAATCCAGCAATAGGGGGCACAAGATGTTAATGACTGAGCTAGGTACACAGGTTTGGGGGAAGGGGTTGGCTGTGCTGTTGCAGCTGTGGTGGGAGGTGTTGTTGTGGGCACAGTGAGCCCCACTGTACCCATTTGCCCAGGCTGACCAGATGGGCCAGGAAGGTCACACTTGTCCACATCTCCAGGAGTGTTGTTATCACTAAGGTCTTGATCCTGGGGTGGAGTGGGAGTCTATTCGGTGGCCAAGCTCTGGCGAGTTGCACTGTGAGATAGACCTGCTGAGAAATAGAGAACATTGTTATTGGTGGAAGCGTGGCATCTACATTCACATTGTTTGTGCAACAGTAAGTAGAGACCTTGGATGACACAAAATAGGTAGAGATTACTATTGTGATCTATTTGCGTGATATTGAAGTTGCTTACAAGACGTTTGGAGACACACAATACATGTAGAAGAATTGAGCAGCTCATTAGATGTGCTGATATGTATCATTTAGGATTTATGGATAAACATGATATCTCCAAAACATTTCAACCAACACAGTGTAGAAGTAACATATGTATTTGATCATTCTATGGCTTAGTTGTTTAGAATGCAGGGGAACACACAACCTTGTTGTATATTTTGCATTATTCATTCACGTGAGCAGTGCAGAGTCAATGGGTCAGCTGCCGCTTCTAATCAGCTGAGTTACCTTCATAGCTTACATATATTTGAGGTACACACTTGGTATGGTGTCACTCATGCCATCAATGGTTTCAGTTGAGGAGACGAGGACACCGTCAATCAAAGTAGTCAGACATGTCTCTGAGTAGAGCATTGTATGTACATTGCACAGTCCATGATAAGTATGAACATCAGTTGGAAAATGGCAGACAAGTGAGCAGGGGCAAAAGGACTATTGCATCTTGGTTAGAGTTACAGTCACAGGGCCTTATGGTAGTTGTAGACATTTCAATCTCAACTTACCAACACTTGACAAATGGTGACCTGCATGATAAGTGAACATCAGTTGTAAAACGGCAGACAAGTGAGCAGGGGCAAAAGGACTATTGCATCTTGGTTAGTGTTATAGTCATAGGGCCTCATGGTAGTTGTTGTCATTTCTATCTCGACTTGCCAGAGGCAGGTACTCTTGGCATAATTGGTTGTTTTTGAGATAGACGTACGTCGTCCTCTCCTTCAAGTTGAGGCATATTTGGATCATCTTCCTCACTCACGCCGCCCTGGTTCTCAGGGTCGGTGGCCTCATTGTAGGATGGACCAGCTCATACTCTGCCAACAGCTTCAGAAGCATTACAGTGGTAGGGTTTGAGCCTGTTTTTATTTTGCTCCCTTTGCAGAGGGTCCTTAGCTGCTTAACAGTAAGCTGCAGATAAGGGGTAAGGTCGAGCTCCTTAGCCATAACCCCTGCAAGATCCATTATCATCTAGCGTTGGGACCTTTTTGAAGCTAGAATAATCCTAACACAAGTTTTCTTTGTCCTAACTATAGTAAGTTTTTAAATCGTAAACAGTTTTAAACTTCAGTGACTTAACCAAGACCCTAACAGCTAATTTTTGAAATTTAGAAAAAATTGACCAATTGAAAAAAATATAACTTAACTAAAGGCAATTTTTGGATTTACTCATGTAATCACCTATTGACCAAGTGGTATCAACAAAGTCGTAGACCCCACTGGTCAAGCACAAATGCATTAAGTTGGCTCTCTACATAGTGTACTAAAATGAAGTACACTGTGAAGAGAATCCATTGGGTCCCTAATTGGTTTCCAGAGGCTAAAGTAGATAATACTAACACTCTCTTTTGTGGTAGTGTGGGTGAGCAGTTAGGCTTATCAGAGGGTAGTGCCAAGCATTTGTTGTATTCACAGAGGCAATAAATGAGACACACACTCACAAAATAAATCTGAGACCAATTTAGGAAATAACACTTCTTTTTATATATATTTCAAGCTCAAGAACATTGTTTCAAGGTAAGTACAGTTTTAGATTAAAAAACATGCACAGGTAAGTAAAGCGTTCAAACCTGTGCACTGTTACGCACAATGCAATCCTCTGGGAGGAAAAGTCAAAAATGCATATAATGTACGTACAGTCGATTTCAGGAGTTCTCCTTCTGGAATTGGAATAATAGTGGGCCAAGGTTCAAAGTACTACCAGCAGTTCTTCAGGAACGTCCATCATCTCCTTGTGTTTGCTTTGTTCGCCCTAAGTTGGCAGGGTATGCCCAGACGTGGGTCCCTTGCTCACTTTGCCACTGGATTCAAGCTAGCCTGGCTGAAGAGGGCTGTGAGCCCGAAACCGGTCCCAGGATGCTTGTTTCCGGTCCAGGGAAGACATGGCTTGGCAGTTCGGGCTGGACTGTTCCCATGAGGCACAGGGTCAAGACTGATTTGCATATAGCTGTGTCTGAACTGGGATGGCAAAGTGAGCTAAAGAATGATGATGGATTCAACCCAGATCTGTGACTGGGGGTGAGTGTTTGAAAAGTTTCAGCACTCCGTCCATCATCTCCTTGTGTTTGCTGAGTTCTTCGGGGAGCAGGGTGCTAGTGAGGCAGGAAGCTAGCGCTACTGAGAAGGGGGGGGGCACCTGGAAAGAGGCTGCACAGGGGGACTTGCAAGTCTGAGAGCTCCAAAACGAGGGCTCAGGTTGCAAGGGGTCTTGGAGCACAGGGGCACAGCCAGTTCATCGGGACCAGGGCCGGAGGGCTCAGGAATAGAGCAGTTAGGTCAGCTGGGCTGGTGCGCAAAGATACAGTTCACAGTAAGGGACAAACAGCTGTAGGAGGAGAAATCAAGGCAGCTGGGCCACCCTCAAAGTGGGTTTTAGTGATGCTGATGTCCCTCAATGGCTGCTTGGTCCTGGTCTAGTGAGAGTCCGGACTGGACACTCATGGTCAGTGTTTGGTGCAGGACATCCAGTACCCCCGGGGTTGGTTTAGCAAGGATCTGGTTGGTACTGGTGTCTTCACACTCGGTAGGGAGACTGATCTGACCTTTCAGAGCAGGAGTACCTTCTCCTGGTCATCTGCGGCGGGAGACATCCATTACCACGCGGGCATTGCATCGCAATGCCTTTACATCGCGGGTATTACAACGCAAGTCGTTACAACGACTTGCGCTGGATGGCGCTCTAACCTAAGGAATAGTATGATTTACTATTCCAACACCTTCCCTACTGTACGTAGACTGGTGTTGGAATAGTAAATCATACTATTCCTAAGTCCAGCGCCCTCCAGCGCAAGTCGTTGTAACGACTTGCGTTGTAAAAACTGCAATGTAACGTACCGCGATCATTTTGATCGCGTTTTAACATCACATATTCCATCTGCGGCATCGGTCGGGCCAGGGAGCTGCAAGGCGGTGGACCGTACTCTGCTTGTCAGTGCCTGAGGACTGCAGGGGAGTAGCTCCTCTACTCCAAGGGAGACTTTCAGTGTTTGTTGAAGTGCTGGCAGGTTACCGAAGGCTTTGGTAGTTCTCCAGCCTGCAGGACACGTCACTCTGTTGCAAGAGGCCTGAGGACGGCAGGGTTTCGCACCAAAGTTCTGCTGCAGTTCTCGCTAGGCAGTGACTCTTCTCCATCCTTCTTCTGTTTATCCTTCAAATCTGGGGTTCAGGAGAACCAGCTAAATGCTCGATTTAGGGGTGTTTACGGGGAGTGACAGGTAGTAGCCAATGGGCTAACTACCTTAGGGTGTCTACACCCTCTATATGACCACTTCCTATGGGAAGTGGGCATAATCCTAACCTTAAAAGGCTAATTCCTGCCAAAACAACATGGAGTAATCTGAAAAGTAGGGTCCACATCAGCGGCTCCGTCATCTGCATTGTGCTGGATGAATGTTGGCACACCTCCTAATCTAACAAATTTTCCTGCCTGTCTTGTCGCCAAAACGTGGGGTCAGGACAAGGGGGTGGGCACCTCCACTATCTGGAGAGGCCCGAAATCACATAGCAAAGGCAGCAGGGCCTTTCACACTTGCCACCATGGAATGTCCATACTGATTGGAGGAGGTGTGAACATCTCCGCCCAGGACAGGCTTTGTTCCTGTCCTCCGAGAGTGAAGGCTTTCGCCGCAGGAGGTCAGAACCCCCTCTATGGTGGCTGGTCAAGACCAGTCAGTCAATACACTAGTAGTCGGTAGGTTTTCAGGGGGCACCTCTAAGGTGCCCTCTGCATGTATTTCTGAATATATCCAGCACTGGTATCAGTGTGGGTTTATCAAGACAAGGTTTAGGTACCAAACACCTTGGGTTACAGTGAAGCCATCATGTAGCTGGGGAGCTCTTAATCACGAGTGCTCAGCCAATGTTAATCATTCAATCAATCAATCAGGGGTTTGTAAAGCGCAACTACTCACCCAAAAGGGTCTCAAGGCGCTGAGGGGGTAGATATCAGGATTAAACATGTAGCAGGAGTATTAGCAGTAGACCTTTACATCAAGCCAACAGCACGCAATACCCTGCTACATTATGATAGTTTCCACCACCCGACCCAAAAAAACAGCATCCCTTTTGGCCAATTTTTGGGCCTCCATCTCAACTGTACCAGCCTCAATGATTTTGATCTTAGAGCAGTGGAAATGAAGGAAAAGTTCTCAGCAAGAGGCTGCCCTAAAAAACTAGTAAGAGATTCCAAGAAGAGGGCCCGGTTTTCTGATCGTCAGCATCAGTTGACTAATTCTACTGACAGAGATACTCCTAAACTAGTTTTTGTGACTCGTCATTCTATGCTAAATGAAAGAATAAGGCATATTGTCTATTCAAACTGGCATATATTAAATGCCAATAAAGAACCAGGGGACAGGTTACCTAAACCCATGTTTGCCTATCGTAGGTGCAAAAACCTTTAAGGTCATATAGTTAGATCTAGAATGAAATCCCACAATCAACTTGTCCAAAAAACCATTGATGGGTCACATCCAGTGATCGTAAAATTCAAATGTACCATGTGCAAGGTCTGCCCTTTAGCCATTGAGTCACCAAGCATACAATTTAATGGACAGACAATAAAAGCTACTGTGTTTCCCAACTGCAAAACCAAAGATGTAATCTACTTGCTAATATGTCATTGCAACTTAGGGTACGTGGGGGAAACCTCACGCACCCTAGTCACTAGACTTACAGAACACAGATCAGCAATATGTACCAAAAAGTTTTAGTACTTTAGTTCAGCATTACTTTAGTTCAGCATTACGTTGAAATGAATCACACCCCCGATGACATCAAATGGTTCATATTAGAGAAAATACAGTCCAGACCAGGAATTAACCTTGAAGCAATCAGAAAACTAAAAGAAAATTCCCTGGGATCAAGCAATCGAGTACAACTACTAATAGTTAGTTGACAAATTCCAACCTTGATCTCGATACATGATCTCACAAATTACAATATTGCCCCGGCTGTTTTAATGATCATATTGAGCCTAGGACACTAACTCTGTGTACACCCCTGAGAACATGTGAGGTGAACTTTCTGCTTCTTCTATCTATCTTTGTCTAACATCTCATTTAAATTTTACAGCCTGGGCATGGGCATTTCTCTTTTATCTGATTAGAACTTACATAGGTTGCAATAATGAGGGGTCATCCTTAGGAATTCCCTTAGGATATGCTCTAACTAAGAGTAATGTATGCTCTTTAATGCGCGTATAGGCCCTTAAAACCTATTTGTTCGTTTACTTAGCGTATTCTAATGTTTATTGACAACTATATACCATCGATAACAACACCGGTCTAGCCGTGCGAGTTAGAATCTCTATCATTTCAAGCCTGAACAGATCTTCAGTTTTTCAGATAACAGTTCACAAACCCACTTCAAAATGGCGTTCATTTTTACCTCTGAAGACTATTCCTACATCAAGCACCAGCTTATGCATGAGTGGCTGAACTCCCGGGCTCATATTCCAAAGGAAGTACCATCTTCACTTCCTGATTCAGACAGACGTGACGAAAGACGTAGTAGTTGACGCATGGTATAGCCAGGTGACAACAGCGAGAGTCCCACTTACCCAAACATTATTGCTACTTTACCCTCTTTACGGCTCACCCGCTTTAGCCATGATTTTTCTTCCGCAGTAGCGCCCATATTTTCCCACCAAGTACATGCATAGAGGCATGTTTGAGGAGTACATCTTCTCTCTTATGTGGTCAAACATACAGTAAGTGCAATGGAACCCTTTGTTCCGATATATTTTGACCCCCTTCACGCTGGTCATCTAGCAGATTTCTCCATCATCCCCATTACGGGGCCCCCGTAAACAGAGAAGGGGTTGGAGCCCAAGTCTGGTATGTGGCATATGCCATATGCCACAGCGTGCCACATTTTGTGGATATGTTGCTTGAGGTATAATTGTGTTATAAACCCCCCAGAAGTGCTAGTTGATTATTTTAAAGATATATCTTCCATCTGGGTTAAATTAACAAAAACATAACAAAAAATTAGAAATACAGAAGTTATGGGCCTTGAAACCTTGTCAAAAATCTTTCATAACCCCTGTTAGCTACTGCTGTACCATCTGTTTTCCTGAGGTAACCTACAAGCCCAAAGCCTTTTTGTCATGGAAAGAATGTGCTGGTCCTTCTTCTATTTCCATGTTGTTTTGCTTTTACATGCCGCATATCCCCACTTTATTTTTATGCTTTATACACAAATAGCCCTTCCTTTCTTTCACTCTGGCACTTGCCCCATGCATTTCTTTTTCTTACACAATCATCCCCAAATTCTCCCTCCAAAAAATAAGGGATTTCTTTCATAGCAAACCTTGCCCCCCTTCCACATGCCACTGCATGCCATCAATGCCTGACATGCATTATGACTAAAGAGGCCATAATTCTCCCAGACAGTGCTAGGGGGTGATTTACAAAGGCTCAGCTTTCATTTGTGGAAATTAGAAAAAAAAATAGATAAGAATAAAAAAATTGATTTTCCCCAGCTGGGGTTTGAACCCTGGTCAAAAAGCTCTCATAGCCCCTGTTAACTGCCACTGTACCATCTGCTCTGCTGGAGCTCTCTCCTGCCCAAGGCCTTTTTGTAATTAGAAAATTGTGCTGGTCCTTCTTCTATTTTCATGGTGTTTGGATTTTACGTGCCAGAAATCCACTCGTGATTTCCATGCTTTATATACAAATAGCCCTTCCTTTCTTTCACTCTGCCACTTGCCCCATGCATTTATTTTTCTTACACAATCATCCCCAAATTCTCATTCTACTAAATAAGGGATTTCTTTCATAGCAAACCTTGCCCTCTTTCCACATGCCACAGCATGCCATCAATGCCTGACATTCATTATGACTATAGAGGCCATAATTCTCCCAGACACTGCTAGGGGGTAATTTACAAAGGCTCAGCTTTCATTTGTGGAAATTAGAAAAACAAATGGAAAAGAATTAAAAAAATTGATTTTCCCCTGCTTGGGTTAGAACCCTGGTCAAAATGCACTCATAGCACTTATTAGCTGCCACTGCACCATCTGTTTTGCTGGAAATGTTTCCTGCCCGAGGCCCTTTTGTCATGGGAAAATTGTGCTGGTCCTTCTTCTATTTTCATGGTGTTTGGATTTTACATGCCAGAAATCCACTCTTGATTTCCATGCTTTATATACAAGTAGCCCTTCCTTTCTTTCACTCTGCCACTTGCCCCATGCATTTCTTTTTCTTACACAATCATCCCCAAATTCTCATTCCACTAAATAAGGGATTTCTTTCATAGCAAACCTTGCCCCCCTTCCACATGCCACAGCATGCCATCAATGCCTGACATGCACTATGACTAAAGAGGCCATAATTCTCCCTGGGCTTGGGGCAAGGGGAGTGCTCTTTGCTCCCAGATCCATATCAGAGGAGGTGCAGCCTTTGAAGCTCACTGCTCTGATGTGCCAATTCACTAGGCTGCTGGGGATGAGGGAGGTGTCACCTCCTGTCTTGGCTACATCACGCACGAGAAAGCACGGGCTGGTCAGCCAGAGCACAGTAGAGCTGGGGGTAAACTCTAAGGTGCCACCTGGGTGTTTGCCATATCACCCAGGGCACAAGAATTGTGTCCGCGGTGAGAAGGCACGTTGTTTGATACCAAACATGACTTATTCTAGTGGCACCATAACGGAGCAGCCGATCTCGATAGTGTCCGGTTGGCAGCCCATGTTATCCTATTGACCGCTAACATATATAGTAATTTCCAATGGGGAATGCTACTATAGGGACATATAGGCTTGCCCTTATTTGTTCACACCTTTAATATAATGCACCCTGATGCCTGGGCTGAGGGGCCCTACATTAAGGAGTGTCATAGATACAGTAAAGGCCATGTAGGTGACTGTGCCACACATTGTGAGGGCACAGTAGAGTTTGTGCAGTTTGCACTGCTTCTGCAATGGCAGGCCTGCTGTCTTTAGTTTACATAGGTCACCCAGGGTGGCAAAAAATGTGCTGAAGCCCTGGTGACTCCTCTACTACCAATGCCCTGGATACTCCTGGTACCATATGCTGGAAACTCATAAGGTGGTAAAATGTTTGCCAATTTGGGATTACCAAGTGGAAGATAGCAGTTTTAGGAGAGAGGACAGGCACTGGTGTATAGGCAGCAGACTCATGTGCACTTGTCATATCCATCAGCATTTGGAGCAATGAGGGGGGGTGACTATACAGAAAGCGGCACTTCCCTACACTACCATTATAGCCTGAGTGTGGCAGTTTAAATATTACAATTCAACCTATCAAAGTAACCCCTTTTCACCGGTCAGAACTTTCTTTCTAAATATTAACACGTCACGCCTATGAAGGCCATTCTGCCCATAAAGCAGGATACATTGTATTTAAAAGTTGGACATTTCAAAATGTATTGGCAGATTTTCAGAAAAAGTGCACACAATATAATGCAGCAAGACAAGTTGCTGTGCTGTGATACAAGAATGGAAAAGAACAGAACAGAACAGTGCCACATTACCAACATATGGCGCATTTCAGCTCTCTACCTACGCTGGTGAACTTGCACCAACACAGGCAGACTTGCACCAGGATGCAAAGGTGCATATATTAGGGGCAGTTATTGTTTTTCTATAGGAAGGCATACCTCCCAGCACAAAAACAATACTTAGAGGCATATTCCTTTTAATATGTGTGCTGCAGAATAAAGCACAAATGCAAAGAGGAAGTAACAAAGCAAAATTAAGCTATTTCTCCCTGTTACTGCTCTACCTGGCAGGTGCACGATTGTCACATTAAATCAGGTTTACTACATTCAGTAAATCAGGAATGCATTAAAATACAAGGGTGGGTGTATGGGAATGCTCATGGTCCACCCATTTTAAGGTCAACCCTTCACAGTGTAACCAACGTGATTTATTTTTTGTTTTTTTACAGAGCCACGCAAGGTGACAGAAATTGGTCCTTGAGTGGCTTTCTAAATCTCAAATAGCATTTTGAAGTCTGAACCTAAACTTCTAAGTGCTGTCCTTGAGGTCATGGGACACTTGGGTGACTTCTGCTGCAATCTCTGAATAGTTGGGACAGAGAATGGCTTTGAACTTCCAGCCATAGGAGAACTGAGACCAACCATCTGAGCCAATCCCACAAGAGTGCGGCTTCACTGGGCTGAAGAAAAAGGTTTCTTGTGCAAGGAGCTTCTCTGCAGCAGCAAATCTGTTTCAGCTGGTCCTCTATGAGAAGGTATCGAGGCCCCAGGTAGCCAGACTCATCATCAGATAAAACCTTTAGCCTTGTCAGATGGATGATTCTGACCTCTGAGAAAAGAGACTTAGGGATTGATTATGAGTTTGGCAGATTTGTGGACCACCAAACCCACAGTGGCAGTGCAGTAACCGCCACACCAGTGGTCCGACTGCTGTATTACAAGTATAGCAGTCAGACCACCATAGGACTGCCACAACCACCAGGGATCTGCGATCCCTGGGGGTTGATCAGTAGTCTGAGGGCCGCAATAAGCTGACAGTACAACTGCAGCACCGCCAAGCATGTTACTAGTTTCCTCACATCCAACCTTTCCATGGTGGTGAGTCCCCCATAAAAAAGGTGGCAGTGAGAAAACCTAGGGGGCCTTACAGGGCCCCCTGTTCCCACAGGGCCATGGGATGCATGCGGGGGGCACATGGTGTGCCCCCATGTCTGCATGCACCCCCTTTCCTGCAAAGCATGGACTTTACAGTATATGCCGTGAAGGAATGGGCTTTGGCATTCCCATTGCTAGGCCTTTTTAATAGGCACCACCGTGGCAACGCCAAAGGACCACCTGCCAGACTACAAGATAACTCTTAATCTTGTGGGTGGCTGGCGGTAAGGTATGGCAGTGTGGGAGGGGGCGGTGGCGTGGCATCCTGCTCTCACACCACCGAACTCATAATCAGGCCCTAAGTACAAACTTATAAATCTTGACCCGCCTAACAAAATTCGAACATCTCCCACCTAGGCCTTTCCCCTCCAAAACCAACAGCTTCAGCAGGACCTCGTCCTAAAAACTATCTGGCTTCCAGAAAACTTCCTCAGGTAGGTCGCTCCCCCACCACACAGCTCCGTCTGTGTGCCCTGCTACTGCCCCTGATTGTGCTCGTTTTTCCTTCTGTGCCCCCTTGCTGCCCTGATTGTGCTCGTTTTTCCTTTCTGTGCCCCCTTGCTGCCCTGATTGTGCTCGTTTTTTTCCTTTCTGTGCCCCCTTGCTGCCCTGATTGTGCTCGTTTTTCCTTTCTGTGCCCCCTTGCTGCCCTGATTGTGCTAGTTTTTTCCTTTCTGTGCCCCCTTGCTGCCCTGATTGTGCTCGTTTTTCCTTTCTGTGCCCCCTTGCTGCCCTGATTGTGCTCGTTTTTTTCCTTTCTGTGCCCCCTTGCTGCCCTGATTGTGCTCGTTTTTTCCTTTCTGTGCCCCCTTGCTGCCCTGATTGTGCTCGTTTTTCCTTTCTGTGCCCCCTTGCTGCCCTGATTGTGCTCGTTTTTCCTTTCTGTGCCCCCTTGCTGCCCTGATTGTGCTAGTTTTTTTTCCTTTCTGTGCCCCCTTGCTGCCCTGATTGTGCTCGTTTTTCCTTTCTGTGCCCCCTTGCTGCCCTGATTGTGCTAGTTTTTTTCCTTTCTGTGCCACCTTGCTGCCCTGATTGTGCTCGTTTTTCCTTTCTGTGCCCCCTTGCTGCCCTGATTGTGCTAGTTTTTTCCTTTCTGTGCCCCCTTGCTGCCCTGATTGTGCTAGTTTTTTCCTTTCTGTGCCCCCTTGCTGCCCTGATTGTGCTCGTTTTTCCTTTCTGTGCCCCCTTGCTGCCCTTATTGTGCTAGTTTTTTCCTTTCTGTGCCTGTTTCCCGCCGCTGCGCCCCTGCGGCCCCGCCCCCTCACTGCCCATTCCCTGCCCCATTCCCTGCTCCTCCCTCCCACCTCCCCATTTATGGCGGCCGCTGGGCGGCCGCGCAGCAGACGTGCGCAGCGGGCGCGCCGCTGGCGCGCCTAAGGCAAGCCCGTCTGCGCCCGTCCGCGCCGGGACCGCGCCCAGCGCCAGAACCCCTGGTCCGGGCATCCCCCGCGCCCGCCACATCAACAGACGCCGATACGACGCCAGCACCCTCCACGCACTGAACCCCGGAAAAGATCACGCCTGCTACCTGGCCACCCCGAAGCGCACCCAAGGGCCCTTCACCTGCCGGAACTGCAGCTTCGCCAGCACCCGCCCCGCCAAACCACCGCCCAGGAAAGAACCCAACTACCTCAGATGCATCCTCCTCAACACCCGCTCCGCCCGCAAACACGCCATCGAACTCTGGGACCTTCTCGACTCAACCTCCCCAGACGTCGCATTCCTGACGGAGACCTGGCTGAATCCCGCTTCAGCCCCCGACATCGCTATTGCCATCCCGGACGGCTACAAGATCACCCGCCGGGACCGCACCAACGGAGTCGGAGGAGGCATCGCCATCGTCCACAGGAACACCCTCAGAGTCTCAACCAACACCGACGACACCCTCAGCACCGCCGAACACATGCACTTCCAGATCCACACCGATCCCAACACCACCCTCAGAGGAACCCTCATCTACAGACCCCCCGGACCCCGACCACAGTTCAGCGATTCTATCGCTGACTTCGTCAGCACACACGCCATCGCCTCCACGGACTACATCCTCCTCGGGGACCTGAACTTCTACCTCGAGAACAACAAGGACACCAACTCCACCACCCTGATCGACAACCTCGCCACCCTCGGACTCAGACAGCTCGTGACTACACCCACCCACGCCACCGGCCACACGCTAGACTCCATCTTTTCCGCATGCCCACACGTCTCCTTCAACCACACCTCCGAACCCCACTGGACTGACCACCACTGCATCCACTTCACCTACAGGAAGCCCACCACGCACCACCGCACCGAACAAATGCCTCGCCGCTGCTGGAGCAGAGTCACCGAAGACCAGCTAACCACAACCCTCGCCCTGAGCCCACCCGCCGAACCCTCCGACCCCGACACCGCCGCCCGCAACCTCAGACAGTGGATCGACGACTGCGCCAACACCCTCGCCCCGCTCAAGAATCCGCCCAACAGCCACACCAGCAAGAAAGCCACCTGGTTCACCAAAGACCTCCAGGCCTCCAAACGAACATGCCGAAAACTGGAGAAGATCTGGCTCCACGAACGGACAGCGGACAGCTACGCCGCCCACAAGAGCCCCTCCCGCAGTCACCATCACCTCATCAGATCCGCCAAAAGGGCCTCACTGAAAGACCGCCTAGACAACAACGCACACAACAGCAAAGAGCTCTTCAACATCGTGAAGGAACTCTCCAACCCCAGCTCCAACACCAATGACATCCCGCCGTCGCGAGACCTGTGCGACTCACTGGCCACCTTCTTCCACCGCAAAATCGCCGACATCCACGACAGCTTCAACACCACGACCGCCCTGGCAACCACCGAGACCACTGCCCCCACAACCACCAACCGCCTGCTCTCCTGGACCAACATCAACGACGAGGACACCAGCGAGATCATGAACACCATCCACTCCGGCTCACCGCTAGACCCGTGCCCTCACCACGTCTTCAACAAAGCCAGTACAGCCATCGCGCCCCATCTCCGGAAAATAATCAACATCTCCTTCGAGACAGCAACCTTCCCGGAAAGCTGGAAGCACGCCGAGATCACCGCCTTACTCAAGAAACCCAAGGCAGACCCCAAGGACCTCAAGAACTTCCGACCCATCTCTCTGCTCCCGTTCCCCGCGAAGGTCACCGAGAAAATCGTCAACAAACAACTGACCCGCTACCTCGAGGAGAACAACATCCTGGACCCTTCCCAGTCCGGCTTCCGCAGCAACCACAGCACCGAAACCACCCTCATCGCCGCCACCGATGACATCAGGACCCTGCTAGACAACGGAGAAACAGCAGCCCTCATCCTCCTGGACCTATCAGCCGCCTTCGACACGGTCTGCCACCACACACTACGAACACGCCTTCACGACGCCGGGATCCAAGAGAAGGCCCTGGACTGGACCACATCCTTCCTCTCCGGCAGAACACAAAGCGTCCGCCTCGCCCCTTCCGATCCAAAGCCACCAAGATCATCTGCGGCGTACCCCAAGGCTCCTCCCTCAGCCCAACGCTGTTCAACATCTACATGGCACCCCTCGCCCACGTCGCCCGACAGCACAACCTCAACATCATCTCCTACGCCGACGACACCCAGCTGATCCTCTCCCTCACCAAAGACCCTCACACCGCCAAAGCCCACCTCCACGAAGGAATGAAGGCCGTCGCCGAATGGATGAGTACCAGCCGCCTGAAGCTGAACTCGGACAAGACGGAGGTCCTCTTCCTTGGTTTCAACCCTTCAGCATGGGACGACTCCTGGTGGCCAACATCACTGGGAACAGCCCCGACACCCACCGACCACGCACGCAACCTAGGGGTCATCCTCGACCCCACCCTCTCCATGACTAAGCAGGTCAACGCCGTTTCCTCATCCTGCTTCAACACCCTCCGAATGCTCCGCAGGATCTTCAAGTGGATCCCCACCGAAACAAGAAAAACAGTCACCCAGGCCCTCGTCACCAGCAGGCTGGACTACGGAAACGCCCTCTACGCAGGAACGACGGCTAAGCTCCTGAGACGGCTGCAACGCATCCAGAACGCCTCTGCACGTCTTATCCTCGACATCCCCCGACGCAGCCACATCACACCCCACCTGAGAGACCTGCACTGGCTCCCTGTCAACAAGAGGATAACCTTCAAGCTCCTCACCCACGCACACAAAGCACTCCACAACTCCGGACCAGCCTACCTCAACAGACGACTCAGCTTCTACACCCCCACCCGCCAGCTCCGCTCCACCAGCCTCGCCCTCGCCACAGTCCCCCGCATCCGGAAAACAACCGCCGGCGGCAGATCCTTCTCCCACCTCGCCGCCAAGACCTGGAACACCCTCTCCACCAACCTTCGGCAGACCCAAGACCTACTGGCCTTCAGAAGACTCCTCAAGACCTGGCTCTTCGATCAGTAGCAGCACCACCCCCCTCTTCCCCCAGCGCCTTGAGACCCTCGCGGGTATGTAATGCGCTTTATAAGTGACATGATTGATTGATTGATTGAGGTATGGTCTGCAACCTTGGCACACTCAAGGATCTCCACTTTCATTTCTAAGTCCTAAGGTAAAACCTTCAACCTGACTGAACCTATTTGATATATCTGACTGCATTTTATCTCAGTTAGCCTCAAATTACACCTAGGTCCAGGTCCCCCATGAACAGTGAATTATTCTTGACACACTTTCTTTTGAAAAAATAATATCTCAGGTTCCCCTTATTGGTTTTTCATTGTTTTGAAGTAAATCTGTTTATTCAATTTTAATTTATTTTTGCAGATTAGAGTTAGATTATTAGTGTGTTGTGTTTTAAACTTTTAAGTGTTTTGGTACTTTTAAATGCTTTACACATTTTTGCTCTGTGCTATATCTAGGAGGGGCTTAGTTTAGGTTTAAATTACTAAAATATAAGCTTGGACCAAAAATGTTTGTGACTTTATTACTTTGCTGACCTACTAACCACTCAAAAGTAATAATTCATTTTCTTACAGATACCCTATGGGGTTCTTTTCTACACTACATTCCCTCACCCTGCTATGCAACTGCTGGATTCTCGGAGATGCATACAATCTCAGAGTTTGTAAAAGTTTAAAATAGACTGTTCTAAATACTGCCTACACACACCAGTGCATAGCAACTTTAAACTCTTCTGTAAAACAACAAAGAAGAGAGAAGCTTCAATACTTAAGCAAGAGCACATTACAAGCTCCTCAGAGTTCAGGGCTTACACCTGGAATGAAGTATTAGTATCCAGTCTAAAACGATTATATTGTATCCATTTGGTGTCTGTGTCTTTCAGTGCAGAACAAATATAACTAAAATGTGACATGATGTCAGAACAGCGTAAGATCCCTAAACTTTAAGGGTGCAATTTATAGTTTGATAGGCAGTAGTCTGTCAGTTAGGGTGGTGGAGGAAATTACATACGCCACTATGATGTACTACAGCACACCAGATTTAGAGTTACCCTCCAGCCCAGCAATGATCTCTGTACCTTCAGGGGAAAAGCTGTCACAATGGGTCCCATGAAGGTACAAAAAGCTTTGTGAACAGCAGACATCATTTTTGACAGACACCTACCAAACTCCAAAAAGATTTCGGGGCTCATGATGATGTCGGGCAGAATCACTTCTGCCCGATACTGACTCGGTCATGGGACCTACCGATGCCCAGTCGTCGGCCCTGACCACCCTATTACGATGCGACCAGACCTTGTTCTGTTGCATTCCTATATTTTACTATGGGAGCATGCCTTCCGGCCATAAACCGGCCATAATATATGCTTCCATAGTAAAATGGGAGGTGCAGTTCATCCCTGCACCCCGTGGTAGGCACCTAAAGGTGTCTTCTCAGCCTCAAACGGGAGGCTGTGCACCAAAGGGGGCCCTGCTGGGGCACCCTAACACGCTTTTCAACATGGTTTCCATTTCGGACAGACCAGCATGGAAACCATGTCGGAAACCATGATCGTAATCTCAAGGGCGGAAAGAGCCACTCCTGAGTTTACAGGCTGCATTCCGACTGGCGGACAGGCTCTCCAAGCCAGTCGGAAGCCAGCCGGAATGACCGGTCAGATTCCATTCCGACCGCCTCCATCAAAATGAGGCGGTTGGAAAGAAATACAACCGGCCCATTACGATGCGGCTCGCCTTCTGAGCCATATCGTAATGGGCCCCTTAGTGTCATGGCTATGGCGTTGTCGACCCTCAGACCATATGCTGGTAAATAAAGTGCCACAGATTACATCATGGAACTTGACACAGACTTGTGCACCCAGACCCTTTTAATAGCAGTGTCACCTAATTGGTGATGCATGTGATGGATGGGTGTGGGTGTCAATAAAGCCGCTAAGGAACGGTAGCTAAGTTCTGTGTTCAGCAGAACACTACAATAGCAAAGATACTAATATATGATTTATCCTGTTTCGTCGGATAACCTATCTTTCAAAGTCTCCGTAGCTGTTGGGAACCGTGTGGCAGTGTTTATGACCCAGAGACGGCCGGGACCGGAGAGTTTGCAGTGGCTGTGGTGGTGTGCGGCCTCGGAGGCCTAGTGGGCAAGATTCAGGCGGAGCCTTCTGGGCGGCAGCCGGAGCAGAGAACGACGGGCGCGGCAGCGCCAGAGTGCTCTGAGGGCGGAAGGGCTGGCCGAGGGCAGAATCGGCTCCTGGTGGCTGGCCTGGAGTGCGTGTCGTGGCAGCAACGACGTATGTGTGACTGGGAGGTCCCCAGTGGTGACCCGGTGAGTGTTTTTGCTCATCTCCCCTCCCACCACCTTCTACGTTAATTCTGGAGGTCGGATCGGGCCACGGGGAGGGGGTGTCCTGCGGACTCACCGGGGGCCGGAGTCGAGTGCATTGTCTGCTGGGGTCCGGACAGCCTATGGGGAGGCCATTGGGACTGCGCAGAGGCCCGATTGGAGGTCCTTGGGCCGGCTCACGTGACCCTGCTTCCCGGCGGCTGTAGCATTGGGGCCTGCAGCATGGGGTCTGGCACGGGAGCTGTTGGGCTCCACAAGCCATATATATCCACTCAGTGGAGGGACACTGTGACCCTTTTTATGTACAATAGTGTTACGGCTTGAGCCCTGGGATGTATTGCCCCTGACTGCAGGGGAAGAGCACCATTGGAGGCACTGGGGAGCGGAGCCGAGCACAGGGCCCTTAGCTGATGGGAGCTACATAGAGCCCTGCGCAGCAGTGAACAGCCCTGCACGGACATTTGTGGTTCTTCTGGCGGTGGCAAATAGTGGACCTACGGCGTGGAGGCCAGCTTGTGATTGCTGGACCCAATATATGCTACTGACTTTTACCAAGCAAGGAGCCAGGCCTAGGCTTCATACGCAACGTGGAACCCAGTGCGGGGGGTGAGATATACTACCCTGGTCGGCTGGAGGCAGCGCTTGAGTGGACAGGGGGACACCCAGTAGGGGGACACATGACTGTCTGCGAAAGCAGGTGGGTTAGCACTCGGTGCGGCTTGTGGGCAGGAGGTCTCCACAGAAGTCCCGATATTCAAGAGGTTCAAAGCAGCGACAGATATTGACAGCCGAGACCGCAAGGGGGAAGCTCTATGTGCCACAGGCTGTGCAGGTGTGGTTCGTACGGGAGGCCCGTCGGGGTGGTTATAGAACCGCCATCCTGAGGGATAAGCGTCCAGATTGCACCATGACAAAAGATAAAACGGCAGGAGGATCTGCTAAGCAGAGTATGTTGGACCACTACACCGGAACAGGGGCCTCGACAACCCACCAGGGAGGTGCACAGGGAGGCATTCCAGACAATGCCGCACTCATGGCGGCCATCACACAGTCCAGGGACGCATTGGAAGAGAAGATTGGAGAGGTGGGCTCTGATGTCATGCTCCTAAGACAGGATCTGCGGAATGCGGTGGAGCGCATTACTGAGACCGAGACCAGGGTGCAGGGAGTGGATGATTCGATCACTACCTTGCAGAAAAAAGTTGCGTCACTGGAGACGATCACCAGGGGTCTGGCCTCGTGGGTGGAAGACGCAGAGGGCAGGGCCAGGAGAAAAAACCTACGCTTTGTGGGATTCCCCGAAGAATGTGAATGGGGGGACATGGAACAGTTCCTGACTAAGTGGCTCGCGAGCTGGCTTCCTCCGGAGTTGTTGTCCTGTTATTTTGTTATTGAAAGGGCGCACAGGGCCCTGATGCAGAAGCCGCCCCCGGGAGCCAGACCAAGGCCTGTCATTGCAAAGATTTTGAATTACCACGACAGGGACATGATTTTAAATCAAGCCAGAATCAAAGAACCCCTGATGTTCGAAAACACTCGCATCCTCATATTTCCTGACTACACTAGACTAGTCCAGCAGAAGCAACAGTCATTTATGGCAGCCAAGGCCCGCGTTCGTGAGCTGAAACTTCCCTATGCATTGCTGTATCAAGCCAGGCTGAGGGTGGTGTACCAATCCCGTATGATATTCTTTGAGTCGCCAGAAGATGTCTTTAACTGGACGGATGAAACAGTGAAGATCTGGCCCCGCACGCCGCAAAGGTTGGAATCAGATTCCTCGTCCAGTGAGGTCGTCCGCAGGCCACCCAATCACGAAATCAAAGGAACTAGGAGGTCGAGATCTAGACGCCAATCCTGCAGCGATCCCAACAGATCCACTTCGGTGCCCCAGCAGGGGTCTTCAGCCTCATAGCTACGTCAAGACTCTCCCGGATGGGAGACTGTTGGTGACACTTGCTCAGACCGACGAAGCATGAGCGGGGGCTAGTACCTTTGTTCGACTCTCAATAGTTGAGGGGAATGCCCGTTGACTATGGGCAGGTTATTGGGGAACCATTGGTGGGGCGGGCAGGGGGCTCCCGTTGGGGTCCGCAAGCCACCTCTGCCGCGACAGATACTTCAGCAGTTTTGAGGTATGGGGGGCTTTGGGGGAAGTTGGGGTACACATGTTATATGTTTGCACTGCGTCACATGGCAACTATTTGCACACTGGCTTATAGTTGTCCCACACATCAAAGTCACGAGACCTTTAGATGGTATTCCCTATAGATAGGGCGTGACTCCAGGCGGGGGACCTCCGAATAGTGAGTTGGAACGTCAGAGGAGCACTAGATAAAGTCAAAAGAGGGGCTATACTCCAACAGGCCAAACGGTACCGAGCAGACATCCTGATGCTTCAGGAGACACATTTAATGGGTACTAAAGCATTGCGTCTCCTCCGCTATGGCTATGTTTAAGTGTACCACTCTGGCTTCACCAGGGGGTCCCGTGGGGTTGCGATTTTAATTCATGGTAGTGCCCCATACCAGCATATCAAGACACGGACAGACATCCAGGGGAGATACGAATTTATTAGGGGTACCATGTATGAGGAACAGGTGGTATTGGGCTGTATATATGCCCCCCCCGCCGCTGCAATGGGCGTTAGTCAAGCGTCTCACGACCCTGTGGGCGGATATACCGGAAGTATTGTCAATAGTAGGGGGGGACTGGAATGATGTAATGGACTTGGCCATAGATAGATGGAGAGCATGGGGAAATTCCAATGTGCTCTACGGTGCCAAACTGAACTCCCTGGCGACGGGACTGGGATGGGTGGATCTATGGAGGCGGCTGTATGGCGAGGAGCAGGGATACACATATTTTTCGACAACACATGATTCTGACTCCCGTCTTGACTATATATTTATACCGATAGGAGCCGTGGAGATTCTCCCAGGGGGTCTGTTCGATCACTCCCCAGTGGTTCTGACAGCGCAGTTGGGTCCTGAGAAACAGCTCTTTTGGTGGCGTCTCTCCCCCTGGCATCTGCAGGATGAGAAATATCGGGAGCACATAGGGCAGGCAATTGAGCACTACCCGGATATAAATGTGGGGACAGTCGCAGAGGCTGAAATCCTATGGGAGGCTATGAAGCCCACCTTACGGGGGGTAGATATTTCATTCTGCGCTGCAGCACATCGAACCCGGCGGGAATAGCTTCTGCAATCGGAGGCCCATATAATGGAACTAGAGCGGAGCAGTAGGGCGAGGGAGGGAATCGGGTGCTCTGATAGCTGGTGCTGGCACGACAGTCCCATGCTGACACTCTGATAGATGAGGCCCGTCTTGCGTGGCTAGCGTCCCATAGCAGAATTTACCAATGGGGTGACAAGTCCAGTAAATTACTACATAGACTGTGTCAAGGGGCCTTGCATCCGCAGGTTCTACCTAGCATACCGGGTTCAGATGGGAGGGCTCTTAGTGACCCCTCCCTCATAGCAGAGAGTTTTGCAAGCTACTTTGCAGAGCTATAAACCCCTAAGGAAATACTACAGGAAGGCATGATACACCGTTTCATAGCTGGCTTACAGCCTTGCGCCCACTCGGATGAGGCTCGAGCAGACCTTGACCTTCCGCTCACTGAGGAGGAGCTTTGCACAGCCCTGGGAGATTTGAATTCCGGAAAGGCACCGGGTACGAATGGTTTCCAATGCAAATTCTTTAAGAAGTAATTTTCTAAATTGGAGCCTCATTTTCTATGAGTTGTAGACGAAGCTAGAGACCGAGGTCGTCTGCCACGAGACTGGAGACACGCGGAAGTAGTTGTATTCCATAAACCAGGTCGGCCCGCAGACCAACACGTGTCATACTGCCCCATCTCACTGTTGAATGTCGAGGCAAAAATATTGGCCAAAGCATTGGCCAATCAACTCTAACCCCATATAACCAATTTGATTCATCCAGACCAGGCTGGATTTATGCCTCAGAGGGCTAGGCGTCATAACATCCGACGAGCGCACATGGCCATAGCCACTATCCAGGGAAAGGGAGTACAGGCCGCCCTTTTGCTGGCAGACATGCATAGGGCGTTTGACTCCCTTAGCTGGGTATACTTGTTCGCCCTCTTAGATCGTCTCAACATGGGCCCGCGATTCCTGTCATATTTAAAATTGTTATATATAGACCTCACGGCGTCGGTGCGTGTTGTGGGATCCACCTCCTTCACATTTCAAATTGGCAGGGGCACCCGTCTCTTTGCTCTAGCCATGTAGCCCTTAGCAGCGTGTGTATGGATGGATGCGCAGGTGGCGGGCTTTAAGTGGGACCATGGGCTCTCGGATCGCATCGCATTATATGCGGATAATGTCTTATTCTTTTTAATGGACATAAACAAGACGGGACCGAGGCTGGTTCGCATTATGCCCTTTTCATGAATCTGCGTAAATACACTCTGTGGGTGCTGGGGGGAACCGCTGGTCTGGGGCCTTGGGCCTTGGCAGTACAGGTGACGACAGAGGGAGTGAAATACCTGGGAGTTTTACTGTCAGATCTGCCGAGTGTGGCATGGGACAGAAATATTGTCCCGATTTGGACACGGGTTTGTGAGGAGATGAAAACTTGGTCACCCATGCCCCTTTCTATTTATGGTAGATCAGCTATTTAGGTTGAGCCTAGCACAGCACGCATGCACTGCTCTATGGGGAGGTCTCTTGGAATCACTACAGACTTTCTCCAAACTTGTCCGTGTGGTTTTTCAACTTCCACACATCCTATTGGCCTTTGCGTGTGGCTTTCAAAAATGAAAGCACGCAATTGCCAAAGGCGGGTGCATGTCCCACCTTTTCTCTAAATGTTCACTCCCACGGCATCCAGCTGTCAGGAGCGAGCAGCGGCGCGCAGGGTGCCAGCTGCATTCCTCGTTGTGGGTCATTAAACAGAGCGCGGTCGCGTTCACTTTCGCAGCGCGGCTTGTCTTGCTTTGCCTCAAAAGCAGACCCCACCCACCCCCAACAAAGCATCGAGCAGCGCTCACCGCGCATCTTCATTTATTTATTATCAGCACTCCTATGTTTTTTTTATACACAGCATCGAGCACTGCTTGCTGTGTGCCTTTATTTATTAACTGCGGTCCTGGATGGGTGCCTGCAACAAATGCCTCCCTGTTCGCTTTGTGTGCTCTCCACTGTACGCCACTATCCTGATGTTTATTCAAAGCAGGGCGGCTGCACGCGCTCCCTGCGCCTGCAAGGTGCTCAATACTCCACAATCACAGTCCAAGCTCTGCCTGAGCTCCAGTATAATTGTTTTTAACTGCTCTTTGCCTCAAAAGCAGACCCCTCCCACCTAATACACAACATCGAGCTGCGCTCTTGTGTACCTTTATTTTATTAATGACGCCTGTATGTTGAATTTTTTTCTTGGCTTGCCTCCAAAGCACACCTCTCCCACCTCCAACACAGCATGGGCGCGCACAGCGGCATTTTCACTATGAATTTGACTGCTTGCAGTGTTGTTTGTTGGATTTCCTCTATAGCAGACCCTTCCCACCTCCCGACACAGCATGACCGCGCGCCTTTATTTACTTATGAACAGCCCGCTTTTACTTTACATTTATATGTAAATAGCTTTACTTGTTTTGGCAGGGGGGCATGGGGAGATAAAGTGATTTGCCAAGAATCACAGGATGTTGAGCCAACGAGGAGGCTCGAACCTGGTCACCTCTGCTCCAAAGTTGGCTGCTTTGGCCGTTATGCCACACCTTCTCCTTTGTCATATCGGCTTTAAAAAAAGAAAAAAAAACTTGCACGGTTATTCAAAGATGTTAAGAGTGTGTGGGCATGCCAGTGGGGGATAATGTACTGCATTGCTAAACACTTATAAGGTCCCAAAGGCTAGACCTATTGGCTATGCCAATGCTTGTTTTAAAATGGTGTCATTGCCGCGCCTGCTCTACCAATTGCAGAACCATCCATATCAGATACTCCCTATGTGGTTTCGCCAGGTCAACGCGGCGTTGGGTCAATTTCTGTGGGCAGGGGGGACATCCAGAGTGGCGCTGCGGACTTGCTTTCAGTCGACGTATTGCGGGGGTTGGCCACGTCGGATGTCCAATCGTACTATATGGCATTGCATCTTTTGGTGCCGAATGAATGGGGGTATGGGGACAGGAAGGACCCCGCTTATGCAGTGTAGCGAAGGTGTATGGGAGAGTCCACCCTACATACTATACTGTATTCGGCGCCTCTACGCAATTCTTTATCGCCGGCCACTCAGGTGGTATTCTAGGTGTGGAAACAGTCCCTCCGCAGGATGGGGTGATGGAATAAGTTGACTAGGGAAACCCCACTGTGGCACAATGGTCGTTTGCCGCAGCTAGCTGCGTTATCCGGATATCGAGGGTGGGATAATATAGGAGTCTCAACATTAGGAGACGTATTGCGAGGCTCGGTTCTGAAATCATTCCAAGATCTTCAACAAGAGTACCAGATGCCAAAAACTAAATTTTATAAATACCTTCAATTTTGGCACACCATTTATCCTAGTATCTCGGGGTTAGAGGCTCTTCCCGAATTCAGTCCGATTGAAGCCAAGGTCTTCATGGGCGATCTGCAGGACCATAAAATCTCGAAGATCTATCAGTCACTGGTGACCAATAGCTCCACTACATTGGATAAACTTAGAGAAGCATGGGCTGGTGATCTTGGACAAATAGACGGAGATGATTGGATGGACAGACTGTCCTTCCCTAGGGGAGCAGCGATAGCAATACAGCTGCGTCTTATTCAATTTAAATACCTTCACCGGGTTTACTATACCAGGCTCAGGCTGTGGAGGGCGGGCCTAGAGTCATCCCCTTTAGGCCTGCGGTGTGATCGGGAGGAGGGGTCCCTAATACAGACAATTTGGCATTGTACAGCACTCACAAAATTTTGGAGAGTGATTTTGGCCTGTCTTGCAGAAGTGTTGGGGTGGGAGCTCCCCTCCTCAACAAGATTGGCAATTTTACATATCATGGAGGGTATAGGAGATAAAATATAGAAGAGGCACCTGTTATTGTTGGGGCTGACATTGGCTAATAGGAATGTACCAAGGCTGTGGAAGGCAACGGCCCCATCTTCTCTCTCGGCATGGAAAAATGGGCTGGACTTTTGCATGGGGTTAGAGATCCCAATATTCAAGGCCAGGGGTTGCCCGCAAAAGCACCCCAAAATCTGGAAAAGATGGGCAGACTACAGAGGCCTCGATTTGGACCCGGTGCCCCCAGCGGATGCATATGTATCAATGTTGTTATGCGGGCCTCTTAGGTAAGGGACCAGCTATATGGTGATGGAATCTATTTGTTGGGGTGGACGATGTGGTGGCAAACGAAATGCAGTAGTGGTTCAATGCATTTATGTTATATTGTTTTACATAACTATGATAATGAAAATGTATAAACTAATTTTCAATGACAATATTTTGCAATGTCTAATATAGCAGATGTTTCCTGGGTTAAGGAGCTCTGCACTGTACTTGACCTTTGACACAATAAAATATGTTTTTAAAAAAAAGACACTAATATGTGATATATTGTGGCCAGGGTTAACCCATTAATTCAGAGCCTTTGCTTATTTCTCTAAGTCTTGTATTACCCATGTGAAAGTGAAGCCCTTGGAAATCACCAACTGGCACAGTGTGAGAGGTTTATTACATGATTAGATACAAGAAAGCATCTCAGAAATATATTACATGTACTCGATTAGTGTGAACGAGAATGCTTTATTGGTGGAATGGTTTATAATGCTTAAGTTTGGTAGAAGTAGACATCTGGGGCTAGTGGTAAAAAAAACGGAGTATTGGTTAGTTCTCTTTGAAGCCTTAAACAAATTGAGCATTTGTGGCATGTAGGACAAAATCAGCAGAGTAGTAGAAGTAGAAATCATGAAATATGGTCTTTGTAGTGTCTTCCCAACCCAGTTACTAGCCAATGACTATGCCACACAGGGAGATTTATTCGTGCACGTGGAACTGCAACTCACCATACTGAAACAGCGATCAATGCATTACGCTCTAACACTTACGTCACATTTCTAGGGAGACCATCAGGACCCAAAAGGGTTCCGTCACTATTAACTCACAAGATACTACAGTCTGTTCAAGTACATTTTGCAAGAATGTATGCACTATAAACTGCTAGATTTATGTAAAATTTAATTTATAATACAGCTTTTTGACCATCCGAGGGAGATCTGAGTTTTGTTTTGTGTAAGAAAACAAAATGCATGGGAGCAAGTGCCAGAGTGAAAGAAAGGAAGGGCTATTTGTATATAAAGCATGGAAATCAAGAGTGGATTTGTGGCATGCAAAATCCAAACACCATGAAAATAGAAGAAGGACCAGCACAACATTTTCATGACAAAAAAGCCTCGGGTGGGAGAAAACTCCAGCACACTAGATGGTACAGTGGTAACTAACGCTGCAGCCCGTGCTATCTTTGCCCTCCCCAAGCACTGCCATGTCTCCAACCTCCTCCACCGTCTGCACTCGCTACCCTTGAACAACGAGTTCGTTTCAAGGCGCTCTGTATCACGCATAAGATTCTGACAGGCATCGGCCCGGAAATCCTGAGCGATCTATGCGCCCAATATGCACCCTCAACAACGCTGCGCTCGGCGAACTTGCTTCTTGCAAGAATTCCACGTATACGAAGGACCAGATCTGATGTTCGCTCCTTCAGGCGACTGGCCCCCGCCTTGTGGAACTCCCTCCCTCTACACATCCGTAGCAATTCTGATCACCAGGCCTTCAGAAGGTTAGTAAAGACCTGGCTCTTCTCTCAGTGCTAACTCCTCGCCTACTCCTCACTCCGTCTTGCTTCAGCGCTGGGACGCCTCATTGCTGAGGCAGCCATGCACTTTACAAGTATTCTAATCTAATCTAACAGGGGCTATGAGTCCATTTTGACCAAGGTTCAAACCCCAGCTGGGAAAAATCGATTTTTATTTTCTTTTCCATTTTTTTTTCTAATTTCCACAAATGAAAGCTCTCCCTTTGTAAATCACACCCTAGCAGTGTCTGGGGGATTTGTGGCCTCTTTAATCAAGCTAATGCATGTCAGACATTGGTGACATGCTGTGGCATGTGGAAGGGGGGCAAGGTTTGCTATGGAAGAAATCCCTTATTTTGTGGAAATAAAATTTGGGGATGATTGTGTAAGAAAAAGAAATGCATGGGGCAAGTGGCAGAGTGAAAGAAAGGAAGGGCTATTTGTATATAAAGCATGGAAATCAAGGGTGGATTTTTGGCATGTAAAATCAAAACACCATGAAAATAGAAGAAGGACCAGCACAGTTTTATCATGACAAAAAGGCCTCGGGCTGATAAATATTCCAGCAAAACAGATGGTACAGTGGCAGCTCACAGGGGCTATGAGTGCTTTTTGACCAGGGTTCAAAGCCCAGCTGGGGAAAATCGATTTTTAATTCTTTTCCATTTTTTTCTAATTTCCACAAATGAAAGCTGTGCCTTTGTAAAACACCCCCTAGCTGTGTCTGGGAGAATTATGGCCTCTTTAGTCATAATGCATGTCAGGCATTGATGACATGCTGTGGCATGTGGAAGGGGGGCAAGGTTTGCTATGAAAGAAATCCCTTATTTTTTGGATGGAGAATTTGGGGATGATTGTGTAAGAAAAAGAAATGCATGGGCCAAGTGCCAGAGTGAAAGAAAGGAAGGGCTGTTTGTTTATAAAGCATGAAAATCAAGTGTAGATGTGTTTCATGTAAAAGCAAAACAGCATGGAAATAGAAGTAGGACAGCACTCTTTTTCTATGACAAAAAAACTTTTGGGGAAGGATTTTAATTGTAGAGCACATGGTATAGTGGTAGATAACAGGGGCTATGTGTACCTTTTGACAAGGCTTCAAACCCCACCTGGGGAAATTCTTTTTTTATATTGTTTTTATTTTTTTTATTTATTTATTTATTTTAGCAGAGTGAAAGATAGTCCTTTGGAAATCATTAACTGACATTATCTCCAGTTAATCATGAAAGAGCATGTAAAAAATCTGTGGCACATGTCACATGAGCTGTGGCATATGCCACATGACAGAGTGACACATGTCACATGCCAGGAATGGGCTCCAACCCTTACTGCGTAAACAACACATACGAGGGGTAGGCAATATCCGTAGAGGCACATTAAGGTTCAGCAACTAGGCGCATTGATAGATCGTAATCTCTTAATACATTAATGGCACAACCATCATGTTTGGCGCATTATATACTGGCCTGCCTAGTTCATAACACTATAAATCATCTGTGTCTATAGGTGTATTTATATACTTCTTAGTGGCCTCTTCTAGTTATTTTCCTTTATCTTTTTTGCCAGCATACATCATCAATAAACTTTACCATTCGAGAAACCGCTTGTGCCATACGGAGCACTCAGAGCTCAATTCTGTCTCATTAGTTTCTACATGACTGGAGAGTCCAAGACGGTATGCTCAATAAATGAGGTTCATACTTTTTATCCTTGTATTAACACGCAACTGTCGTTTCATGCAACACTCTTATTGTTATCCATTCAGGATTCAGCATTCCTTGTAACGCGGCACTTTCAGTACGAATGAATGTCGAACAACATATCGCAATTAATTCCCTACCGTCTGATATTGGACAATTGAGTAACACCCCTAGGTATTCCCTCTACTGTGCCAGACATTATTTTGTACAATCTCCAGTGCTTTAACCCATGTGCCAGTTTTGGCAATCTCTATCTTAATATACCCCATGAGTGGAATTCTAATGCATGCATATGGCACGACTTAAAATATGAATGAATCTATTCTGTATCTCAATGATTGCAGGTTTTCTTTTGGCAGTCACGCACTTGTTTTATTTTTACACTTTCGGTGTTTTCTTGACTACTGTGCACTTGACCTTTTTGGTGGTTATAGGAATTCTATCATATTTGGGTCTACCATGCACTTTTCTATTAATTTTAAGTTATATAGCTTTGGTCACTTTTGGCTTCAATTTACCTACTGTATTTCGTGGAAAATTTGTCAAATGATAAGAATCTCTAAAAAATATATTTATAATTGCAGGCTAACAAACATTGTATCTACATGTTTCTCTCGCTTTTTGTGTCCTTTGTAGTGATTAAAGTGACGGCCCCCTGATGAAGCCATTTACGCCAAAACGCACGTAGTGTCTAATTACGGTCAGTTTTTGTGCCTATATACTGTCAACCTTTTAGATATTCAAGCCTATAACATTGTGGACTACATTGCCATTGTATCGACTGCTTTACAGGACATTATAATTGTGAACCATGTTTTTAATTAAGTGGAGATTTCCATCAATTTTTTATATATAAAAAGATAAAAAATATTTTGTGATAATAACATAAGCAGTATTTCAAGTTATTTAATGAATTGTAATTTAATGGTCTGCTGTTTGTAAAAATACATATTGTATGCCTGCATATATTTCTGTTTATTGTCTCTTGCCCAAGCCTGTTTCTAAACTATTAGCTGAGGGGGGCAGGGGGTGCACAGCTCCTGGAAGTTCATGGTGATAAATCGAAGAGCCAGGTCTTGAGGTCCTTCAGGAACTTGGAGAGTGTTGGTGTCTGTCGGAGGTGGAGAGGGTGGGCGTTCCATGCCTTGGCCACGAGGAAGGAGAAGGAGCGTCCTCCTGTTCTGGTCTTTTTGATGTGTGGTACCGTCGCAAGAGAGAGCTGGGCTGAGCGGAGGGATCTTTGGGGTGAGTGGAACGAGAGGCGGTGGTTCATGTAGGTGGGTCCGGTATAGTGGAGGCGAGGGTGAGAAGCTTGAAGGTGATTCTCTTCTCAACAGGGAGCCAGTGTAGTGTCCGTAGGTGTTGGCTGATGTGGCAGTGGTACGGTAGGTTGAGGACTAGTCGGGGTGCGGCGCCCTGGATGTTCTGGAGTTTGCGGGTGAGGTTCCTGTTGATCCCGGCATAGAGTGCGTTGCTGTAGTCCAGTTTGCTGCTGATGAGGGCATGGGGGACGGTTTTCCTGTGTTTGAGGGGAATCCAGTTGAAGGTCTTTCGGAGGAGGCAGAGGGTGTGGTAGCAGGGAGAGGTGACAGCGCTGATCTGGCAGTCCATTTTGAGTTCGGAGTCCACGATGATTCCAAGGTTGCGAGCGTGATCCGTGGAGGATGGAGGGTTCCTGAGGGCGGGGGCCACCAGGTGTTGTTCCAGGTATCGGGGTGTGGGCCCATGAGGAGTACTTTGGTTTTGTCTGTGTTGAGTTGTAGGCAGCTGTTCTTCATCCACCAAGCGACTGCTTCCATTCCTTCCTGAAAGTTGTGTTTGGAGTTGTTGGGTTCGTTGGATAGGGAGAGAATGAGTTGTGTCGTCTGCGTACGATACGATGTTGAGTCAGTGTGATCTGATGATAGATGCGAGCAGGGCTATGTAGACTTTGAACAGGGTTGGTCTGATGGAGGATTCTTGGGAGACTCTGCAGGTGGTCGGTGTGGGTTCCGAAAGGAAAGGAGGGAGTCTGACCCACTGCGTTCTGCTGGAGAGGAATGAGTGGATCCAGTCGAAGGCTTTGTTCTGGATTCCTGCGTCGTGGAGTCTGCATGCTAGGGTGCGGTGTGAGACTGTGTCGAAGGCAGCGGAGAGGTCTATGAGGATGAGGGCCGCAGCCTCTCCTCTGTCGAGGAGGGAGCGGATGTCGTCTGTTGCGACAAGAAGGGCTGTTCCGGTGCAGTGATTCCTCCTGAAGCCTGATTGGGAGGGGTCGAGGATGCTGTTTTCTTCTATGAAGGATGCGAGTTGACAGCTTTTTCAATGACTGTCGCCGGGTACGGGAGTAAGGAGATTGGTCAGAAGTACTTGAGGCTGGTGGCTCCGCTGAGGGTTTTTTCAGGAGAGGGTTGATCTCGGCATGTTTCCAGTCCTCTGGGAAGGAGGCTGTCTCAAAGGAGCGGTTGATGATTCGTCGAAGCTCAGGGGCAATGATGTCTGCGGCTCTGTGGCAGATGTACTCGTCATGGCTTCCTTGCGCACTCATAATATAGAAGGGAAACTTAAATATCACGGGGACACATCCACTCAGGCACACACGGGCATAGTGCACCCTGCCTTCAGGCTGTAATGCCTGCCGTATGGATGACTTTCCTATACCACCTGCAGTACTTTGCTGGCATGGCACTGGATTCAAGCTGGCCTGGCTGGTGAAGGGTGTTACCCGTAAACCGGTCCCAGGATGCTTGTTTCTGGTGCAGGGAAGACCGGGCTTGGCTGTTCGGGCTGTACTGTTCCCATGAGGTACAGGGTCAAGACTGATTTGCATATAGCTGGGTCTGAACTGAGGTGGCGAAGTGAGCTAAAGAACGATGATGGATTCAACCCAGATCTGTGACTAGGGGTGAGTGTCTGAAAAGTTTCAGCGATCCGTCCATCATCTCCTTGTGTTTGCTTTGTTCACACAGGGATGTGTGCCATGTTGACTCTTGGGTTTTCTCAGCACCAAAATGCACAGGCTGCAGTGGCAGTTTTCATGAGCTTGAGGAGGGGTCTCTTAGTTTGGCACAATTCGTGCTGCAGCCCTTAGGGACCCTCTTTATGTCCAATGCCCAAGGTACCAGGGGTAACACTTAATAGGGATCTTAGAGGGGTGACAATCATGGAGCAATACTACCATTTTGGGAAAGAACACTGGTGCTGGGGTCCTGGTTAGCAGGAACCCAGCACACTCTCAGTTAAAGTTGCACCAGATACCAAGCAAAAGTGGGGGGTAACCATGTCAAAAAGGGGCACTTTCCTACAGTGCTTTTTGCTGCTAGACCCTGAGAATGTGATAGCTATTGACAACTCTACCCTCCCCCCAGTTGACATCAGGACCAGTGGGTATATGATATGCTACATATCGTGATCTATGGGGCACATCAAAGGACCAGGTCTCCTGGAGGAGACACAAATCATATAGGTCGATAAAGGTCCCACAGGCCAGATCACCCAGCTTAGCCTTGATTCCCGCTATAGTCCATGAGAGGGTGTTAACAATTGGGGGGGTGTAGGGTTAAGGACCACTATTTATAGCTAGAGATGAGGGGGGTCACTGTTTCGTAGCAATTGTTCTGAATCAAGTGGGTGATCCCTTCTACTAGTGGTGGGGATCGAAATAACGCCATCCAGTCAATCTACCATAGATGTCCCCATATGCTCCTCTTTTTTACCATGGATTCCCTTACTTTGAGTTAGTGAGCCACAGAGAGACAGGGGATTACATTTGAACCTAATGAGTGTACCACCAGGGGATGCCCTGCACAATTCCATGTATACTAGACCATCCACTTAGGATTTTGATTTTAGCTCAAGCCTGATGTAATCATAACAACCTGATAGTTCCGTAGCATCCTGATACCATTTCACATAAAGAACGTAAGAGCAGATAACCAAGCACAATCGTGAACAGAGCATATCTGATGTATACATTTATTTACGAGAGACTAGTTACCTTCATGCACTGGCTTGGGTATAGTAGGAACCTTTACCATACATACGGAAGCTGATTTCCCCATCAAGGCCATCTTTATTGAATTAGAATTGCCCCTATCTTTGCCTCCCTGTTGGTCATGAATAAGCTGGGCTCGGCAATCCTAATTTTTATGGAGGGTAGGTATTGAGTGCAAGGTGTTCCTTCATGTCAGGAGATTGAGCCATGAGGGGATGAGAGCATCAGGCACATGGGAAGTAGAAAAGTGTGGTCGCTGTTTAGTAATACTTTGAATTTTCACTATATTAATTTGGTCTATTAATGAACAAAATGTAGGGCGAAGCACACTTGGGGTAAGTTTGGAAGTCAATGACCCAGCCAATAATATTAACTCCCCAATTTCTGCTGTTAATGAGGCTAGTTTGAACTTCAAGTCAGAGACCTTCATCTGCAGACTTTTCACCATGGGAAAAATATGAGTTAAAGTTAAACCCATCCCTTCAACCAAACTCAAATCAGTTGCTTTTGAGTCCGAAATGGTCAATTGCAAAGTAGAGCCTGGAGGTACCTCACCAGATTTAGATGAGTCCTTTGTGGTGCCCGACTCAGGCAAAAGGATAGCTAGGAGTGAAAATCTGTTAGCAAACGTTGCCCTGCCTCTTCCTGTCACTGAATTGGCGCAGGGCGGGCCTGCCTTTGGCCCAGGCTTTGCCCACACATGTCCCACGCTGTGGGAAAAAGGGAGCTCTTTTTAGCATGTGGCTGGCCCTGCCCCCTTTGAGCAGGACTCTGCAGGCTTGCCTCCTAACTTGTTTGGTGGGGGGAAATGGCATCCCCTGAGAAAAGTAAGTGCTCTAGAGCACAAGGCGCACCTCAACTGTGCTGGTGGGATTCCCGCACTGCGAGAAGCAAGGAGTGCTTTCAGTGCATGACTGGCCTGCCCCCTTTGAGAAGGACTCTGCAGAATTGCCTCCTGGTGCGTTTGGTGGGAGGGAAGACCGTCACCTGAAACCGGTGGGGGCTCTAGAGCAGAAGGTGCCCCTCGAGTGTGCTGGTGGGAGTCCCACGCTGCAGGATGCAGGGAGCATTTTTCAGCATATGGCTGGCCCTGACCCCTTTGAGCATGACTCTGCAGGCACGCCTCCTGGCGCGCTTGGTGGGAGGGAACAGCATCCCCTGAGACAGGTAAAGGTTTTAGAGCACAAAGCGCCCCTCGAGTGAGCTGGTGGGAGTACCACGCTGTGGGAAGCAGGGTTCGCTTTTCAGCGCATGGCTGGCCCCGCCCCCTTTGAGCAGGACTCTGCTGGCTCACCTCCTGGAACGTTTGGTGGGGGGGGAATGGCCTCCCCTGAGACAGGTAAGGGCTCTAGAGCACAAGGCGCCCATTGAGTGTTGTGGTGGGAGTCCGATGCTGCAGGGAGCGCTTTACAGCGGACGACTGGCCGTGCCCCCTTTGAGCAGGACTCTGCAGGCTCACTTCCTGGAGCATTTGGTGGGAGGGAATGGCGCCCCCTGAGACAGGTAAGGGCTCTAGAGCACAAGGTGCCCCTTGAGTGTGCTGGTGGGAGTCCTGCACTGTGGGAGGCAGAAAGCACTTTATTAATTTATTATTTTCAGCAGGGATTTATGATTGTTTTTGCTGGACAGCAAACAAATCCATTAAACCCTAAATAAAGCATGCATTGTGATGGCTTATTTCTGATGGCTCCTATCCTGTTGGGCAGTTGGAGTAAGCTTACCAATGACAGAGCCAACATGGAATCTGTAGACGGAAAGTTTATGGGCCATCCATATCTAAATGAGGAGGGTGGACAAAGAGTTTGGTGGACAGGTTACTCTCTTGCATTGACAATGGTGCCTGCCAAACTCTAAATCTGGTGCAGAGTCAAGAACTGCTTAGTAGATACTAAGTTCTGCAGAGGCTATTAAGATTGGTGATTGGTGTCAGGAGAAATGGGACACAAATTGACAGGATATTAAACACTGTTTTTCCCCATTGCTGTCTTTTGTTAAATGTAAACATTCTCTGTAAGATTGCATATGTAAATTCTTTATTCTGTGGATTTAATACAGTGGTTGTTAGAAGAAGGGCCTGATCCATGCCACAGCCTACCTAAAGAAAATCAGTGTTTTCACTGTGCTTCCCCTCCATACTGTGGAAAATTGGTATTTTGAGCTCCATGCATTCAGTTTTCTTTGAAAGGTCAAAAGTCAAACTCTTTAAAGATTAATATCTTGTGCCTCGTTTGGTCGATTTCAACAATCTTGGGCTCATTTTACTCCTGATGGCAAGATCCAGCCACCAGGAGCAGGTACAGTCAACCTTCTGGCCTACAAAAAAGGTGCACTTTGTGGGGTGCTTGTTTCATCTGTCCCCCTAGCAGTTTCCTCCTTGGCCAGGCTCATGGTTCTCCCCTCCTCCCACTGGGGCACAGAAAATCCAGGTCTTCACCCAACTGGCCCTCAGGAGGTACAAGAGGGCCAGCAAAACTGGCCTTGGAGAGAATCACTAGTCCTGGGGTCAGCCACAAACAGAGTGTCTTCAGTCCATCAGGGGACTAGTCCTTCCAGGGGTCTGTGATGATTCCTCTGTTGCAGTCCAGGTTCAAATTCTTCCTCTCCTTCATGTACTGGGGATGCCACTTTTATGCTCAGTCAAGCTTGTGGGTGGGAGACACCCCTTTCTCTCACTGTAAAAGTGGTTCTAGTCAGTCCTCCCCTCTTGCCTGGGTTTGGCTCCAGCCAGGCTAGTGAAACAAAAGGCTGGTGTTAGATATCTTTGTATGTGCTAGAGGAAGGCACTTTGAAGTGTAATTAGAGCAGGACCCAACTCCTCCCCAGCCATCCTGTCCGGAAGATGCACTTTCTCTACACCCAGGTCCATTTAGGCACTGTATGGCTCCAATACACATTTTCCAGTAGAAGAGCCATCACCAGCCCAGGCAGCTGGAAACTCACAGAAATAGTAGGCAGAAATATGGCAACTAAAAGTGGTCTTTCTAAATTATTAATTTAAAATCCGACTTCACCTTTAAAGAGGGTGTTAATTTACAATTAAAAAGAAAGAGCGCAAGAGGTATTTTTCTAGCTGCTACAAATCCAAATGTATGATTTAATAAATGTAACAACGTAGCCCAATGATTCCCTATGGCAACAGCCAGACTTGCTATGTTGAAAATAGTTTTTGGGAGCTATTTCACGGTACAGAGATGCTCAACATTATTCTTGACATGTCCTACCTTTAAATATCTGCACCCTCCTTTTATGGGCAATAAGGCATACATCAGAGTGAGCTAATATTATTTAAAAGGAAGGTTTAGGTCTGTCAACAGGAGTATTGTGACTGGTTGAATTTGTAATTTAAAACTGCCACAGGCAGGTTACGTGTAGACAGCTATAAGGCTGTGCATGACTGTATGCTCTCACGTGTAGCCTGTATCTGTGTGCACACATGTTCACAAGTGACCATCCTAGGTCCCCTTACTCTTGCAGCATTGCAGCGGCATTATCTTAAAAGGTAGACACTTACGATAAACATGCATGGTCCAATTTACCATGAAATTACTGGGAGTTAGACTCAACTGCAATAAAGGTCCAAAACCAGGTGATCCAAAAAGCAAAAAATGTGGCTGTACTAAATGGGTGAAGCCCTACTGCAGTAGGATTTATTTGTTAATCCCATGCTACATTGCATTTGTACTACTATTGTGATGTACAGATTAACTTGCGTGCAGACAAGAACATGGGGGATGACGGTAGTTATGAGAATGAGAAAAGTTACCAAAAGAAGATATTTGTATAACATGGAAGCAATAGGATGATACTCTGGATCCCACACTTCACCCACAACTTTCAGCATACAAAGGTAAAACATATCAGGTGTAATTAAAGAGCCTCTTTTTCAGTGCAAAAGAGGAACAAATGTCAACCAAATTCATCTCAGACTAGAAGTGAACTTAGGAGCTAGTCTAAAGTCAAACACTGGTTTGGCCACATTTTCTAAAGGAAAAGGAGTAATTACCTCTGTCTGGATGAATATAAAACAGTTCTGTCGCTAAGCAATGCTGCAATATATATTCTATCATTTACCAGGCTCATCTCTTTCGGTAAATACCTGATTCCCATACAAATCGAACAATTAGCAGGGCTACTGTTTGATCAAATGGAGCTGTCAATGGAACACAGTTCAAACTGTTCTTGCCTTGAAAATGTACCCACTTCAATCGCTCAACTCCCAGGTGCATATGGGATTATAGCTTTCCAGAGCACACACTAGAAGCCACAGATGTCTGCCAAAAACGAGATGATTGCTCAATGGAATCCAAAATCATGGTTTGTAGTGATTTCATAAAGAAAGGAGAATACATGAAACTCGAATGAAGTTGCTTCATTAGTTCCATATGAAACTGTAACTCGCATAGTGCCTTTATGACAAGGACCATAGATCAATATAGACATTTACACATCCCTACAAGAAAATTCACCAAGGAACCTGAGGTCGAGTCAGACATTACCAATATGCCAGGAAAGTTTCATGCAGTGAAACATGAAGGAATGTCCCTCTAGACACATGGCCCTCGCGTTTGATTGATATCCAAGCTTGTAAAAGGAGCACAATTAGGCCGCCACCTCTTCAAAATTCATCTGAAAGTTACTCTGTGTAAACAGTCAGTTTTATCCATCTGAGGCATCTTTAAACCGGTCAGGAAACTCTAAGGTCACTTACTCCTTACTGGGAACCAAGAACCCCTTTGTAGAATTTTACTCACTCAGGGTAGTGAAGCAGAGCAGTCGAAAGCCTACTTAGGGGAGGTGGTGTGGGTTAGTAATCACCATTCGCTGGCACGCAATAATAACACTCAATAAATGATTGTCCAGTCAGTGCTTTTTCTTTAGAAAAAGGAAAAGTACATTCATTATATAAATATTACTGAATACTATAAATTAATTTACAAATATATGCATAAGGTTGATTGAAAATACCATAGATGAAATTCTGCAATCACTTTTGACCCCTGTGGGGTCACGACTCTCAAAATCACAGTACTTCCACCTATACCAGACAGCACATCATAATGTAGGGGGTATCACTTTAAACAGGCCTATTGGCTTTAGCACATTTTAAAAACACAATCATTTTCTGCGTAAATGCAATAATAAACACGTGTAAATGCAATTATTAATATCAATAAAGCATATCTACCTTGACCATGATCAACATTATTATATCAATAAAGCACTTTAAAATGAACATAACATGTGTTTGTGTGCTTTTCGCATACATTCATGCCAAAGAAAATGCAACCATAAAACAGCCCCTAAATAGTGCTGCACTTTAAACACTTTCAGACCATATACAATTAAACCATAGAAAAAGCACCCAGAGAACACTGCACTCCATATATCTTCAAAACACTTTAAGTCAACATACAATACAACCATAGAACTAACCCCTCTAAAGTGTTGCACTCCCAGCTGTAGTACAAAAGTCCCAGCCAGAGAAATGTTTGAACAAGAGGGAAAATCCTGGAGGTGTCATAATTTCCTTGACCCTGCAAGCGTAGGGTCAGTACCTTAAAAAATTACTTCCAGGAGGCTTCTGTAACTCTCATAGCCCCTTTTAAATTTCTTATGTTTGTTGGTGGTGGCCCTTTCCTCCTGGGGCCACTGGAGCCACCACAAGAAGCAACAAACAAATGTAGATGAGTCTCTCCTGAGGCATTATGGGGCGCTCCAGCCGGGAGCTGTGAATATTTTGTTAGTGGCTCTCCTCATGTTCCAGAGAGAGCCGGTTAGCTTTTTTGTTTTTGCTTTCTCTTTTTTCTTTGGGTGTGCCCAGGCCTACCTGATCACCCCGATGTGCTTGTGACTGTGGCATGAGGGTGAGCCCATCCACGGCTGCCCCTCCCAGCTCGCCACCCAGTCAGCATCCAACTTTGCTGGTGTGGGAGCCAGCAACTGACCTTCTCCCCTACCCGCTCTGTGTTGGGCAGGATTCTTTGTGTGTGGTGGCCACCCTGCTACCCCCAGACACAGGGAGTGGGAGCAAGGCCACCACCATTGGGGGCCCGGCCCCTTTTCACTTTGTTAGGGCAGCACAATGGTGCTCTCCTACTGCCACTGCATTGGCCCCATGAGATGGCAGCCAATGTTGTAGGGAAAGATCCTCACGCACACCCCAGGAGGAAAAATTAGCAACACACTCCCTGCCCTAACCCACATGCCCTCAGCAACCCCGTGGGTATTTTCAGTTTATGCCGCAGAGCTCCACAAGCTCCATTTCTTGCTGCGAGTCAAAGGTTGCCAACTTTTAAAAGGCCATAACTCGGGCCCGTTTGGGCTGATTTGGTCGACCCGGTCTCATTTTTCTCCTGGTGGCTAACTCTAGCCACCAGGATCAGTTCTACTAGGCCTCCTGGCCTAAAAAGCATTGTACATTGTAGGGAGCTGGTTCCACTGGCTCCCCGAGGCAACTTTCTTCATGCTCTTTGTCTCTTGGCACAGAAGTCCAGAGATTTCCCCCAACTGGTCCTCAGGGGAAGCAAGGAGGCCAGCCTAACTGGTCTTTGGAGATACCCAAAAATGGTACCTCACCCACATGGCTGGGCCAAATACCTGCGACAGGCAAGGGCCCAAAATGTATTGAGGAGACTTCAAAATTACCTATCACAAAATGACCTGGTTTGGCAAGGGTAAAATGATACCTCACTTTGTGGGTGAGGCAAGGGCCTGTGACTGGGAAGAGCCAAAAACATAGGCATTAAGGGTATAGCACAGCAAATTCGAAGCGCTACATTTAAAAAAAAAATACGTTTTTAGCCAATTCTCCATTGGACACCCACACGAGTGAGGTATCATTTTACTCAGGAGACCAAGGAGAGCGCTGGGTGGTAGGACATTTGTGCCGGCACGGTGAACCCATGCATAAATATGTGCAAAATTAGATTTTTTCAGCTAAATTTGAGGTTTGCAGGGGATTCTGGGTAGGAAAATGTTGGGGGGCCTATGCAACCCATACCTCCCTGGACTCCGCAGGGTGTCTAGTTTTCAGAAATTTTTGGGTTTGGTAGGTTTCCCTAGATGGCCGCCAAGCCCGGGACCAAAAACGCAGGTGACCCTTAAAAAACCAGGCATTTTGTGATAGATAGGTGGGCACCTGTGTTTTTGTTCTTGGGTTTGCAGACATCTAGGGGAACCTAAAAACCCAGACATTTCTGAAAACTAGACACCCGTGGGAGTCCAGGGAGGTGTGGTTTGCGTTGATCCCCCAACATTTTCCTTCCGAAAATTTGCTGCATACCTCAAATTTAGCTAAAAAGTCACATTTTCCTCTAATATCTGTGTGGGAAAGTCGTCGGATCACCGCACGGCACAAATTTCCTACCACTCAGCGTTCCCCTCAGTCTCCGATATAAATGATACCTTACTTGTGTGGATGGGCCAAGTGCCATATGACATGGAAGGGCCAAAATCTTGTAGAGATTGAGGGGGTCCCAAAGTGGATCCAAAAAGGCAGTTTGTTTTTACGTTTTTAGGCTGACGCTACTTTGGGCACCCACACAAGTGAGGTATCATTTTTCTCGGGAGACCAGGGGGAATGCTGGGTAGTAGGACATTTGTGGCTGTGCGGTGATCCTACAACCTACCCACACAAAAATATGAGGAGAATGTGACTTTGTAAGTAAATTTGAGGTTTGCGGGGGATTCTGGGTAAGAAAACGCTGGGGGATCGATGTAAGCCACACCGCCAGTCAAGAGTCAGTACACACACACCACCATCCACATACACCACCAGCCAAGTGCCATCCACGCACACCAACAGCCAAGTGCCATCCGCACACACCGCCAGCAAAACGCCATCCATGCGTACCGACAGCCAAGCACCATCCACGTACACCACCAGCCAAATGCTATTAATACACACAGACAGCCAAGCAATATCCATGCACACCGCCAGCCAAGTGCCACCCACACACTCTGGCAGCCAAGCACCATCCCCACACACTGCCAGCCAAGCAGGGCCAGACTGAGAACAGCAACCAGCCGTGGCAGATTTCTGCTCGACTGGCCTTGGGAGGGGGTTGGGTGTGCTAGTAAAAAGCACTTCTCCCGCTTCTGTTACTGGGGCCCGATATTTCAGCACTGCTGCAAAACCGGCCCCCAGTGACAAAACCGCCCTCCATGGCCAGAAAACCGGCACCCACCCCTCTGGCCCACCGACTAAACGTCCGTTGCCCGCTACAGCCAGTCTAGACCTGCTAGCCAGCACCCTCCATGCACACAGCCACCCAAGCCCCAGGCCACGTCCACTGCCAGCTAAGCGCCACTCCAGCACACCACCAGGCAAGCGGCAATCTACACACACCGTCATCAAGCACGAATCCACCCACACCATTAGCCAAGTGCAGGTCCACACACAATGCCAGGAAAATACCAGCCAAAGGTCAGTACATGCAGACCATCAGCCAAACCCCAGTTTACACACACACACACACTCTCCCTGGTTTCCTGTGGTTTTCTGCCCCCACTTGGGTGAAGATGAGAATAAAAATATCACTGAAACAGCCAAAATGTGTGCCTAAAAAAAGGAAGTGACCCTTGCCTATGGGGCTTCTCACTGGCATGCCCATAAACATATCCCTGGTGTCTAATGGGCAGATAGGGAGGTATTGCCCCGATCTGCCTTCCGGGGGGGGCAGAAAGCCTTTTTTGGCAGTGGGGGCATTAACATGCCCATTGCCGGCAGCCCCCACCCCTACATATAGAAAAACCCAACAAAATCCCTGGTGCCTAGTGGGCCTTTTTGCTCCCCTGAGGGCAGATAAGAGGCTATTGACCCATCTGCCTCCTGGGGGGGGGGGGGTCAGAAAGACTGTGGGATTTTTTCTGGAGGGGTGGGGGCATTGGCATGTCAATTTTGGGCAGCCCCCACCCCTATATACATAACAAAAAAATCCCGGGCGCCTAGTGTGCTTTCTGCCGGGGACTATTGCCTCCATCTCTCTCCCAGGGGGGACAGAAAGACTGTGGAATTTTGAGGGGGTAGGGGCATTAGCATGCCCATCACGGGCAGCCCCCACCCCTAGATAAAATAAGAAAAATAATCCCTGGCATCTAGTGGGCTTTCTGCCTCCCGGGGGGGCAGAAAGACTGTAGAAGTTTGTGGGGTTGGGGGCATTGGCATGCCCATCTCGGGCAGCCCCCACCACTAAATCCAATTTAAAATAAGTCTCTGGCATCTAGCGGGCTTTCTGCCCCCCCAGAGGGGGCAGATTGGGGGCTACTACCCCATCTGCCCCCAAGGGGAGGCAGAAAGACTGGAATTTTGCTGGGGGGTGTGAGGCATTGGCATGCCCATCTTGGGCAGCCCCCACCCCTAAATCTAATTTTTTTTTAAATCCTTGGCTTCAAGTAGGCTGTTTGCCCCTTGTCAGCGCAATGTGCATGCTGATCGTCATTTCATAGAAACCAAAGCTACAACCTCTGGAGCTGGGGAAGCTCCCGAGGCTGTTGGGGGGGAAAGGGAATCCCTTTGGAGACCACACCAGAGGGATTCCCTGTGCCATGGCGTCGGACACGCTGGAGCCTTCCGACGCACATTAGCACTTATGCGTCAGACGGCTCCTGTGCATCCAAGTCACCGAAAGGGTTAAACTACAGGCTGATCAGCATCATAGATGTAGCCCAATTGGTCTATGCAGGACAAATTCTGGGCATACTTGAATCCTGGATAGGTGATTACCAGGCTCTTTCTCCTTTGTAGGCAGGGTTCAGACAAGGGAACAGTACAATTGACCAAGTTTTCAGGTTCCTATTTATCTATTGGAAAACAGTGGTTATTCAGAAGGCTCATTTATATTTGGTCTTTGTAGACCTAAAGTCTGCTTTCAACCTTGTGCCTTGAGATAAACTGTGCAGGATTCTTAAGAGTAGAGGGGTTCCTCTCGATCTTCTGGATGTCTTAGTTCACCTCCACCAGGATACATACGCCCAAGGGAGATGGGGTCGGGTGGGGAGCTAACCGATCGGATTGACATCCGGAAAGGGATCCAAGAATGGTGTGTTTTTGCCCCACCCTATTTAAATGATTTGGTATCTTTTGTGGAGGATGATTTAAACAATGCCCCTCGATTGGGAGGTACTAAGATTCCCATCCTATTATTCGCTGACAACACTCTTTTGATTTCAAAGACCCTTAGAGGTCTTCAATGTCTGGTGAACAACTTTGAAGCATTCCTTGTTGAATGAGGCCTCGTAATAAATCACTCTGAGACAAAGTTTATGGCTATTAGCCCCCACAAATCTTTTTGGGGATTAATAACACAGGGGGCTAGCACGTTGGATAGGGTCAATGAGTCTGACTATTTAGGAATTCGTATGAGTAAATCTATGTCATTGCTGCCCCAGGTGCAGAAGAGCAACCTGAACCTAACTAACCAGTCTACTGCTATCCTAAGATGCTATAAGTCCTCCTGAAATAAACCTATTTCACCTGCACTTAAGATCTATAGGGCCAAGGCTAAGGGCAGTGCTCTATATGGGGCAACTCAAATCTGGCTGCACTTGGGATGGCTGAGAATGTATTTTTGAGATCATTATTTAACCTCCCAAAAAACACCCCGTTAATACCCCTAAGACAGGCCATGGGCACTGACTAAATGATACACAAGGCCCAACTTAAACCGCTAATGTATTGGAGTATGTAGTTTCCTTGGAAAGCTCTGGCAAAAAAGTGGCTATTCCAGGTGAAAAAGCTCTCATTTCATCTCGGCCTAGGGGAGTACTGGTCCTCACCCACATCTACGCCTTACTAGTCTAGGGCTAACCTCAAGGATGGTTTTTGGACTTATACATACACCAATGAAATGAGCAAGGCACCTGAAGGGTCCCTTACCTCCTTCTTTCTAGATTCTAAGCCTGACTCTGTACTTGAGTCCTCTTTAGATTACATTACCACACCAGCTGCAAATCATCTCTAATTGAAATTTCGCTACAGCATCCTACCTCATTTATCCTTAATAGCAAAATGGAACCCCCAAATTTCTTCAGTTCCACATGCCTAGTTTCCCAGCAGGCAGAGGAAACATTAAACCATTTTATCGTTTTCTGCCCTGCCTATGCACACACCTGGAAAGCCTGGATCATACCATTGTCTAAACAACTTGGTTGTAGACAGCTCTAGGTTGCCATACAGCTCCTTCGCACAGAATCCTTGCAGAAAGTTGTGTGCACAGTGTCTAAATTTCTCCATTGGAGTTAGGCTATTTTATGTAAAATGATGAAATGAGCACTTGCAGGATGTTTTGTAATGTCTCCACTTTGGTAAACCTTGTGCTAGTCCCGTGCTGAGGGTTAATACCCTGGACCTGGTCCCGGGGTGCTTGTTTTCTGGTCTGGGGAGGACCTAGTCTGCCAGTTTTGGCTGGATTGTTTTTATGGGGTGCGGGGTCGAGGTTGGTTAGCACATGGCTGGGTTTTCAATGGGGTGGCATGGTGAGCAAAGGAACGATGGATTTAGCCCCGACTGGTGACTGGGGGTGAGTGTTGATAATACCTTGTATTCTGCCCATTGTTTCTCTGTGTTGCTATAGTCGACCCAAGTGGGAAGAGCATGCCTAGATATGGGTCCAGTTTCATGGTCTCTTTATGGTTTAGAGTCCGTGTTCATATTATGTATGTTTTATACATGAAGTATATATTTTATTTATTCTGTATTTTATTTAATCCATTCCATTCCAGCGCTTGCTGTATTTTATACTTTTTAATATATTTATGATATAGAGGGCCTATTATACTAATTTATGTCTTATTTTTGCAATGTCCATTTTATATTTTAATTGTGTGGTTTATGTGTTGGTACTGAGCTTCTCTCTTCAGCTCTTTTATGTGATGTATTTGTGTTGTATTCGTTTTTTGTACTTTTATGGTTGGAAATACCGGATAAAGATTTTGAAGATGATAATGAATAATAACTCCCACACCCAGGGACAGTGGTTCCCAAACTGTGCACCGTGGCTCCCTGAGGAGCCATCAAACCTAGCCAGGCGAGCCGCGCACTAAGCACTTTAATGTATTTAATGTTGAAGGGTCTGTTGGCTTCACTTGAACGAATTAGACTTAAACGCATGATGTCGATGATTTGTAAGTGACATGCCTAAAGTTGTAAACTCACTGGATCCCCACGTTCCAACACTCCTAAATCACTGGATCCCCACGTTCCACCACTCCCAAAGTAAGCGGAAAATGCCTGATTAATTTTGTTAGACTCATTTATAGTTTTGTTTTTTTCCAAATGCATTTTACACCAATGCAAGTTTTCAGGAAAGTACAGTTGTCCTGTCTATTAAACACACTTTGGGGCCGATTCCGATTTCGGCCGGAAGGGCACCGAACGATGGCCGGAGCCCTTCCGACCGAATCGGAACGTGCCGGCCGGATTCCTTTCCGACCGAGCCATTCCGATGGGCTCGGTTTTAAAGGAATCTGACTCGGATTTCCGGATGGCTTCCGACGGGCTCGGAGAGCCCGACCGCCGTCCGGAAATCCTTCAGTACTCCCCCGGCTGCCTCTTCACGACCGAGGGAGTACGATGGCAGTATTTCACTGCCTTTTCGTGCCGGTCTTTCCGGCACGAAAAGGCAGTCGGAAACTGTCTTTGGGGGCCCCCAGTAGGGCCCCCATGGGTGCGAGGCCGAGGGTGAGGAATGGCGGCATGGGGGCACCTATGGTGCCCCTCTGTTGATCCCTGCACCCGGTGGCAGGCACCTTGGGGTGCCGGCCACCGGGTGCATGGATGAACTGTACCCCTGCTTTCCACAATGCAAGCATGCATTCCGCTCGGAATGCATGCTCCCATTGTGAAGTATACGAGTGCGACCGAACAGGGTTCGGTCGCATCGTAATTGCAGGGCCATAACCGACGACAGCAGGTCGGTCGGTTACGGCTCATGACCGATGTCGGACGGACCTGAGTCCGTCCGACATCGGAATCGCCCCCTAAGTATTATTAAGTATTGACATTTGTACTTGAATCATGAGTACTTCCAGTACACATTTATTTCAGTACACACACATTTCCAGACTGGCCTGCTCTCTCCCTGAGCACAGGGAAGTAAAACACCACATACTGCATAATGCCAACATTTGGAAGCAAGGAAGAGGGACTTTAAAAAAAAAAAAGAAATTCAGAGGAATTTATTTTACTTGCATTGATTTGGAGGCAATTTTAGGGAGGAGACAGCAAAAATAAAGCTATATGTGGTTTAAAAAATCGTGATTCACTCTGCTGAGACAGGTGTGTTGGCACGTATTAATAAATCAGTGGAGGGAGAAAGAAGCTGAGATCCATTCGGCTTCCAGGTGAGATTAGAAGATCATAGGAGAATGGATCACTTGTACCTGTAATGCAACCAGGGTCTGGTGACTTGGCCGTCTTTAAAAAACCCTCATTCACGTACAGGTGTGGTGGAGCGGTATATCTTGATTATCCGCTTCTTATGTAACGTGAAAGCATCATCATTGGGTCTTTTTTACAAAATATGCCTTCCTCCGCCTGGAGGTAGACCAACTGGTGACAACAGTAGTGACCAGAAATAGAGTGAATGTTGGTGAGGTGAATATTAAAATTACCTACATCTCTGCAACAAGGAAATTTTTATTCAGTTGGAGATGGGGTAAGGTTAAAAACAGAGCGGTACATGCATAGGCAAGCTACTGTCCTATGGCACCTATTAGTCCATGTGGGTGGTCGACATATTTCAGCCCTAGTTTCGCCCAGATGGGTCGGGGGGCCTTTCTTCAGGACCAGTGCAGAATGGGTGGCCAATTATGCAATGCGCAAGGGTAGGTAAATCTCTTACCCCTCTTGTCAATTGTTAGCGTTCATTAGTACCTGTACATGAAAAAAATTAGATCTCAGTGATCTGGTTTCGTTATTAGTTCATATTAGTTACAGTTTGTGGTTGGCGGTGAGGATGCTTACGGGGATTCATGCTCATGAATTCTATGTGCAAGGAAAAAGCCTTTCTAAATTCAATACAGTTAAGTAGGTACAAAATGACAGAACAAAGTGGCTGGTCTTATGTGAGTGAGAAAGAGGGACAAAGTGCTTATTCATACGAATTCAGTCCTATTGGAAACAGCTCGAGTTATGCGCGGTAGAGTATGCGTGTGGGAATTTTTAATGGTTGTAGCTGCGTTCTGTGTGAACAGTTAAGTTAATAATGGAAGTACCCTCTAGAAATTGCCAGTTTAGTAGATAGTGTCTGCCCCTCTGAACCGCATTTGGTTATCAGCGGTTAGTAGCTGTAGTGCGAGGGTACTGGTAGGATGATCCACTGACATATTTATATTCACGAAGTAGTAAGAAACAAATCGCTACGGCAAGAGTAGTTTAAAAATACTTTGTAATAAGGTTCAATTGGGAGGGAGTGGATAGAGATTAGTAGTAACTGTATTCTGTGTGGTCAGTAAATATTAAAAGTCCCTCTCGAACTTGCCAGTATGATAAATGGTGTCTGCCCCTGTGAACCGCACTTGGTTAACTGCGGTGAAAGGCTGCAATGGGGGTGTACTAGTAGAACGATCCGTGACGTGCTCAACTCACGAAGGGGTGAGACATTGAAGCGTGACTAATCACTGTAGCAAGAGCAGTTTAGAGTAGTTATAATACTAAGTATATGTATATGTGAGGCTACCAGTCTGGTGTCAATTTTGTGCTGATGCTGCTTCGCTTAATAGCTGCGTGCGTCTAGTAGGGTGCGGCGTATAAATACCTTATGGTTCCCGTTTCGGGCTTCCTCGGGAGACCGGCAGGCTTACCAACCTTCTGTTAGGGATGGTGGAAGGAGAAGTTAGTCAAAACGCGCATGAATGGAAGCGCATACGGCCATTCGGTAGACTCTCGCTTTGGGTTACCTGTCGGCATCAGGTTGCATGACTTGTGCTCGCTCTGTTCACGGTGTCCTGGTGACGCGGGCCCGTGGTGAGCATATTTTATTGCAAAGAAGTGATAGGCATAGTAAAGAGACTGGTTTTACGCTCAATAACGACTTCATGGTTTTTTACTTCATAGCTCTCTAGGTAATTTCGCCCTAGAGGTCTCAAAAATGACCTCATGTTTCTTATCATAACTCTCTTGGTTAAATCGTCCTAGAGGTGTCAATTGTTGTGAGTGGGCTGATTCTAGATTCTATCGCGCATGCGTTCTGCCACACATTATTATATAACAACTGTGTTGGGGCCTGTATGGTGCTAGTCATGGGCATTGTGAAGAGGCTCAAGCCTTCTACTGTCGGCACAACGGGCCACTATCAGTTAAAGTGACTGGCTTTTTGTACTGTTGTATTAATGACATTAAGGTATGAATAGTGCGGAGGACGCAGGTATCTGTCTAGACAGTGAAAATATTTATTGTGTCACTTTTAAGCAAGGCTTATATGTGGCTGTTCGAGTGAATCATGATAGGGCAGATAATAGAGAACCAGGTAGTGTTTTCTGGCTTGCGTTCATGATTGTGGGTAGATCTTATCTTTCTTGTTGTACGCGACTGTTCAAAGATATGTGCGCTTAGATAAAGGCCTTTATCAGTTTTAGTGCCTTATCTCCTTGGGTGCGTGTACACTGATTTTGAGGCTTCTTCGCTGACGGACTCTTGCATGGCTTTCATAGAATGACTGTTAAGACTTGGCGTTCCTATTCTGTCCAGGTGACTCCTTTTCTTCTCCCTCTGCGGTTGTTCTGGCCTCTCCCTAAAAAAGGTGGCCGATGTGTTTGGTGTGGTCCCATCATTGGCCCCATCGGTGGTGGGCCTTGCATGTTCGGTACAAACTGTTGGTATAATGGAGGAGGGTGTTCATTAAATTTTGGTGTACGCCATGAGTTCGGCCACCTCCGTTGTTGTCGTCTGTTCTGACCTCTATTTCGTCGTTGGTGTGGTGTGTCGCACCACTCCAGTCTGAATTATCAGTGGAGTTACCTCCCGAGGACTCGTTGTCGCTTGGTTGTTCCAGTGCAGTATAGTCATCTTTGGTGTAAGGGTGCATCTTATCAAGAGAAAATCGCTTAAGGTCTTTTCGGAATTTCTGTATTTTATTTTGTGTTATGTATTCTTTGGTTTCGTTCATTTCTCGATTTATTTCTTCCAGTCTCTTTTTGTAGACGGAAATGTGCACAGTGGTTTTGAGTTTCGCTTCACTGGTTTGGATTTTTATTGTTAAAGCTTCTGAAAGTCTAGTGGCCGTTTTTTATGATTAGGACTTGCTAGTCCCTTGTGCACTTCCACGAGATGGCTGACCACTATTTACGAAATATCATGTCCTGTAAAAAACACGTATAACATGGGTAGAAATGGAAGTGCATGCAAATATTCTTCAAGCACAAACACTTTGTCAATGGGGCCTACATGCATAGGAGTGCTAAACAGAACTGTAAGTGGGATAAAAAAGTTTGAGAGGGTACTCTAAAAAAGGCATGGGCAAAGAAGTGTAACTAGGAATATTTTATTAGAGGCGCCACCTTAGTAATATGAAACACCCTGCGTATATGATTATAATACCTTCATCAGCTTCATCCCAATTATTTTCCGGGAGAAAAATGCAAGTACTACCGAGGCCGGGCTTACATCCACCCTACCTTCCCAAAAACTAACAGTGGGGGGCCATGGGCAATGGCCAATGGGTCGAAGGAAGGCCACGGGTTGAAAAAATTTGGGAGCCACTGCCCTGGGAGAAAACTCCCAAGGCGTAGGGGTCTTGAATTTTTTGCTTTTCAGAAACAAACCTCTGTTTTTGGAGTTTGTTTTTGAAAAACCAAAAAAGGTAAATGTTTGATATACAGCTGTCATGACGGACAGTGGCCATTCACCAGTTTGTTTATAACTGGCAGAGAACTACCAAAACAGTGGTTACTTTCAAGGTACAGAAATTACCACTGGGCTGGGAGTCATCTATAAATTTGATGAACGGAGTACTATTGTGATGGCGGACTTAATGTCTTCCACCATCTTGACAAACTATACTCCATCAATCAAACTATAAATCAGGCCCTCAGTCACCACTAACAAGGATAAACAATTTTTAAGAACAGGTGCTAGATTTTCCTTTTCCCTTGTAAATAATTACATTATTTGCTTTCTGTAACAAATATGTCAGATGCTTAGTATATAGTGTACCTCTAAACACTAATAGGACTGAGGATAAACATGCTAAAGGTTACTGGCCCAGAGTAACTTAACAAGTGATGTCAAGGTTCAACTAGGTTTAGACAAATTATATCAGTCATGATGATGTCAAGAACTGAAAGTGATGTAGGTCTGTCGATGGACATTGAGATAGCCTAAGGAAACCAAGAGTCCTTCCCCCTAGCCATGGTACTACCCTGAGTAAGATATGTTAAAGGTGGTGTGACTCCTTTAGAGGGTCACAGTTAGAAAGAAAAGTCCACACGTGCAAAAAAAACCTTTGGCAATATTTGTACTTCTTGACTGATGGTCTAGGTAGGATTAGTGGTAATCAGCAAGGCACCAATTCCCCCGGACACCAGGACAAAAGAGCCAAGCAGGATAATGGGTCCAAAGGCAGGCAATCCACAAGAGAGTTCTGAGAGAACTTCCTCGTGAGCAAAATAGCAACAAAAATAAGAAAATGAAAAAGGATACATTGAGAAAAATCAAAAACAATAATCTATAGCAACGGGGCATTATACACGAAAAATTAGAGAAAAAAATGCATTGTCATGCATCTAGCCTTTCCAAGTGCTGGCTTGTATATTCTAAAACTGGGAGCTGACGTCTGAGGAAGAGACTCAGACACATCTTGTATTCCCAAAAAAGAGACTGCCATATTGGGTTTGACGATTGGAATACATGGTCAAGCTCCGCCTTCCACTTCAAACTCATGGCGTCTGTGATCCCAATAAGAAAACTAAGGTTGACATTCCTCATGTCATGTGGTAATCTTGAGGCCCAATGCCGCTGCTTTCCTCCCCACCATCCACTATCTACGGGAAAAGACCCTCTTTGAGCACTTGCGGAGGTGCTGGAGTGACTGCCACAAACAGAAGTTTCTGCTTGATAACAACTCATTGCTTCTTATCTTTCATTTTCTAAAACAAAGGCACATATGTTTTGCTCTTCATTAGCTCTTTGGTAGAGCACAGCCAGCACTGAGTACTATAATGTCTTGCAGCGTAACACTAAAATACCATTTCCTTCCTACATGTTCATCAAACAGCATGTTAGTGTAAGGGTAATCACCCTCTGGTGTGTAGCCATTGGCCCAAAGAATGTATTTATGCAAATAATCTCCATGTGGCAGCACTCAAAACAGGACCAGCACTCACGAATACCACTCACTGTGGGTTTTAAGTGAAACACGGCTCAGTACCTACTGTGCTCCACGGGTGAGGTCATTATGAGCGAAACACCTAAATATCTGGGGCTGCGAAATTGAGAGATTGAAAGAAATGAAAAGTTATGATGCTAAGATAATAAAATATTGAAAGAAATGAATAGTTATCAAGCTTTGCTTCAGTGGAAGAACTGCGACTTCTCAGAGATGGACCCCATTGACCAGAATGCACTAGAAGGGCTACTGAGTCCGCTTCACTTCAACACCACTGATGAGTGCCGATGCTTTTAGAGTGCTGCGAAATAGAGGATTTTGTTTTTTTACATAGCATGTTTCCTAGGGCTATGCACACAAACATAAAAGCATGCAATTAGTGCTTCTAAGACACTGGGGTACCAACATAGGGGCTGTCATCAAGATGAATACATTTATAAGGATAAATAATTTAAAAACACACAATGAGAACATACAATCTCAGTTAAAAAACATAGTTAAAAATGAACAAAGCAGGGGAGCTTCAGGCAATTAAGTGGATTGTTTTTAATTGAATTTAAAAGTAACCAACAATGAATCATATTGCGTAATATTTATTGTGGTGCAAAACATAGAGGTAGTTATTTCTATTCCTGTGGGCTCAATAAATTATAAAGGAATCGTTTTCAGAATAAAGTAAACAATGAACAAAATAAAAACTATTATGGTGAATCTATTCGGTCTTTTTTAACTGATAAAATGAGAGTAAATCGTGTACAAAATTCACGAATATGAGAATTATTGTGTACTATACAAATGAAGACAAACTACTCCTATTTAGAATTTATTTTCAGAAGATGTGGATAAAAATTAAAACGTACTCCGCCTGCTTACCAGTCTAGTTTCTGGCTACCCCTTGAGGCAAGAATACAGCTTAAACTAGCATGCATCACACATAAGGCTCTATACTCGAATTCGCCTGCATATCTTTGCTGAGAAACGTGTGGTTTCCGGAGGAACCAGAAACTCCCGGTCCGCCAAAGACCTCTTGCTCCAACCTGCACGTTTTCGAAAACAAAAAACCTACAACCGGGCTTTCTCTGGGGCTGCACCAAGAATATGGAACTCTCTCCCGCCAGCCATCAGAAGAATCCCTTCTCTGTCACACTTCAAAAAGGATGCTAAAACCTTCCTTATGGGTAAATTCCTCGTTTAAACTCTGCCTTCAACCACCACTGTCACCCTAATCTACCTCCGACCACTGCCGCCCCTCGAAGTAACTACTCAGCCCACCAAGAAACCTGGGGTCTTGTCTGGAGTATTGTAAATGCAAATTGTACTTACTATCCCCTATGTACCCCGCACGGGGGTCCTATTGTGAGTATTTGTAAATGTAAATTGTACATACATGTTCCTTCATCCCCCAAGTATCCAGCACCCCGCCCGCTCCTATTCGACTGTATAGATCCTTTGTTTCCAAGCCTTTTGTACATTTCCTTGATTCCTGTAAAGCGCTCTGATACCCTAACGGGTCAAGTTCGCGCTCTATAAAACACAAAATAAATAAATAAATATAAATATAAATAAATAGTTTCTCATCATTTCAGGAACTTATAATTTGATCACTGTTTTGCGTTTTAAGAATTCATTAAAAGCATTCTTTTTTTTTTTTATTAAATAGTTTTACCTATGTTTGTATATTGGTCCTCCCTGCCTCAGTGGTTAAAACATACACACAATGTGCATAATAAAAACATGTCAACATATTGGTTCAAAATTCCTGCGTATTAATTCAAATCAATAAAATACGTTTCTGGAAATTGGAAGGGAATTTGCTGTACCGAAATATGAGTATGTATTAAAAAATCATACCACCCTAGTACAATGGATAGAACTGTTTTGGATCTTTTTCTTGAAATAAAACTGGCAGGCAAAATATTTGGTGCAGTTGTGGCAGAGGCGAAATATTACACCCACTAAAACAAACACCTTATTGGCAAGAGGGTCATTCTGCTCATGGTTCAGTAGACAGAATTTGCAAAAAATCAAACTCAACTGCATATTATAATGACATATTTCCTTTGCATGGGCTTTGAACTTACAGTGACAGGAGATCATGCATATAACAGCTGAAGCAATCGTTAACGTCAATCTGTGTTCAATTGTGCTCACTCTCTCTGATAGGGCTCGAGGAGAGGTGTTGGTTGCAGCTTTTTATAGGTTTCCAGCGCTTGAGCGTAAATACTAAGACATACGTCATTGACTGACACACAATTATTAGGGCAAATAGTTGGCTGACTTGGCTATACTGCTAGTTGAGACCCTGTCCTATACTTTCACTGAGCCTTTTCTACTACCTGGGTGTATCTATGGCTCCATGTGGAGGCAATGGCCTCGATTACTAGTGCCTTGGAAAACACTGCTATTTATCGCACCCTCTAAATACAGATTCCGTTCGGACATTAACAGGTTTGATAAATGGCACTTATTACAAATTTCTCCATTGCAATAAGAAGTAAGTTACCCCATTGTGATAAGGCCTTTTCACCTAGCAAATATCAGCAGGCTTGAACCACCTGTAATTAAGACACCCGAGCTTGTGACCGTCGAAATGTAATGAGACACTCATAATCGATTCCTATCAATCTAACCAAGTTACAGTTGAATAATGCTCTCATTACAAGTTGGCTGGAATAGAGAGGGATATTTACTGCATATGGTAAATCCCATTACACCAGCGTGAGATATATATACAATGTGCCTCATTTATGGGGATTTGGTGTAGGGCAGCGCAGCAAGTCACCTTGCTGTGCTGCCCTACGTAAAAATGAAAGGGAAGGAATGCACCATATTCATCTAAAACGGTGCATTCCGGTCCTTTACCCCACAGCTGGTGCCATTTCGGCAGCCTAGCGCCAAAGCAGAAAAACTTGCAAGGGTGCTTGTGTTGTCGGCAGGATTGTTTTCATGCAGGAAGGGACACATTCCTGCACAAAAACAATTCTGGGACGCTTTTTCCTCTTTCTGTGTGCTACAGAATACAGCACATATGGAAAGAGGAAAAAACGAAGATAAATAAAGTTATTTCCCCCGTTGCGCCTCCCCTGGGGAGGCGTAAGGTTTTTGTGCATCCCCAGGTTTACATTGTTTTGTAAATCTGGGGAAGTGTCAAAATCCATGGGTGTTGTGTGGGAACATCCACTGCAACCCCCATGGAACGTCTCCCCAATGCAGAGTAAGGCAACGCAGTGATTTGCATTGCATTGCCTTATTCCATATCTATGAGGCCATTCAAAGACACGCAAAGTGGCTTTGCGTGACCTCATAAATGTGATTTGCGCCGTCAGAGCATCACAAAAAGTGATGCCATGGCGGTGCAAGGGCTCATAAATATGTCCTCATTTGTGGTAAATACTTCCAATTCTGAGTCTCCAAATTGAAATTGAGACTTAATGTGCAGAACCACAATTCCACATATTTTACCCTTTGTCCAGGACTGTTCCCAAATACATTTTGGCAGGTTTGACCATATCATTATTTTATTTGCCATTATATTTAGTAGTGATGAACGCAAATTGTGGAAAACTATCCACACCTCTCAGACAGTCAAAGTTGCCATGGCAGCAGTGCACATTTGTTTATGGCAAATACATGCACACACATGCAGGCATTTATATTAAGGTTATGGGCTTATTTTAGTACTTAAAGTCATATTCTTGAATGTGTTTAATGTACTTTTGTATGCTTTTGTAAACTGGCCACACCTCAACGAAAATTAGGATAAATGGAAATATTGGCGGAATATTTATGCACTAATAGAACAAATAGAAAGTGCTGTGTCCTCGTTACACTACTAATAGCGAGTAAGAGATTTTGTGGCCAATTCACAAAGGCATGTAATTTACATAAAAAAGTACTCTTGTAGTACTACTTACCGTAAATGCTTTCATGAAACGTCACCAGTGTATTTATTTAGGTTTCCTACAGCACCATGTTTACCACCTACTTGAACTATTAGACCCCATATTTTTTAGTTTAAAATGCTTTATGAAGAAATTAAACATATGAAAATATAGCAAAATGTTAAAATGGATATAATAGGACAAGTCAAAATAATAACTCAATTGTTACTATGTAAAGAAACGTGAATTATGCAATACAATAACTAGGCCTATCTAAAGTAAGACGTCTCTGAAGATGTTAATGAAACACATTTTGCAGAATATAACATTTATATATTTTGTAAGTCTAAAGAGGGAGGGAAAAGTTAAAAAATAAATAAAGAGGGGGCAACTACTTATAACTGATATGTTGTGAAGAGTGAGGCAGGGTTAAGAAGGTAATAGGCTAACCAAGGGGTATACAGTGCTGAATGCGTATAGATTGAATGAACAAAATATAATAAAGAAAGCAAAGTTCAAGAAGGTTTAGAAACTTCAACATTTCTAATATTAATAGTGTCAGGGTTTGATAAGTAAGAGGTCAAAGGAAGCCATTATAGATCCCTCTTAATAGCCACGTGTAATGTAGGGGATTGAGCAGTGTCCAATCAGTGGCTGTGACAAATCAAATTCCACCTAGTGAGAAAGGAGATATTAAAATTATTCCAATGGAGGTAATGACTTGAAAGGCCACTGTGAAGAGGTCAACCAACATTACCTTAACCCTGTTGCCAGAGCAGATGTTTGAGCATCCACCAAGAAAAGATATGAACAATATCATAAGGGATCGACATAGAGAATAATTGGGAGACCTTGCACCATATTCATTTCCAAAACAAGGAGACCTTGGCCAGGGAAAAAACATGCAGAGAAAGTTTCGGTTAGAGGCATTGCAGGTCCAGCAGTTGTTGTTAGCCGAGAGGTTCATTTTGAATAGAGATCAAGGGGTTAAGAATAACCTGTTGTAAAAGAAAAACATGGTTTGACTAGTACTGGCAGAAATAGAAGTATGGTGTATTTTATGCCAAATGTTGTTCCATAATGAGACAGAGGAGGACTGTAGTTCTAGTTCCCAGGATTCTTCAATTTTAGTTTTAACCCTGTCAGAGACTGATGAAGAAAGCTGCTTGCAAATAAAAGAACCTTTAACTTCAGTGGAGAAATCGTGGAAGCGGTTAAATCATTAAGTGAGTGGAAGGGGATGGAGGAAGGATCTGTGACAGTTTGTTTAAGAATATCTAAAAGGAGGGAACATTTGTACCATTGTGAAGAAGGATTCTGGAAGCGAGTGCTGAATTTTTCATAGGAAAGAAAGTGATTATCGGAAATAATTTGGGATACCGATACAAGGCCATTAGACAACCAGGAGTACCATTTTAGGACCTTGTGATCTATTGTAATATTGGGATTGTACCAAATAAGACACAATAACAACAAATGAGAGGATGTGTAAGTCTGGAAAATATTATTTGGGGCAGCATCACTGGAGTGATTCAATAAAGGATAAAGGAGAGGACATTAATCTGGGTTTTTGCACCATAAGGGAAAATTGAAAAAATGAAAAGGCAGCGATTAAGGAAGGCTCACCAAAGTGGGTGTGAAAAAGGTGGTGATGATCCTAAAGATGACCAAATCTCTTTGAGGGTGAAGGCGGAGTAATAGTGAATGAAATTAGGAAAGTTGACACCACCAGAACTTTTGGAAGTTTTGAGTTTAGATAAGGAATTCCGAGCTGGTCGTTTATTCCATAGGAACTTGTATAATCGACCATAAAGAGATTTGAAGAAACAGTGAGGTAAACAAAGGGTAAACATCTGCAAATAAAAGTTGATAGACAGGAAAACATTTTGATTGTGGCTAATCTACCCCACCAAGAAAAATGGAGGGGGGACCATTGAGAAGAGAGGGTAGAAATCTTTAGTTTTAGAGCTTCTATGTTAGTCTTTATGGTTTTCTTAATAGAAGAGGAACAAAGAATTCTTAAAATTTTGATCCTGGAAGAATTCCATAAGAAACCAGTATCTTGAAAAATATCTTTGAGACAAAAGTTATTAAGTGGCAATATTTTGAATTTATACATTTTTAGGTGATATCCAGATACCGAGGAATAGCAGGATAGCAGTTAAACTCAGTGATAGAGGTATGGGGATTGGATATGTAGAGCAAAATTTCATATGCATAGGCGTTGAATTTAATATGTAATTTACTATGAATATAACCAATGAAGGACTGAGATCTAAGTATAGTTTCCAAAAAATGCTGCAAGGCAAAAATAAAAAGTAAAGGAGATCAGGGACAGCCCTGTCTGGTGCCTCTGGTAAGGGGCAAGTATTGAGACTGAAGACCATTGTTAAAAACTGAAGTAGATGGGGAGGTGCAGATAATTTTGACATATTAGAGAAACCTAGGACCAAAACCATGCCATTTGAGGGCTCTGAACATGAAATCCCAATTAACATGATGAAAAGCTTTTTCAGCGTACAAGGTGATTGCCGCTGGAGGGGTTTCTAGAAGAACCATGAATGATATTTAGGAATGTCCAGGAATTGTCTGAAATATTACAACCTTTGACAAAACCGGATTGTTCGATGCCAAAAAGAGAGGATATAAATCATTTGCACGCAGTGCTAAGATTTTTGAGAAAATCTTGCAGTCAGCATTAATAAGGAAAATGGTCTATAATTTTTACATTCAGCCAAATCCTTATCTTTGTTCGGGATTAAACAAATCATAGCCTCCAAAAAAGAGCCAACTATAGTATCAGAGACCAGAAGATGTTGTATAAGTAAGAGAAGTTTAGGAACCACAAGATTATCTAATTTGGAATAGAGTTCAATCGTAAAGCCATCTTTAGCCCAGTGCCTTATCCTTTGGGAGTTTGGAGATGGCACTTCGGATTTTAGCACAAGAGATATCAGCCTCCAATCGGGAAAAACCAATCAGTGCAGTTTGTAGTTTGGGGATAATGCAGAAAAAATAATCAAGGGAATCAGGAATGGAGGGAGTGTCTTCAGTATATAAACTGGTAGAAAAATTCGGTAAAATGAGACATAATATCCTGATCTTTAAATAATTGGTTACTAGAGGCATCATGGATAACTTCTATTTTAGACTTTTGTTTTTCAACTTTTAAGTAATTGACTAACAGTTTGCCAGCCTGATGAAAACCTCCATAATACTTAGCATTGATTTTTAAGAGAGCATTGCCGGCATTGTGAATCAAGGTTCTATTGATCCTAGGTTTGGCCTGAATGAGTTGGTTTAGAACGTCTTTATGTGAAGAGGAATAATACTGGTGTTCTTAATCCTTAATGTGTTGTAGGAGGTTGGAGGGTTCTTTAACAGCGACCTTTTTTTTGTGGGATACATAGTTTATGATGTAGCCTTGGGCAGAAGCCTTGAAAGAATCCCAAACATGGTCATCAGTGTAGTGTTAATATGAAAAAATTCAATAGTGAATTTCTCAAAATCCGTGATGAACTGCTGGTCCTGCAACAACCAGTTGTTAAAACGCCATCTTGTGGGGGAATGAATGGGCTCAAGGTCGATTATCACAGGGGCATTATCTGAGATCAGAATAGGGCCCAATTCTGCATTTAGTAGATATTGTGTGAGGTCTTTATCTAGAATAATGTAATCTATTCTAGAGGAGGAATGTTGAGTTGGGGAAGAAAAGGAATATTCTAAAAGATCAGGGTTAATAATACGCCATGCATCAACTAAACCTCTATTAGAAACTCTTCTATGAAAGGCCTTTTACATATTATTAGGAATATATTTAAAGGTTGATCTTTTGCCTAGAAAAGGATCAAGCAACTGGTTACAATAACTGCCTAGAATGAGATTATCATTCTTAATTTAATTGAAAGTGAGTCCCAAAAATGCATATCAACACCATTAGGACCAGAAGCATTAATAAAAGAACTGGGGCAACCATTTATCATTGTGTCTAGGTGGAGCTATCTGCCGTCAATGTGAATTACTTGCTTCAGAACATTCACAGATAAAGTTTTATGAAATAATATAATCACACCATTTTTATGATGAACAGTAGGAGAACGATAAACAGAACCAATCCAGCATTTTTTGAGCATATGAATATCTTTTTCAAGAAGGTGGATTTCTTGTAACAATACTACATGACAAGAAAGGTTAGAGAGATGTGTGAGAACTCTTTTTCTTTTGATAGGGCTCCGAAGGCCTTTGACATTGCAGGAAATAATTCTAAGTCTCCTCATGCCAAAGAATAATAAAAAAGATACATAATAGCAGTCTTATGAAACAGAAAAACAACATTAGTGAATAACTGTATACCAACCAATTTGCCAATAAGGAGCATGAAAAAAACATAGAATGAAAAAGGAAGGAAGAAAACAGAGGGGAGACAGAAAAGAAGCAAACATTAGTCCAAAGAAGACCCAAATATGATAAAATAAAAGAAGTATGGTGAGAGGTCTAAGAGACCTGAACCATAGAAGGAGAGTTCAAGGAAAATAGAAAAATGAAAAGGAAGAACAGAAAAGCGGCATAAAGGATGAACCAACCAGAACACCTGGACCCAATAAAAGAGAAAAGAAAATTAGAACCATAAATGACCGAAGAAGAAAAGAAAAGAGACTAAGAACAATAATCAGAGACATGCAAAAACTAAACAAAAAAAAAGGAGGTCTTACCCATCCAGGAAGGAGGACGTGGGATGAACAATCAATGGACGAAAAACTAGAGAACAAATGAACAAGGAACAAATTATCAGATGCCAACGGCTATGAACAGGCGGCCTCGGGGAGAGAGCAAAAAGGGACACGAGTAAAAAGACAAAAGCTCAAATGCTATAATACCAGCTCAAAAGGAGAAACATAATGAACAGAACACTAAGAAAAAAATATATATGAAAATTATGATCCTCCATTGTCCTTAGCTTCTTTTTTATGAAAATAAATGAATTCTTTAAGTTTGGCTGGAGAATCAAAAGAAGTTGTACAATCTTTGTAGGTGAATTGAAGATACATGGGTGTAGAAGTCCGTATCTCGTGTTCGTAGTGTGCAATGGTAGGCACATGTCCAGGAATTCCTTATGCCGATTAGCTGTTACACGAGACACATCTTGTGATAAGAAGATCCTATGACCAGACCAGATCACCTGCTTCCTTTGATTGGCAGCGGAGAGCACTTGCATTAAGTCAGTATATTGAAGGAAAAAGATGATGATTATTCTGGGTTTAGTTGCGCCAGAAAGTTTGGGTCCAAGGTGATGGGTTCTCTGTATACTAAGTGGTGAGCTTCTGTTGAGGCCAATGGTTTGGGTAAATTCATAAGCAAAAACGCATACATATAACTGCCCTCAGCTCCCTCCGTTACACCATGAACATGAAGGTTATTGTGCTGGTTTCGCTTTTCTAAATCTTCAGTGTCATTTGAGGATGTCAATCTCCTTAGCCATTGCGTCAACTTTTGAGGATACATTGCGAGTATCAGCGATATGAAGCAAAACGTCCGAAACCCTAGACTCAAAGGAAGACCATTTGTCTTCTAGAAATTGGAGAGTGGTAGCGGCTTCCCTCATAAAGGGTTTGAGCATTTTATGTTTGTCCATTAAGTCCTCCATAGTAATAGAAAGGAGAAACTTCCAAGGCAGCACAGGATCTTTTTTAGGTCTTTTTTTTACCAGCAGCAGCGCTTTCTTTGTGAGAGATTGAGGTGGTAGCATTGTGAGAGCCACCCCTCGGTGGAGGACTGCTCCCCTCAGCCATGTTAGAAGTGTGGGGTGATAGAGTATGGCTGAAATATCGACAAAACAACGAAAAGGCAAAGAAACTGTGCAAAAAGCTGATCTTTAAAACACCTTTAAGGAACAGCTTAGTAGATAAAGTAATAGTAAGGAGGTGGAGCTGAGGTTAAATGGTTGAATGCATTCATAAGAGTTCAGAGCCCAGAAATAAGAAATATGAAAGTATTGGGTAAGGTACCTCAAAAATGACAATTAAGGCAGCAAATTCATTATTTCATGACTGGATAAAGCAGGAGAGGGTCTTTAAATATGAAGGAGGGTTGTTGCAAAAAAGCGGAAAGTTGGGTTCCAGTCAGAAGAAATATGGCTGGAAATGTTTCAGCACAGTTGCCGCTAGTGAGAGGAGGCGAGCAGGAGTCTTGACGAAAAATGCAAAAAGATCCAAAATATACTCACTGCTGTGTGCCTCAGTGTATGAGAGGATTCAATCCCACATTTTTAGCTGCCAAAAGTGTGTCCGGTTGGCAGAAGAAGCCAAAATATGGGCTGAGGATCAACAACACGATCATCCGGCTGTCATCTTCAACGTGATCCAACCGCATCTCCCTATTAGACTTTGTATTTAAACAATAATTGTACCAAATTTCTCTTCAGGAGCAGACTAACATTTTTAATCTCCTGATATTTCTCTGTATATTTGGTTGTATGAGGTGGTCTATGCAAAAGAAACAGCATTTTTTGAGAGCCCAGGTAAAATTTAAACTACACCAGCATATGTGGAGTAGAAAATGTTTATTTACATCATTGCATCACATAGAGCAAAATTATACCACAAGAATATAGGTACAACACAAACAACCTGAAGGCAAGCAGCTGTTGTTTGTGCTGTTTTTTAAGCATGAAATACTGCCTTTTGTCAAAATGTAACCCGCGGACACATTCTACTCTACTATATAGTGCCAAATTATGGTTTTACATTTCATGTAATTACGTGTAATTTTGTGTAATTTCCACAAAATTTCAGGTAATTACATAAAATCTAATTGCACACATTTGGACACCCCTCATTTTTGGGTAAACTGTTTTATTTATTTCTAGAATTAACTGTCTTGAAAATTTTTATTGTTTTCTGCATTTCCCGTTACTGCTAAAACAAAAGGGAGATGCAGAAAACAATTGCAATTCTGGGAGTTGAGATAAACACCGCACCCCAGCAATTTTTCTCCAATTAGTTTCAGCAGGGGGAAAATGTGGTACGTTATAGTGCACAGTTTGATGTGGAAAACACCAATTCTGTACGTAATTCCTCATTTTATAGGGGAAATCTTAGAATATGTTATGTTATGTTATAATGTACTTGTAAAGCGCTCGGCTACTCAAAAGAGTGTCCCGGCGCTAGACGGAGCCCTAAATTATCCTACTAATACCAGGCTAACGTTTCTGCTGAAATAACCAGGTTTTAAGTTGTTTACGGAAAGTCAACAGATCAGGTATTTGTCTGAGATGCTGAAGCAGGCTATTCCAGCTACGGGCAACCTGTACTTGAAAAGAGCGTCCCCCTCTGCACAAACGGGAGAATCTAGGGACTGCTAGGAGATACTGGTGAGAGGATCTTAAAGATCTCCCTGGTGCATAACGAAGTACTCTCTTCCTGATATAGTGGGCCCCCAAACCATGAAGAGCCTTAAAAGCCAGAACTAATGCCTTGAAAAGGATTCTGTTATGAATAGGGAGCCAATGCAAAGCAATCAGGTGGGGGGAAATCCGGGTTCTAGGGCCAAGCCTGAGAACTGCCCTGGCTGCCGCATTTTGGACAACCTGAAGCTTGTTTATCAGAAACTCCGGAAGACCTAAGTATAGAACATTTACATAGTCCAGCCTAGAGGCAATGAGGGCCTGAACCACAATCTTTCTATGAGAGAAAGATAACATGGGGAGGAATTTTCTGAGCATTTTAAGAAGACCGAAACAAGAACCTGCAACAGACTGAACCTGGGTTTTCATGGAGAGGGAATCATACAGTTTCACCCCCAAGTTCTTGACTGCCCTGACCGAAGACTGAGGAGTGACATATCAGCTGGCCACCATTGTTTCCATACATCCTGGGGTGGTGATCCGAAAAAAATAATTTCGGATTTCTCCGGATTACATTTAAGTTCATTAAGTCTGAGCCAGGTAAAAACTTTTTTCAAGCAATTTTTGATCAGCTCTCCGTCAAAGTCTTCACCCTTCTCACACTTGAACAACAGCTGCGTATCATCAGCGTAAGAAATGATTGTTGCCTCACAAGCTTCGACCAAAGGGGCGAGAGGGGCCATATACAGATTGAACAAAGTTGGGCTCAAAATAGAGCCCTGTGGAACACCCACTTTCAGAGGCGGGATAGTAGCAGAAAAGGGGGGGGACCAGACCTCCTGGTTTCTGTCCTCTAAAAATGAAGAGAACCATTTCAGCACCGTGTCCCCAAGGCCGCACTCCCGCAATCTCTGCAGGAGGTGGACATGGGGCACGGTGTCAAACGCTGCAGATAAATCCAGGAGGATCAGTACTGCTTTACCTCCTTTATCAAGTTTTCCTTTTATAGCCTCAGAGATTTCAAGTAAAGCGGTTTCTGTACTAAAGTTGGAGCGGAACCCGGACTGGCTCGGATGAAGAAGATTGTTAGATTCCGCATACTCGGTAATCACTGAGTTTACATATTTCTCTAAGGTCTTTGCGAAAAACGGAAGGAGTGAAATTGGTCTGTAGTTGGTTAGTACTAGAGGATCAGCAGAGGGCTTTTTCAGCTGTGGGAGTATTTTAGCGCATTTCCATATCCGTGGAACCTGACCATTACTTAATGATGAGTTAAGTACTATGTTAGCCTTCGTATTGATAATAGGAGCTATTTACCATGCCCTGCAAATACTGTTCCTTGTGGCCAACTAGTGATCAGGTCTTGCATGTCTTTTGTGTGTGTCATTTTGTTTTAAATTCCAATGGAGGTCTCAGATGGGGCAGAAGAAATGATTTCGTCCTCAAAGGTTGACAGTACATTTAGGAGTGGAATTACAGAGGCACATAATTCCCAAATGTCTGAGAACCTCATCAATGATCATTGTAATGCTCTACAAGCACTTTCTTAGAAAACAAACAAAACAATGTCGGAGCGCTGTGTTATGCCAAATTTGGCAACGCCGCGCTCTGACATTTTTAAAACGCAGGGATGCACCGTATTCACAAGGACACAAGGACACTGCACACCCTAGAGCTTGCGTTAAAAAAGCTGCCTAGCACCTTCAGGCACCCTGTCACCATGTTGCAACGGTGCCTGCGCTGCAGAGGCAATTGTTTATGTGCAGAAAGGGACACCTTCCTGCACATACACAATCAATAATGGCGATTTGCTCTTTCTATATCTGCTGCAGAATGCAGCAGACATAGAAAAAGCATAAACTAGGAGAAATAAATAATTTATCCTTGTATCACCATTCTAAGACCAGGTATTCACTGGCCTTAGTTTATGGAGCTGACCCAGCATTGTAATTCTGGGGCATGTCAAAAAGCAATGGGTGTTGCGGTGGAATGCCCACTCTAACACTCACGGCACGCCCCTTTGCCACAGAGGGCTGCGGCGGAGACATTAAGCAAGGCACGTTACAAAATACTAATTGTAACTAATACGAGGTCAAAAGGTGTAGAAATGAGAAAAATAAAAGTGCCTGACTGAAATAGAGAAGAGCATGTTAAGGAAAGAAACCCCAAAACCTCTCTCTTCCACTACTCATATTTCAACTCGAAAATCATTTGTCAGGACCAACATATTTTATAAAGCACTACAACACAGTTGCCTAATTGATATTGCCAGTTTTTTTCTTTGCTTGTTTGACTGGATTTTTTGTGACCCAAATGTATTTCTAACACAGTGGTTAATGAAATAAAGACTACGTTTTCGTGCCTTGTAAACACATTTTATTGTGTTATAGACAGTTCATGGCTCGAAGTGCTGAATCATACCTACCTAGAAAACATGGACCATAGCCTATTGCAAAAAACCCTATGCAGTTAATCCCTATGCTAAACACAAACCCAGTTAATCTGTATGCTAAACACAAACATGCTCTTCAGCCAGGATTTAAGGCTACCACACAGAGCTTCAAAGAATGTACTGAAGATACATGCCCTGTGACTATTTTTATGGGGTTTGTATGATAAACAGACAAAATGGTCTGCAGTCACCGTCCTTGTTGCAGGGCACAGACCATGTTCAATCATGGTGCTATTAATAGCATTACCTGTTACTTATAAATATGCAAAGCCTCAAGACTGTGGTACCAAACAATATATAAACATACATTATATGTGTTTTTTCATAGCAAGAACAGCCTTATGAATGGGCCACTGGAGGAGAGATATAAGATGTATGGGTCTGTTATGGTGTAATGTCAGGAAGACCATGTAAAGCACCTTAAAGATGATCCACTTTCTGACTAGTAACCACTAGAGAGCGCGAATACCGTCTGTCACTGAGAGGTGCTTGGGAATATTTAGAATGAGGCGAGAAGCCATATTCTGAATCACTTGGAGTTTATTAAGAGAGGAGTTATTGATGCTCAAGTAAAGTGAAATGCAATAGTCTAATTATGATGTAATACGAGCAATGACTACTGATTTACGCAATTCAGGGGGAATGAAAGGAAAAAGAGCCCTGATGATGTAGAAGCATGAACGTAGGAAAGATGTAGCAAAAATAGCAGGGGTACTGCTGAACTGAGTCATCCACATCAATATTTATAAAGATATTGCTTACCAAACATATTCTCTAAATGTAGACAAAAGCCACCTCACTTACAGCCACATTCATATGTGCAACAATAGTGTGTTAAACTCAAACCACATTCCGAACCATGGTCTTTGTTTAGTTTACCTACAAAGTAAGCACCGACTGGGACATATAGCTACATATAGCTGCAGACTGTTCATGATTGACCTGTGAGATAAGCATGTCATGTGGCCCCAACAGATTTTTGTGAAGCTATGGTGTATAACATACAACCTCATGATCCATGCTAATGAAAAACAAATATTTCTTGCAACCCAATAAAGGGGTCCGTTCTGGGTCCATTCTGCTGACATGGTAGTAACTTTTGCAGACATAGTTATGCTACTGAGCACTGTATTATCTTGAAACCAGAACAATTCAACTGTGCTCTTGGAGCAATTGACTAATTTCATGTGACTTGACAATTAAAAGCTATTTCATTTTCCATTTAATTCAGGGCAGTGGAAACAGTTTGTATAAAAAGTTGAGATCTTTGGAGTGGCAAATCTTTGGTACGTTGAACATCTCTTGACAGTTCCCCATCAGCTGTCTTGGATAAAATGCAGAAGATTGAAAACTCACTTGTGGCCAAATTTGACAGTTTTGCAGAGCAACTGGACCTCATACAGGCCTGCACTGGGTTACTCTTGGGTCAGATGGAGGAGGATGAGCACCTGATCAGCTCTGTAGAGAACCCCATAACAGCCTTGAGTGCCCACGATGCTGGAGTTTTTTACATCCATGAAAACTAAAGAGGATAGACTAAGTGATGAGGAGGGCAAGGATCATCAATTTATTATCCGCACATCGAGGGTCTGAGATAGTGACCATATCAAACCCAACATTGAGCTTCTGTTATAGCATTTACTTCATGAGGCACTCTTATCTGATCTTTTTATTGGGAAGTTGGTGCATCCTTTTCTAGGCCCAAAACTATCACCTGCCACCACATCTTCCAAGATCATCACTTTGTGCTTGATTACGAGTTTGGCGGTCATGGTACCGCAGGTGAAACAGCATTGGAATCACCATTGGCAGTCCGACGCCCTATTACGATGCATGCGGTTAAATAGACGAAATCACGGTCCCGCCACTGCTGCCAGGAGTTCTCGACAGCGGCGGGATAGGCCAATGCATCTGTCGGAGGGCAGACCGCCAGTGTTATCGCTGGCCCAATTATGATGTGCCTACTCGCCAACGTGATTGTGGTGGTCCAACCACCACATCTGAGCTGGCGGAAAAGGAAGAATATAAGGCTGAAATTCACTTGTACTCAGCTTCACATGTCCTGTGCCGCCATGGAGCCGATCACACACGTCCTACTACTGCTGTTCCTGCTTGATGACGCCATGGACGCAACCGACAGTAAGGTGTACTCATACCCATTTCCATTGACTCATCAGCAAATAGATGGCCCGTCAGGGCCCTGGCAAGGGATTTGGGGTACCTGGGCCAAACATATTTTGTGGGCCCTTGTTTGGAATTGCTCTCAATGTATGATCCAATTACAGCTCTATGATGCCCTCTTTGGCCAGGTCACTGACATTATACAGGCACACTTTACAAAAGTTGACTTGTGTTCGTATCTCATAATCAGTGATAGTGATGTGTGAATTAATTGTGTCACACAATAGTACCTCCTCATCAATATCACACTTATTAATCTCTGTAACACCCTCACATTGCTCACATGCTAGGTCCTGTTGTGATATCAAAGATACATCTGTATGGATGCGTCATGAAACTAAAACACACCTTTTGTGCTAAATCTCTGAAATGGACTCTCACACATCACCTACGTTAAAGGTAATATCAGGTAAATGGGATTTCAAATAATGAGAGTAAGAAGCATTCCAAGGTCACAATGTAAATACTCTCTGCAGATTAGGTTTGCCTTTACCAGGAGGACCCCTGGAAGGCTGGGTCCCTGGGCCCCAGGCCACAATCCACTTTACACATGCCTCAAAACCTGTATGTGTAAAGGAGCTGTGGCTTGAAGTATATCAGGGAAACCAATAGCATAACCAAGTGCCATGCATATGTTGGTAATGTGTATGTGCAAGTCATGGAAGCAACAGCATTTGTCTCACATTAATATAAAGTAGGTGTAAGGTACACACACAAAAATGGACACACGTCAATTAAAATTCTTAATAAGGTATGACAATTTAACATCATCCATGTGTGGATGGACAAATAACTAACTTGCACACATCAAACACATATCCAACCTACATCACAGGGAGCAGTACAAGCTAAATGATGTTGACGTTGGCCAAGCCAAGTTGAAATACTTACCATATGAAATACCACCCAATGCAATGTCAGCCCCAATTGGATTTCATCCCACATATCCATTCATTGAACATTTCACCTTGTCATGTGTAACCCCAGTACTGGTTCCAAAGTCAGATCATACTAACCACTTCAAATGGATCAGCAATCAGGGATGAAACAAACACAAATGCAGTCACACATCATAAAGTGTCCAATAATATCAAATAGTTAAAAAAGTAATGGCAGGACTAATATGTTCTAAACAAAGCAAATGTTTAATTTTACAAAAACAATTAGATGTGTTAAACCAAAGGCCAATGGGCAGTCCATTTTCACACGGTGTGCTCCAACACACTTCTGTGCCATTCAACCAGCCCTTCATGACACTGCCAGGGAACCTCCTCACAAAGGGGCGCATCCATTGGGCATGGCAGGCACCTCAAAGATGTTAGTTGGGATGAGGACATTTGGGTTTGGGAGGGGTGTCCTTGAGTTTGGATGGTGGGGGTTTGAAGAGGAAGGGGTGGTCCAACGTTTTGAAGTGGGACCCTTGGAAGGGGTGGATTGGTCTGGACTAGGGTTGGAGTTGGAGGAGGAAGTGGTGGGTTTGGGTGTGGCAAGGGTTGTAACCTTTGTGGAAATGGTGGTAGGTGGGTTGGGAGGGCAGAAGTCCATGTGGGAAATTGGATCCTCAGTGGGGAACTTGGGAAGGGCTTTGGGAGTGAGTGGGGTATTGGAGGTAGAGGTAGTGGTAGTGTCAGTGCCTGATGTGTTTCTAACTGTTGTGGGTGCAGGTCCATGTGTGTCAGGTGTATGTTTGCAAGTATGGGTGTGTCTTGTTTCTCAGGTGTCTGTTGGGTGTGTGATTGTTGCTGTCTGAGTTTCTTAGGTGTGTATAGAGTGAGTAATGTGTCTGTGGATGTTGCTGCAGTGGAAGTACCGGGTCTGTGTTGTGACTGCAGATTGGGTGATGACTCTGGGTATGGATGTCTGTGTTGTCTGTATGGATGTGATGGTGGTTGTGGTGGTGCATGTGGGTGTGAAGGTGTCTCTGCTGGGTGGGGAAGTGGTGGTGGGGGCTTGATGTGTGCATGCATGTGTGTTGTCTATTGTGATTAGGGGTGGTGTGAGTATGTGGGTGTGGTGTTGTCAGCGGTGGATGTGGTGTCTGCATTTGGATGCATGTAATTTCTATTTTGAGGGAGGCGCTTGTGTGTGTGTGTGTGCTGCTTTGGTCTGTATGGGTGGGTGGGTGGCAATGTGTGAGTGTGCTTTGGGCAGGTTTGGTAATAGGATATTTGTATGCGTACAGGCCAGGGGGAGAAACACAAGGTTGAGGTGGATGGGAGGCTGCAGTGAGTGAGGAGGCCAGAGCCTGAAAAGATCTCTGTAAAACAGACATGGCACTGTGGATGCCTTTCAGGTAGGTCACCATCTGCTGCAGATGGGTGCCTTGCCCCTGGATGGCATTCAGGAGTGCAGTCTGACCCACAGAGATGTGCTTCAGGAGGTCAATAGCCTCCTCACTCAGCATAGCCGGGGAACAGGGGCATGGGGCGAGGTGCCTGCAGTGAAGGATACGGCTCCCCTCTTAGATGAGTGGGCCCAGCCAACTGTTTGGGGAACAACAGGGAGGGTGGTGATGGAACTGGGGTGGGGACAAGGATGAAGGTGGACCTAATCGTGTGGGTTCCACCACCACTCCGGAGTGTCCACCAGAGGATAACTCTGTATCTGGAGAACTCGAGCTTGTGTCCTCTGTAGCACTCCCCACACCCTCTTGGCCACAATGTTCCTCTGTGTCCAAACTGTAATGTGCGGACCCACTGTGACCAGCTGTGCCCCCAATGACATTGGCCCCTTCTCCTTTGCTTGCACAGGATGAATCTAAAATGATATCTAAAATTGGTTTATGTCAACTGTGTTTCCACACCTGACCATCACATATCAACAGAAAACATGTATTAAGTCTACATAACCCACCAGCTTGATGGTTCACTCTAGGCTTCAACATTACCATGAGCACATACATGCATGCTACATAACTTGAAAACAGTTGGTCCCGGTTATGTCATAACCCCAGGCAGCTCCAAATGCATTGATAGACTTGTCCACCCTACATCCTTATATCCATACTAGGATAGTTGATCACCTTGTATACTTTAGCACTTTTAGTACAGCACAGTGAAATTATGTTACCAAATAGGATGGCTACAAAATATACATTTCCACAATGTTCACACAAGGCCCAGGTTTCACCAAATGTTCCTTTACCTTACAACACATCATGGTGTCATGAAGGTCAAGTTAAAGACCAATGTACCATCAATATGTGCTGTGGCAGAAATCATGTCACATGCACATGCCCATCGCACACTGATGACACTTTTGACTTGAAACTTCATCATATATCAACTTCTGAAAAAGTCTAATGAAAGCTGTACTGAAGGAGTTTAGCTATGTATCACATGTAGCATAGAAAATTAGCCTGGAGACATTGAGGGCCAAACGTTTGGGAGATAGATACTCTAAATGCACACAGCATAGGACTTCTTATAGCCATATGAACAGACACAATTCTGCTTACAGGTGATAACACCATTCATAGATTGCATTCCTACAGGCCAACACACCTTTGAAGGTTGCACTGTATGCCATGTCATATGTAATAGGGCCACCATTACATAAGAGACAGTAGTGAGGGAACATCATTCCTTACACAAGGAAGACAAGGGCCTGTTTAGTACAATTGTCACCCAGAACATCAAAGAACATGAGATGATTTATCAGTTCACTCAGCCATGTGTCTGCTCAAGACAGTAAATTGGTAGTGGACTGGACTCTGCTGTGTTCCTGGTCATAAAGACAATAGACACAGCACATCAGCATGCACCTACTATCAGACCTACACAAACAGTAATTCTTCTTGTGCGTCGGACATGGGCCACCCCCAATATTGATGGGGAAATGCCTGCCTGTTATACACAAAGTTGGCAATGTAACATACATGATTCTGGCCAGGACTCACTGCCTTGTAGCTGCTGTTGGGCCATCAACTGCACATCAAGCTCCGGGTAGGCCACGGCCAGTATGCGGGCCATTAGCGGGGGTCAGAGTCCAGCATGTGCCCTGTCCATGTCAGGAGTACATCCCCAGCTGGATCTCTGTGATCTTCCTCTTCCTGCAATGGACACTGCGCTAGTTATAGACTCCCAGGGTCTTCACCTTGTGGGTGATGGCTTTCCAAATGGATTGCTTTTGATGGGAGTTCACCTGTATGGAAACAATAAATAAATACACACATTATATCTGCAGGTTTTTGGATACCTATTTAGTTGACACACATCTTATTTACTTCTAGCACAAGCCTAAATCAATAGTCAACACACTACATGTGTGGTTCTCACATGCTGAGCACTACAAAGACATGAATGCACATTTTTGGAGCCATCTTCTGACTATCCCCAATCCTGGTCATGTCCTACACCTACTATGCCAGCCCACTAACATCATGTAGCCCAGGGCCATCCTATATGTATTGCGATGTGAGCTACTATGTAACACAGCACACCATTGTGACTATCTGAAGGGTAAACTACTTTTGCGATATTGTACTGACACCTTAAAGGCAGGCCCATTGATCTCATGTATTCAGTTCATACAGGTTGGCACCACAGTATAGACCACATCCTAATACTTAGGTCACAAAGAAAGGGCTGGCATGTGTGTTACTGAGAGCTTCCTTTCTGGAGATGTGTATACATGTGGACCACTAAACCCCTTCCGTGCGTGCGATGGCAGGGAGCCGTTTCATGTCACGGTGGGCATGGACATCAGATGGCTCCCTGCCATCCTAGCACCCACCCAAGGAGAAAGCGCTGGCGATCCCCCCGTTGGCCGCCCTTCATGTTGCCACCACCGGAGAGAGCAGCGGAAGCCCTTCTGCTGACCTCCCACCCCCCTCCACATCATTAGCTGATACCGGATGTGCTGGAAGCCATTTGCTCCTCAGGGAGGGGGGGTTTAAAAAAAAAAAGAGGCATGGGAGGAAATTAAAGGGTTTTCCTTTCCTCCGATGTCTCTTTTGAGAATTCCTGCTGCATGATCTGGCATGGGGCGCGATTGTGCAGCAGGAATGCGCACTAGACACCAGGGACTTTTTTTTAAATTATTTTTTTTTTAAAAAGATTGTGATGTTGCGGGGAGTGGCCCCTTGGGTAAGGGTCTCTCTCCTTTGGGGAGCAATTTATTTGGCCGTTTCTGCCCACCTGGGTGGCAGATCGGCCCATTTTTAAAAATATTTTTAAATATTGTATGCCCCACTAGGCCACCAGGGATTTCTTTTTTGGTATACGTTTGCATCGAGTGGCCCCTTAGGGGGCAGATCGGCTGTTTTAAATTTTGTGTGCCCCACTCAGCCACCACAGATTTCTGTTTTCTTTTTTTCATGTTGCGGAGCGGCCACTTGGGCAAGGGTCACTCCCCTTTGGGGAGCAATTTGTTAGGCTTTTTCTGCTCCCTTGATGGGACAGATCGGCCCATTTAAAAAAAATATCATTGTGTGCCCCATTAGCCCATCAGGGATTTTTTATTTAGGAATATGTTTGCGGGTAGTGGCCCCTTGGCCAAGGGTCTCTTCCCTTTGGGGAGCATTTATTTTGGTAGTTTCTGCCCCCCGGGGGTGCAGATCAGCTGATTTTTTTTTGTTTTGTGTGCCCCACTAGAGCACCAGGGATTTCTGTTTATTTAATTTTGGGGAGCAGCCCCTTGGGCAAGGGTCGCTTCCCTTTATGGGGGTGAATATTTTGGCCGTTCTGCCCCCTTTGGGGGCAGATCAGCCATATGTTTTTAGGCCCATCTGTCCCCAAGGGGGGCCAAAGCCTTTGGACACCAGGTTTTTTTTTTAGATGTTGTTGGGGAGAGGCCCCTTGGGCAAGGGTCACTCCCCTTTATGGGGTGAATATAGTGGCCATTTCTGCCTACTTTGGGGGCAGATCAGCCATATATTTTTAGGCCCATCTGTCCCCAGGGGGGGCAGAAGCCATTAGACATCAGGGATTTTTTTATGTTGTTGGGGAGCAGCCCCTTGGGCAAGGGTCGCTCCCCTTTCTGGGGTGAATATATTGGCCATTTCTGCCCCCTTTGGGGGCAGATCAGCCATATGTTTTTAGGCCCATCTGTCCCCAAGGGGGGCCAAAGCCTTTGGACACCAGGTTTTTTTTTAGATGTTGTTGGGGAGAGGCCCCTTGGGCAAGGGTCACTCCCCTTTATGGGGTGAATATAGTGGCCATTTCTGCCTACTTTGGGGGCAGATCAGCCATATATTTTTAGGCCCATCTGTCCCCAAGGGGGGCAGAAGCCATTAGACCCCAGTTTAAAAAAAAAATGTTGTTGGGGAGTGGCCCCTTGGGTAAGGGTCGCTCCCCTTTTACGGGGGTTAATATTTTGGCTGTTTCTGCCCCCCTTGGACGCAGATAGGCCTTATGCTTTTAGGCTCACCTGCCCCCCAGGTTGGCTGGTGGATTGTGTGTGGACTTGTGCATGATTTACATATGTGATTGTAATGTTTTATTTCTCCTTTTTATTCTAGTGCAAAGCTTTTGATTCTTGTTTGCGATTTTGGCAGTGGTTGATCTGCACTTTGCGTAATTGCATGTATTTAGTAAGAAAAACAATTTTGCTGTGTTTACTCCAAATAAGTATTATTGTCATGCATGAATTAATTTTTTGTAAGTGGTGTCATAATAGCAGCATATTTAGTTTGTGTTTTGAGCGTGAAATTCTTTGTCATGTGTTTTGCGTTGTCATATGTGCCATTTTCTTTTCTTTTTTAGTGGGATATTGTTGGTTCTTGCTGTGGCTGTGCAGAGTAGGTGGTGGTGAGTCTAGCTGCTTCTGGCAAGAGAGTGATTTCGTTTTGGAGTATATAGGTCTTTGTGATAAAGCCACATTTTGTTTATTACTTATTTTACAAAGTGTTTGTTGTTGTTGACTTGTTTGACATGTTACCTTTATTTGTAAGGATTATGGCTAGCCGCAGAATTGCTGCTCAGCAGGTGGTTGGTATGCTTTTTTAGCCTTCATATGACCATCATTATGAGTCTGACAGTGCTTCTGAGGGAGAGGAGGACAAGCAAGATTCTAGCAGTAAGTTTTCTGTCCACGAGGAATTATCTGATGATGAAGCTACTCTCAGTGTGGATGAAGCTACTCTCGGTGCGGATGAAGTGCCTGTTTTAGAGGAGGACACTGATGTGTCGATGGTGCAGCAAGAGGCATCTGGATTGCAGCCTGGGGCGGCAAGGCTTCCCATTGGAAGTGGTGAACTCTGGGTTGATTCAAACACCTTGCAGCCGGTGTTGCCTGCCTTTAGTGGTGATGCAGGGTGTAGAGTGAATTGTATTTTTTTTTTGCCGATACAGTTTTTTCAGTTTTTACAGTTGTTTATGGATGATATATTTGTGGCCGACATTGTTGAGCAGACTAATTTGTTTGCTGAACAGTATTTGAGGACCAACAGTGCCAGACTTAGGCCCTGCTCTAGAGCTACTCAGTGGACCACAAATCTGGATGAGATGAAGACGTTTTAGGGTTTAACTTTTTTGATGGGCTTGATAAGGAAGTCGTCCCTGGCTTCATATTAGTCTACCAGTCCCTTGATGGCAACGACCATATTTCCTGCAATTATGAGTCATGATCGTTATTTACTTTTGCTTCAGATGCTGTATTTTGTTGATAATGCTTCAGCATTGCCACGAGATCACCCTGACTGTGACCCTCTTTTTAAGATTCGGCCTGTCTTTGATCACTTTGTAGATCGATTTTAAGGTCTCTATACTCCAGGGAAAGAAATAGCTGTTGATGAGTCTTTGGTCCTGTTCGAGGCCGTTTGGTTTTTAGGCAGTACATTCCTAGCAAGAGGGCACGTTATGGAATTAAGATGTATATGTTGTCTGAGAGTAGGACAGGATATGTCTATAATTGTCGAGTGTATACTGTAGGGATTCCACTATTGACCCCCCTGGTTGTCCGTCCACTTTAGGAGTTTCTGTGAAAATTGTGTGGGAACTTGCTAGAGGGCTTTTTAACAAAGGTCACCATCTGTACCTAAATAACTTCTACACTGCAGTGCAATTGTTTAAGGAATTGTTCAAAGCAGACACTCTTGCTTGTGCCACGATCTGCTCTAACCGTAAAGGCATCAGAGGGGACAGTGCAGTGCCTTGGGTAGTGATGAACTGCTAGCTGTGGAATTTGTGGACAGGAGGGATGTGTACATGCTGACAACCATCCATGATGACAGCAGTTCCCCTGTAACTGTTTGGGGTCAGGTTGCTGAATTGTGCAGACCTATGTGCATTGTAGACTACAATAAGCACATGGGTGGTGTCGATAGAGTAGGTCAGAGGTTGGAACCTTACACTGCTGTCCGTAAGGCTTACATTTGGTATAAGAAGTTGGCCATCCATCTCTTCAATTTAGCAACTTTTAATGCTTTTGTCGTGTTCAAGGAGTGTTCTCCAGCGTCAAGGATGACTTTTGTTCAGTTTCAGGAGTCTGTGATAGGCAGCCTTGTTGTAGTAGAATTGGCAATTGTTCCTAGAGTTGGAGTGGTGGAGGATGTGGCTAGATTGAAAGTTCGCCACTTTCCCGATATAATTCTCCCACGTCCCAAAAAAGCAATCCCTGTAAGAGATGTAAAGTCTGTTTGCGAAGAGGTATGCAGAAGGAGAGTCGTATGCACTGTGCCGATTGTCCTTCTAATCCTGGGCTGTGTGTGCCCACATGTTTCAGATTGTATCACACTCAAAAGAGTTTTCGGGAGCAACCGTGAGTCTAGTAGTGTACTGACTGGTCTGTATGGTTTTATATTTGTTGTTCAGTTTTACGGTTGGCATTAGAGTGATGTCTTTAATTACAGCTATTGTGTTTGCAGTTTGTTTCTAGTTCCAATTAGTTTTGGTTTTCTTTCTTGTTAAAAAAAAATTGATGACGGTGTGCGTGGACTGGCGCTTGGCTGGTGATGTGCATGGACAGGTGCTTGACTGGTGGTGTGCATGGACTGGTGCTTGGCTGGCAGTGTGGGTGGACTGGCGTTTGGCTGGCGGTGTACGTGGACTGGTACTTGACTGGCAGTGTGCGCGGGCTGGCATTTGGCTGGTGGTGTGTGAGTAGTGACTTGCTGCTGGTCATTACACACTCTGCTAGCCAAACAGCACTGTACACTCTATGTCAACTACTAGCCGGTGTGATTGCTGTGTCAGTCATGTGTGGGTATGAAAGTGATGGGCCCTTGAATGGCACTGCCTATTGATGTGAATGCTGTAATGTGCTGGGCCCACGGCTGGCGGTGTGTGTCACGTATGAAAGGTGTGTAAATGGCCTGTAAAGAGGTTGTTGCCTTGATATGGCTTTATAGCTCACGAGTTGTGAGTCATTGGCTCAGGTTTTTAACTTTTTAATTATTAACAGTACATTTCCTTTTTGTGAAATCTCTTGTTAAACATTTTTTACGCTTTGAACCTTCACTCACCCTTGTGCCAAATCCAACCAGTATGTGTGCGCACTTAAGGAATAGTTCGTTTTGAAGTAATATTTGTCTTTTCTGTCTTTCTCTACCAGAGTGTACATTATCTCTACATTGTCTGTTGATGTAAGTGTTGTAATGTGCTGGGGCTGCAGCTGGTGGTGTGAACGTGTGTGTGAAGTATGAAAGATGTGTGAATGGCCTGTAAAGAGGTTGGTGCCTTGACATGGCTTTACAGCTCACGAGCTGTGAGTCATTGGGTCAGGTTTTTAACCTTTTAATTATTAACAGTGAATTTCCTTTTTGTTAAATCTCTTGTTAATAAAATATAAAATATACATTTTGAACCTTTCACTCACCCTCGTGCCAAATCCAACCAGTATGTGTGTGTACTTGAGGAACAGATGGATAGGCAGTCATATTTGTCTTATCTGTCTTTCTGTTCTAAGGTGTAGTTTGTCTCTAGGGAAAATGTACCAACTTTAGATATTTCTGTAAACCAAAAAAAAAAAAATGGGGAGTACTGGGTGGTGTGCCTCTCATGAATCCAACAACTTTTTTTACTCACAATGCCAATCACACCTCAAAATGTGACTATAGTCACACATTTTTCTTGCATTACTGTGTGATAATCTTCTGGTATCAATTTTCCTACCATCCAGCGGTCCCGCCAGGTCTCCCAATAAAAATGGTACCTCACTTGTTTGGGTGGGCCAAGTACTTGCGACAGGCAAGGGCCCAAATCGTATTGTGGAGACATCAAAATTACCCATCCTGGTTTAGCAAGGGGGGGCATCTGGGTTTTTGGCCCCGGGCTCGGAGGCCATCTAGGGAAACCAACCAAAACCCCACATTTCTGAAAACTAGACACCGGGGGAGTCCAGGGAGGTATGGCGTGCGTGGACCCCCCAACATTTTCCTACCCAGATCCCCCTGCAAACCTCAAATTTAGCTGAAAGAATCACATTTTTCTCCAATTTCTGTGTGGGAAAGTTATGGGATCACAGGGATGACACAATTTTCCTACAACCCAGCATTCCCCCAGGTCTCCCGATAAAAATGGTACCTCACTTGTGTGGGTGGGACAAGTGTCCGTGGCAGGCAAGGGCCCAAAACGTATTGTGGAGACATCAGAATTACCTATCACAAAACAACGTCGTTTTGCAAGGGGGGTCACTTGGGTTTTGGCCCTGGGCTCAGCGGCCATATAGGGAAAGCTACCAAACCCACACATTTCTGAAAACTAGACACCCAGGGGAATCCAGGAAGGTATGACTTGCGTCGATCCCCCAACGTTTTCCTACCCAAAATCCCATGCAAACCGGAAATTCTGCAGAAAAAAATCACATTTTCCACACATTTCTGTGTGGGTTCACTGTGCCAGCACAAATGTCCTACCACCTGGCATTCCCCTTGGTCCCTTGAGTAAAATGATAGCTCCCTTCCAGGTTCAGATAGACCACAGGCCCCTCATATGGCTCATGCAGATGAGGGGTGAGAATCTAAAATTGTTGAGGTGGTCCATTTCCTTACAGGGAATTGACTTTATGGTGTAATAGCGTCCTGGGTAAGACCACTTTATTGCTGATGATCTATCCAGGTTCTTCCGCCGTAGTGATGAGAACTCCCAGGAGTTTGGGAAGTTCTTCCCACCTTTCGCTGGGGGGATATGTGTTAGGCCTGTCAGCCTTAGGCTGGTCTTCCCTCAAATTGTTTGTCTTACTCATCCATTTTTTCCTGATCTCATTTTTTTGTCCTTAGGACTCTTTGCACTTTACCACTGCTAACCTGTGCTAAAGTACATGTGCTCATCCCTACAACATGGAAAAATTGGCTTACATCCAGTTGACTCATCAAATTTATGTATCACTTCCTAATAAAGTGGTACTATATGTAGCCAGAGCCTTTAAAATAAATGCTACTAGTGGGCCTGCAGTGCCCATTGTGTCATGGGCTTTTGTAGCCCTTTGAACATGTCTCAGGCCTGCCATTGCAGCTTGTGCATAAAGTTTTAAACTGCCATTTTGACTTGACAAAATAACCCTGTTGCAGGCCTAAACCTTCCTTTTTAATACATACACGTCACTACTAGGATAGGCCCTAAACAGCACATAGGGCAGTGTGCAGTGTATTTAAAAAGGTTGACATGTACTTTTAAATTTTACATGTCCTGGTAGTGAAACACGTTTACATTCATTTTTCACTAAAGCAAGGCCTAACTTTCCCATAAGATGTCATTGGGTTACCTTATTACATTGAATAAGTAATAACTTTCAATTAGAAGCAAATAGAAATGTCGAGTTTCGTGTCGAAAGAATTGTTATTTAAAACCCTCTTTGATGGTAAATTCAGATTGTAGGTCTGTTTCAGAAAGGTGGTGTTTTCTTGTCCTTACCATTTGGCGCCTGCAGCCTCTATCCTGGGTCACATGGATAGGTGTCACTCGCAGATGATCTTTGAGTATTGCTTCCAGACAGTGAGATAAAGGTGCAATAGGTGTTGGCAGAATGGGCCATCAGACGTGATGAGGATAAGGGGGAGTTCCTACCTCTGACAATCTCCCAGTGGGTCAGTTCTTGCAGCTGAGAAGAAACTGTACGGAGTTGGTGAAATTCCGAGAACATGCTAATAATCTTTCTCAGAATCTTTTGGCTCGACAATACCCTTCCCATTTGGTCCGCAGAGCATCTAAACGGGCGCGTAATAATAACCGGGACGCCCTACTTGACACCTATCTGAAACAACCTACTCCTGATCCTCTGATATGTGTAAGCATGTTTAGCCATCTCACCGAGACCATTAGGAAGGCTATTAACACCAATTGGCATATCCTTAATAAGGGCAACAAGGTTTGTGAGAAACCTCTTTTTGCCTTTAAACGCAGTAGCAATTTGAGCAATATTCTAGTACACACTAGGCCACGGAACACCATAACCACTAAACCTGCAGTTACCAGGTGTTTTTGAATGCTGCTGCATGTTTGTTACTAGCGGTGCATGGCTAGTTCGCTTTATGCGACTATTTAACTACAGTTCCCTGGTAGGCCCACCATTCTGCACGTATGAACGAGAATGGGGCTCGAACTAGGCTGTCAGTATTAGCACTGTGTACTACCATCACACGACTGGTACCATTAGGTCGGGTCCAGTATCACATGTATATCTAGATACATCCATATACAGTTTCCTCAGACCTTTCATCTGATAATACCTAGGCCACTCAATAATAGCTCTGTCTTAGCCCGCTACACACTTGTTCCCCCCCCCAGTTTTGATTTGGTAGCATAGTACGGCTAGAGCAGTAGGAGCACCGGGACTGACCAATTAGATTCAGTCTATCTACAGCTTTGAGGCGTTCTAGGGTACTGGTATACATTTGTTATTAGTACGGGGTCTGTCCGTTTAGATGTAGTCTACCGATAGTTCATAGACATTTCAGACGAGTGCCTTATGTTCTCTACCAAAATGACAGGGCCGGCCTTGAACTATAGGAATGTTTAAGCTACAATTCCCAAGCATGCACAGCGCTTTCGCGCATGCGCGAAAATAAGGCTCCTCATAGGTGCCTGATTAGAAGCTCAATCACTCCCGCCAGGGTCTCGATGGAGAACGGACGTTCCCCATACGTAAGGTGAGGATGTATGGGTTATTAATGTACAGGTTGTAAGTGAAGGGGCTACTACCTGTTTAATACAGCGGTGACCCATCTAATTGGGGTTACGTTTGCACAGATGTTCCCCATACATCTGTTGAGGCTATACGGGCTATTACCTAACGGGTTGCAAGTGAAGGGCTATTACTTGCTTAATACAGCAGTGACCAATTGAATTGGGGGTATGTTTGCACTCATATACTTGCTTCACGCTGTTAACCACCTCCGGCGAAACAGCTATAGCCGATGTCCGTTTAGTCTATTTGAACTGGTGGCACATGGGGATTTATGCATCTATACCAGGAGACTCACTACCTCCGGCAAACAGCTATTATTATTATTAGCTGACAACCAATGTCCGTTTGCTTTAATTGAGGTGTTGAGACGTTTGTATTCACAAACTGGCTCAAGGCACTTGATATCGGCTGATAACTTATTTTATGTGCTGAGACGCTTGTATTCACGCATTAGCTTCACCTGCTCATCCTGCACTTTGTCCCACGAGATACGTCCCTATGAGAGTAACATGCAAAGTGCTTTTTACATATAATCACACTCAGTGATTCACGTGAGAGTAGGTGTATACATATTTATCCACCACAGGTTTTTTAGCTTATTGAAATGTGTGTTTTATGGTCTGCTTTCTTTGTCCTTTTCCTATACCTCTATAGAGAGTTCTACTTGTGAAGAGACTCTGTAGATGGTAGAGTCGGACCTTATACACTGCCCTTGGGTAAGGTCCATATTTCTCTGGAAGTATGTACACACATTAAGAGGTGTTGGTGCACTCTACTGTCTTAATGTATTTTGATGCAATTGATTGATATGTACTTATTTATGATGATTTTTTATAGGGCCATCTGACCTATTCAGTAACTCGTTGCCACTGTGCACTGTTGGTCAAGAAATAGGCCTGAGTATACTTTTGATATTTTTGCTATTATAATTTGTACACATTTACACAGCAGAATGACAATACACTATGGTCCTGGAGAATGCCTGGAACATCTAAGTCACGTATGGCAGAAACATGTTGACCGTATACAGGGTGAACATCCATAACCCTGCTTCACTATGCTTTTAACCTCTATCCATGAGGACACAGGAATAAAGTTGTTTGGTCCTTAGTGAGGTAGTTTTAAATCACTTTTTCATTTGCACTCTGCCCCTCACTCTCACCCTTGAGGGATTAACACATAGGCGTGCTACCAAAACACTCCCGTTCTTTTCCGGTGGAAAGTTGTAGCCCACACTGGGTACCTTGTGGTCCCGGTGTGTGGAGGGACCCAATGATGAAGCATGTCACCCTCCGGTGAGTGAGGGTTCTCGTCCAAACACTTGTAGTGCCCCCACCTGTTTCTCCTAGCTTTTTCCCTCGTTCCTCCTGCAGCGCCACAGCCCTGGAACCACTGCTGCACAACGCATATTCCATGCAGGACTTTGCTTAGCAGTGTAACCAGGATTCTGGTACTTCATTAGTGGGCCAAAATTGGTCCCTGTATCCAGGCTGTGCTCCATCGCAGTCAGCCTGAACTTGTGACTTTGTCCCGGTTCGGTGCGACTTGATAACCACAGTTGGTGCTCTGTGCTTCTAAGCACTGTTTTTCACTGAAGTCTTTAAAATTGGATATCTCCAGTTCTACTGTACTGACTGTATTTTTGTCATTTTTTGTCTCAAACAATTTATAAGTACTTACAAAAAAATTCTAAATTGGAGTGGGATTTTTCTTGTTTGAAGTGCTTCATTAATACTTTACACATTGCCTCTAAGTTAAGATATGACTTATTTTGTGCTTTGCTACTAGAGCTTTGAGCACAGGTTCATTTGGGGTTTGTTTGTGTTTCACCCTGACAAATATTGTGGTTGCTGCTTCAGCAGGGTTCCCTCCTCTACCAGTAACCCAATTCCCTACACTAGCCATCTAGTCCTTAGAGTACACCCTTTTGCCCTGGGTTCAAATGGGAGTGCGGTTTCTCGCCTTAACTTACAGTAAGTGCTGTCCTGTTTCTAAAATTCAAACATTTCAGCAAGTGTAGTCATTCTTCTGTCTTCCTCAGGCCCAGCAGTGTCCTGAAGAAGGTATCCAGGGGGGCCCCTTTTATGCCTGCCACTAACTTGTCGGTGGGAGAAACTCACTGGCAAATAGGGAAAAAATTCCCAGGAGCAATTCTATCCACTTTTACATTTTTTCCTGGGGCATGGCCCTAAACAATCCCACAGTGCACTGATCTGACAAAATAAAACACAGCAGAACCTTTCTTCCCCTGGTCAGAGTTGTGAGTACACCCCTGAAGTGTGTCTATGGAAATGAGGAACATCTCCTGCAATCCAGTTCTGGAACAGGTTTTCCCCCTGCTGGGATTGGTGTCATTGTGGCTACTTGGACAATGGTAGGGGCAGGCCTATGCATGAGCTACATCTGCCTGTGATAGGGGATGCCCCTTAGAAGCTTGTGCAGTTGGCAAGAACATACCTCAGGCTATCCTATCATGAGGAGGTCACACCTCCTCGGAGCCAAGACCCTTTTGTTACCTTTCGTGGAAGCCATTCACACCTTCCAGCTGGCTGCCAGGTGACAGTTTGGGATTAGCTCTCAAAGGGCTACCAGAGGCTTTAGGAAGGAAATGACAACTTTCTAAAAATTGCATTTTCAAAATAGTGATTTAAAATCTGACTTGACTTTCATATTGGATTTTAAGTGCCTATTAATTTGAGTCCATGATCCATTGTTTAGCTATACCCAAACTGAAATTATGCATTATAAGGTGTTACTGTAATCCTGTGCTTTTCTGTGGGAGAGTCAGCCTTGCCACTTTGAAAAACGACTTTGGAGATTTATCACTGTATGGACATGTAAAACTTAAGAACACATACCTAGTTTGTAAATACCATGCATCTTGCCCTATGGGAATTTAGGGCCTACCTTTGGGGTCACATAAATAATAAAAAGGGAAGTATAGGCCTGTTAAAAGGGTTATTGTAAGAGGTAGAAATGGCAGTTTTAAAACTGCCATGCTAGGCTTCTGTAGCAGGCCTAGAATTATGTTTTACATGGTAACTTTAGTGGTGGCCCAATAAGTGTTGAAATCCACTAGTGCCATTTAACTTACAGGCCCTGGTTGCATAAGGTACGATATACTAGGGACTTACTGTTGAGTTAAATATGCCAATTAGGGATTAGCCCATATTATAGGGTCAGAGCAGAGACACACCGGGACCTCATTACCAGGGGCCTAGTGCTACAGGGTCGATACACTAGCAGTATTAGTCCAAACATTTGGGGGTGATCATGCAAAAAGAGGCCATTCCTTGGAGGTATACTATCCAAAGGGGAGACTGGCGATATAAAATTTTCAATGGAGATGAATTGCTCACACGAAAGAGGTTCCCACTGATCCAGACAAGAAGTATTTGCCAATGTATTAACCTTTTATAATAATAATATAATAAAAGACATTTATAAAGCGCGCAGCTACCTCACCTGAGGTGTCCCGGCGCTAACGTGGATAACATCGCAACCATGCTAGCAGAGAACTAGTCTCTACGGCTGAACAACCAGGTCTTCAAGGCCTTTCTAAACTCCTCCTCAGAGTGCTTCATACGTAGTTGGAAGGGCAGGTCATTCCAGCATTTAGAGGTTCTCACCTCGAAAGTTCTGCCCCCCATTCTCGCTTTAACAAAATGGGGGATGAATAGGTAGCGTTTAAAATTGGACCTTAGCGATCTACCCTGCTGGTAGGGTCGAAGTCTCATCCTCAGATACTTTGGGGCACATGCATCAAGAAATGCTTTTGCGAGTCCTTAATTGCGATTATTAAGGAATCGCAATTAGGAACTCTCAAAAGCCTATGCATGTAGAAATCGCTATTAAAATAGCGTATTTCTAAACATTCCTTAATTGCGACTCGCAAATTGCGAGTCGCAATTAAGAATGGCTTCCTATTCATTCCTATGGGCCTACAGGCCCATAGGAATGAATGGGAAATTGCATGTGCAATTTGCGAGTACCAATAGGTACTCGCAAATTGCGCATGCAATTTCAAGGGTGCAAAGGTGTCAAAGTCCTGTTGCACCCCTGAAATTGTGATGTGCACCCATGTTGCGCACACACATGCCCCCAGGGCATGTGTATGTTTAACCTGAAAGGTTTTTGCAAAATACAGACCAGAGTAATTCCTCTGTATTTTGCGGCCCCAAATAGTGAATTCGCTATTTCTAAGGGGTACATGCATTGCATTTAAGGAATCACAAATTGCGATTCCTTAAATGCAATCGCAATTTAAGAAATCGCAATAAATTACGATTTCTTAAATTGCCAGTGCCTTTCACTTTAATGCATCGCAAAAGGCCTTTTTGCGGGCGCAAACGCACGATTTTTGCGAATCGCACCGTTTGCGCTCGCAAAAACCGTTGATGCATGTTCCTGTTAGTATCCTCCCTTTATAGTCACATACCCTGCATAGAAGTTTCAGCCATTTGAGTAGTATGGACAACTAGCATAAGCTCCTGCGTAAGCTCCTGTAAAGGCATATTTGCATTGGAGGTGGTTAGGGAATTACAAATAGAGGAGATTTTGTCCTAAACAAAAGTTGGACAATTTGTCTGCTACGTACTGCATAATCTTGACCGAGACTATCTTACAGCTTGGGGAAGCAAAGAACCATACAATGTGAAAAATATCCTTGGAAAAGTTATCAGCTCCCGGGATTTTGTTGGTGTAAAATTCTGCTTTTGCTGAGGCAATAAGCTTTTTCTCATTCCGTAAGGTTTTTTTAATGTAGACCAAGCAGAGGTGGAATAATCACAATGCCAAATTCTCTTTAACTTTTGCAGCCTGCTTTGGCTACCCTGAACTGGAGAGTGTATCCCGGAGCGGCAGATGCAGCTCTCCGGATGTTAGTGAGTGTTTATAGCCATCTGCTGTTGGGATCGAGTCATCATGAGTATTAGTAGCCCTTCTTCTGGAGACACAGCCTGGGCTGGCAAGATTGGACCAAGGGGACTTCTTTTGCATTGTCACCAGTAGTCTACTGTTATGCACGTCTACCGAGACCAGCTTAAATGAAAAAAAGACTAACAAGCATGTGCAATGCAATCGGTTTCGCATTTACAAGCGTTTGAGCTATTGGCATTGTAAATGACAATGCCTTTTATTTATGAGTAGTTTTAAAAAGATAAATAAAAGGCATTGTCATTTACAATGCCAATAGCTTGAACTCTGCAAATGCAAGACCTATTGCATTGCAAATGCATTCAGCACCCGTGTTATAAAGATGTTTAAAAAAGCATTAGGAGAGAGCATGCCCTGCCTGGAACAGCAGGCAGGAGAAAGGTATTTGAGAAAATAGTGCCCGGAGTACAAATTGCCATTGGTGTGCAGTGGAGAGAGGCCCTGGCTGAGGACTGCTGTGACGCGCATGTCAAGGACAGCCAGCATAGGGCTGTATAAATCAGATAGTATGCACCACTAGACAGTAGGGATAGAACTGCCCGTGTCGCACATTTATGCTAGCAGTGTAAGAGCGTGTCTCTATGGGAGTAAGATCATGTTAATGTCAGCACCTGGTTGTTTATGCTGGGAACGAGCACTGCCAGTATTTATTGTAAATTGCAATATTATAGCGTTTACTAGCAACATCTGGCCTTCTTTGCGGATTATGTTATTTCTGGGTCTTGGCAGTACACTTCAGCCCAGTTCGTATGATAATGCGCATATGGCATAACATATTAGATGACTCTGCCATTGGCCCTTGCTTTTGCATGCTGATTGCACATGGACATATGTAGTGAGGAGCAGTTTGTTATGCAGAGACTGTTGATTTTAAGGCGACTGGCACGTAAAATGTGTTTAAGAGTATATACATACACCTGCAGTACTTCCCCTTACACTGCACACTGTGATATTCCGTTCTCTCAATTGCATGGCCCTGCAGCTCAGATTTATTACCTCAACTGGGTGTCACGTTTGCTTCTGTTATATGCAGCATTTTAGCACAAGTGTGTGTAGGTAATAAATCATACACTAATAAGGCAAAATACGGCACAACAATAACGTGATGCAGCCAACGCAGTACTGAAAAACAAAGGTATAGAGACATTTGTCAACTCTATATGGAAGGGCCATGTAAGCAGGTATTCTGTACTTCTTCAAAGAAGCCCCATTTTAATTTAGAACCAAGTATCATTTCTTATCTGCTTTTAATCTTGAATTGTCTGTCTTTACTGTTTTATGTTACTGTTGCCCGCTCGCGCCGCTCACCTGCTGTGCCTGCTGGCTCGTGCTCGGAGCTGCGCCTCTGCCTTTTCACTTCGCAGGGATGTATGACCGCACCCCCCGGGAGCTCACCCTGCACGTGGGCTGCACGGATCCTAACGTGGGGCCTGGAACCTACGACCTGCCATCTGAAACCAACAAACATCGCCCAGGTAAGGAGTGCCGCTAGGGACAATTCTACAGCTGTTTCAATCTTGAACAGGCGCCAAGAGAAGGAAGGAGAGAGAGAGGATATGAAAGCAGGCGCCGTGCTTAAATTGAAAGTGCTGAGCCCGTGCTGATTAAAGTTATGCGCATGGCAGCATGTAAAGCGTCCCCATGCTAATTTAAAAAAAATAATAAAAGCGGATGAAACTTTAAGTGCGTCGCCCTGGGGGGAAGGGCTGCATTGTAAAAACAAATTATGTAAAACCACATCGCCAACAGCGCAATTGGCAGACCGATAAATAAAAAAATAAAACTAAAGACTGTTACCGACAGGTAGAGCGAATAGAGATGCAGCTTCCGTGTGAGCCAGGGAATCCACGAGCGCGCTGACTTTTGGCGCATGCGTACAATATAAGGCAGCGTAAGAAACCTGTTTGTATTGCGCATGTGATTAGGACAGGCTAGGCAAAATATAGTGCAAAGGCACCAACCAATCATGGGACAAACAAGCATTGAAAATGCAATAGGACTCGGATTTACGAGTCCTATTGCATTTTAAAATGGAAGTGCCGGCATGAAAGAAGGCCCGAATGGGAGGGGTGGGGGGTGGTTGTGGTAAAAAAGTTACAGACTGCGGGAGGGAACGGGGAAAGACAGGGAAACAAAACGGTTTTAATAGTAAAGGGGCTGATAGCCTCGGAAGAGGAGAAATGACGGCATAGCAGTCAGGAGGCGGGACAAAGACGCCAAAAACCAATGAAAATGCAGGATTTTTCATTACAGCCAATAAAATGTATGGCCGGAAAGTGGGCGGAGCTTCCCCCCACTATACTGTATACAGCATCTCTCGCCGAGACAGCGCATGCGCTGCCTAGGCGAAACCTAAAAATGGGCTGATCATCCCAGCTGGGCCCAGGGGTCATGGGAGGTGATTGATAAACAAAAATTCCCGCTCAGTAAAAAAAATGGCAAAGGAAGAGATGGCAAGTCCTAGTAACTTGGCCTGGGGAAAGTCTGGCAGTGCAAGTTCCCCAAGCACGTATTTTTTTTTTTTTTTAAGTTTGTTTATTGATTTTTTAACAAGAGAGGAAAAAAAACATAAGCCGACACAACCCAGCCTTACAGTGCGACATCACTTATCTAATATATAAGAAGGCACACTATCCACAGTGTTTTACAAAGCTTGTGTCCATCTTGCATCAGTTTTAATACTAACTGTATCCCACTGAAGTTGTGTGTATAGTCCCATCTACACGCTGTATATTCCTCATAATTTACCATCGCCCATATCCTTACCCAACATATAGTTGGTCGCATGACCTATGGGGCTTCAGTTTTTTCCCCTGCTTCTTCCGCTGCAGAGGATCGCTCCTGCAGGTATGCTCGTGAAGGCTCCCAAATATCCCGGGGGAGGAACGTGGGTGGCATCAATTCCGCATACACTGTCAGCTGTTCCTGGCAGAATGTAAGATCTCGCAGCCATTCCTTAAACTTGGGTGCCCTTCCCCTTCCCCATCTGCAGGCCACCCTGCGTTTAGCAAGGAGTAGGCCTAATGATATGTATCGCCTGCAGGACGCTTCAAGTTCTTTTGTGTGTCCTAATAGTGTGAGGAGGGGGTGTTAGCTATGTGTATCCCCGTCATCTGGCTGAGAGCTTTGGTTACTGTGTCCCAGTATGTCTTGATGGCAGCGAATTCCCAAGCCACATATAAGAAATCAGCTCCCCCTCTCCCATATCTGTCTCAGTTGTCATTATCTCTGAGTCTAAATCAGCATAGTTTAACCGGAGTGTAATAGAGGCGATGGAGGTACTTGAAGTGTATTATACGCAGTCTACTACTGGCCGAGATTCGTCCCGTTTGCTGACAGCAAAATTCCCATTGGTCATTGGTAAGGGGGGTATCCAGGTTCGCTTCCCATTTGGACCACGCACAATGAGCAGTGTGTGGGGTATCTGCCTGTGTGGCTCAATATAGCGGAGTGGACCGTTGAAGTAGAGCGTGTAGTGGGGCCAAAGTGGGGAGTTCGGCTGGAAAGTCAGGGGTAGCAGACTTAACATCGTGGCGGAGTCTTACATACATAAAGAGCTCCATAGTGGTGGGTCGGCAATCTTTAAAAAACTTGGTCCAGTGTGCAAAAAGTCCCCCCTTCATACAGTGCCCCCCAGGTTTGAATGTCGAATTTACGGAGCATTTGTCGACATCTTCTCTTCCGTGTAACTGGAATGTCCAGTCAGCCTGGCAGTGGCAATAGTGGAGAGTATATCGTGCCCACTTCCAGACGATGACCTATTGCCCTCCACGCTCTATTTGTGCATTCCACTGTGGTTGGGTCTTTACAGTTAGGGTTAGTAGGTGCACTTAAATATGCCGAGTATGGAGTCGGCACCATGGGCCAGTGTTCTACTGCGAGGTGTGGCATGTACGGTGGTGGGTGCATCCAGTATACAGCGAAGTGTGCCTGGGCACACAAGTAGTACAGTTCCATGTCTGGTACCTCGAAACCTCCCTTGTCAAAGGGTAGAGTCAGCGCCTCCCACCTCAGCCGGGGCTGTTTGCCCTCCCAGGTCAACCGAATCAATTGTGATTTGAGGGCTTTGAAGAAGAATTTGCTGGGCACGTAGGGAATGTTGGTAAAGAGATAGAGTAGCTTTGAGAGAATGACCATTTTGATCAGCGCCACCCGGCCTGCCAGCGAGAGAGGCATAGCTATCCATCTCTTGATGGAATCTGTCAGTGTGTCCAATGCTTTGCCATAATTGGCACTCATGAGGTTTTCCCTGTCTCTAGTTATTACTATCCCCAGGTACTTTACTTCATCCTCGCACCAGGTCAGGGGGAAGTCCGGGATGTATCACTTGACCGCATTTGTAAGGGGGAAGATTTGCGACTTACCCCAGTTGATACTGATCCCCGAATACCTTCCGAATTGCAAAAACGCCCGCAGTATGGGATTCAAGCTCACCTCGGGGTCGCGTAGATATAGTGTAAGGTCGTCGGCATATAAGGAGATTAGGATTTGCCTTTCAGGGTATTGGAGGACGTATTCGCGGTGGTGCTGCCGGAGTTTAGCCGCCAGCGGCTCCATGGCCAAGGCGAATAAGAGAGGGGAGAGCGGGCACCCCTGCCTCGTCCCTCTTGTGATGTGAAACCTGGGGAGCACATTCCGTTTATGATCAGCTTGGCCTGTGGTTTAGTGTACAGCAGTTGGATCCATGCTAGGAAGGGGAGGGGAAACCCATTCTTGTCAAGACGCTAGCCTAGTAATCCCATTCAAGGGAGTCGAAGGCTTTGGTGGCATCCAGAAAGACAGCCACTGCAGCCTGATCTGGGTCGATGTCTTGCATGAGAGCAAAGAGAGTGCGAAGGTTGTGCGACGTTGCTCTGCCGGGTATGAAGCCCGACTGGTCTGGCAGCACCAAAGCTGTCATCAGCGGACTTATTCGGTTAGCTAGCAGTTTTGCCAGAATTTTGGCATCGCAATTTATGAGCGAGAGCGGTCTGTAGGAGTCGCATCTGTCGCCTGACTTCCCTGGCATCAGTATAGATATAATAAGTGCTTTGTGCATTGTCTGCAGGAGTATGCCTGTCTCTCGTGCTTCCTCGTATACGTGTTTTAAAATTGGGATGAGGGTATCGCTATATGTTTTATAGAACTCTGCAGGAAGCCCGTCCGGGCCAGGGGCCCGGCCAGACTGTAGCTGCATGATTGCCGTGCGAATCTCAGCGTCTTCAAAATCCGCGAGTAAGAATTCTCTCTGGGTATCGCCCAGCCATCCCAATGCTATGTCTTCGAAATACGGCTCAAACTCTACCATCTGCGTCCTATGTGTTTTGTAAAGGGTATTATAAAATGCATGGAATGTCTCTAGTATGTCCGGGGTGTCTCTGTTTACTCGGCCCTCTGGGTCAATAACTTCCAATACGGTACTGGAAAATCTGGGTTGCGGGTCAGCTCTGCTAGAGCCTTCCCAGGGTGTTCCCCTTCTCCGTACTGCCGGGCGCGATGGTGCTTTCCCCAAAATTTGCATTCCCTCACTGCTGTCTCTTGATATTCTGTCAGCTTTTCCCTGAGCTGTCTTTGTAGGTCAGGGCTGGGGTCAGAGTGCATTTGAGTCTCCAGATGTTTAAGTTTGATCTCTAGCTTCCGGAGCGTGTTACGAATGTCCTTCAAGATGCCTCCTCCTTTTATAATGCATATTCCCCTAATTGTCACCTTAAATGCTTCCCAGACTGTGGAGAACTGAGGCACTGTATCAATGTTGCGTGGGAAGAATTCTGTTATTTCTTGCTCCAATTCCGTTCGCCGGCAATCTCCAGCATTGATAAGGTGTCGTTGGGCAGGGTGGGGTGAGGGTCAACAGGACGGGTGAGTGATCAGAGTATGTTCGTGGTAGGTGGCTTGACCTCGTTAGCCACGTTTTTAACCCCCTGGTCAGTAGCCAACCATCTATACGCGACCATGAGGAGTGTGTCGAGGAGTAACATGTGCCCTCTCTGTCTGTTGGATGTAAGCTCCTCCATGCGTCTATCAGTCCATGAGCAGTTACTATCTCTAGTAATTGGCGTTGGGAGCTCATGTAATGGTAGGGTTGTGGGCGTTGCCAGTTCATTGTCGGGCCTAAGGTGACATTAAAATCTCCGCCCCATACCACATGAGTGGAGCCTGTGTCTAGGACTTTCCCCCATAGGATGTTGAAGAACTCGGGGTCGTCAATATTAGGGCCATAGCAGCTTGCAATTGTTATGGACTGGGATGCCATCCGCCCCCATGTGATGCAATATCGCCCTTGTGGGTCTGCGATTTTCCCTATGGCTACATATGGGAAATTCTTTTTAATTAGGATTACTGTTCCCCGGGCGTAGGTGGAGTATGTCGAGAAACATCTATACAAAGCCCACCGGGCTGCAAAAGTGGTCGGGTAAGTGGGGCCAATATGAGTCTCCTGGAGCATGGCGCAATGTATGTTGTGTCTGTCTAGATAGGCTAGGACATGGCGGCGTTTCCTTGGGTCCCCTAGTCCCCGCACATTCCACGTGATGAAATTGTAACTAGGCGGGCCTGGATGAGTCATTCAGTGTGCGCAGGTTATGTGGTGCATAGCGTGTGTTCTCAATGTTCTCTATGTGGGTAGTATAGGAGCTTACAACTATGCCTGTGTGTGTCATGCTTCTGTGTGTCGCCAACAACCCTCCCCTCCCTCCCCCCGCCCACATCAGCAGCCCAATTCTGCTGTGTTGGTTCCCTCCCCTATCCCACCCATGTAACATTCTAACTTGGTCCTCATAGTGATTCCCGTGCATATTAACATTAAACCAGTTATAACTGTTCATAGTAGGGATGTCCTTCTAGGGTAGCGCAAGAGGGCCCTTAGGTTCCTCCTCGCAGTGCGAGGGTGTTCAGGGCTTGGTTCTGATTCCCGCATGTCTGTCTAGTCTGTTACGGGATCAGGGAGTAGCGGCATCGATGCTTGTGTCTCCCGAGGTCTTATGCAGTTCGTTTGTATCCTCTCTCAGTGGTTCAGTAATTTTGGACTCAGTGCGTACTGAGGGGCCGCTTCGAAGCATCCGTGCAGTATTTTGTCTGTTGCTCCAATACTTTGGAGTCCGTATTTTATCTATTTCTTTTCATTCAATGTCAGAGAGGGCTGCTGCGGACCCTGATGGGCTAGAGGTAGCTTCCTGTCGGGCAATCTCCGGGCAGTTATTTTGAGGAATTCAGCCACTTGCTGTGGAGTTGTGAAAATACGCTGTTTGCCCTGGTGCGTGACCCGCAGGTGCGCCAGAAAGAGCATGGCATAATCAATATTAGCCTGCTGAAGCTTCTTTTTAATTAGTACGAATTTCTTTCGAGCTTCCTGGACCGCCAGGCTGAAGTCTGGGTAGATCGCTAGGTCTGTTCCTTCAAACGAAAGATTCAGTTTTTCTCTTGATAATCGCAATGCGGGTCCCGGTTTCTGTAATTGAGCAATCTAGCGATTATTGGTCATGGGGGGGCCCCAGGCGGTGGGCGAGCGGCGAGCGAGCGGTGGGCCCTTTCCACCACTAGCATTGTTGAGAACGTCATCTTCCCGAAAACCGTTGTGAGCAGGCGTTCTACGTAATCCTCCATTCGTCCCGTGTTTGTGGATTCGGGGATTCCCAGGATTCGTTGGTTGTTGCAGCGCGATCTGGATTCGAGATCTTCATTTTTGGCGGCAATAACTTTTGAAATGCATTCCATGTTCAGTAACTGCTCCGTTCGGCCAGCGGAGATGTCCTCTAGGTCGGAAATGCGCTGCTCTGCTTCAAGTCGTTCGTCATGTTGGTCATTCTTATGTGTAATATTATCCAATCGCGTACACATGCTGTCCATTTTGTCCTCTATTGAATTGAGGCTGCTTCTCATAGAGAGCAGGAGTTCCTTAAAATCTTCATTAGAGGTTTGACTGTCTGCTCCTGGCCCATCCGCCATTGTGTGATCTGAATCTTCTTGTGGCGGATGGATTTGCGTGCGTCAAAATGCAGTTTCGTTTGTCTCCCGTCTGTCTTTCCCATGCTTGCTTCTACTTTGCGCGTTTCTAATGCATCTGTCTAATGTTCTGGGAGAGAGGGCAAGCAGCTCTGATTCGCCGGGAGCGCTTCCTGCGCAATCAGCCCACAGGTATGAGCAGGTTCTGGCTCCAGATCTTTCCCTTCCCTATGGGTCAGCAGGTGGCTTCTACTGCGTTCCTTCCTATTTAACATAAATTTGTGCACTCCTCATGGCGCAGCCTGTGCCTGCTGGTCTTTTAGACCCTCTGTTTGGCTGTTAGATGTTTGGATCGTGTGGTATGATCGGTCCCTGCGTTTGCTCCACTTCTACCAGGTAACCTGGCTATTCTCCTGCAGGGTTCAGGCAGTTGTTTGTGGCTAGCTATATCGTTCTCAGCTCGCTTGGTCTATCCACAGGAGGATCGTTGTTCTCTCTTTTCCCTGCTGCACCAGCTCGCTGTGGCTTATCGTGTGTGCCAACCCTGTGGTACCTGTGCGGCCTTTCCCAATTGTCTGTATGTGCGCGAGGTTCTTGGGCCGCAGTTGGTCTGAGCCTATCTGTGAGGTCGCGCTGTATCTGCTTCTCCCCCGGTGCGCCGCTCCGTGCCTTGTCTTGTGTGTTAGTTGAGACCTTCCCCAGTCGTCTCTTCCTCCTCTCCGCCTGTTCAGGCCGCGCTTGTCTCAGTTGGAGGGGGCCGTCTATATTATTATCATTGTTTTGTTTTTATCTGCTCCCTTTGTTGTGTCCCCCTTTTTTTAGGTCTCGCCTAGCGACGCAGCGCATGCGCTGCACGCTTGGCGAGATCTATTTTTGTCGATTTCTTTTCGGAAGGGGGACAGGTGATGTGCACGCGTACGGGGGACAGGTGATGTGCACGCGTACGGAGGACAGGAGATGTGCACGCGTACGGCTCACAGCGTTTCGCTTTCCCTCCCTCCCCCCGTCGGGCCCCTCCTTCTTCCATTGTGTGCCAGTGCTGGTCAGAGCCCGAAGCGCCGTAAATAACTTTCAACTATTCAGCGCAGCGCTTTCAGCTACAAAGCTCCGTCTCCTCCCTCCCACTGTAAGCGTAAATAACTTTCAACTATTCAGCGCAGCGTTTTCAGCTTCAAAGCTCCGTCTCCTCCCTCCCACTGTAAGCCGCTTCAAGAGATGTGGAGGAAGATAAAGCCGATGCAATGGGAATGAGGAGAAAGGAGGCTTTATCCTGGAGGCTGAGAATTGTAATAATATCGAAGGTGACAGAAGCAGGATCCCGATTTTGGGTGCGCCCCCTTATGCCAGGACCCTACCTGCAATCCCCATCTACGTCATCCAACGTGCTTTCCTTGGATTCTTCACACTGTGGCGCTTGCCCTGCACTGGCCCGCAGGGCAATCCGACAATTCCCGAAAGGCAGGCCTGACAGATCGTGTGAATGTGCATCTTTTTGTGTGAAAGTGAAACGGAAGGCTGTCTGGACAATCACCTGAAAAGGATAAAACCTCACTACTGCCAGCACAGCAACTTAGTTGCCCCACGGTCCAGGACAGTGGCTAGAAGGCAGAGTGCTGTTGTGTGTGCTTCTACGTTTGGCACAGCGGCTGGAAGGACTGGCTGCAGAAGTCTGAAGGTCCGAGCAGCTGACTGCTCGTGTTATATAACAGGAGGAGACGGTGTGCGCAGTAAGTTGTTGTCTGTCCGTTGCTTTTCCGCCCGCCACTTTCCTCCGATTCTATCTTCATGATGCTCACTCCAACTACGGCAGTATCCCCTTTGTTATGAGCGCCAATGCCTCCGGGCCAATTCCACGATCACACAGGAGGGTTATTCAGGCACTCACTCCTCCCAGTTCGCGTGATATAAAATTAAATAATAAGCTACAGCATTATCTCGTGCAGCTTTAAAATATATATATTTTATTCGCTCTAACTTAAAGAGGGGGCTGTGCTTGCCTTGCTTTGACACAACCTTTGATAACTCTGCTATGACGTGACGATTAGCCTTGGCCACGCCCACAAACCCGGAAGTGAAAAGCTGGCTTGCAGAAGATGGCACCATCCAGGCTGAAGGCAGTGGTGAGGGAAAGTGAGTTTACTTATTGAGAATGCCCAGTACCCGGCCTACCCATATTCCCGTTTAGCCCACCTATGTATCTTTCTTTAACTGCTCCTTACGCTCCTGACCCCGGTGTTACTGCACCTGCTGCATTAACTTGACCCCAGTGTTAGTACACCTGCTGCATTAACTTGAATCAGGCTCAACATCCTGTGAATTTGGGGAAATCACAATCTCTCCATGCCTACCCAAAAATGAATGTGTCCGTGTGTAACGTAACTGGTGCTTATGTAAAGCACTCCAATACCTTCAGGTCGAGTTTGCGCTATATTAAAACCACAAAAAAATTAAAAACAAAATTAGACGGGCCAGTGCATACAGAGAATGCATACCATAAAGGAACCTTCCTCCTAGGCCAATGCCTCACATGCTCTATCTAAGGTGCACAGGCCAGGGTATGCAGAGCATTGTATGAAAGTGTGCATGCTCTCCTGTCTCTCTTTAGGAGACTGACCAGATGTTCCTCCAAATCTTTAGAGCTGGGGTCGAATGAGCATGCATACTTTTGTACAGATGCTGTGTAGGCATGCACCCCTGTCTTTCAGTAGGGTAGGACTTAGAGGACCCAATGGAGTCAGGGGCCAGTGCATGTAGCATGTGTACAATAATGGACATTCTTACCCAATTCTCTTTCTGTGCCTCTTGTGTTTCGGAGAGAGGACTGGAAAAGTATGTACACAGTCATACACCTTCTGCACACTGACCAGGCTCTGCCTCCATCAAGTCAATTTGTGAGGAAGGCTCAGAGATTTACAGACGAAACGGATAGGTGCTACTGATCTTACACAATATGTGCATGCATAGCCGGCCCTCTCTTCAAAACTCACTCCAGATAAATCTTTAATAATGTCCATGAGTATTTTGCACTGGCATACACATGCTGCGTACGTTCATTTTCCTTCCCAGATTCTCTGTTACATCAGAGCTTTCTTGCACTACCTCCTTAACTGAACAATATTTACAGTCATTCTTCAAAGGAAGAAGCTCCGGTGAGTTAAAATCTCACTGCTGACACATGTTGTACCTTGCAGGCTACCAGTGACAATGTTAGCAAGGTCAACTGAGTCTTGAAATTGTTTGAGGTCAGTAAACTGAGTCCTACTAAAATGCATAATAGTGCCAGCTCTCATTTGTAGCACTCGGAAATGGGCAAATAAATAAAAAGGAGTCATTCTTATTACATACATTTAGGGAATGCCTTATACATGTAGGTTTGTTGCTGGATAAACAAGGATGTAAACAAACAGCGTGTAGATATTGTACATATGTGAAAAAGAAGGTACATCCTCTGAAGATTCTATGGTTTTTCATATTAAGACATATATGTCCTATTAGTCCTTACCAATTCCTAACAGTAGGTAAATCTCACGTCTGGCGATAAAACACATAAATGTAACCTTGTCATTTACTAAACTGAAAAATCAGCCAACATTCATTATCTTTGTGTGAAAAAAATGCACCTCGTATGGAGCCCAGTTCAGTAGCAATAACTTGAAGAAAGATTCCTGTAATAGTTTATTAGCCGCTCACATTGTCTGGGAGGAGTTCTGGCCCACTCCTCGCCATAAAACTGCTTAGGAAAACTGATGTTGATGGCATTCAAGTATACACAGTTCTCTTTAGACCCCACCATAGCATCCAAATTGGGTTAAGGTCTAAGCTGTGACTAGGCGATTCCAGTATCACAATTCTTTTCTTTTTCAGGCATTGAGATATAGAATTACCCATGTGATTTGTATCGTTGTGAACTCTCAGCTACGCTATAGCTGTTCGTTAAATGAACTCACATTTTCCTTGAGAATGCACTTGTATATAAAGGGCGAACATCTTTTTTCGCATCACTGTGGTGCAGTGGGTTTATGTGCTATTTCAGAGTTTCAGAAATCAAGCTCTGTTTTAGGAGAAACTGATATGTTGTAGTAACGTTTGAACGTTAGTTTATCAGTATCTTGCAATAGTTTACAGTCCCCCCCCCCAACCCCCTGGGTGTGGCTTAAGCACAGAAAGGCACTCTAAGGGAAGTGCAATTAGAAAATCACTGTTGAAGAGAACACCTTAGCAGGGAACTCCCTCATCGACCAAAGAAACCTGTACAGAGAGAAAGGCTTCCTAATGTGGAGGAGCAGGTAAGTAAATGCTGTTTTAGTGGACCTGTGAGAGTACACCACCAGAACCTCTGATCAGCAGGCTGTGATTCACTAAGAAGCACACAGGTTCACAGATGTACAGTCACAGACCTTTCTTCATCTTTCTCAACAGATGTCTTCCATTACAGACATAACCTGGACTCAAAGTCTGTTTTACTAAGATACACCATCTTCCATTAACAAATGCTACATTATCGTTTTAGCTTAACTCCCAGCCTTATATAATCAAGGTAAATAGCAACTGTCTTTAACAAACTGTTACCAAATATTGCAGAACCATACTAAATTAAATACTATACAGGGTCAGATCCATGCATTCATAAATTATTGTTATACTCTTACAGACTGAAAGGACTAGCTAGCACGGTGACTAAGCATAGGAGGAATGCCCTTATTTAGAGGGTAAATGGCATGTATGCATGCTACTGTTGTCTCCCTTAGGTAGGTGTGATAACTGGGTGTTCCTACCAACAAGTATGTGTAACTTCGTGGACTGTAAGACCAGGGTCTGGCAGGCAGCATTCACAGATAGGGTGCAAATGGCCACATGGATAGATTTGCTTGTCTAAAGCCGGCCTTGGCCATAATGTTCTGTGAAGATGAGTCAGATCTGTGAGGAAGCCTCAATGACTCCACAAACAAGCATTTGCAATGCAATAGGTCTCACATTTGAGCTGTTGGCATTGTAAATACCAATGCCTTTTATTTACGTATTTAAAAAACCTGCAAGCGTTGCGTAAACATGCACTTTGTACTTACAGTCGCTGCTTACGGGAAGCAACGCTGGCAGTAACTACACCTCTTTTACTGCCAGCCTTGCTTTTCGTAAGCAAGGACTATAAGTACAAAGTGCATTTTTATGCACCGCTTGCAGCTTTTCAAAACACATAAATAAAAGGCACTGTTATTTACAATCCCAATAGCTCAAATTCTCGCAAATGCGAGACCTATTGCATTGCAAATGCTTGTCTTTGCGGCTGTATGGGTCGGAGCGCGCTATCTCCTCCTCTTGTCGGGCTCTGCGCAGGGATGCCGCCGGTGCGCCTCCGTTAACGATCGTAGCTAAGGGGGGAGGTGCCTGTCCCCACCTCAGCTAGTCGCGGTCCGCTACTCACGGTTTGGGCTGATCGTGGCTCTCGAGTTTCTTCTCTCTCACCTCTTTGGTCGATCGCCGAGTCTGTTCTGCGCACTTGGAGCGCGGTCTCTGCTTTCCCCTCGCTTGCTGACTGTCTCAGCAGCTCTCTCCGGCCGCCCACAGCCTCCACAGCAGTCCGGTCTGGATTGTTGCCGCCATCTTGGGTCCGCTCCGGAGCTCCGATCCTCAAGCCCGATTCCTTTGTGCAGCAGCTGTTCCTCACAAATCATGTAGGCTTTCGTGTCGCACCATCTGTTCCGCCGCTTGTGCCTGTTGCTGTGGTCTCTTTATTTCGCCATGTGGGTAGTATTCTGATGATTTTTCAGCCCTGAACGGCAAGAGCCTCACGCAAGTGCGGCCATTTTGCGCAGCACCCTCTAGCGCCCCTCCCTAAGCACATACTTACCATTAACAACCTCAGCCACTCCAATAAAAAGGAGTGGGCCACTGAAGCAGGGTTAAAACTGAGGGCCATATAGCGGTAATATAAGATTCACTGGTATCCATAAACCGTGTTTCCAAAATACATAGAACATCAAGAGACCCTTGAGTGAATAGTTACGGGATAAAGTACCCCCAGCTCAGGTGTCCTATGGTAATAGAAATATAGGTTCCCTTTCGTACACCAACAACTTTAAAACTATTAGATTGGACTGGGTGCTGAAAAATCCGGAAGCACTTGAAGTAGTTAAGGATAGTGTAATTATCAACTACGAGTCCCTACTGAAGCTCCCTCTTGAGTCTAGGATTAGAAATTTGCTATTAGTCACAAAAAATATTAACCCACATTAATCAATCAATCACAGAATTTGTAGAGCGCACTACTTACCCGCGAGGGTCTTAAGGCGCTGGGGAGAGGGAAGGGGTGGGGGGGTGCTGCTACTGGTCGAACAGCCAGGTCTTGAGTAGCCTCCTGAAGGTCAGCAGGTCTTGGGTCTGTCGTAGGCTTAGTGGAAGGGTGTTCCAGGTCTTGGCGGCGAGGTGTGAGAAGGATCTGCCGCCGGTGGTTGTTCTTCGAATGCGAGGGACGGTGGCGAGGGAGAGGTCGGCGGAGCGGAGCTGGCGGTTGGGGACGTAGAACAAGAGTCGTCTGTTGAGGTAGGCTGGGCCAGTTTTGTGGAGTGCCTTGTGTGCGTGGATGAGGAGTTTGAAGGTGATCCTCCTGTCGACGGGGAGCCAGTGCAGGTTCCTCAGGTGGGGGGTGATGTGGCTGTGGCGTGGTACGTCGAGGATCAGGCGTGCGGAGGCGTTTTGTATGCGTTGCAGTCGCTTGATGAGCTTGGCCGGGGCTCCCGCATAGAGGGCGTTCCCATTGTCAAGTCTGCTACTGACGAGGGCCTGGGTGACTGTTCTTCTTGTGTCTGTCGGGATCCACCTGTAGATCTTGCGAAGCTGGATGAACTGGAGAAACAAAGGCGTAGGGGGAACAATGTGCCTAATCCTCATAATTGGTGTAATGGCGAATGTCGATCAGTCAAGAATGAGCTCATTGTCGCAATCAAATTAAAAATGCAGCCAGATATAACTAAGATAAGGATGTACTACCAGCAGGTGATAAACAAAGCTAAAAGGGAATGGGAGATTTCTTTATAGACAAATTTGCATGTAGCACTTTCTAAAAATGATAATAAGTCATCTTGGGAAACAGTTGTTGGTCATCTAAATGGTCACAAACCTAATCTTGATTTTTGTACCCAGCCCTGGGACTGGATGGCACATTTTGAACAGATTTATTCTTTTAATTGTGACACTACCAAGAGTAATGTAAAGGCTACACAAATAGTTCCATCCCCAAGACAAATTACCTGATATTTATGCTAAATGAAACACTAACATCTATTAATTCCTGTATCCCTGGTCGTGCTACGGGTCCAGACAGAGGGCCAAATGACATTTACAGGGAAAATCCAGAAATGTGGGGGCCATATAGTAACCTACTCTCTAATACAATCTTAGCTGGTATGGAAATCCCCCCCTCCTGGAAACTAGTGGAAATTATTACCATTTATAAGAAAGGGGATCGGGCAAATCCGGCCAACTATAGGCCCATAGCCCTGATTGACTCTCTACAAAAAATCTTTTACAAACAGGTTTTGGCTCTTATACAGGAGTGAATAAGGGACAAGAGTGTGCTTTTGGATTGGCAAGCGGGTTTTAGGCCAAACGTGAGTACTGTGGATTGTTTTTTCGCCTTGCCTGCATGTATTGCAGAGAAGTGATTATTGGCAAGGGCAAACTCTATGTTGCCTATTTGACCTTCGTGCAGCATTTTATTTGGTTCCCCATGCCAAGTTATGGGGGAGTCCTTGAGGATATGGGGTTACCAGCTCCACGTTGGACATCTTAGTAAGGCTTCATGCTGATACACTTGCTCAGGTGAGGTGGGGGCAGGATGGGGCCTTGACAGACCGTATCCACATCGATTGGGGGGTCATGCAGGGGTGTATTTTGGCACCCACTCTTTTTACACTATATATAAATGGTGTAATTGGTTTCTTTGATAAGTATGGGTGTGATGCACTCAAGATAGGAAGGCACAGGGTCCCCACACTCCTTTTTGCGAACAACACTTTGCTAATATCTAAGTCGCCTCCTGAATTTCCTTTCAAATGTTTTGTATTGAGCGGCACCTGGAGCACCAAATGTGTGATTTTTACCAGACAGACGTCGGCTCTTTCTAAGAGAAGGATGCTAGTGGGTGATACTATCCTATATGTGGTGCCCGGTTTTGAGTATCTGGGTATAAAAGTGACCAAGAATTTGAGCTGGACACCGCAGGTGGAAAAAAGCACACTTATCTCTGATTCAACACACTGCTTATATAGGAAAAATCCATAGAAAAACCTCATCCAGAAGGGTGGCTCCGGCATTGGAAATATATAATATAAAGGCCCTACGGGCCGTTTTATACGGTGCAGAGTTGTGGGGTTAATCACATACAGAGAGCCTTTCCATAGTGAAGCATAGGGTTTATAAGAACCCTATTGAATCTCCCTGTAAGCACACCGTTGATCCCCTGATACTTAGAAATGGCCCAAAAGAAAATTGCTCACAAGATTGAGAGCAGAATTTTGTTCTATTGGTATAGGCTATGGACAACACCCACCTTCAAATCCTATTGGGAGGGAATCAAAGATCTTTTGGTCCCACAGTACGCATGGAAAATTCTGTGGCTCTGCTCTATTAAGGCCCTATTACATAGACTGAATTTGAATAAATATTGGGCCTCACCAGAGAGTATGTGCTTCATTGGCAAGGCCAGAAGTGTCCTAGCCATCACCTTTCAAATGCTGCTACATTAATTTAACAGACTATGAACCAACAATTCAATTGATATTGGCTTGAGGCCTTTATTTGCTGCTCATTTCTATGTACTTTACTCCACATTTGAATCATGGGTCAGAGAAGTTAGATACGTTTCAGTCTAGAACAAATTACACTTAATTATGCCACAGATCACACAAAAACATACAAACTTCGTAGTGAAGTAGTGTGATGTAAAACACAATACATGAACAAGTGATACAAAACAACAAATTATACAAACATTATGGCACCAGTCTTAATTCACAAACAAAGCACCTACTTGGATATCCTTTAACATCCACATTGTGTAACTGAGTTAAGTAGTTGCTATCACAGGGAAAAAAACAATCAAACCCAGTGGTGAGACAATTAAAAAAGCATTTCAACTGGGCGGAAAAATTTAATCAAATACAACAGTTCCCGTGTTGTGTAATGCCAACGCGTTTCGATTCCCAGGGTGGCTTATAGGATTCTCTTCAGGGCGTGGACTGGTTTATCTAAAAAACAAAGGGGGCATAAGTTGAACCTGTGAAGGGGCTCTACACTTCCAATTTACTCAAACTACAAAATAATGTTTTATAAGTACCTGATCGATTTGAGAAAGCAATTCGCGTGTTGCAGGCGAAAAGATGCAAGTTAAAATGTAAGTATCACCTAAAATAAGAAGGGATCTACCATCAGTCACATGTTGGGTTTTAGTGGTTTTCATTATTTTATAGCTGGAAGGAAAAAAGAAGGGGGACTTACTTGCGCCAATCGGGCGATACTTCTACCAATGCAGTAGTTATGCTTGTTGGCGGTAAATGGAAGCTTAGTTGAGGTTTCATAGGGCGATCTATGAATGGAAATGAGTGCCACGTCATTGAATTGCAAAAAAGGTAATATGGCACATTGTTGCTTTATATGTTACAGGCAACACTTACTTTTGCCATGCCGACGATGTCGACTATTTTGTTCGAGGCCGTTCCGCAGCTTCTTTTGTCAGCGGTGGCTCAGATTGCTTTAACATTCACAAAAAAAACGGACCGCATCGCGTCTCTCTGTGCACAACAAAAAACGAGATATCTGCTTGTGTCTTGTTCTATGTGGGAGTTTTTAAATGTCCCTAAGTTTAAAAAATATATGTGGACTTACTTGTATTCAGCTAAGCGAGTCTTCTAGTGGTGCCTCATTCCCAGTTTCAATCACTAAAATCACTTCCTGGTCACTAAACTTTTTTTTTTTAAAAGGGAGGTGACATACTCACATTGCATTATGGTTAAGTAAGTTTATAATGTATAAGGGAGGTACAACATGTAAACGGAGGGGAGAAACCCTACAAGTCTCTATCAGAATTTTATGTATGCATTGATATTAAGATCTATCTTTTAATTTCCTATGAATGTATGGATCATGGTGCACATTGGAAATACAAAACCTGGACCGGAACAGTTTTAGCATCTACCCATTTCAGACATTTCGTTCAGTCCTTTGGTGATACTATTGAAACGGGCTATCATATAAGCTTCTTTTCTTAAAAGTGAAGCCTCAGTGTCACCCCCTCTTGGTAGTGGTTTTGTGACTGTTAGCACGGTCCATTTGAACTCAAGTTCGTGGTGGTTGGAGTCAATAAAGTGGTTTACCATAGGTGCTGTTACCACTTTAGCTTTTATTCTTGAACGATGCTGCGCTACGCGTTGACGAATCTCTTGCATAGTTTTACCAATGTAAATCTTTGGGCAGGGACACACAATTGCACAAATGACGTTTTTTGTTATACAGTTAGAGAACTGTTTCCTTGTCCACTTAATGCCATTGTGTGTGAAGTCAGTACCTGCAAGTGTACTGCTACAGTTTGTGTAGGGGCCACATTTATGGCGGACCGTCAACGGCTTCATGTTGAACAATGATCTGAGATCTCTTTTACCGGAAGGGGATAAGCCCGCTCTTACGATTCTTTGTCCAGTGCTCATGTTTTTCTTCATCGCGAAGAGAGGGGCATCAATTCATAATTCAGAAAATTGTAATAGGTTCCAGTTCTTTCTTATGATTGAGCGGAATGCATTAGTGTGCGGTCCATAAGTCGAGACGCACACTAACTTCTCCATCTTTGGTTTAACTTTTTTGATAAGCAAAGACTCTCTTGGTGTACACCATGCTTGTTTAAATGCATGTTTCAGCATTTTTTTCGGGTATTCCGGTCAATCATAAGAAAGAACTGGCACCTAATACAAAATTCTAAATTACGGATTGATGTCCCTCTCTTCGCGATGAAGAAAAACATGAGCATTGGACAAAGAATCGTAAGAGCGGACCTACCCCCTTCTGGTAAAATAGATCTCAGATCATTGTTCAACACGAAGCTGTTGACGGGCCACCATAAATGTGGCACCTGCACAAACTGTAGCAGTACGATTGCAGGTACTGACTTCACACACGATGGCATTAAGTGGACAAGAAAACAGTTCTCTAACTGTAAAACAAAAAACGTCATTTATGCAATTGTGTCCCTGCCCAAAGATTTACATTGGTAAAACTATGCAAGAGATTCGTCAATGCGTAGCGCAGCATCGTTCAAGAATAAAAAATAAAGTGGTAACAGCACCTATGGTAAACCACTTTATTGACTCCAACCACCACGAACTTGAGTTCAAATGGACCGTGATAACGGTCACAAAACCACTACCAAGAGAGGGTGACACTGAGGCTTCACTATTAAGAAAAGAAGCTTATATGATAGCCCGTTTCAATAGTATCACAAAAGGACTGAACGAAATGTCTGAAATGGGTAGATGCTAAAACCGTTCCGGTCCAGGTTTTGTATTTCCAATGTGCACCATGATCCATACATTCATAGGAAATCAAAAGATAGATCTTAATATCAATGCATACATAAAATTCTGATAGAGACTTGTAGGGTTTCTCCCCTCCGTTTACATGTTGTACCTCCCTTATACATTATAAACTCACTTAACCATAATGCAATGTGAGTATGTCACCTCCCTTTATTAAAAAAAAGTTTAGTGACCAGGAAGTGATTTTAGTGATTGAAACTGGGAATGAGGCACCACTAGAAGGCTCGCTCAGCTGAATACAAGTAAGTCCACGTATATTTTTTAAACTTAGGGACACTTAAAGACTCCCACATAGAACAAGACACAAGCAGATAGCTCGTTTTTTGTTGTGCACAGAGAGACGCGATGCGGTACGTTTTTTTTGTGAACTTTAAAGCAATCTGAGCCACTGCTGACAAAACAAGCTGCGGAACGGCCTCAAACAAAATATCCGACATTGCCGGCATGGCAAAAGTAAGTGTTGCCTGTAACTTATAAAGCAACAATGTGCCATATTACCTTATATGCAATTCAATGACGTGGCGCTCATTTCCGTTCATAGATCGCCCTATGAAAGCTCAACTAAGCTTCCATTTACCGCCAACAAGCATAACTACTGCATTGGAAGAAGTATTGCCCAATTGGCGCAAGTAAGTGCCCCTTCTTTTTTCCTTCCAGCCATAAAATAATGAAAACCATTGAAACCCAACATGACTGACGGTAGATCCCTTCTTATTTTAGGTCGTGATACTTAAATTTTAACTTGCATCTTTCGCCTGCAACACGTGAATTGCTTACGCAAATCGATCAGGTACTTATAAAACATTATTTTGTAGTTTGAGTAAATTGGAAGTGTAGAGCCCCTTCACAGGTTCAACTTATGCCCCCTTTGTTTTTTAGATAAACCAGTCCACGCCCTGAAGAGAATCCCTTAAGCCACCCTGGGAATCGAAACGCGTCGGCATTACACAACACGGGGACTGTTGTATTTGATTAAATTTTTCCGCCCAGTGGAAATGCTTTTTTAATTGTCTCACCACTGGGTTTGATTGTTTTGTTTCCTGTGATAGCAGCTACTTAACTCAGTTACACAATGTGGATGTTAAAGGATATCCAAGTAGGTGCTTTGTTTGTGAATTAAGACTGCTGCCATAATGTTTGTATAATTTGTTGTTTTGTATCACTTGTTCATGTATTGTGTTTTACATCACACTACTTCACCACGAAGTTTGTATGTTTTTGTTTGAGCTGTGGCATAAATAAGTGTAATTTGTTCTAGACTAAAACGTATCGAACTTCTCTGACCCATGATTCAAATGTGGTGTAAAGTACATAGAAATGAGCAGCAAATAAATGCCTCAAGCCAATATCAATTGAATTGTTGGTTCATAGTCTGTTAAATTAATGTAGCAGCATTTGAAAGGTGACGGCTAGGAACTTCTTGCTCTTAGCTTAATACGGCCCCATCCAGCCGCCTAGGGCCAAACCCATTGTTGCTATTACGTTCATTGGCAAGGCCAGCATAAAATAGATATTCTGGGAGAGTGTGGCAATAAACAACGTTATACAGTGCAAGGGCTCCTGATCTGTCTCTTTCATTAACCGAAAACCTATGGCCTTCTCTGAAAGTACCATTGATAAAATTGTCCCTCCACTGGCCAGGAAACTTTACCTTCAATTTAGGTATGGTACTTTACCTGTAAAATTATTCACTGGTTGATGGCAACAGGATAATGGTCCACACGGTGATCTGTGAGTAGGCTGTGATGGATGTTCTGAACCCATGTTTTGTTCTTTTCGCCCTTTAACAAACACTTACGAGCATAATGGATTGTTACTTTGTGCAAAAAAACTGAGTAGTAGGGAGCTCCAGGAAACGTTCAGACTATTGCAATGTGACACTAGCCAGATCGTGGTTTTTTGTCTGGCTAAGTTTTTAAAAGCATTTGGATTAAGCATTTAAAACTCGTACAGTCAGCTTCTGAACTGATTTACTTGATCTCTGTGATGTACTGTGGTGGGACATTTAATATTGCTGTAGATTTTAATCAGTCTTTTTATGCTTTTTATACACTGTTTCATGTTATGAATTTTGTGGTTTTATATTGTTCCTTTTAAATATGCTAGCCGGAGCTTTTTATATATTGATATAATCTTATTAATTGATTTTTATATTTGAATTTTTATGTATATGTGTGTTGTGGCTGTTTTGTTTGTCTATACTTTTATGATCCATAGAGATAGAAATAAAGTTCTTTGATGATGATACATGTTTGTAAATTTCATTTGCATGCTTAGCCACAGAGCACTCATTAAATATGCCACATTGAATGCAATATTTAATCTCCAGCAGCCCCTTCAGTCCTTTTGTCAAATTTGGTGTATAATGTTACCTCATCTCCGTGAGACAAATGTTCATTTAATAATATCAGTGACTCCTCTGTGTGGCTTAGTGTCAGATTGATTTTGTCATTTTTCTTTTATCTAACCCAATCATTCTGTCAATGTTAGGGGTCAAGAGGATACCAACACATCTTGAAAATGTTTCAGAAACCAGCCATTTCAAACCAATTTTACAAAGGACCTTCCTAGATTATCTCACCTGCTCCCTTAATATGGTTTCTGGGACGACACAGTCACCATGACCGGTGCTGTGCACAGCCGGTGTATGGATAGGCGCATATGGGTTTCCCTTTGGCGCCATGCAGCTGTGTTGTTTCTGTAGGCTCTTTCTACCCCAGACATCAGCAGGCCAGGAAAGACTAGAGCGCCTACCAAAATTGTTGCCTTTCATTGTCCCACTAAACCCAGTAAACTTTTCTTGACATGTTTCTTTTTTAGGTACTTGGTACACAAACTCTTCACAAATGCAAGTCACTGGCAAATGTCCCACTCCGGCCCCTTTGGGAGGGGGGGAGAGGGCTGCCTCTGACTCCTTCAATCGCAGCTCCATAATGGTTAAAGCTATTTATTGGAATGTAAATGGTCACCTGGACAGCATTAAAAGATCAGCTGTACTGCACTATATTAAGCATCACAGACCAGACACAGTACTGCTTCAGGAAACACACCTCATGGGAACCCACTGCTCATTTCTGGGTTGATTTGGGTATGACCAAATTTATGGAACCTCTACTTGAATCTCCTCTTGAGGGATCCAAGTGTTCACAACACAAATCCAATGTTCCAGAGTCTCCGATTTGCTGCGCGGAAGTTAAAACCACAGTTCCCACAATGCACCTGGCCAAATCCTTACAAGTCCACTGGATACATTTCAGACTGGGGACATTTTGGGAGAGATGGTCCAGAGGAGCTCTGTTAACCTGTTGCTTTCGGGGAGTCCATTCCTTAATCCTTTGTGAAGCAAGGCAAAGTCCTCAGGGTTGTAGTTCCAAGTGTGCAGCAGGAGCAATGCTTCAGAGTGCAATCCCTTGGGGTGCAGACCAGGGTTCCAGCAGGGCAGTCCTTCTTCTCCTTGTAGTTTCAGGCAGCAGATCTGAGTTGCTATGCAGCTCTCACATATTTATCCAATGTTCTGAACGACAAGCAGGGAGGCACCCCTGATCAATTGGGTAAAGGGTGCCACCCAAAAGCATGACAACTTCCTTCAAAGTGTGGCATACTCTTGTCCCACAAAGCTCTGTACTTTGAAATTCAAGATGGATGTTATCTCTCCTTTGGAGTAAGAGCTAGCTAAACCAACCCACTGGTGTGGCTCATTTCCCTTAACACTCCCTTTCCAGACCTTCTGCAAATTCTATTCCTGGGGCTGCCATCTGGCTGCGGGGTACAGGAAGAGGGTGCTGGCCTGGCTAACATTCCTTAGTGTCTTGATCTCTTTGAAGCCCAGTAGGATTTACCTAGTCCCCTTTCTGACCTGCTCTCTGCAGTAGGGGTGGGTGAAGAATTCCGCTCCGCCGGTGGAGTTCGTGAAGTTTGCCCACTCTGCCTGGAGTTTCACAAAGCTCTGCACAGTGACACGTAGAGGAGTTTTTTCTCTAGAGTGGCTCAGCAGCATTAAGATGGCAAGCGCTTGTGAGAAAGAATCATGCGCTAGACCTCCTCCGGGCGAGATTTCACAATGCGGGTGGTCTAGGCAGATCGCGACTATTCGCACTGAGAAATCTGCCACTCGCTTTGAAGAAGGCGCTGCTCGAGTAGAATGTCTCTTTGAGCGTCAGAAAGCAGCAGCACACTCTGGCTCAAATCGCAGTGGTAATCACACTGATTTTATAGCATGTGACAAACTCCCAGCACTAAAACCCTGTCAGAGCAGTGTGACTTAACAAACTCTGCCGCTTGTGGATCTCTTCGGAGTGAATTGGAGTTTTTCCGCCACTTCGCGGATCTCCGCCCAGGCCAACTCTGCAGCTGCAGAGATCCCCCCCACCAGATAACCTCTGTCTCTGTGCAGACCACTTTTCACCTCATCAAAGCAGTTTGGCTAATCCTATTAAGGGCTATCCAATCAGGAGAGGATGGTAGAGGGCTGGATTTTGGCTCACAGAAAAAGTTCTATAACTTCTTTTCTGTATTAGTTATGACAAATTCAACAGTGACAAGCTGTTGGATTTATCATTACCAATCTTTTAAGTCCATGAAATATTATTTTAGCTCACCCCTGTCAATATATATACTGTATTACAGTATTCCCATGTTATTCTATGGAGCTAAAAGCCTACAATGGGAGAAAAACTAAATTGGTAGTTTTTCCCTCACCAGGGCATATAAAACATCTTTTAAAATGTCCCTACTTATTTTATCACGGGCCCCTACCCTGGGGGCACTTAGGGGTGACTTATAGGTAGAAATAAGGTAGGTTAACACTTAGGAAGTTCCTTTAAATCCAAAGTCGAATTTACATGTAATTTCAATTTAAAAGCAGCTTGCAAAGCAGGGCTGGCTTTTAAAATGACGATACAAAAGGGGATGATGGACGGAACGTTTGAGCCAATCAAACACTCACCCCCAGTCAACTGATCTGGGTTTAATCCATCATCATTCTTTAGCTCACTCCACCACCCCAGTTCAGACATGGCCATATGCAAATCAGTCTGACCCTGTGCCTCATGGGAACAGTCCAGCCCGAACTGCCAAGCCATGTCTTCCCTGGACCGGAAACAAGCATCCTAGGACCGGTTTCTGGCATTCCAGCCGTCATCAGCCAGGCTTGCTTGAATCCAGTGGCAAAGTGAGCAAGGGACCCACGTCTGGGCATACCCCCGCCAACTTAGGGCGAACAAAGCGATACAAAAGGGGATGATGGACGGAACGTTTGAGCCAATCAAACACTCACCCCCAGTCAACTGATCTGGGTTTAATCCATCATCATTCTTTAGCTCACTCCACCACCCCAGTTCAGACATGGCCATATGCAAATCAGTCTGACCCTGTGCCTCATGGGAACAGTCCAGCCCGAACTGCCAAGCCATGTCTTCCCTGGACCGGAAACAAGCATCCTAGGACCGGTTTCTGGCATTCCAGCCGTCATCAGCCAGGCTTGCTTGAATCCAGTGGCAAAGTGAGCAAGGGACCCACGTCTGGGCATACCCCCGCCAACTTAGGGCGAACAAAGCGATACAAAAGGGGATGATGGACGGAACGTTTGAGCCAATCAAACACTCACCCCCAGTCAACTGATCTGGGTTTAATCCATCATCATTCTTTAGCTCACTCCACCACCCCAGTTCAGACATGGCCATATGCAAATCAGTCTGACCCTGTGCCTCATGGGAACAGTCCAGCCCGAACTGCCAAGCCATGTCTTCCCTGGACCGGAAACAAGCATCCTAGGACCGGTTTCTGGCATTCCAGCCGTCATCAGCCAGGCTTGCTTGAATCCAGTGGCAAAGTGAGCAAGGGACCCACGTCTGGGCATACCCCCGCCAACTTAGGGCGAACAAAGCGATACAAAAGGGGATGATGGACGGAACGTTTGAGCCAATCAAACACTCACCCCCAGTCAACTGATCTGGGTTTAATCCATCATCATTCTTTAGCTCACTCCACCACCCCAGTTCAGACATGGCCATATGCAAATCAGTCTGACCCTGTGCCTCATGGGAACAGTCCAGCCCGAACTGCCAAGCCATGTCTTCCCTGGACCGGAAACAAGCATCCTAGGACCGGTTTCTGGCATTCCAGCCGTCATCAGCCAGGCTTGCTTGAATCCAGTGGCAAAGTGAGCAAGGGACCCACGTCTGGGCATACCCCCGCCAACTTAGGGCGAACAAAGCGATACAAAAGGGGATGATGGACGGAACGTTTGAGCCAATCAAACACTCACCCCCAGTCAACTGATCTGGGTTTAATCCATCATCATTCTTTAGCTCACTCCACCACCCCAGTTCAGACATGGCCATATGCAAATCAGTCTGACCCTGTGCCTCATGGGAACAGTCCAGCCCGAACTGCCAAGCCATGTCTTCCCTGGACCGGAAACAAGCATCCTAGGACCGGTTTCTGGCATTCCAGCCATCATCAGCCAGGCTTGCTTGAATCCAGTGGCAAAGTGAGCAAGGGACCCACGTCTGGGCATACCCCCGCCAACTTAGGGCGAACAAAGCGATACAAAAGGGGATGATGGACGGAACGTTTGAGCCAATCAAACACTCACCCCCAGTCAACTGATCTGGGTTTAATCCATCATCATTCTTTAGCTCACTCCACCACCCCAGTTCAGACATGGCCATATGCAAATCAGTCTGACCCTGTGCCTCATGGGAACAGTCCAGCCCGAACTGCCAAGCCATGTCTTCCCTGGACCGGAAACAAGCATCCTAGGACCGGTTTCTGGCATTCCAGCCGTCATCAGCCAGGCTTGCTTGAATCAGTGGCAAAGTGAGCAAGGGACCCACGTCTGGGCATACCCCGCCAACTTAGGGCGAACAAAGCTTTGGTCGCCCTAAGTTGGCGAGGTATGCCCAGACGTGGGTCCCTTGCTCACTTTGCCACTGGATTCAAGCAAGCCTGGCTGATGACGGCTGAATGCCAGAAACCGGTCCTAAGATGCTTGTTTCCGGTCCAGGAAGACATGGCTTGGCAGTTCGGGCTGGACTGTTCCCATGAGGCACAGGGTCAGACTGATTTGCATATGGCCATGTCTGAACTGGGGTGGTGGAGTGAGCTAAAGAATGATGATGGATTAAACCCAGATCAGTTGACTGGGGGTGAGTGTTTGATTGGCTCAAACGTTCCGTCCATCATCCCTTTTTGTACGGCTTTTAAAATGACAGCAGGCAACACGGCAGTGCACACTTAAGTGCCTCAAAGCTGCTGGGCCTCTAAACCTACATGCTGTACCACATGCTAGGGAATTATAGGTAGGTTGTCAGTGCCAAATGTAATTAAACCAAATTACCATATATATTTTAATCAGAGCACTAGCCCTGGGCCTAGTTAGCAGAGCTCGGGGCTCAGTCAGAGTCAGTTACCACCAGTATCAGTCAAACAAGCATTTGCAATGCAATCGGTCTCGCCTTTGGGACTTTATAAGTATTTACCGATGCAGCACATTATCGCACATTACTGCAACATTAACACTCGGCATTACCATCATTCCAGGCTAACACCATTACAGACGGATTGTTCTCATCACTCCTAAGACAGTTTTTCCCCCTCTTTAAATGATTAAACCCATGCCAGGACCACTAAGAACAGTCCAGCCCAAACTGCCAACAAAAACTGCAAACTAGCCTCACTCTTGTGATTGCCAAGGTCAACTAAGCCAATAACCTATACCTTGGTGCTCCCTCCTTCATAATAGGACTAAATTCAACAAATACAAAACAACCCAGAAATATTTCTGCACCACCTTTATCCCCCTCCCCCCAAGAGAGTACAATGCCAGTCCTGCAAACACTTTACTAGCTAACTGTAGCTAGACATTCTAATCCCTTTGCATCAACCATAGAGAGACTGTCAAGGAAAAGGACATCTATGCCTACAAATTATAATCAAACAATATAGCAGTAGAACTCGTTGCTCACCTAGATTTGAAGCATCCAATAGCATTTAAATATCAGAAGAGCGATGACAACATGGTTGTTCCCAAGAAAATTACATCAAGCGCAGACTCTGGGATAGGATTCTGGGACAGAACTCAGAATGATTAACCTACCAATGTAAGCACGGTTGAGAGCTGTGGGATAGTACAGACCACCACCCTTACCAAGAGGACAGACCCAGGCATTCAATCCAAACTGGGGAGCTATAACCAACATAACCTTACAATGACCTGAAATACGGATGGCATATGATAACCACACATCTCGTCAACACAAAGTTACCTCAGCCACTCTGCAACTGAAGACAAGTAAGCTACAGGACACAAGACTCCAACCACAACCCCCCACCAGACTTCACAGGCTTAGTAAACTCCCAACACAATAAAGAGACCACCAGAGCTATTCGTAGCTGTCAGGCTAACAATTTAGGCATGTGCGTCTTTCACACTGGATTATCCATCACATACATGACAGGGGAACACTTCCCAGATCGGCTCAAAGCGAACAACCCTGCCATACACACATACGCACGTTGTAGTGCGATACAGGCGTTGCCAAAGACTACAGCGCCCCACATGCTATGAAATAAAACTAGACCAGGGTCAGAACAAGCTTTATGCATAAACATGAAAGACTAGTACACTTGGGAGGACAACACAACAATGGTTTAGACGTAATCTGACGACGTAAAGGGTGGTTTAAGAAGGTGTACCCCTGCGGGCAGTCATAGATATGCCCAAATGTCAATCTGATAATTTAAGTGATGGCCCAATTAAAATTCCTCACAAAATTGCACTCCATTAATAGCGTGGAGTGTCACGGCTAGGCTACGGTCTCTTACCTTGGCTGTCGTAGACGCTCACGTAGGAGATGCCCACGGCCACACACCACAGCACCAAGCTTGCCATGTCCGGGAAACTCTGCTCCTCTTCTGCTACCAAAATCCCCACGTGAAGCGGCAGCTTCTCTGGCAGCTTGTGTCCATTATCGAATCGTAGAGCCTTGTACCCCCGTCTCCTGCCGGGCAGAGCCCTGCCGCCAACCCCATGAAGGGGCCGAAATCCCAGCGCACCCGGCACAAGCAGCGCAGTCGCCACCCGCACTAGTCCTCGCACCCAGCCCTGGCTGCAGAGCGCCGCCAAGCCAGCAGCAGCGCATGCAGCAGCTGCCAGCCCAGCGCGAGGAGAGCCGCCAGCGCCGCCATGGCAAGAGCGTAAGTATCCTTTAGAGCAGCATTGCCCAAGACCGCCCACACTCCTCGCACGGGCTCCCAGGTCACCGAAGGAAGCGCCAGCTGATCAATGCCAACGCCGCAGTCTGTCTGCTGCCATCTTGGATGTAACCTTTCAACTCTCACCCCTTGCTCTAGCACATGGAGCCGGCTCATTGTAGGACAGAAAAAGGGGCTGACGTTTAGAAACCAATGAAAGGGTTCCAACGGAGGCTTTTCGAGAAAAGAGAAGTACAGGTTGTGTCTGGTGCAATCTCCGAATAGACCGCTCTTCTTAAAGGCAGCAGCAATTGGGGCGTTTTAAGTGTGTGAGAGTGTAGAGGTGGGCGGGGAAGGATGGGCGAGAAGGCATCGGACTGCGGGAGGGGGGGACAGAAGAAAGTAGTCCGTGCAGAAAATGGGCCAATAGCCAAGGAAGGACACAAATGACGACATGGCCGTCAGCAGGAGGGACTAACAAGCCTACAACCAATCGGAAGGCAGCATTTAAGACACAAGCCAATCAAACAGATGGGCGGAGAGTGGGCGGGGCAGCGCATGCGCTGCAATGCTAGGCGAGACCTAAAAATGGGGGTGATCAGGGCAAAAAGGATGACTTTCTCACAGTACCCATGATCAAAGGATCAAATACAGCATCCACCTATCTATCATGACTGACCCAACACAGTTCCAATTTAGCTTATAGTTGAAGATACTCCTCTTTAAAGAACACAATATCACAAGTCATTAGAAGCCCACAAACCAGCTACCTCTTCTATCACTTTTTCATTTTATTCTCGGCTTTGACCCTCTACTGCGCTTCCTTAGTGCTACAGAATTACGACATACGAAGAAATAATGATTGGGGATTTCAGCACACCCCCTAAAAGCACACCATCAGACTGGAGACAAAGAAGTGCAGAAAAGAAAAGAGAATGTAATGCGCCTTTTCCATTTATGCACACAAGATCTGGATCGACATCCCTGTATCCATCAGGGTCATCCCAGCCCTGCTCCATTTTAGGAAAGAGCTCTGTCATAGCGAAGTAAGGGTCTACCTTCTCTCTCAGAACCCAGTTTCCTCTACAAAAGTTTATTGACCTTATCTTGGATTTTACCCTGTATAGCGCTCTGCTGGCTTTTGGTTAGGTTTGTAATATACAAATATTACCCACCTACTTACATACATAGTATTCCTAACGCCAATCTGCAGAATAGTGCTTCATTGAGCCATCTTTGTTGTAACTTACGATACTAAGGAAGAAATTGGTATCCTAGCTCAGAGGTTTTGACGGGGTATAACCTTCTCTGTATACTGATGTCCTAGTTGGTAACAGCATTTATTAAGTTTTCCGTTTTAGTCATACTTAGGCATCCGCTAACCTCGTTAAACAGCGGTCCAGCAACTGCGACGTGCTTGTAAACATTTCGGTATAAACACAGACATAACTCCACAAGATTCGTAGGTAGTTTCTACTTTAGTAAGTCGGGCCCATGAGGCTTGATTTGCTAAACTAGCTATTTTTTCTTGTAAATTAAAGTAACATCTGTTCTTAATTTACAAGTCTTAGGTTATTTACTAAGCTTCTGTTAGCAAACATTTGTTATCTTTGGACCAAACTATTTTCCCAAATGTTTTTTTCCGCCCGTCTGCAATAACAATGGGATGTTTGATGCTTCTTATGGCTCTTGATGCAACAGTTATGCTTTGATCCTCCAGTTGTAACTTAAGTGTGCAATCAATGTCAGCCATTCGCGTACAAATACCTGAAGATTACACCTACATTGGTCTTCACTACTTATGTACTGAGTTTCACTACTTGGACATTTCTCTGAGGAAGCCAACAAGTAGAGAATAAAAAAAATATTGTGATTGTCAGTTATGCACATATCAGTAAGTAAGAGCCATTTAACCAATTTTACTTCATCTATGGCATTTCCGGAATTTTGAAGAGATGGTGTAATTTACGCAAGAATAAATTACTTTTGTTTGCAATGGTAAGTCCGAAGGGCAATCATGAGACTGAGATTCTCCTGTATAAATTACCCCCAATTTCTTCTTAGAAAAAAGTACTCTTTATAACAGGGATCAGCCTGAATTTAGTGATGTGTATGCAATTTGAATACAGAATACTACAGAGTCTACCAATATTACATGGCTTTTGCTCGAACAGAGACCCGCGTTTCAAATGTTACATTTCATACGCAGATGCTAACCAAGGATCTAATTAGGGAAATAACACAATTCTGAACCCCGCCATCGGTCTCCAATTGAACTGCGCATCCATCACTGTTGAAGGCTCATTGTTTTAAGAACGAGATGTCACTTTCTTCACCGGCTAATCATGTTTTTTTCTCCGGGTTCCAGGTAAGTCAGTGGAAACCTTTTTAGAATATTGCATTTTAGGAGATTTAAAAGCTCTTTAAACATATAACTGTGTAATGTCTTGATATATATAAATTTCACCCGGAGAGGAAACGCAGTATATAAATTGCTAGTAAGATTATTCCTGACAGGATCATGCCACTCACAAGACTGTAATCATGTTCTTTGTAGTTTCATGGAGCAGAATCTACTTTTACTAAAATCAACTTTTTTGGAAGTTGAATATCCTGCTCGGTACAAGTACTACCAGATGGAGTTAGAGAGACTGCTGCGTCAGCACTCTCACTGACTCCATCCCACTCTGTGACGAGTAAGGTACTGCCGCCTCCTCTCGTTTGCTGACCCATAACAAGGTCAACCAACAAGAGGAGGGTTCAGAACAGTCCTCCAGAACCACTGAGATTTCTCTCCTGATCACCACTGGAGTCGGTTAGTTGTTTTTTTAATGTTTGATGTGTGTGCATGCATGAATGGATATGTATTTTTAGTGTGCGTGCTGTGAATAAGTGGGTGCATGCGTATGTGCTTGTGATTGGTGGGTGTTTGTGTGCACGCTTGTGAATGCATGGGTGTGAGTGAGTGTGCATGTAGATGGGTGGGTCTATGTGCGAGCGTGTGTGGCTTGCCCGCCCTGCATCCTGCTCGAATTTCCGTCCACCATTGTCAGCTCGTCCCTCTTCTTTCTAAGAACTTTCTTTCCAAACACATTCCTTGAAACCAGTTTTGTCCACTTGCGTAAATAATTTGGGCATAAAAATGAACTCAATTCTATCTGGTGGATCAAGTCAACACAGTAACACATATCTGCTATGTTCAATTTAGCTCTTTTAAGTGTAACGAGGAGAGATAAAGATATTTCTCCTCGCGCGCCACTCCTCGGAAGGCGTATCTTTTTGGCACATTCCCAGGTTTGCTAGTTCTGGTAAATCTGGGTTTGTGTCAAAAACCATTGGAGTTGCGTAGGAACACCGACGCAGCATCCATGAAGCATCTCTCTAGAGCAGAGTAAGGCAATGCAATGATTTGCCCTGAGTTGCTTTACTCGAAATTTATGAAGCCACTCAGGGCCACACAAAGTGGCCTTGCGTGGCTTCATAAATCAAATTTATGCAACTGGGGTCATAAATATGTCCCTAAGTATATAAGGACTGCAACTTGACCACTCATCAGGAGAGGTCCTTTGCCCATATTATCACTAGAGATTCTGCCAGAGGTGGTCTCACCTGCTGCCAGTACTTCACACTTCGCAGACGATACCTGAAGACTGAAGCTGATTAATTCAAGTCCCGAAGGAAGACCAACTGACTGCTAACGCAGTGGGTGTTTGCTTTTCGCAGGGATCACTGTCTTCATGCCTCCACTGATAAAGACAGCCTTCGCTGTCGACAAGGTATGCAGGTCGTCTCTTCTCCCTAAGAAACTCTAGACTGCAAGTTGCTCTGCCTTTCATGCTCTCGTAGTATAGCGCATAGAAGTAGGCGTTAGGGTGTTAGGTTCTAGATAACATTTTAAATGACATTTTAGCAATGATGGAAATGTTCATTTTATTCCTGGTACTTATAAAGTGTTTTCTTGCTGTTTTAATGCTATTTTGTGTAGTCGTTTTAGATGTGTACTGAAAAACAGATTGTTCCTGTAGTAATAAATACTTTTAAGATAAAAGTGTTCATTCTTCTTAGTACATTGAGTGTGATACTGTGAATAATGAAATGAGGTTTGTTACTGTTTCCGCAGTGCTCTTAATCTCTTTATGGGATTTTTAATAACCCAAAAGCAATACTTTTATATCAATTACACATTGAATCGTGTCTTGTGAATCTACAATAAATCGTCTTCCCATTCAACGCTGTTGCATTGAGCCAAGTTCACCTGTGTCACCCGTGGGTGGGTAGGTACACCTTGTAGAGTTACGCCAAAGTTGTAATTTATGCAACAGGGGATTGTGGCTGTTGCTTGAGCAGGGGTCACCCCCCATTCAACCAACAACCTAATTCCTCAAATCAGTGGAATAAAAATTATTCTGCTGCTATACGCCAAAGTCTTAATCTACATGGCACAGGAAGAAAACAACCTACATGCACAACTAACAGCCATTTATTTATTTGTATTTTAATTACCTTTCTGTATAACAAAGCAGATTAAAGAGATATCAGTGCTCTTTACATTTAATTATCAAAAACAGAATAGAAAACTATCTTACAGATAACTACAATTGAAATGGTAATGCAACTTTACACCACATTTGGTGGAAAACAAAACTAACAATCAGATAATACGAAGGTTTGTAGAGGTATTCATGTGATGTGGACAGAGTAGTGCCAGAAGGACATTGCCACCATGATGGAGGCACTGTGTACTGTAACAGTCCTCAGAAAACCTGACTTCAGTTATGAGGTTGCTATGCACACAGATGCTTAGAGCATGGCACAGGCCAGTGCATTCCTGGCAAAATGATGGAAAGGACCATTCCGTTGCTCTCGTTGGCAGATGGCTACTAAACAGGGTACAGTGGTTCAGTGCGATTAACAGGGAGACCTTTGCGGTGGTCTGGTTCCTAAAGAAGCAGAGGCCACATCGGGTTGGGACTCATTTCTGAGTTCTGACAGACCACCAATCCCTTAGTTAGACGAGGGGGAAGAACCCAAAACTTGTTACAGGACTTTACAATGGAACACAGTCCTGGGCCTCACAACCACAATGCTGTTAATCCTTCCATGTTCCTCTACCGTAGAGGTGAGAACTCCCCAATGGGTTGGTAGCTCTCTCTGCTTTTAGCTAAAGGGGATCCGAGTAAGAAGTGACCCCCATTTTATTATGGTTGCCCCCTTTTTTGCCAAATTGGTTTTGCTGGGTTTAGGATTCTGCCCATTTACCACTGCTAAACAGTGGTAAAGTGCCTCTGCTTACCACCTAAATAATGTGCTGTACAATTGAAATTCCTACTTGGCCTATTTATGTTTCCTATAAGTCCATTATAAATGCAGCCTAAAGTGCACCTATGCCATAGAAAGTGAAAATTCATATGTAGGCTACAGTGTATATTTACAGCACCCACAAATATGGCAAAAATATGTGTCTGCTGGGGGCACAATTGTCTTCTGGCTAGGATGCAGCTTAAATGTACTTCAGTGAATAAATGGCAGACAAAATTGTCTTTGACATGTATTAAAAGCTTCTTTGCCATGTAGGAAAAGCCTAAAATATGCCTTTTAAGCCTACAGGAAAGGAGGCTAATATATAAAAATAGGGCACACTATATATTGAGTTTAGTGGGCCCTCAAAGTGGAAAAAAAACACAAAAGCTATTTCATTGTGTAGGCTAGGCTAGACATTTTCCCAATAGGCCTATTTGGGAATACAACTCTTTATGTTCCACCTCTGTTTAGAAAAGAGCTAGAAAAATCCTTCAAATGCTTAGTTTTAAAATTTTAACCCAATGGCAAAATCACATGTAAAACTTTGTAAAAACATACTGTTGGACTTGGCCCTTTGTGCAGGGTCACCCCTAAACTTTTTGCCTTTTCTCTGACATGGTGTTGGTGGTTTTAGGCCTCTGGGCACTTTAGCACTGTGGTCCAGTGTAAAGTGTGTGCGCTCTCTGTGTACATTTGGTAAGGTTGGCCTGCCCTCCCATAGGAATGCATTGGGGATTCCCTGATAAAGTGTGACAGTGATAATTCCTGGGATGGGAGGAGCAGCGTGGTCGAGTTTAGTATGTTTGAAATTGTAAGAATAAATGCTGCGCAATGGTGTGCGCAGATTTATGATGACTGGTTGAGAAATGCCACTTTTAGAAGTTGGCATTTCTGTGTGCTGTGTGTCTGCCTGCCTGATGTGAATTGCATGTCTGGCTTGTGAGTGACAGGGGCTGGGAGGGGTGTGTGGCTCCAGGAGGGGCAGGGTGAGTCCGCGCTAGGCTGAATGGGACATCTGCCCTGGGAGTAGTGGGAGGAGTAATCCCCTGACCCTGAATAGGACTGTGCCCAGCCTGCACAATGCTGGCTCTGCCCCCTGTGGTTTGTCTGATCACCTAGCCCCCACCTGACAAAGGGGAAGAGGAGCTTGGAAAACAAAGTGCTCCAAATCCCCCCTGAACCAGTTGCATCTGGTTCCCCCATGCCCTGTCCTGCAGACAAAGAGATTTGGTGTATAAATGGAGGGGCTGTGACCCCATGTGTTCTGCTCTGTGCTTGTTCCTGAACCTGCGGGGGCGTGCTGCTGCTGGGGCCCAGGAGGAACCGCCATGAGGGCTTGCCTCCCTGGGCCCAGCATGGCCCCCTTGATCCCTAAGGACCTTCAGGACTTTTGTTGCATCTAGCACCTTGTGAGCGCAATATTTTAATCAGGAGGAGCCTGTTTTCCTGCATCTGCAGCGCTAAGCTGCACATCGTGAGAGAGGGAATCCCTGGCGTAGGGATTCCCCCGAGTTGCGGCAAGGAGCGGGTGCTCACCCCGCTTTATATATATATCTAAAATAGCGGGTGCCCACCCCGCGTTTGCCTTTCTGTTTGCGGGTGCCCACCCCGCATCTGTGCTATTTTTAAAATATGCGGGTGCCCACCCCGCTTGGTGCCTCGATGGAAGAGGGAGCCCAACCCGCACTGCGGCCGAAGGAAAAGGAGACGCCACCGTAAAGAACCACCGGGCCGCTGCTGAATGCGACCCGGAAGTCCGGCAGGACGAGCCTGACTGTGGGCGGGGCCTGCGCCCCAGGCACGTACGGAGCCTTGCGGGCTCCAGGTCGAAGTCCCGGTCCCAAGAAAAGGGACCGGGCGAAGCAAAGGAGAAGTCCTGAGCCCTAGGAGAGGGCCCAGGTGAAGTGCGAAGTCCCGGGTCCCAGGAGGGGGCCCAGGTGAAGTGAGGAGAGAACCGGAGGGAGAATGCAGGTGGGTGCCCACCCCGCACTGGACGATGCCGGACGAGGAGCGGGAGCCCACCCTGCCTCCGTGCACGCTGAGAGGAGCAGGGATAAGGAGACTTTCCCCCAGCAGAGAGCCCGGTGAGTAAGGGATGGCTGGGGGGGAAGCAGACTCAAGGCACAGGATCGGTGCCTATTTCTCGAGCGGACCCGCAGGAGAGCAGGCCGCTCCAACGTCGCCCACATTGCTTCCAAAGTCTCCGTGGGGGGTTGGGGCGCATTTCTCGGCACTCGGTTTTGTCAGTGCCAGTCAAGGCACAGTGCCTGAGCTGTCCCGCCGTTGCGGGCCGCTCCAACGAAGGGGGGCATTTTCTTTCTAATGGCACACGGAGGAGCCCGATGATAGGGGCTCCCCCCTACCCAAAAGTGCCAGTGCCTCTTTTGCTCACAGCTGCACCGCACCAGCGCGGGCAGCTGCAACGTTTTGCCATAGTTGTTTTAGGGCCCCAGTGGGGGTCCAGAGGGCACTGAGGTGCCCGTGCCTGCTCTTGGTTCTTTTCACAGCTGCCCCACCTGATAGAGGGCAGCTGCAACGATGGGGGCAAGGTTGATTCACAGAGTCCCAGTGGGGACCCACCCAGAGGGCACAGTGAGTGCCCATGCCCTCATTTGATTTTCTCAGCTGTACAGCAATTAGTGTCAGTTGCTACGTTTAGGTCTGCGCAATTGCGCCCTTTGAGATTCTGCTGCATTGGCAGCACGCCCTGACTTTATGGACATAGGGCATTTGAGCCCTCTGAGAAGGCCAGTTGGCCAGGGGGACTGTTGGGTTGATAGGGCGCCAGGCCCTAATGTGATTTATGGGGTGCGCAGGAAATGTGATTCATGTACTGTTTTTCATGCACCGTGATTTATGCCTCTAATGTGGTTTATGTTTATGAGGTTATTTGCATACTGTGGTTTATGCCTGGGAGGTTGTTCTCTACCGTGATTTATGCCTCTAATGTGGTTTATGTTTATGAGGTTATTTGCATACTGTGGTTTATGCTTGGGAGGTTATTCTCCACTGTGATTTATGCCTAATGTGAGTTATGATTAGGAGGTTATGGTCTAATATGTTTAGACTTATGAGGTTGGCGTATAATGTATTTTGCGCCTGATGTGATACTGTGCATAATGTGGTTTATGTTGCAGGATATGATGCTGAGTACAGTGTTTGCCAGTAATTACTGGTTGTGTTCTACGTTTGTTATATGTTCTACATGTACTATCTTTACTAAGTGATGGTTCTGACAGTGGCCCAATTGGCCCTGTCAGGTGTATATAATCCCCTGTAGATATTGCCTAGTGCCAGTTGGCACAATGTATATGTGTGATTATGATTCTAATGTGTTTATGATAATACAAAGGCTATTTTTTTATATAACCTTGTGTGGAGTTTCTTTTGTAGTGTGCCTAGTGTGTTGCTGCTGTGTGTTTGTGTGTTACACAAACTCTTTACACATTGCCTCTGGGATAAGCCTGACTGCTCGTGCCAAGCTACCAAGGGGGTGAGCAGGGGTTATCTTCAGCGTATTACTCCCTTGCCCTGACTAGAGTGGTGGTCTCTGCCTGGCTTTGGCGCAAGCCTTAGCCAACCAGAGATCCCATTTCTAACACATACTTTAGGCTACCTAAGTCAGAGCTGGATTAAAACCTGTTCTTCCATTTATCACACATCTAGACCTGTTATATACATCCTTAACTGAGAGAGTTAACAAACCTGGCCCAGAGAACAATTACCTGCCTCTGAGCCCAGAAAAAGTCAATGGTTTAATTGGTGACCATGACCTTGGAACAGGGATTAGCTCTCTATAAGTGGACAGGGCGAGTTGGCAAAACAAAGGACAGCTTAAGCACTACTTCCTTTGACTTGGAGATGCCTTAGATGGCTACTCCTATAAATTCACAGAGCCCTCCCACACTGAAAGTTTCTAGTCACAGTAGGAGGGAAGACTACTTCTGCCACCTATCACACATCCAAAGCTGGAATGCTTATCCTTGGCTGGGAGAGTTATCGCCTTTGGCTAAGAGAACAGTGGACTGACCCTGAGCCCAAGAAAGGCTAATAATAGGTGTGAACTGCTGACCACTAACAAAGATTAGTTATCTGTGAGTGGGCAGGCACCATTGGCAGAGCAAAGGGTTGCTTTAACATTACCTCTTTTAACTTGAAGATGCCAGTTAGGGCTTCTCCTGGTCATTCCCAGGACCCTCCTATACAGGCTCTAGCCACAGTGGGAAGGATAGCCTATTTTGGCCCTGCCAGGTAAGAGACCTACCAAGAAGCTGAAGACAGGTCTTCCTAGAAACAGCCCTGTCCTGCCATGTTGAAACAGGAGATGCTAGGTAATTTTACAGTAAGGTAAAAAAGATATGCTACAAAAGGAGGTGGCATCTGTGAGAAAATAGCTAAGAGTGGGGGGTAGATTTCCTCCAGTCACTGGTTAGTATACAGAATAAATTTGGAAACTCTCTCACCATGCCATAGGTGCATTCCTGACCTGGGAAGACTCCATCTGAAGAAGGCCATGGTGGAAAAAGATTCCTGACTTCCTGCTGCAAGAAGAAGGTTCAGAGGAAGACTCAAGGACCCCTGAATCCTGGTGGCGCACTTGGACAGTAACTGCTCTCCAAGGGTCCAATGGTTGACACCCTCTTTTTTCCTGCATCAGGGGCACAATAATCAGAAGAACGCCTTACTCTAAGACGGCATAGCGTAACATTGAAGAGTGGACTCTGCAGTAGACCAGACTTAAGAGAATCCTGGTGCCTAGAAGCCTACCATGAGGAGCTGCTCGATTGAAGAGAAGGAACTTTCCCAGCAGTTTCAGACTAGGACCAAAGGTAAATCCTTTACCAAGACAACTCTGTTGGTGTATCTGAGTTGTGCTCTCTTGTGGTTGGCCTGAACTTGCAACTAGATCCCGGTCAACCATGTCCAGGGGCTTCTGATGTGTTCTTTACATTTTATTGCCTATTTTTGCTCTTAAACCTTTAAAAAAAATCATATCCCATGTTCCCATTGACCTATTTTGATGAACTTTGTGTATTTTTGGCATTACATTTTTCCCTATTTTTTCTAAATTGGTTTGGAAATGTAATGGGGTTGTGTTCTTTACTTTAAAATTGCCTGTACTGCTTGAACTTGGCACACACTTCTCGGGGGGAGGGGTTGCGTGCTGCTGACACCAAAGCTACGGGGGCTGAGCAGAGATTCTTTAAGAACTGTGTTTTGACATACCCAGACGTAATTTTATTGGGTTTCTGAGGGTGCCCCCTGCCCAAAGTAGTAACTCCATTTCTGACTACTCTCCTGTTTGGGGACAACTTTTCAAGCCCGGGGGGAGGGGGTTGGGGGGTGAGAGGGAAGAGAGATAGAGAGCTATTTTAATCTCACACTTAATGTTTGAAGAGATCATATATTTTTTTAAGGTGTACGTGTGCCAAGTCCTTGTGCAAAACTCCCACCAGAGCCTGGGGAATCAAATATTGCGATTCAGTCATGGAGTACTCTAGAGACTAATTAAAAAATATGTTCATTCATCTAAGGCACCTCCAGAGCTGACCTCATCCTGCTCCACTCACTTTAACAATTACTCTAAACTTCAGGGTAGTTTTCTGTTAATTTTGACTGCAAAATTTACCTTAAATAAAAAAAAAATGTAAAGCTTTATTTATATTTTTTCCTTAATACCAAACATTACAATTTAGGTCCACACTGTACATAGTAGCCAAAAGAAAAAAAAAGGTATTTATATCATCTCTTTCCCTGAGTCCAATACATACTAGGTGAAAATACCCCTTTACCCATTCCCTTCAGTGTTCTGGTAAAGGCTCTTGTTCGGTTTGTGAACTCACCGATGTCAATGCTAATAAGTGGGATTTAAAGGGTTGCCATATGTCAAGCGGTCTAGATGTGGGGGGTTGGAGTTGAGCATATAATTCGCTGTTAGTGCTGCAATATGACAAACCAAACATCCACCCCTTTAATATCATTGGGTATCTGCTCCCCCAGTGTATTGTGACTTCTCTCTTGGCGAGCAGCAGTGCTAATGCACAAATGTGCCTGGAGGATTTGGGGAGATCTTTAACATATCCCAGAAACACCATTAGGGGGGTAGGAGGGATGGGTTGGCCAATCATTTGCGAAAGTTCGTTGAATACCCGCTTCCAAAATTGGGCCACCTTGTCCATGTCCATGTCATATGTGCGAAGTCTGCCATCGGGATACTACACCGTGGGCATGTGTGTGGTCGGGATGGATCCATACGATGGACCATGGCCGGGGTAACGTAAGCCCGTCGCAAGAATTTAAAATGTAATATCTTATGCTTGTGGTTAAAGGAGACTCTGCGTGTTTGTTCGCAACAGAAGTGCCACTGTGCGTCCGTGAGGGTGTGACCCAAATCCTGTTCCCAGGCCTGTCGTACCCACTCATCCCGGGGTGGAAGCAGAGCAATAGCGGCTCTATACATTTTTGACATTAGGTGCTCTCCACTGCTATCTTTGATAAGGAGTGTCAGCGGTGGAAACTCTGATGGTTCTATAGGGTAGCTTGGAATCTGTGACTTTAATGCTCTTTTCAATTGGTATAGAATGAACTGTTCCATAAATGTAGCCACTTTAAATTGTGTGTCTTCGCTACGGGAGTAGACGTTGTTATTGGGGAATATATCCCCGAATGTTTTCAGTTCGAATTTATTTAGGATGCGTTTTACGGTTGGTTCCTGTTGTCATGATTCTGCCACGTCAGTTTCCTGGTGCAACTTCTCTGGCACTTGTTTACTGTTTTCTATTGTTTTTACCAATGCTTGTTGATTTCGCCCGTCAGTTTCCTGGTGCACCTTGTCTGGCACTGTTTACTGTTTTCTATTGTTTTTATCAATGCTTGTTGTGACTTTGCCATTTGTCTGTGCCAATGCTTGTTGCAGACTATGATGTTATCAAGGCCTATTGTCCCTTCTCAGCTCCAGTAGTTTACCTGTGAGCTGGAATCTGGAAGCTTCTTCCTGAGCCCTTTAAATAGGGGCCACACCCTGTTCTCATTGCTGGTTATTGAGAACTCTGAGCTTGAGCAGCAGCTGTTCCTGTTCTCCGGTTGCTGAAAGAAGATTCCGGTTGCAGCAAGGAGACTTCTGTTTTCCTCTCCCAGGTTGTAGATCCTCTCTCAGCTACAATCAGGTAGGATCGTTCCTTTCTTAACCAACAGCATCGTGAAAGGAACTACGTGCTGTTTTTGTTATTTGCTGTTTTTGTTATTTTGCATTTTGAAAGAAAGTTGCATATCGCACTGAAGCGCTCTTTGAGCATTTACATGTTTGGTAATTTTGGCACTTTGTACATCGCGCTGAAGCGCTCTTTGGTCATTTACATGTTTGGTGATTTTGGCACTTTGTACATCGCACTGAAGCGCTCTTTGGTCATTTACATGTTTGGTGATTTTGGCACTGTTGTACATCGCGCTGAAGTGCTCCTTGGTCATTTTCATGTTTGGTGATTTTGGCAACTTGGCACATCGCGCTGAAGCGCTCTTTGGGCATTTACATATTGATGACTCTGGCATTTTGAGCACATCGCGCTGAAGCGCTCTTGGGGGGATTTGCATACCTGATGACTTTGGCATTGTGTCACATCGCGCTGAAGCGCTCTTTGAACATTTGCATATTTGGACTCAGTGTATCGTGCTGATGCGCTTCCTGGACATTTGCATATTTGAACTCTGATACATAGCGCTGAAGCGCTCCCTTGGGCATTTGTATATTAATCTGCCTCATTAGCATATGTAATGTGTTGTGTATTGCAGAAAGGTTGTTGGAAGTACCACTGTGATATTTAACAGTGGTTAAAGCACATCATTACGGAAACATTGTGTCTAAAGCCAAGTGGCTCTTTATATGAATGTGTGCTTCGTTTTGAAACATGGTTGTTTAGCCATAACATTGTATCCTTGAGAATTATAGGAACAGAAATTGCCAGTGAAGCCTGAGAAGACGTACACAACGACTGTTCTATGCATAACCTGCTTTTCTTTTAGAGGTATGTTGTCATTGTTTAACCCATGTTAAATATAGTCAAAGAGTTTACCAAGCACGAAAGGAAAGCTAATCAAGGACAACGTCTCGTTCCAGGTCCCCCTCCCCGCAGTACCCTCCCTAATTCTCTGCCCCCCGTCTAGCCACTTTGATACTCAGTGCAGTTAAGCTTGAGTCAAGGCTGCTGGAAGGTGGGCTTCTTGAGGGTACTGCTCCTGAGGAACCCAACGGAATTTTACCAGTTCTGACACCTGTGTGATGGGGATCCATAGGTTCCCTGCTAATGGAAGAGACGATGAGTATAGTAGTTGCGTCCCGGTTGCCCAAGTCAGTTGCTTCAAGGCCCAACTAGTCATGGAAAGCGTTTGCAGGTCTTGTGGGTCTCGAGCCATGCCCACCGGCATTAGAGCCGACAGAGGGGTGGGGTGCTCGAGATCGGCCTCAGGCCGGAGATAAGGGATACAGGCGTCAGAGTGAAACCAATGTCGTGAAAAACTACATTGTGCTATTAAATAATAGAGTCGAAAGTTAGGAATCCCAAACCCCCCTCGTTCATACGGTAATGTCAAGGCATCCCAGCTGACTCTGGGTTGTCTGTCCCCCCACACCAGCCGTATTAGCTGGGAGCGAAGCATGGCAAAGAAACTCCTATACAACGGTATTGGAATGTTCTGAAAGAGATATAAAAATCGCGGGAGAACAACCATTTTAATCAGGACTATTCTCCCGAGGCATCGACAAATGTAGCTTCAGTCAGCGCCCTATTTTAACGTTTAATTCCTCCATTGCCAGGGCGTAATTAAGTTGAAGGATCTGTGACGGGTCTTTATGAATATAAATGCCTAGATATTTGACTGAATCGTCACACCATTTTAGTGGGTATTCCGTACTCCTCGTGCAGTGGGCCTCAGTCAGGGGGAAAATCTCAGTCTTACTCCAATTTATGTGTAGACCCGATAGGGCACTAAACCGAGTGACCTCACGGAGAATCGGTCCTAGGTTTTCGTCTGGGTGTCTCACATGGAGAATGATGTCGTCAGCGTATATTGTCAGCAATAAGGGGCCTGTTTTAAACAGTATGCCCCGATGGGAATGATTATCTTGCAGGTGGCGTTCAAGAGGGTCCATCGCTATTATAAACAGCAACGGGGAAATGGGGCATCCTTGCCGGGTCCCCCTCGATGGAGTGAAAGGGGGTGTCAGGGAGCCGTTCAATCGTACACGGGCAGAGGGGCGTGTATATAACAGAGATATCACTGAAATGAACCTGGGCGGTAGCCCCAATCGTATCAGTGTGGCATTAAGAAAGGGCCACTCCAACGAATCAAAGGCTTTTTCAGCGTCCAAAAGAACCACCGCCGCTGGGAGCGAGGGGTTGATTCTGTGAAGGGTAGCGAACAGGGTGCACAGGTTCAGCGCTGTGGATCTCTGCGGGATAAAGCCTGACTGGGCGGGTGATATCATCTGGTCAATAATCAAGGATAGCCTGTTGGCCAGCATTTTTGCTAAAATTTTATAGCCGAAGTTCAGTAGTGAGATGGGTCTATAGGAACCGCACTGTTGTGCGTCCTTGCATGGTTTAGGGAGGAGTGTGATGACCGCCTCACGCATAGTCGGTGGAAGTTCGCCTACCTCTATAGCTTCCTGGTACACGTCAATGAGATGCGGGGCCAGCGTTTTCTTGAATATCTTGTAAAAACAACTTGAGAACCCGTCAAGGCCAGGTGCTTTTGAGCCGTCCATGTCCTCTATTGCTTGGGTCACTTTGTCTACTGTGAAGGGTTCAGCCAGGAAGTCTCTGTGCATGTCCTCCAGCCAAACCATGGCTACCTCGTCTAAATAATTATTACTGGTCAGGGAGCACTGGGCGACCTTGGTCGTATATAAATCCTTATAATATGACAACACCTTGTTACTGATACCCTTGCAGTCTGTTATCAGTTCTCCAACCTCACCCTGTAACCGTGTAATGTATGTCGGCCCTCGGTTGGGGTGTATAAGCCTCGCTAGTGTGCGCCCTGGGCGCTCGCCCTCCCCATATCGCCTGGCAGTAGCACGCTTCCCCAAAAAGTGTACTTCTCGTTCCGCTGCCTCTTGGAACTCAGACATTAACGCCGCCCTCTGTCTTAGACCAGAAGCGGTCTGGGACGCCTCCTGGTCCGTGTCTATAGCCGCCAGTTTTGCCTCAATTCCCGCCAGTGTACCCCGGAGGTCCCTCAATATACTAGCACTCTTGGAGATGCAAACCCCTCTTATATAAGCTTTGAATGCCTCCCATAGTGTGGCCTTGGTCTTGACTGTGTCTGCATTTAATTCAAAGTATTCTTCCACAGCGAGATGTAACTCCGCCTCGAATACCGAGTCCCGGAGGGCCATCTCCGGGAATCTCCACTGTCCCACCCTGTTTCCCGCTCCTGGGACCTGCAGCCCAAGCACAACTGGAGCATGATCTGAAAAAGTGTGCGGAAGGTGGACAATTGTGTTCGACCAGGCTGTGACGTTCGGTGTGAGGAACCATTAATCCAAGCGCATCCATGTGCCATGCGGGGCTGAGTAGTGAGTGTAAGCGGATATGTCTAAATTCGCATATCGCCAAACGTCTATCAGTTGGTGTGCATTAAGCAAATTAATGAGTGTTTGCCTGGCCTTGTGTTTCGTGTCTGGTGTAGTAGTTGTACTATCTAACCCGGGGTTCAATAATATATTGAAGTCGCCCCCCATGCAAATATGGTCAGCCTCCATTCTGTCTATGCGGGATTGAAGCTCCGCAAAGAAGTCTGGGTCGTCCGTGTTGGGTGCATAAACATTGACCAAAAGGATCGTGTTCCCAAGAAGCCAGCCCTTAACCAGTAAGAATCTGCCCGCCTGGTCCGTGTATACCTCTACTGTCTTGAACGGTAGCCGTTTCATGTATGAGTGTTGAGACCCCCTTGCATATGTAGTATAGCCAGCAAAATGTTGATTTGCCCCCCAATTGGCGGCAAAGTTTGGGGACGCTTGTGGAGGTAAATGTGTCTCTTGTAGGAGCGCAATATCCACCTGATGGCGCTGTAAATAGTGTAGGACCTGTTTACGCTTAAGTGTGTCATTGAGCCCTCGCACATTCCAGGACATCAGGGTAATGTTCTCGGAAAGATTGGCTCTACGTACCATTCGCAAAACTAAAGACTATTCTACTTCGTGGGCCAGTGGAAACATTGTTTGTCACGATAATGCATCTGGAAAAGGAAAACAGTGATATTAACCTAAACCCCCCACTCATCCCCTCATTCTCAACATAGGGGAAATCACAAATCCCAATGATAATCTTAAACCAACGGTACTATTATCCTAAACGATTAATCCGAAGAAAGGTGCCGAAGCACAGGGGGAAGGCAACGCTTCGCCTTGTCCCCGGTTACTTAAAATATGTAATGGAAAAAGAAATCAGCACAGCCATTATCCTGCGGCTAATACATTAACTATGAGGACGTGAAGTGCATGCATTCAATACTTATCAACATATTTCACTGTAAGGAGTCTTTCAGCTGGCAGAGAACAGTTCCACACTGGTGCTGGAGTCCGGCATTCGAGGGGATCGATCTGGCGTGGGTGATTTTCTTGGCTGCACGGTGTTTGCTCTATTCCTGATGAAGTCTTGTACAGCCGCAGGTGAGTCAAAGATCCGATACCTGCCATCGACATCCACCTTCAGGCGTGCTGGGTATAGCATCCCATACTTCAGACCGGCCTTACGCAGCGCGGCTTTGATCGCTGTGAATTTAAGTTGGGCTTCCTGCACCATCGCGGTGAAATCGGGGTACAGGGAGATGGAGGAGCCTTGCCACTCTAGTGCCCCCCATTCCCGGGCCATCCGCAAGGCTGTGTCCCCATCCTTAAAGTTCAGAAGCCATGCCATGATATGGCGGGGGGGACAGCCAAGGTTAGGCCGGGGTCCGAGGGACCGGTGTGCTCTTTCAACAACAAATCAGTTAAGAGGCCCTCTACAAATCCATCTAGCCGCCCTGTGTTCGTCGATTCAGGCCCACCCATAATGCGAATGGTGTTGCGTCTTCCCCTGGCCTCCAAGTCCTCGTTCTTTATTGCGATGGTCTTGAGCAAACCTTCCATTCTTTCCAGTCATTTGGTAGCTTGCGCCGAGCCGTCTTCCAAGTCCGATATTCTGCCCTCAGCGGTATCCAGCCTTTTGTCGTGGTGGCCTAATCTGGCCCCCATCCTGTCCAGCCTTTTGTCCAGCGCATCGAAGCGTGTGTCCAGGGCCTTGAAGCCCTCCCTGAGTTCAGCCATGAGCGCCTCGTTGCCTTGTGTGGGGAGCTAAGGTGGGGCGGCAGCAGCGTCACCACCCTCCGCCCTATTGCTGCCTGCAGAGTCTGTCCCGCCGCCTGCCTTTTCAAAAGTTAACTTCCTCTGCTTCGGGTCCCCTTTGCCCATGGCCGTTAGGAGGGGGCATCTTGGTGCGTGTTGGTGCGGTCGCCCCAGTTCAGTTGTGCCCAGTCATCCAGAAGTTATGTCCCTCAAGGGGCATATGTGAGCAAGAGAGGCGTTCCCCTAGTTTACTGCAACTTGATATGGCAATTTAAATACAATTAATACCAACAGGGACCCTTTTAGTGCACCACAAACTTAATGGTCTCCAGAAACTTGAGTATTGGTTGCAACTCAATGGTCTCAATAAAGAAACCAGTGTTGAAGCCACATATGTCCCTTGGATGTATTCTGTATTTCTTGAGCTCATTAATAGTATGCTGAATGGGTCATAATAAACGTAACACCATGAGGTGTGCTTTATAACTGCCAATAGACACAGCACCATGATGATGACCTTTGATGGCTTCTCATTCTACCTTAAGTATGCTTTGACTTGTAGTCTTCCATTATAAGTACAGACTGAAAGTTGCAGCATTCTTAGGTATGCTTCCTCATTCAGTATCACAAAAAGGTGGTGTGCAGGAGAAGGTAAAAAGTACCATTGACCTGATCTTTAACTGAATACAGTGTCAGAAAAAAGCACTTCGTAGTTTCTGTTTATTTGAAGCTTTTGCAACTCCAGGACTTGCTGCCTCAAGGATGCTTCTGACTCTGCTTCCCCAAAAAGTGAACCTTCTGCTGGTCTAACATCCTTTCAACCAAACCATGCACACACAGAGTGGCAGATTCACAGCTCTGTACTATGTCTGGACAGGGGAGGAGTTCACCAAAGGGACGCATACAGCACCCATCATGGACACCAACACTCTCTTGGCCATCTTGCTTTGAAAGACATCCATAACCTACATGCTTATGTGGGTGGTGAGCAACAGCATTGACATGGCAAATGCAGTGTTGGCACCCTAAGGCCTATGGTAGCCTCCCTCTGCAACACAAAGGGCCAGGTTTACTAATTGTATAAATCACACAGCACAGCAACCATATTTATGAAAATTGGACTGCTTTAATTTCCCTGTGCAGGTGCACAAACAGGCTGCCTTGTGTGACGCACAATCTTGCAACATGGCCCAGAGGCAAGTGTGCATTTTCTAGCATAGAATTTGTACTGCAGAGATACCATTACAGTTGAAATTCCTATGTCTCGACAAACTCGGAAGAATCCCATGCATTGGATGTGTTCTATTTGCTGCAACACACAGGTGATGCACTGGATTTGTGGGGCAATTAACACATTTCCCCATGTTTATGCTTGCTTCAAGTAGGCACTAGTTTTGGACTTAAAGCCTGATCTGGTTATCTTAACAGATTAGACTTTGCAACGAAACCCATGAGTATTTGTACTGTTTTGACCAAGTAACACCCCTGGAATATACAGCAAAGCATAGAGGCACACTGCAATATAAATCAGATTTTGTTCTGAACAAAGGACATCTTTGCAGCACATTAATACTCTGCACTAGATAGTAAATACTATGCTGAACTATGCAGTGCTTTGCAACACAAAGCCTTAGTTAATTTGTGCCAAGATGTTCTGCTCATGTTTTGGAGCTGAGGTCACACCCCTAAACACCGGCACTCACATGCACAGACTATCAGTGTCCTTGTCAAAAACACCTAAACCATCCCACCCAAGTGTTTTGGTGAGTACTCAGGGACCTGCATCTGGTTCACCTTTTCTTGTACTGCCTGCACAAGTATGGAGCAATAATTTTAGGTCTCGTCTCCTAGAGAAGTAATCTAGCCTCTTCATGCTATAGTGCCATTGCCCCATGTAGTCCACCTAGGACAGGTAGCCCTGCAAGGTTTCTTCACAGTATACAATGGAGGCAAGCTGCTGGGGCCCCAGTCCAGGCAAGGACAGATCTGGACATAGCTGTGGACATGATCCATTCTCTGAGCCTGATAAAAAGTAAAGGTGTGTTGTACTTGGCCCTTTCTGCAGGGTCATCCCCAAACGTTTTGCCATCCTCCTACTATTTTTGCTGAATTCGTTTTTGTTGGACTTAGAACTCTGTGCGCTTTACCACTGCTAATCAGTGCTTATGTGCTTGTGCTCTGTCCTCTAAATATGGTAACATTGGCTTTTACTAAAATAGCATCTTTAATTTAATTATAAGTCCCTAAAAAATGGTACTACATGTGCCCTGGGACTGTGAATTAAATGCTACCAGTGGGCCTGTAGCAGTGATTGTGCCACCCGCTTAAGTAGCACTTTAAACCCCAGGCCTGCCAGTTTGAAATTGCCATTTCGACCTGGCAAAGTAAACCTAACACCAGGACCAAACCTTCCTTTTTAATACACATAAGTCTACCCTAAGGTAGTCCCTGGACAGCCCCAAGGGCAGGGTTCAGTATATTTAAAACACCGGGCATGTACTTTTCAGATTTCATGTCCTGGTAGTGAAAACCTCTTACGTTCATTTTCACTACTGCGAGGCCTAGCTCTCTCATAGGATAATATTGGAGTTGCCTTATTACATTTTATAGGTGTAATTTCCAAATCGGAACAGATAACCAGTTCATGTTTGGTGTCTCTGGAATCACAATTTAAAATCCTAACTTATGCTGAAGTCAGATTTGAAATTGAAATTCTGAAAATGCCACTTTTAGAAAGTTATCATTTTGTTGCGGTAGCCATTTGATGCCTGCAGCCTAACCCTGAGTCACATAACTGGATGTGGGTGACAGTTGGGTTTTGTGTATTCTTCCTAGACAGCCTCATACAATGGGGAGCTTAGGTGTGACTGGATGAGTCATCACTGGCAGGATGGGTGTGAGGAGCTGGGCACAGTCCTACTTACAATTGAGTAGGCTGTTTCCTGCCTCCACACAAAGGGCTGCATACCCCATGCTCTTAGTCTTGAGCCTGGACTGGGAAAGCAGGGCCTCTGTGCACTTCAGAGACATGCATCTAGAACATTTTCTCCACTTCAAAGGCCCAACTGTGTATAAAAGACACTAACTCTTTACTCTGAAGAGTCTGTACACTTCTGGAACTGTGGATCCTCTGCCTGGGAGAAGGACTGCTGTGCTGCTACAAGGACTGCCACTCTGCTGGACTGAATCTCTGAAGGAACTGCTGCCCTGCGTTGCTCGCCTTCTGCCTGCTGCCTATTGCCAGAGGAAGAAGAACTGGACCTGCAACTTCATTTTAAACGCATGCCCCCAGGGTGAGTCAAATGGCTAGTCTGCAGGCCTCATGATTTGAGCCTCAGGGACATAAAAGGCTATCCAACCAGCTCCTAGCCTCAGCTGCAGCGAGTTCCTGACCCCCAAGTAGTGCCTCTCAGCTCCCGAACCCTTGGTGCGTCTCATGGTCCATCAAAACCAGATAGCTGCAGTTTGCACTGTCTGCTTTTAGGCGCTTGTTAGACCTGGCATCATTGGTGTGGGTTTCCCCTGTATTTTGTGCCTCGACCTCCTGTGTTTTTGCTGTGTGTTGGACTCCGTTTTGCTGGTCTAGGTGCTTTGGGCACTTTGCCACTACTGTTCAGTGCCAAAGTGAAAGTGCTCCCTGTGTACATTATTGGTATGGATTTGTGTTTCCATGATTGGCATATTTGATTTACTAGTCAGTCCCTAGTACAGTGCACTGTGTATGCCCAGGGCCTGTAAATCAAATACTGCTAGTGGACCTGCAGCACTGATTGTGCCTCCCACATAAGCAGCCTGTAAATGTAACTCAGGCCTGCCATTGCAGAGCCTGTGTGCAGTCTGGTACTGCCATGTCAACTTGGCAAGTGCGCACACTTGCCAGTCCCTAACCTTCCCCTTTCTTACATGTTACTCACCCCTAAGGTAGGCCCCAGGTACCCCTGCAGGCAGGGTGCAGAGTATGTGAAAGGTAGGACATGCCCTGGTGTGTGTGGCATATCCTGATAGTGAAATACTGCCAATTTCGTTTTTCACTATTGCATGGCTCCCTATTCCCATAGGATTAAATGGGGAGTTTGCTTATAACATCTTATAAGCCTAACTACCCCTGGGAACAAGGTAGGAAAATAAAGTTTAGTATGCCTGAATGTTAAAATGCATCTTTTAGTGAGGGTGATTTTTACATTCTGTGTTTGAAAATACCACTTTTAGACAGTAGGTATTTTCTTGCTTTGCCATCCAGTGTGCCACTGCGTGGATGTGGATTGACTGTCTGGGTTTGGAGGCTGGGGAGGTGCAGTGGCTCCAGAGAGTCTGATGAGTCAGGGCTGGGCTGAATAGTCCTGGGCTGCATTTAGAGTAGGGGAGGAGATTTCCTTTCACCTGAATGGGCCTGGTCTACCTTCCACAATGCTGTCTCCACCTCCTGCCAGGAAGCTGCACCAGAGAGAACAGAACTGGTTTTGACTGAGCACAGGGCTTCTCTGCCACCAGAGAACAAAGGATTTTGTAGTGTAAATATTGGGGTCCAGACCCCAGATCGTTGGATCACTTCTGGGAATCAAGAGGAACCTTTGCCAAGGAGAAGAGGCGGAGAAGCTGAAGAGGAATCCTGCACCAGTGCTGTTTTGCTGTCTGGGGTTGGCCTGAAGTGACTACTTGCTGCCAAGGAAAAGAGAAGGACTTTGCTGTTTGCTGTGTCCCCTGCTTGAGGAAGATCTCCAAGGGCTTGAAATAGAGCTTGCCTCCTGTTCTGAAGTCTCAGGGACACAAAGACTTAATTTCTTCTGTCTTTCTGCATCTGAAACTGCTGTTTCAGCTGCCACAGAAGGAAATTGCAGAACCGACGCTGGCGAGCGAGGCTGTAACCTGCACTGAAGCCGTGGGCATCGCTTGTGAAGAGCACAACGCACCGCCCCAACTGGCATGTAGGCACGACTCCTGCTGATGCCGTGCCGCATCGACTCCGAAGCCGTCACCGAGGCCGATGCCTGCACCGCTCGTAACGTCCACGACGCACCGTCCCGACTTGCACCGCAGCCCCGACTTCACCAATGCCGGTGCTTCATCAACATGGAGCTGATGCTCGACGTGGGTGACTCCCGAATTCATCGACACCGCACCGTCGTAAGGAACCAACGCCTCACCGCCACCATGACGTCACCTCTCCGACACAGTAAGGAACTGACGTCTCAACTCCCCTGCTTTACAGTAAGGAACCGAGGCTTCTCCTCCACTGGGGTCTTAAGGAACTGACGCCGCCCGCGCCAACGAAGCATCACCTCCCCGACACCGTGCACCGTCTTTGCTTTTCCACGTTTCCAAGGTACTGTTCTGTGGGGGTCTGCTTTACTCCACGCCTGATGCCGCGGACTTCACGTTCAGGCCGTACTTTGGGGTTTTTCATCTGTCACAACATCGTAATAACTCCAGGTGGAGTTATTTGTTGCTACAAACTTTATTTGAGTGAATAACCTATTTTTAAGGATATCTTGATAACTGTATTGTGGATTTTTGTCATTTTGGTCTTGTTTGCTTTAGATAAAGATTACTTATTTTTCTAAACTGGTGTGGTGTCCATTTGTAGTGTTTTCACTGTATGTGTTCACAAATGCTTTACACTCTGCCTCTTAGATAAGCCTGTCTGCTCGTGCCAAGCTACCAAGGGGGTGAGCAGGGGTTATTTTAGAAGTGTATCCTCCTTACCCTGACTAGGAAGAAGGGCGCCTACCTGGACAAAGGTACCTACCTCTGCCAACTAGAGACACCCATTTCTAACAGCACTATTTTACTGTTTTTATTCTTTACAAATTCAGACCTCCAGTTCTACTGATTTGATTTTTGTCATTTAGGTCTTGTTTTATTTATTAAATTGAACTCTGTTTTTCTAACTTGGTGTGGGATCTTTTTGTGTGGTGCTTTCACTGATTTACTGTTTGAAGTGTTGCACAAATACTTTACACATTACCTCCAAGTTAAGCCTGACTGCTCTGTGCCAAGCTACCAAGGGGTTGAGCACAGGTTAATTTGGTGTTTGTTTGTGTTTTATCCTGACATGTGGTTGCTGCTTCAACAGAGTTCACACCACAGTCAACCAATAACCTAATTTCTCACAAGGTGCTATTTATCGCACCTGATAAATAATCATACCCTGGGGTTTGTTATTTTTTGGGTGTGATAAATAGCACCTTTTACAATTTAATGGGGAATAACATGCACATGTTGGTGTTTATCATGCTGAAATCTGCATGATACAGTAAATACCATACGCAATTCCCCTGTTACATTTTGGCAGGTTTGACCTGCCAAAAGTTAACAGAGGTTGAGGTTCACAATGCATTTGATAATTATTGGATGCATTAAATACATTTTAACTCCTAATTCCAACCCGTGCGTAAAATAATGGTTTACGCACAGGTCTTAATAGAACAAGCAACTCATAATCAGGCTCTCTGTGTATTGCCCTGCCTCAGCTGCCAACATCATGAGGACTGTAACATAGTGATTGCAGCATGCTAAACAGCTCCTTAGCCTCCATGCAGAGGGATTCTCTCTTTTTTTTTCTCCTATGCTGCAAATGCCAGGAGAGGGTCTCTTTTTTCCATGCAATACAGTGAGTGTTTTCTCTTCACCTGCAATAGTAATTTGTTTTCCCCATTTATTATGATATAGTGCCACATGCAACTACTCGTTTACAGGGAAAACAAACATTACTCCTAATATGCAACTGTCTGATGCTAATAAAGTAAAACCTAAAAAGGTGATCTTGAGACAATACAACATTCAACTCCCACCTAATATTATACCAAGATTGCATCATGTTATGTTGAAGTGAAACCCATGTAAGGTGCAGAGATCGGGCTTTTGAGGCGTGGCTAACTATGAAAGTTCTTGAAAACCTCCAAAGAAGTGGGGTTGTAGGTAATCACAAACTTCTCTTCAACTCAGTACGTAAGTGATTCTTTATTTACAGATTAATTAAAATCTTTTCTATGTACATAGTCAACAATCAATAGGAAGAAAAAGTAATAAAAATATATATGAGGCATTGAGTACTAGAACTCGACCGAGACAACTATTGGTCAGTCACTGGTATTACTTCACATGTGTATACCATTCTAGGACTTGAGGTATCAGTTCGAATATGTTGGCAAAACAGTGATTTAAAAAAGTGAAAGCCTCCTTCCTTCCTCAATAGAGGATAAAAACCAGGGTTTAAAAGAGTCAGTCCAGGTATGTGGGTCTTTGTGGATTATTATGGTGGCACCAGCCAGTCCAAGTAGTTGGGTAAGCCATCTCAAAGTCAGGTTGAAGCCAGTCTGAGTTGTTACCAAAGCAATGTTGAAGTTCTACTACCAAAATGTCCTCACATGTGTGTATTATTCTAGGAAATTGGACGTCAATTCACATATGTTAGCAAACAGTAATTTAAAAAATGAAAAACCTCCTTTCTTCCCCTATAAAGTATTAAGACCCGGATTTAGAAGAGACAGACCAGAAGAATAAATTGCATGGTAATTTGTGCATTACCATGGACGGAAGTTATGCAATAGAGAGTCCCTGCTCATGTTGGAGGAGTGCTTCGATTTTAGTGCTGGATTCGTTCGGCATTTTAGAAGCCATCTTGAGGGACCTCATTGCAGGATTGTTGCACCAGGTCCCCTCTTTGTAGGACTGTTACTGCTGGGCGATGTTATGCCTAGCCTTGGAGACCTGGCGGCTTGGCGTGATGGTTGCTCCAGGTGCTCTCTTTGCAGCTCTGTTACTGCTGAAGTTATGCTGCAAGAGGTTCTTTGATGGTGAATCAGGATGGAGGAGGATGTTGAATTAAGTGATATGCTCTTCCAGCTTCTTAGAGGCGATCTTAAGGAACCTCACCACCTTGCATGATAGTTGTACCGGGTCCCCTTTTAGTAGAGCTATTATAGATGGACGACATGACCTGACTTGCAAGGAGCTTAGAGATGGACGTAAGAGTTGTTGCCTGTGATTTAAAATGACCGGACACACACATAGTAGATAAAGCAGCGTTTTGTTAACATATCCGCAGAGATGGGACTGATTGGTTGGCCAGGGTTGTTTCCAGGAGGGCACGAGGTCCTTAGATGAGAAGACGTCGAGACGGATAAGCTTCAAGTTGTGTTTCCTGGCCTCAGAAAAGTGAGAAGACAGGTAAGAGTGGGGTTCCCAAGCCTCATACGATTGCATGACTGCCCACACATTCCGTTTACTCATGAGTGTGGCCTTATCTGGGGTGTGTGATAAAAACTTGGCTGATCTTTTCGTGATACGTTTGAAGGCAGCATATTCCATGGGAGTGTGCAAAGCTTCCTTTAGTTGCAGCGCTTTGATTGACTGCTGTATTGTGGTGAACAATGACTTCTTTTCGTGAGACTGCTTTTTTTATTTCCAGCCAGCACTGATCCAAGACCGAATTCACTTTGGCTGCCCTCAGCCTCCAACACAATTTGGCTAAGGCTCCATTCCTTACTGGGTAAAAGCCGGTTTGGAGCTGGATTTGGGCTTGCAAAACATACTGTGGGATCAAGAAGAGTTTTAAAAAAAGGCTCGTTTGTAAGGTAAAGTAGCTACATCTTTCCCTTTAAGATATTAAGCCATAAGATATTGATGGCATTCATTTAGCACTGACAACCTGAAGGAGATGGTGGTTTTGTGTCTTGTGTTGAAGCGCTTTAAATTCAAACAACCGATTGTTTGCTATGGCTCTTCTTGATTGAAGGTGCATTTTAAAAGTTAAGTGTGAGCCTAAATGGACCCCAAGATACTTGTAGTGTTTGACCAGTTCTAAGGCATTGCCTTTGGCCCACCAGGTACATTTGGGATTTGTTTTGTTATGTGGACTCAAGAAGTAAAGTACCTTGGTTTTGCTAAAGTTTAGATCCAGCTGCAGATTGGTGGTGTATCCAGATAGTTAATCTATCAGATACTGCAAATCTACTGGTGTTTTTGCTGAGCAGGACAATATCTCCTGCATATTGCCAGCTTCTTAGTTGTTCTTGGCTCAGCCTGGGGGGAGTTCAACACTTGGGCCAGGTGGCTATCAAGATCAGCCTTGTAGATATTCAATAAACAGGGGGCCAACACCCACCTCTGTTTTAGGCCTATGTTGGTGGAAATTTTCTGGGTGGTTTTTCGGCCATCGCCAATCATGATTTTACCCAAGTGATGGTATAAAGATTGATAATTGCCTCCATCAATTTTGCTGGCACCCCCCAGCATGACATTTTTGTATCAAGAGCTGAGCCTATGGAATTTATTGAAGGCTGCCTTTAAATTGATGAAGCAGGCTTAGAGCTTTCTGGATTTTACAGTTGCTGGATCAGCAAGTAATTTTACCACCAGAAAGTTGGTTAATGTGCTCATTCCTTCTTTAAATCCAGTTTGCGTTTTTGGGATTATGTTTGATTGGTTAGTCCAGTCTTCTGGGTCGATGAGCAAATTAGAGGCATAGATCTTGGCTTCTACATCAATTAAAGCAATTCATCTGTAGTTTGTGTGCTCGCCTTATTTGTATATTGGTTGCACTATGCTGCCTCACCAGGAGTCCAAGATGGTATTTTTTGACAAGGCATAGTTGAATAGCGGTGTTATTTGTATAACCCGGGAGCAGGGGGGTCTTTTTTGAATAGCGCATTTGGAAGGCCATTGGTCCCAGGGCCCCATCAGATGTGAGCCTTTTCAAAGTATATGCAACCTGTGTATGGGAGATCATGAGGTGGGGCACCTCTGTAAATTGAATACTCTGATATGGCTGTCTGTGGCCTCTGTCCTGGTCAGCCTGATAGTAAGTTGTTACTACGTGAGATGCCCAGGCTGATTCTGTGATGCAGGCATCGTGATGCTGGTGATGGCCATCCACCAGTTTATTGATTACAGACCAGAAGGGTTTTGAGTTTTTTTGTTTGCTTGCGTGAAGCAATTTAATCCAGAAGCCCATCACAAAATTTAGTTTTAGCTTTTTTGTAAGCTTGTTTTATTTTGACAATTTTGCTTTTGGATTCATTACTGATTTGTCCGCTGAAGAATGTGGAAGAATGTGCCTGAGCTCCCTTTTGAGTTGCCTTTTCATGATCCGCAATTATAGCATGAACCATTCAACCCCAGTCAGACTGCAACCTTGTCTGGTGGGAGGTTTCGTTAGAAATTGTGTTATATGGCCCTTCACAAAGGCTTCCCTGGTCTGGATGGGTGAAATGCTGGAGGTTGCACATGGTGGCTCCAATTTATAGTGGAGAGTAATGAACTCCATGATGCTCGCTGTCATTGTGTCCTTCAATATGAGGCACCTCATGTTAAACAGTTGTGAGGATGAGGACAGGCCATTTTATTTTGGGGTCCAAGGTGGAGCAATCTCTAATATAATTGTTTGGGCAGAGTGATCACTCTCTAGTCTCGCCTTTATCGCAAAGTCAGTGATTCCTGTGAATAATTCAGGATTTACTAATGTGTAACCTAAGGTGGAATATGCCCTATCCGTCGGTCTGGTGAACGTTGCTGGTTGATCCAGTGGGCTCTACCCATTTACCGTTTACAATCCCTGGGCTGAATGGTGAACAGTTTTTTTCCTCGCTTGCATTCGTCCACGTCAAGTTGGCGAGCGCGAGCAAGGAAAATGCCCCTCCCGGCGCGATTTTTCCTCGTTCGTCAAAATCAAGTTGGCGAGCGCAAGCGTGGAAAATCAGATTTCTCATTGCGAGTGGTCGCGTATGCTCACGACCCCTCGCATTGAGAAACTGTCTGTTCGTGTTGAGAAAGCTGCCACTCGAGTAAAAATCCACTCGAGCGGCAGAAATGAAGCTTGCGCTGTGCATAGTGCCGTTCGCGATGATTGCACAGTGCACACAAGCACCTGGCACTGAAAATCACAGCGAACAGCATTTATCTAACGCACTCCCACGCTTGCGGAATTCCGCGTAGCACAGCGGAGGTTTTTGCACTTCCACCCAGGCTTAGATTATACACATCCTGCTTAGTTGGTCTGGTCTGGCCTGATTGTGTTTTATTTCCGGGATCTGAGTTGGGGGCTTGACATCTGAGCCTTGCAATAAGTTCATATTGAAGCCATCCTGCAACATCATTTGGGCTTGTGGATATATACATTGTAGAGTTTTGAGTAGGCCTATCAGGGTCTTGATCTTTGAGGGTTTATTCCTCTGAGCAGGATGGACGTATAGATCCAGAGTTATTAGTGTGGAGTGCTTCTCTAATTGTGATGCCACTGTGAATTTGCCACATAGTACCATGATAAGCCCAGGCCCACCACCTCATGCGCCCATAGAATGTTGGTGGGATATATAGCGAGAGCCTCTCTTTCTCTCTGCCCGACCTGGCTTTGTTTATTGCTGCAATGTAATATTCTTTGCAGGATATCAAATTCACATAAGAATCTTAGGAAGTCATACTCCCCCGCCTAGCCACCAAGACCATTCACATTCCAGGAGCAAATTTTGCAGGGAAGATCCTGATGGAGGGTTCTTGGTTGCTTCACTCATGCAGCTCTAATGGATCTACTGCTGAAATGCCGTACTTGTGCTGTGTCTGTTGGGATGCTTTAAATGGCAGTAGTGGCCAAGTTATTTGTAGGCATTCCCTAACTGCTCTTGGATGCTCAGGCCAATAGCCCCCTTCAGCAGACCTGGTTCTGGCTTGATTAACAGTGGAAGGAGCAGGGGTCTTGGGTAGCAGTTTAGCTCAGGTCTCCTCATGCTGATTCCCCATGCTTCAAATTTATCCCTGTGCTGCCAGGCTTTTGTCTGACCAAATTATGGTAGTGATTTTGTTCCTGTTTGTTCTGCATTAGGTCTGAATTCTACCGCTTCTAAATAGTTAGACATAATAAGTTACAGGCTTTATGATGCTTCGAGCAGTCTTAAAACAGAACCCTGACTTGAAATGTTGTGGTGCCCCCTGGATTTGTAGCATGGGATCAACTCGAGCCCGACTTTTTCCTGATTTGCGCCACTAGTCCCTTGGGTTTGTTCCCTTATTGTGGATGTTTCAACTGGCAAAGTAAACAACTGTGTCCAAATTGGTGGAACTTGAATGACGGAAGAGTGGATCTGGATTTCGGGGTGGGGAGTCACCAAGGTGAAGGATCTTTGAGCGTTGTTTCTCCATGAGGAAAATAAGTTGCTGTAATGAGGTTCAGAACAGTCAGTGGAGTGCGGTGTTTTATTATTGGTGATAACGCCGGTGCTCAGGGTGCTGACTGGATGTGATGTTTCTTTTGTGACTTCTATGCCCCAAAATGATACTGGTGAGCATGCTGTATTGGCAAAAGTCACTATTGTTCTTGAGAACCAGATGTTGTTGTCACTAGAACAGTGTCTTGGACCAGATTTTTGACCTTCCTCTTTTTGCGGGAGCCACAATGGGTCACGTTTTGTGAAAAGTTGGTTAGTTTGACCATTTTCCTTGCTTTTCTTAAGCCCTTATGTTCCCTCTTTGAGAGGGAGGTTTAAGGGTTTATGGACGGTGAACCCAGAGCTGGCTCCGTTTGGGGAGCTGGCTGATTTGTCAGGGGACTATATGAACCGTTCGAATTTGGTGCCTCCATTAACAATGCTAAATTATTTTCTGGCTTGTTGGATTCAATGGGCTCTTCCTGTGTAGAAGGAGGGTGTGGCCCTCCTGGTGTTGGGCTCCTGAGCTGGCGATGCTCACCAAGGGTCTGCAAGTTGCAGGAGAATGATCGAGTCAGGGAGACTTTAACTTCATCCAAAAGTTCAAATAGAATTGTGGAGACTATGGCAAGGAGGGCCATGGTCGGAACACATTGGCATGTGTGAAAGGTTGTGGCTGGATCTTGCTGTACTCTTGTTTCGTGTCATTCAGCGCCTGCAGTTTGTGGCCTGTTCCCTGCACGTGGACTGCAAAAGCAATAAGAAGATCGACTTGTATATCCAACTTGTCTGCATGGTATGCTAATGCTGATAAGATCCTCTCCATGGTGCTCATTAGTTGGCACCAGATGGACAAAGCTGATGGGTGGTTGGATGAGTTTGAGAGCAACCTTTCCGTCTGGTCAGGTGAGATGTTTGCTATATTGACTTGACCCTCTTTTGAACGTGAAGTGTATTCAGGTGAGGCAAAATTTCTTATTGTCTGCTCCTTTTTATTTCACCTTGAGCGGGGAAATTCCAAAAGGGGGATTTGACTCCCTAGTGGCAGTTTGATGGATGAAAGCAAGGTATTATAGTCCTGTTTTAAGACAGAAGAAAGAAACTAAGCTGAACGGTAGGCGGGTCCTGCAGCTGATCAAATGAACTTAGGAGCATCAAGGACCTCCTCCAGTTCTCCATTATTTAGGCCATTTTGGGTCTGTCTTGTGTGGCACAACCACAGGTGTGACTGAGATCTTTTCTGCAAAGGAGCCCCATCCGGTTGTTTTCTGTGCGTTCCTGAGTGCAGGTTGTCTTAGCAGTCCATTGGGGGGCTTTGATTGCTCTGCTGCTGCGTCATGTCATGCACTTGGTCCTCCAACATGTGCTGGGCATTGAAATTGAAATCCTGGTTTGGCTTCTTTAGGGAATATGGGGAGAGCTGAGTTTGTAACTCCGAATCATGTTCTGGCTTCTCCTCGTTCCCACTCTGATTTGGCACAGCCTCCAATGTTGGCTGGCTAATTGTCTTGACTATGAGGGTGTGTGAGTCCTTTGATAAAGGCGATTTGTGTTCTTGGCCTGGCCCTCGGCTTGCCTGGATGGGGTGGGGGATGCGCTTCTAAGGCAACCTTCAAGTAATTGGTTATTTTGACATTTGATGGGCCCGAAGGCTTTGTGCAAGACGTTGTTGCTGCTGTCAACTTGTCTTCCCTGCTTGTCTCCTCTGCTGGCTCTACTGGGGCTGGGATTTTGGTGATGAGCATAGGCTTTTCCTTCCCGATGCCCCCATGTTTTTATGCTGTCTTTGTAGCACCACTGACTTTTCCTGATCTCATGATGTCCTGCTTGGCATGCTGGCAGAACAAGGGGTGGGTGGGGGAGCGTCTCGGGAGGAGCAAGTCACACCAGGACCTAGCAGGGCCACTTCTGCACAAATCCCAGCTCAACCCTTGACAGCGGCCTGTGAAACTGTGTCACGCCCTTAGCTCTGCGTTGGCCTGCAAGGAAATTGAGCCTGGGCTGGTTGCCCTCGTCGCCTACCCTTTATATGCTGCATATTAGGTCTTATCCTGACCGTGGCTGTCCGGCAGCCCCCTGCTCCCTCTGTTATCCTTGTTCTTCTGGTGTGCTGCTAGTGTATGGCAGCGATGGTGCTGGCTGTGCTGGCTGGTGCTGACCGCTCACCAATAGTCTGATGGGTCAATGCCCTCTGGTACATTGTATCATTGTCTCAGTGTGCTTGTTTAGCCCTGGTTTACCCCTAACGGTCACCAAATGGTGGGAGGCTGAGGAAACGGCTATAGGGGGAGATTTAGGGCACTGAGAGGGGCTGCTCAGGCGGCTGTGAGGGGGGTTGAAACAGGGGGGTTGAAACGGGGGTTACACGGATGTACAGTAGTTTATCCCACCAGAACCGCTGGTTGAATTTTATATTAATGAGGGCTATAAAGTGCCCCCCTTGCTGCTGGGTTCTGGCGAGATTTAACTGCGGTTGTACAGATGGGGCATGGTGGGAAAGCAGCTAAGCGGTCACATAAAACAGCAGTGCAACAGACAGTTTGTAATGGCCTTGTAAATTGGCATGAGCAGACAGGCTTATCCCAAAGGCAATGTGTAAAGTATTTGTACTCAAAAGACACAGTAATACAGTGATAACACCACAAATGGACACAACACCAGTTTAGGAAAATAAAGTGTATTTATCTAAACTCAACAAGACCAAAACAACAAAAATCCAACATATGTGTAGTAAAATGGCACTTCAAAATAGTAATTTCAAGAATAAAGCTTGTAGAAAACAAATAGTTTCACCTGGGGCTATTATGATGTCGTGATAGCAATAAATCCAAAGTACTGCGCCGACCACGAGGTGTGCGGCGTCGGGCACGGAGTTCACATGGACCCCCAAACAAACAGTACCTTTGGATAAGTAGGTCTATGACGATGCATGGCGTCTTGGAGGTGAGGCATCGGTGCCGAGGTCGAGGCCGGCTCCCTGGCTGCCACAGGGGAGGCAAAGTGCCATGTCCACGAAGAGGCAATGTGTCGCATTCAGGACAGGGGAAGTTGGTTGCGTACGCGGTGAGCCATCTGTTCCGGTGACGGTGTGAAGTCAGTGAGTTTGTGGAGTCACCCTCAGTGGTTACCGGCGTTGCGATAACAGAATGCAGGCACTGGCAATAACAGAGTGGTGAGAGCTCTGGCGTCGGGAAATGTCGATAACTGGAAGTTTTGGCAGGCATCGGAGCTACAGGTTTTCTTGCTTCTTTCAAGTTGCTTCCAGCTCCCAACAGCAGGAACAACATCCAGGGGCCCAAAACTGGAATAGGCATCTCCTGGCAGGTCGGAACTCTCAGCGATTGAGTTCAGGGGAGCTGGCAGTGAAGTCTTTGTGTCCCTTAGACTTCAGAACAGGAGGCCAGCACACACAGGTCCTTGAAGATTCTTCTTCAAGCAGGTCCACAGTAAAGTTCCAGTCTTTGTCCTTCACTTGGCAGAAGCAGCAACTGCAGGCCAACCCCACACAGCAAAGGGGGAAGTACTCTTCCTCACAGCTCTCCAGCTCTTCTCCTTGGCAAAGGTTCCTCTTGAGTCCAGAAGTGATCTAAAGTTCTGGGGTTTAAGTTTAAGGTCTGCTACTTTTACCCCATTATGTCCTTGCTCTTATTTGTGCAAGGGTCTTCGAGCCCAGTCCAAACCAGTTCTGTCGTCACTGGTGCAGTATGACCACAGTATGACCACAGGGTGTGGTGACAGCATTGTGCAAGGGAGACAGGCCCTATTCAGGTGCAAGGAAAACTCCTCCCACTACTCTAAATGCAGCCAAGCTGTTTACAGTGAATGCACATCCCCAGCCCCTGTCACTCCAAAACCAGGCAGTCAGTACACAAACAGGCAGAGGCACACAGAATGGTTAAACAAGAAAATGACTACTTTCTAAAAGTATAGCTTTAGGGCACCCATCTTCCACCCCATCTTTCGCACTGTGTAATAGGGAACTTTTCCCCTTTTTTTTAAACCCAAGTCATCATATTTTGACATTGTTATCATTGGATATCCATCGTAAACCAGATCCTTCTTGCAACACTCATCCAGACTTAATAAGTCACTGCGGAGACAGCGTCATGCCACCTTTTGTATTTATTATTATTTTTAAATGCTTCAAATGCATACTGCGTGCCCATCCAGGCTTTTCACAGCAACACGTATATCCAAAAGTGGAATGTACATCAGAGAAGGCTCATCACATCTTGCCCAATGCATTTCGAGTCTATAATGACTCTTCTTCAGGGGTCACTGCAATAAATTGAAAAACAGCTGAACTAACTTTTCACTGTTGACCTTGACTCATCCCAAATAATATGTCACACTCTTTACTTCCCATCCAACTCATGTGCCCACCCATATAAGGACCAAAAGTGCACTGACCATGCTAATCCCTTACCCATAATACAACCCACTAACTCCCCACGCAAAGTGCGATACGAAACATTATTCAAATGTGACAAGAAGCCCTGTAAAGCCTTGTGGACCCCCTACCTCCCCACACGTAGTAAACTGAACAACATTTATCAAAACGCAAACGAAAAAAATGAAACGAAAAGCCTGTGCAAACTCATGAACCACTACGTCCTAACAAAGACTCTCCGTTCTCTAAACTCCGAGTTTTCCCATGTAACTCTTGATTATAACCAAACAGAGTCCCGTCTTCCCCCACTAACAACTTTAAGTGAGTTACCTTATTGAAGCCGCTGACGGCAGCCTAACCTCCTCATCCACCTCTCTACACCTTCTTAATAATCTTGCATTCACGCTGCTGAACACTCCCTAATCTTAAACCAAATGCTTACCTCCGTGTAACCATTCGTATTCAGTGCTCCCGTCCCGTGCCTAAACACTCCACAGCTGTGTCTCTTTAATCAAAACTATAACGAAAACATCGATCCCCACAATGCACTCTCCCGAATCATGCCATGTTTAAACCAAACTAAAACCACAATGGGACAGAGACACATCAAGCCCGCAGCCCCCTTGCACCTCCTTCCCTTTACCAGCAACAATCCATAACATAACCCACAGCTCCCTTACTCACACCTCCCTTCACCCACACCCATCCGTAGCAAAGAAAACGGCATTGTTAATAAGTATAGAAAAGGTTACAACGATTTTTGTGATCTCAAAGAAAACACAAACAGTACTAGACTCCAAAAGTGAGATCCCTGTAATAAAAAATATATGAAAAAATTTTAATTTTGAAAACGATCCACCCGCAACTATCAACTGTTCATAAATCAGCCGCTGATTTCCAAAGTGTCATATGCACTGTCGAAACTGCTTAGAATCCACTTCAAACTTTTGCTGTCTCCGTAGTAATGTACACAACTTGACCAAAGTTTCAAACTGTTAATCTTATCCATAGGGTGCAAACTCCTTAGAGATGGAAAAATTGCTAAGCACATGTAACTAAATTGAGAATGCTCTCCTTTCCTTGTATTGATTCATTCATCTGTGTTATGTCATCCTGTAGTGCGTGCGATCAGATACTGTGATCCGTCCCAGTTCACAGCTCATACTTCAAGTATAGCTTTAGGGCACACATCTCGCACCCCATCTGTCGCACTGCGTGATAGGGAACTTTTCCCCTTTTTTTAAACCCAAGTCATCATATTTTGACATTGTTATCATTGGATATCCATCGTAAACCAGATCCTTCTTGCAACACTCATCCAGACTTAATAAGTCACTGCGGAGACAGCGTCATGCCAAATTTTGTATTTATTATTATTTTTAAATGCTTCAAATGCATACTGCGTGCCCATCCAGGCTTTTCACAGCAACACGTATATCCAAAAAGTGGAATGTACATCAGAGAAGGCTCATCACATCTTGCCCAATGCATTTCGAGTCTATAATGACTCTTCTTCAGGGGTCACTGCAATAAATTGAAAAACAGCTGAACTAAATTTTCACTGTTGACCTTGACTCATCCCAAATAATATGTCACACTCTTTACTTGCCATCCAACTCATGTGCCCACCCATAAAAGGACCAAAAGTGCACTGACCATGCTAATCCCTTACCATAATACAACCCACTAACTCCCCACGCAAAGTGCGCTACGAAACATTATTCAAATGTGACAAGAAGCCCTGTAAAGCCTTGTGGACCCCCTACCTCCCCACACGTAGTAAACTGAACAACATTTATCAAAACGCAAACGAAAAAAATGAAAGGAAAAGCCCGTGCAAACTCATGATTCATGAACCACTACGTCCTACCAAAGACTCTCTGTTCTCTACACTACGAGTTTTCCCATGTAACTCTTGATTATAACCAAACAGAGTCCCGTCTTCCCCCACTAACAACTTTAAGTGAGTTACCTTATTGAAGCCGCTGACGGCAGCCTAACCTCCTCATCCACCTCTCTACACCTTCTTAATAATCTTGCATTCACGCTGCCGAACACTCCCTAATCTTAAACCAAATGCTTACCTCCGTATAACCAATCGTATTCAGTGCTCCCGTCCTGTGCCTAAACACCCCAAAGCTGTGTCTCTTTAATCAAAACTATAACGAAAACATTGATCCCCACAATGCACTCTCCCGAATCATGCCATGTTTAAACCAAACTAAAACCACAATGGGACAGAGACACATCAAGCCCGCAGCCCCCTTGTACCTCCTTCCCTTTACCAGGAACAATCCATAACATAACCCACAACTCCCTTACTCACACCTCCCTTCACCCACACCCATCCGTAACAAAGAAAACGGCATTGTTAATAAATATAGAAAAGGTTACAACGATTTTTGTGATCTCAAAGAAAACTTTCTAAAAGTGGCATTTTCAAGCACACAATTTAAAAACCATCTTTACTAAAATATGTGTTATCAAATTCTGAGTTCAGAGAACCTAAACTTTATTCCTTCATCTTGTCCTAATGGGAAGTTATACTAGTAAGATGTTACAAAGTATCTCCCATGGATCCTATGGGACAGATAGCCTTTCAATAGTGAAAAACAAAATTGATAGTATTTCACTATCAGGACATGTCTCACACACACCAGTACATTTCCTACCTTTCACATACACTTCACCCTGCCCAAGGGGGTGCCTTACATGTAAGAAAAGGGAAGGTTAGGGTCTGGCAAGTGGGTGCACTTGCCAGGTCGACATGGCAGTTCAAAACTATGCGCAGACACTGCAGTGGCAGGTCTGAGATACCTTTTCAAAGCTACTCATGTGGGTGGCACAATCAGTGCTGCAGGCCCACTAGTAGCATTTGATTTATAGGCTCTGGCACACTCAGTGCACTTTACTAGGGACTTCCCAGCAAATCAAATAGGCCAATCAGGGAGAACCAATTATGTTCACAATTTACATGGAGACCATATGTACTTTAACACTGATTAGCAGAGGTAAAGTGCCCAGAGTCATAAAGCCAACAAAAACAGGTCAGGCAAAATAGGAGGAAGAAGCAAAAAGTTTGATGATGACCCTGCAAAAAGGGCCAAGTCCAACAGCCATATTGGCTGTTTTATCTGGTTTGGGTCACTCGCCCTCTCCTCTCCCGCAGAAGCTCAATGCTCGGTGCCTCGGCTGCTCCATCGCAACTTCTCCGCCACTCCCAGCACCGGCACATGAACAGGAAGCAGGATCAGCCTCTCAACGTCACAGCTGTGGAGTTTTCTCCAACTCAATCTCACTATAGAAAAGGTTAGAGAGTTACTTCAGTTCATGGCACGAATAAATCCTATGTTATAGAACAGGAAGAGGAACACAATCCCCCAGAAATTGTGGATATACAGAGGAAGGGATTTACCTACAGGAAAAACATGTTCCTATTGGAGAAAGTCAATTAAAACAGACTCATTGCACAAAATTGGGCCCTTTCAACAAAGCACAATTATGTGATGGCAACTCTAAAAATAACAAGCTTTGGCAAAGTCAATAGGATCTGGCATATGTAAATGAAGGTGATGCTTCATTGATTGGTGACTGTGATTCAGAGCGCTCACGTTTTCCATGCCCATAATTTAGTAGGATGACTTACTAATATATGGGTGTGGAGGCAGTTGTACTCCTGTTTGCCCCATAATAAAAACAGAGCTGCAAGTTCCAGAATACAAATCAGAAACTTGGACACGATGAATGTGAAAAAGATTTAGTGGAACGTCAATGGAGTACATGGATGGATGGATGATGGATCGATGGGTGACTGATTGAATTCATGGATTGGGTTTTCACTCATGCACACACTCTCTCTTTCATCCATTCTCTCATGCCTTCTTCAATTCATGCACTCACATTGTCATAATGAACACCGACCCACACACCTAATTATACCCACTCTACCCTCACTCATTCATTGGGACAGATTAAAATCAATGTATAATATTACTTAAGAACCTTAAACCAAATGTACATGCAGAATTTACAATCTTGTGAGACATAGATGCCAAGTCTTCCAAAATCACATGGAATGCCTTGAGCAGCCCACGCTTTTAGCTAAAACCACTTTACATGCTTGTATTTTTGAGCACTGAATTAAAAAGTCTGTCTAAAGGGCCTTTACTAAAAGGCCTGTTCCAGCATACAGTGTGTGATGTCTCAATAACTTCCCTCAACAAGGTCAGAAGTGAGATCTGCTAGATCTCCCAGGCAGAAGCCACTACTGTGTCTTTCAGAGTAGATGGGAACAGATGAAGATGTCACACCTGAATCTCACAGATGGCACAACAAGGTGTAAAGGTAGCAGGAGAAGTTGATATATAATAATTATTAAGAACAAAGATCGACATGCTCAAAACTAGATGAAGTTATTACAGCCACTATTGTCTTCTAGTAGTAAATATTGTTACTATTGAAGAAGGCAGAAGCCAACTAACACTTTAACAATACTATGCACTAATAAAATATATTCAGAAATACACTGGACCTTACTACAAATGAGCACATGTATTCCTCGATATTAGCTGCAGCAGAGTAATAAGACAAAGGCAATCATAGAGCGTGCATCTAATCAAAGACAGCAATTTTACACAGAAGAGAAAAACATATTTTACAGACTTCCACTATACTTCAAGAACTCAAATTAACATGAAATGGCACTGGATGCTGTCCCTTTAGTGGAAATCAGATACACCACCTGTATGCAATGAAGCCACGCATAGCACGCCAAAGAACAATACAGAAGCAAAAACAGTTACTTACCGATGATTCCAGATGTCTGAGCCAAGGGAGCAAGACATGGCAAGAACTTACTACTTTAGTGATATAAAGAGCACATCGTTTTAATGCAATCCAATTATACGAGAACGTGTTTTGGTAGGCTCTGGCAAACACATCAAAGATTAAGGGATTCCAGAGATTAACAAACAAGAAATTAAGGCAAAGCAGGTTGTTAACTGTCAGATGCAGAGCCAATTTCCAGCAGGCAACTAACAGCCAAAGTAGGCCTAGTCCATGGAACCACACCGGTCTTGGACAAATATCTCTTCACTGCACACCTCTCATATGGTGTGATCGTCCCTGCCTTTTAAATGAACATCAGGGAAAGTGTGACAGACTCCAAACAATTTTGTGATTTAGCAACTCCAAATGTCTTGACCAACAATGGGTTAAGTTTTAAGTGCATTTCATCTAATTATGCTCATTTCCACCTTCATTTTGAGGAGCGTTAAAGACATGTGTTGGACCCGGCCCTTTTTGCAGGGGTTTTCCCAGCCTTTTGCATTCTGTTGCTGAACCCTTTTTTGTTGGCATTAGGACTCTAGGCACTTTTTCCCTGCAAGTCACTGGTAAAGTGCTTCTGCTGTCTCCCTAAAGCATGGTACAACTGGCATATACATGAAATAGTAAATAGTAGTCCATGCCCCAGGGCCTGTAAAATAAATGATACTAGTGGGCAGCAGCGCTCATTGTGCCACCCACTAAAGTAGACTTTTAAAACGGTGTTCTGACAAAATATCGAGTTGGACATATTGGATGCAGAAATATCGTAAAAAAAATTGAGACACAACAATATCGTGATGCAGAAATATAGTTGTCAATAATATCGATTTTTTGAGGTAAGTGATATATGTTTTAAGAATATCATTATTGTAAATATCGTTTCCAATAATATAGTTGTAAAAAATATTTTTAGGTATCTTTATGTGTTTTAGTTTATATATGAAATGTTTGGGGTTATTATTGTTTGTATAATTGTTAATAATATTTTTAAACATACTTTGTAATATTAATTGATTTATAATGTTTAATTTAACTATAATAGTAATTTATATTGCCATAGCGGTTGTTGGGTTTGTAGGGATATATATTGGATCAATACATTAATTAATAAATAATTATTAATTGGTTAATTAATTGAAAACTAATAATTAATGTATTAATTAATCAAGGGTTAAATACTTTTTTTAAATTAAAATGTAATCAGTAATTATGTTAATCGTGTTACATGAATTTATTTTAGTTATATTTTAAATTCGGGCTGCTAGGTTATGGTGCTTTAGTGTGGTAAGTTAATTAAGTAAGAAATAATTGCCAATTTGTTTTAATTGATAACTAATTATTAAGTTGGTTAATAATTATGTTAATTGTTTAATTGTTTATATACATATATATACATAAAAATATATGTATATATATATAATTAATCAAGTTTATATTAATAGTTTTATATTTTTATTAAATTAATAGTGTTATGTTTCGGATCTGTTATGTGTTTGAAGTGAAGTACTTTCCCTACTATTGCATAGACTGGAGTAGGAATAGTCAATTTTACCACTCCGAAGCCCAACGATTTCCCTACTGTTGCACAGACTGGAATGGAAATAGTACATGTTACCTCTCTGAAGTCCAACGCTTTTAGTACTGTTGCACAGACTGGAGTTGGAATAGTAAATGTTACTCCTCCGGAGTCCAGCGCTTTCCCTACTGTTGCACAGACTGGAGTGGGAATAGTAACTGCTACCCCTCTTGAGCCCAAAGCTTTCCGTACTGTTGCAAAGACTGGAGTGAGAATAGTAAATGTTACCCCTCTGATGTCCACTGATTTCCCTACTGTTGCACAGACTGAAGTGGGTATAGTACATATGCTATTCCCAGATTTTGATATTTTTTAATGTTGTTTGAATATATATAAAATTATTATTAGTTTATTTGTTTAATTTTATAATATATATATACACACATATATGTACTTTTTGTGTAATTTTGTTTTTTCAATATTTTTAGTAAATCTTTCTTTATATTTGTTTCATTCTGCAGTTTAATATTTTGCATTTGATTTGTTAATCTTTTTATGTTTAGTTTATTTATATTTAATATAGATATTTATATATATATATATATGCTTTCTACAGTAGTAAATAAAAAATAATATAATGTAAAATATATTGTTTGATAAGTGTTATATATACGTACATATAAATATACACACACATATGTGTGTATGTTTATATAAGTATTTATTTATATATAGTATTAAATGTTACTTACATTTATTTATTTTACATTATATTATTGCTAGATATTAAAATATTTAAGATTTACTATTTCAAACTATATATATATATATATATATATATACAAACATGATATTTTTGTATGTTTTAAAGAATATTAGTGTTAAACCTTTTTTTCTGATATTTTTGTACTTACCATTATAAGTATAGGGAAGCTATAGTTTTGTAATCAATATTTTTGACTCGATATTTATGTCCCTCAATATTGTTGGAATTGATATTCTGTCACAGATCCTTTTAAAACCTGTCTCAGGCCTGCCACTGCATCCAGTAGTGTGATTTTCAGCTGCCATTTCAACCTGGTGAAATCAACATTTTGCCAGGCCTTAACCTTCCTTTTTAGGTCGAGCCCAGAGTCAGCGCGCATGCGCTGCACTGTGAGACTTGTTGTACTGGAGTATGGAATAGAAGCCCCACCCACTCTCCGCCCATATTTGTCATTGGCTTGTGGCGTTGTCCTTCGTAAATGCATGCTCCTGAGTGGGTAATAGGCTTGTTAGTCCCTCCTTAGTACCGCCTTGTCTTTATCTGTAACCTCCCATGGCTACTGGCCCTTTTACTTCGGTTGTTACACGGTATGTGTTATTTAGTCTGGTAAGCACTACTTTATTGAGTTTCTCTTACTGCAGGCACGATGTGCTTTGCTTACATTCTGCGTGCCATGTGCTCTTTCACTTTTAAAGCAGCCAGGGCAATGGCGGTCACTTCGAATCCAATGCCATAGGTCTCGCATGTAAATGCAAGACCTATGGCATTGCAAATATTTTGTATTTTCAGCACGCGAGTACGCACGCACACCGCTTGCGGGATGCTATTGTTTAATTCATATTATGCTTACCTCCATGTGTGGTGTTTGGCCGCCCCACCACCCCTCCGACATCGCTACTTTTTTAAATGTATTTTCAGCACTGCACACCACTCACGGGACGCCCAGGAATCTGCACGGCTGAGTTGACTTTACTATTATTTTGGGGACTTGGAGGAGGCCGGGCGCTAGGCCTGCTCCGGTGCCAGCGCTGCTGCTGTCCCAGTGACCTGGCATCACATGACAGCAACATTGTGCTGGGCGGCAGTTATGCATATAAGTTAAGTTTGGCACAGGCAGCCCGCCGTTCCTCGCAGTGCTGCCTGTGCCTTTCATCATGCAGATGCTTCCCCGTGACCGGATGGCTGCTGGAAACTTGTTGTTGCTTAGGCCACAACCACTGATGCTCAGGTCTGTAATAATCCGACCTTCTTAAACATATACCATTTTAGGGCGTCAGCCTGAGCCTAGCTCACTGCTCTCCTCAGGGACGGGTTGAGCAGCGCTCCGCTCAGCTGACACTGAGCTGACGGTAACCCATTACCGCTGGCTAGCGGTGAGCGTCGAGCATGAGGAACAGGCTGAGAATAGAGTCTTCATCTGTTTATTGATCTCACCAAGGGCCCAGGGTGCTGAAGCTCGGTGGCATTGGAGTTCTTAAGGTTATCAGCGGTGGGGGTAGCATTGGGGGCCCAGGGCTGAGGGCATTGCACAAGCAGCGCGAGGCATGGGACTGGAGTGAGTTGCCGTTGCTCCTTCATGTTTTAGCATCAAAGAAACTCCTGTTCTCTCACCTACGAGTGGGTTTAGCTGAACTTAAGCTATAACAAAAGTCCAGTTGTAACTCTGACAGACAAAACTGTACACTGAGCAGCCTGTGCTTGTAGTCTAGACCCTTGTGATGCGATTGCATCCATAATAAAAAAATCTTGAATGAATCATCGGTATTCAAAGTACCCATCAAAATCTGTGACATATGGGAGTCTCGGAGGCCTATTAACACATTTTGCCACTGTGGGGTGTCATCGTTTTTCGTAGGCCACTGCTAGTTTGTAGCGCTGATGATGTAACTTTGAAGCTGCCTCCAGTAAACTCGATACTTCCATTATAGCAGATTTAATCGCCTGCTGTCTTTGTAGTGTGTGTGAACGGGGATGCATTTATAGTAGCATACTAAAAACATTGCTTAATTTTATGGGGTGTATTTGTCTTCTGCATTTTTATTATTATTTATTCAAAGGTATTTATGGTTTTAGTTAAAAATGTTAACTGAATTTAATAGACTTAATTTCAGTGGCCAATTAAAGCAGTTGCACTTAGTACGAGACGGTATTTGCAAGAGCATCTTTATCTGTAGGTGCTACCAGGGCCGGCTTTTGCACTGGTGGTGCCCATGCGACAATCACTTTTAGTCCCCCCACACACTATGACCGCCTCCTCGAATTCTGTCACTACCACCAGGCAAAAGTGTCCCTCATCTCTCCAGTCATAAGTTGTTGCTAAACACAGCACCCACCTTGAAGTCCGCGCCCCCTCTACAGGTCAATGCCCAGTACGGCAGCACCAGTCGCACTGCCCTTAAGCTGGCCCTGGGTGCTACATTTGTTCATATGATAATGCTGCCTGGTTGGCTTATCGGTCAGTCTGAAAGTAGTCTTTTAAACAAGATCACAAGCACCTGGGTGTTGTTTTACCAGAATGTGTGCCGGGGTCCACTGCTAAAGGAACACACATTAAATATTGTTCGGGTGCTAGTAGGTAACAACGGGTTCCAGATGTAACTAAGGAGCAGGCGTGCTAAAATGTGGAGAGCCGCATCAGCTTTTTATATGTGTAAACCCTGCTTCTAAGTATGCTTTCCATGCTCTCAATATCACAACACGAATCCCAAATAATAAAGTGTAGTCATCCTAAACAACATCATAGTTTAGAACTCGCGTGAGTACAGTGCACACTCTTAAGGCCAATTGCTCTAGAGTTTATATTGTCGACTTTGGAAATTAACCATAGTCTTAGGAAAAATGTTTTCTGTTTATTCCTGTAACGTGTTTCCCTTTTCTGCCAAATAAAAATAGATTAAATGTCACTCCCGTTATTACGAACGACACACGTTTAATCAAAATAATTCCGTAGCGACTCAAGATTTAAATTGGGTGTGTCTTATGGAAGCAAACGTCCTACAATTATTTTTAGGTAGAGACTGCTGTAGTAGAGTATGGGAGAGAAGCCAGCACCCACTCTCCTCCCATATTTTTCATTGGCTTGTGTCATTGTCGTTGGTAAATGCTGCCTTCAGATTCGTTAATAGGCTTGTTAGTCCCTACTTAGTACAGCCTTGTCTTCATTTGTAACCTCCCATGGCCCATGGCTACTCGCCCCTTTACTTCGGTTGTTACACGGGACCTGTTATTTAGTGTGTAAGCACTATTTACTTTATCGAGTTTCGCTTACTGCAGGCCGGATCTGCGCTGCTTCAGCTGAAACCCGTTGTGTATTTTTAAGCAGCACAGCCGCCCCGTAACACAGACGCCTACTTTCAATCACATTAACCCAGCATTATCTTGTGTCTGTTTCAACCCCCCAAGTAAAATGGATTTAGAAATGATTAGCGAATTAAGTCATGTGAATTCCTGGTAGCACATAATTGTGTGCTACTGGGCTGAAGCTGACAACATCTGTGTTACACGTCATCTGCACTAAAGCCACCTGACGGGTTGTTTTCAAAAGCCTGTTTTAGCCACCACCAACACCACCAATACCACCACCACCAATACCGCCACCACTAATACCACCAATACCACCACCACCACCAATACCACCACCACCAATACCACCACTAATACCACCACCACCAAAACCACCACTACCAGTACCACCACAAATACCAATTCCACCACCAATACCACCACCAATACCACCACCACCAATACCACCACCAATACCACCACTACCGATACCACCACCAATACCACCACCACCAATACCATCGCCAATACCAACAACAATACCACCACCACCACCAATACCACCGCCACCACCAATACCACCGCCACCAATACCACCACCACCAATACCACAGCCACCAATACCACCAGTACCACCAATACCACCAATACCACCACCCCCAATACCACCACCAATACCACCACCACCAATACCACCACCACTACCACTACCCCACCACCAATACAACCACCACCACCAATACCACCACCAATACCGCCACCACCAATATCAATATCACCACCAATACCAGTACCACCACCACCAATACCAATACCACCACCAATACCACCACCACCACCAATACCACCACCACCACCAATACCACCACCACCAATACCACCACCACCAATACCACCACCATCAATACCACCATCACCAATACCACCACCACCAGCACCACCAATACCACCACCACCAATAACACCACCACCAATACCAATACCACCAACACCAATACCACCACCACCACCAATACCACCACTGCCACCACCAATACCACCACCACCACTACCACCACCACCAATACCAATTCCACCACCTCAGTGCCTTTTGCTCACTAGTAATAGTAGGGGCACTGTATGAGGCCGGAGCTGCAGCCGAGACCATCCCTCCCTCCCTCCCTTCATGCCTGCCATAAAGCACAGCCCGCCCTGCACCAGGAGGTGAAGCCAGGGCCCTACTACAGCAGGAGTGTTTTTGATTAGGCCAAAGATAGCAATGACATCATGCAATGCCACACTGCACACTCAAATCGCGGAGAGGGCAGGAAATAGCCCCCCCTCCCACTCTTCCTCCTGAGCCGCGACAGTGTAATCACAGAGCGAAAGGTGTTGGAGCGCTTTGTTAGTGTTTATAGCTCAGATCATTTGTAACTCTCACTTCACACGTTGTGTCTGTGTAATTTACAACACTTACACATCTTCTTCCCTGCACTATTAATCACTACTTTGAAGACGTCGCAGGCCGGTCTCTTCCTCTGATGCTTACAATCTAAAAAGCGGTCGAGAAGGCCCTTTATTGCAATGCAATAGGCCTCGCATTTGCGAGAGTTTAAGCTATTAGTATTGTGAATGACAATGTCTTTTATTTATGTTTTAAAACCCAAAACATAAATAAAAGGCATTGTCATTTACAATGCCAATAGCTCAAACCCGCGTGAATGTGAGACCTATTGCATTGCAAATGCTTGTTCATAATGGGGCCCTGCAGTTTACAGACAGATGAAGAAACTGCCAGATTGCAAAAAACATTTTTATTCAGGTATTCCTGAGAAACAGAATATGATGTCTGAAATGTGGCTTAAAACTAATATGTGCCAGACGGCCTCAACACCAACCCTGCCAAAGGAGAGGAACTCAGTAGCCTAGGTGTGATGGAAAAATGCACGCATTCAGTCTAATGTGGTAGCCGTGGAAAAACAGTTTCCTTTGGACAATGTATTTGCATATAGACATCGTCTATTCCATATATTCCATTCACCCCTCAATTCTCTCATTCAATTACACACGATACCTACTAGAGAAGTTTAACCATATATCCCCAACAGATAATCTTAACGCCTAGAATTCTAGAAAAATACAAATCGATTTATTGATTAAAAATTCATAAAAAACACAGTATTAAGAAAGACAATTGACATAATCCAATAACATTCTATTACAACTTGCGCTGTCACAAAATAAAACTACAATCAGTTAAAAAAGAGAGTACATAACATAGACAAAAACACTCTGTCATTTACATAATACACATCCGTGGTAAAACAGTTTCATGGGCATGGAGCCTGGTACTTTTAATTTGCTAGGTACTCGTTGGCCGCAGCCTTTGCACGGATTGTGTTGTTCTCAAAGCGTCGAAGCGTTTCGATGGATGTCTAATACCACCATCTTTTTCAAGACCAAGATTTTGGCTCTCTTTGACATAAAACTTTAGCTTGATCAGTTTAAAACACCTATCATTGGCAGGGAAAGCCATGCTAGGTAAATTATTTGCCCAGTAAACCTTTCTTATTAGCACTGTTGACTGGGACTCTCATCCTTAAAAGTTTAAGCATGTATGAATTGTGGTGCTTATTAAAAGCTTATTGACTGCTTCTATATTCGTGTAACTTGCTGAGCCATCTTACCCAGTAATCTTTTCCCACCTCCCATATGGCAGGCTTCTGTGATTATCCCAAGTATTTTATCAATGTGCATTCCAGTTTTTAGTGGCTGATGCCATTATTAATTATTTTACTGCTTTTACTCATGCTTCTATAATTAAAAAAATATATGTATGTATGATAATCACCGGAAACTGTTGGGTCTTCCATGTGTTCAAAATCCTCACTCACGCCTACAAATGCCTACACAACAACGGACCCAAATACCTCAACGACAGAATCAACTTCCACGCACCCAAAAGAAACCTCCGATCTTCCAACCTCGCACTGGCCGAAACCCCTCGCATCCACAGAGCCAGGGCAGGCGGAAGATCCTTCTCTCACATTGCGGCCAAGACCTAGAACGAGCTACCAGCACACATCAGACGCTCCCCCTCCCTGAACACCTTCAGGAAGACTCTCAAGACCTGGCTCTTCGGCTAACAGACCTGCTGACCCCCCCAGCGCCTCATGAGTGAGTAGCGCGCTTTACAATCCCTGATTGATTACCATCACACAGGGATGTCATTGTGCGGAAAATATATGTGACCGAGGCTACGTTAATGTGCTGCATTGCTAAACTCTTACAAGGTCCCGAAGGCGAGACAGATTGCATTGCAAATGCTTGTTAATACTTATAAGTCACCTCCTTTTAGGACATAAAGGTTCATAGGGCAGGCAGCATTGTATTTAAAAAGTAGGACATGTTTACTTAAGTTTTACATGTCCTGGCAATAAAAAACTCCTAAAGTCGTTTTTCCTGTTGTAAGGCTCATCTCTTACATTCACTAACACTCAGTTGCCTTATTGCATTAAAAAACTGTTAACTTGGTATTGGGAGCAGATAGAGATATGCTGTTTAGACTCAAATGAGTTGTAATTTAAAATCCTCTATAATGGTAAAGTCAGATTTTAAGTCACATTTCTGAAAATGCTACTTTTAGAAAGTTAGCATTTTCCTACCCCAATCATTTGTTCCTTCTGTCAGTGGTCTGGGTCACTTTGACTGTGAGTGGCTCTGCCGTTGAGGTTTGTAAATTTCGTCCAGTCAGTAACACAAAGGGGGCTTAAGTGTGGACAGGTTGGGCCATCCTGACAGAATGACTGGAGGATGACCTGTACCCAGCCTCACTTACACTTCAAAGGGCTTTGCCTCCTGCACAAACAAAGGAACCTGACACTAGGTCTGCCCTGTCTTTTGTCACCCCAGACAGTTTGGAGCTTTGACAGGAGATGGGGAAGAACCTTTCAGATCCGGGTGTGGGGGTAAGACAGGGAGTCCACCCACACAGAGGCTGACTCCAGATATAACTATTGGACCTCCAAATCTACTCTTCAGAACACTCCTGGGCCTGTGGATATTACATAAATAGGACTGCCCTGCTACCAAAGGACTGCCCTGCTGCTTGTGGCCTGCTTTGCTGTCTAGGAAGGAAGACTGGGCCTGCTTGCCTTCATCCCAGGCTAACCTGAGTGACTCCAAGGGTCTCCTGTGTGAACTACAAGGACACAAGCTCCAGAGGCCTTCCTGCAACTGCCGAGCTAACCTGCTGCAACTGGGCCTGCCTGGACCTCCAACTGGACCTGCCTGAGCCTGCTGCTACCCTCTACTTGGGTCCTCAAGAGATGCCTCCCCAGGCCCTTGACTTTTGGCTGGCATCAGAGAGAACTCCTTCATTGCCTAACTGAAGGTTCCATCAAAAACACGCGAAGCCCCACAAGACCTCACCACACAGCTTTGAACTAATCAGAACTGATGCCAAGTGACGCAACGCCCTGCCACACAGCAGAAAGCTTAATCGGAACCAATGCCGAGTAATGCACACCCACGCAGCCCAGCTGCAAGCTTCATCGGAATTGACACGGAGCAAAGCTAGGCCCCACAAAGCCTTGCTGCACAGGCTGCAAGCTTCATCTGAACCAACACAGAGTGACTCAAAGCCCCGCTGCACTGCAGAAAGCTTAATTGGAACCACTGCCAAGTAAAGCAAAGCCCTGCAAAGCCTTGCAGCACAGCTGCAAGCTTAATTGGAACCGATGCTGAGCAACGCAAGGCCACACAAAGCCTCGCCACATTCTGCAGGCTTCATCAGCAAAAGAAACAAAATGCTGGACAATGCAAACATTCACCCCCAGTCACAGGGATCTGGGTTAAATCCATCATTCTTTTGCTCACCACACCAACCCAGTTTGGACCCAGCCATATGCAAATCAGTCTTGACCCTGTTCCTTGTGGGAACAGTGCAGCCCGAACTGCCAAGCCAGGTCCTCCCTGGACCATAAACAAGCATCCTGGGACCGGTTTCATGGCATCACCCTTCATCAGCCAGGCTAGCTTGAATCCAGTGGTGTAGTGAGCACGTGACGGGACCCATGTCTGGGCATACCCTTCCCACTTAGGGCAACATATGCAAAAGAAACAATTGATAGACGGAATGCTGGACAATGCAAACATTCACCCCCAGTCACAGGGATCTGGGTTAAATCCATCATTCTTTTGCTCACCACACTACCCCAGTTTGGACCCAGCTATATGCAAATCAGTCTTGACCCTGTTCCTTGTGGGAACAGTCCAGCCCAAGCTTCATCAGAACCAACGTCGAGTGACACAAAACATCACTGCACAGCTAAAAGCCTTGTTGGAACCGATGCCAAACACCGCAAATCCTTGCAAAGGCACGCCACGCAGACATTGCTCCAAGGACATACGGTACAACTGCAGACAAGCCAAGCTTGTTCCTGTTCCCAGCTTGTGTTCCATCGCAGTCGGCCTGAACTTGTGAATATGTCCTTGTCCAGCACAACCACATACCCTCAGTTGAAGCTTTCTGCTTCTTGGCACTATGTTTATTTAAACCTTTAAAGTTCAAATCCTCTGGTTATGCTGATTGGATGTTTGTTGTTCTGGTATTTGTTTATTCAATAAAATGTACTCTATTCTTCTAAACTGGTTTGGGATACTTTGTTGTGTTTTAAATTGATTACTGTTTGTGTGCTGCATAAACATTTTACACATTGCCTCTAAGTTAAGACTGAATGCTTTCGTGTCAAGCAACCAGGCAGTTAAGCACAGGTTAATTTAATGAGTTTTGTGGCTCACCCTGGCAAGGGTTGAAGCTGTTGTCTGATTGCCTTCCACCCCCCTAAACCAATAATCACATTTCTTACATCTGGGTAATGGTTTGTTACACAGAGGTGCAGTCACCGAAATACTGCCAACTCATTGCCATGATGGCTACTTGTGTAGTACCTCATTTTCTGCTCTAAGACAAGAGGGAACATCTTCATCCCCGAGGATCCAATGTGATCTCAAATATGACCCTTTATGGTTCCGGAGTACATCTTTATTGCATATGTAAAGGAGCAAGATATATTTAACTCTGCAGTTCAGTTCAGTTCATACTTTATTAATGTTTAGACACAGCCTTTAAAACATACATTCTTTAAAATCAATAACATTTATATATAAATACACTATATAAATATCAATTTGTCATACTTCAACTAAAGTCACCGGACCCCTAACACCTAAGCACATTAGGATGCTAATCCAAACATATTTTAAGAAATGTAGCCAATGAGCAAGCCACGTCCAAGAATTCCATTCTTAACAAAAGTGCAAGTGTGTCACTTCAATAATTTATATTATGCTTTTTAAAAAGAGGTTTTAAAATCGAGCAACGGCGCCTATAAAAATGACAACAATCAATTAAAACATGAACATTGAAGTTGTGAAAAGGCAGTCCACATGTGCAGTTATTCTCTTGAACTAGTAGTACTTCAAATTTCTTGGCTCTTACTTAACGCACATTTACTGCTACCAGGAATTTTAATAGTACTAATCATAACGGGGCATCCGGTAGTGCAGATAAATACGGAAATACATTCATAGTTTCTCATGAATCTACCATATATTTTGCGAAGGGTCTATTCCTTACATACTTCAAGTCTGCCAACCTAGATTCTTTTTTACAGGCTATTTTTAATTCTGCTTTAGAGATTGAGGCCTCAGCTATTTTTAATTCTAAATTTAGAGTTCCTGCGATGGCTTCCAATCTTTTCTTTACCTTCTTCGCCCACTGTAATTCACTTCTTGCTTTTTCAGTAACTACAGGCTGATATCTTCTGCATATTTGGGACCAAGAGTTTATCCCAAAAACGCAAAGTTGATTTATAGGCTAAGAAGTTCCAGGCCTGCAAATGTCCTTCTAATCTTATCGCCTGGGACATTGCACCTTTGGGTAGGGTCAACAATTTTTTCAAACATTTGCTTTCACACATCTCCCAACTTCCCTCCATACTAATGGCTAATATCTCGGCCCCATAAAGGCATTGCATGGCGGCCATTGCTTATAAGCGGTTAAAAGGGGAGTCAATGAGGGGCCACCATAAGTCCATTTAAAGCGAACAGGTCCCCTATAGTAGTTAATGCCCTCATCTCCACCAATTCTTTATGCAAGGTCCAACTCAGCTGACTTGTAAACGTCATGCCCAGGTACTTATAGGAGGAACACGGCTTCTACCATACTATTGCCTAACTGCCACTTATACGGTTTACTTCTTTTCCCAAACATGATTATTTTTGTTTTTCCCATGTATACCTTCAATTCATTAGCCTTGCAATAATGATTAGACTTAGTTAGCTTCCTCTGCAGGCCTACTTGGGTCACATCCAGAACTGCCAGATCATCTGCATAGAGTAGGCATGACACATGTTAACCTCCCATTTTTGGGGAAAATGAATGAGTCGCTGCCAACTCTCCCGGAAGATGGGCTAAAAATAAAGAGAACAATGTGGGTGCCAGGACACAACCCTGCCTTAACCGGTTTCCCAAGGAAATTCTCCCAGAGAGGACCCCATCTAAGTCAAGCTCTACTTGGGCTCAATTCCTGGTATTCAATTCCTGCAAAATTGCTATGAAGCAGTTTGGAATACCCTGGCGTATTAATTTGGCCCAAAGTATACTACTGTCGACCAGATCAAACGCTGAGCTATAATCAACAAAGCAACGGAATAAGTTCCCAGTTGTTTCTTTTGCCTTCTGCCCCAAAGCCCATAAACTGAAACAATGGTCTATTGTTGAATGCCCAGCTTTAAAACCTCCCTGCTCCATTGGAATAAATCCATTTCCTTCTACCAGGTCTTGAGGGCCCTTAATATTACTTTGGAGTACATCTTTGCACCTTCATCTAACAGACTTATCAGCCGATAATTCCCTGGGTCGCTCATTGCACCTTTTTTTATGTATAGGCTTAATTATTGCACCCTTCCAACTCCGAGGGATTATCCCAGTCTTAGTTACATAAATAAAAACTTTGGAGAAGAATCCTGCCCACCATAAGGGGTTTGACGTAATTACAATTGCAGACAGGTTATGTGGTACTGCTGCCTTGGTTAAATTTAAGGAAGTTATCAACTTGGCGATCGATTGGGTTGAAAATGACTCCAAAGCCTCCACCCCCACAGTGGGCCAGCTCTTCTTCACCACTGTCTCCCTTGGCTTATAAATATTAGTTAAAAAAGTTACCCAATCTGTTTCTGACATCATGCATCTTGCCGGTGGGGCAACAGTACAGCATCCCTTCTGGACCAACTACCAGAATGTCCTCATGTCATTTTCCTGAAGTGTCCTAATCATCAAATTCCAATTCAACTGAAATAAGACCTGCTTCTTCCTCATCACAAGAGCTTCATTTTCCCTTTTCTTACAGAGCTAGATATCAATTGTCTTTGCTTGACCATCTAATCGCCTTGCCCTTCCTATTTTCCTCTACTCCTTCCTAGCAAATGCATACTCCTTATCGAAGTCAAGTCATGTGTACTTATAAAGTGCACGGCTACCTCCGACAGAGGTGTCCCGGCGCTGACAGCAGATCCTGCAGAGGAGGGAAGAGAGAAGAACTGCATATTAAGGGCAGGCAAATAGCCAGGTCCTCAGTGCTTTCCGAAATGCTTGTTCAGTCTCTGTCTTCCGGAGGTGGACCAGCATGGTGTTCCACAAGGAAGCGGTTCTCACTGAAAAAGCTCTACCACCAATCCTGGTTTTAGAGAAGCGAGGGTTCCAAAGAAGTTGCTGAAGATTAGACCTAAGGGTCCTTGCTTGTTGGTATTTCTGGAGTCTCTGACACAGGTATAGCGGGCCCCTATCCCTGGTTGCTCTAAAGGCGATGGTAAGTGCCTTGAACTCGATCCTTTTTAGGACAGGCAGCCAATGAAGGCTCCTCAGGAGGGGGGAGATGTGGTGACGAAACGGCACATTTCTAATAAGTCTTACTGCCGCATTTTGAACAACCTGCAATATATGGGTCAGATAGGCAGGTAGACCCAGGTACAGACTATTAGCATAGTCTAACCTTGATGTCACCATGGCATGGACTACAGTCTTCCGACAGTCCATGGGGAGGAAGTGTAGAAATTTCCGCAAGGCTTTTAATTTCCAAAAGCAAGCCGAGGAGACTTGGCAGATCTGAGCTTTACAGAAGAGGCGAGTATCGAATTTGAAACCAAGATTTCTAGCCACCTCAACTGGGGAAGGAGAGGGATTCATCTCCGAAGGCCACCAGAGAGTGGGAGAAGGAGGAGAGGGTTGGTTGAAAAACAACACCTCTGTTTTATCAGTATTTATTTGAGGCAGCATTCCGCCATCCAGGTTGAGATATTGACCAGACAGTTCTTAAAGTTATCGAATCCTGCTTCTGAATGCTCTTTGAAAGTGAACACCAGCTGAGTATCATCAGCATAGGAGACCACTTTCACTCCCCAATGCTCAACAAGGGAGGCCAGAGGGGCCAGATAAACATTGAACAGGGTGGGACTCAGGGCAGAACCCTGGGGCACCCCGCACACCAGGGGTTTAGGGGCGGCGACGTGGGGGCGCAGATAAACTTGCTGTGACCGGCCCTTTAAGAATGAACGGAACCAAGCTAGCACAGTGCCCGTCACTCCCAGGTGCTCAAGTCTCTCCAGTAGAATTTGGTGAGACACAGTGTCGAATGCTGCGGAGAGATCCAACAGCACAAGCATGGCTGATCTACCCTGATCTAAGGCTTCACGTACAGTTTCTGTCACTTCCAATAGGGCAGTCTATGTACTATATCCTGATCTAAAGCCTGATTGGGAATCATGCAAGCAGTTGTTGGACTCAAGGAAGTTAGATTATTGCTTCTGAAATTCCTTCTCAAGGATCTTAGCCGGGAGAGGCAAAAGGGAAATAGGCCTGAAGTTCCTGAGCTCCAGAGGATCGGCGTCCGCTTTTTTCAAGATAGGTAGGACGTAGTCCGCTTTCCAAATAGCGGGGTAGATACCTGTCCTCAGAGAGCAGTTCCATATATGGTTCAAGTGCCGATTAAACCCATCAGCCAGCTGTTTAAAATACTTAGCCGGGCAGGGGTCGCCAGGAGAACCGGATCTGCATTTGCTCAGTTCCAGCAGAGATGCAGCAAAGCTAAACGGGCTGAACTCAGACCATCGCCTTGGGAGGTCAAGAGTAGATTTAGGAATCGTAAGTGTCCCAGCTAGGGATAAGGAGGAGAAGATGTTGGTAACTCTGCAGACAAAATGGGTAGCAGAAGTGAGCTATGCCTTGGCTGCTGAGAACTGCATTAACCCTGCATGTAATATGCTCGAATACTCATAAAATGTCAGTATTTCTAATGAGATCAATATATTGAGAACTATGGAGTAGGATAAAATATCAATTGATATTTACAGAACTGCAAGGCAGTAAACCTGCAGTTGCAAGCACTACATAAAACCTCTTATAGGTTTGTAATATTTGCTATATTGGATTTTAATGAAGCTTTAAGGACTCGCTATTGAGACCAATAGTGAAGACCAACAGTAAAGTGATGCCTAGTGATTGTATAATTTCTGAAATGTGATGTCAGAATTTTCTGCTACTATTCGAATAAAAACCTCAATAAAAGTGTTTATGAAAAAATGCTGAATTAGCAGATGGGTATGTATGTAATACACTAATGTAGCGGAGGAAGATCCACGCACTACTTGAAGGGCCGAGAGAAACTCTGAAAGAGGAGTACACCCTCCCGTCTTATAACACTGATCCACAAAAAATACTCCCCTTATACCCTAACCGTGTAGATTGGTTATTGAATACAAACAGATACTGATTAACCAATGGTGGAATATCCCTAAATGAAGCTAATGATTTTACACCACTCTAAAGTGGCAAAGGAGGCAACTCCTTTTGTTTTATATTCCCTCACACACCCTAGTGGTGTCATGCTTCATCATCGGGACACCCCGACGCCTATAAGTCGGGGTGGGCTCGACCATATTGCAGGGAGCTCTTAAAGAAATGTTTGGCCAGGGGGTTAAAGATTAAAAATCCACTGCCAGATCCCGGTTTCCCTTTATTCTTGGATCTGTCAGGGATATTAAAATAGAGAAGAATAGGGTCTTTGGGATATTGTGGTCCTAGGACCCTAAAGCCTAAAGGGTATGTATGTATACATCTGCTAATATACACATCTGCTAATTCTGCCTTTTCTCATAAACACTTTTATTGAGGTTTTTATTCGAATAGTAGCAGAAAATTCTGACATCACATTTCAGAAATTATACAATCACTAGGCATCACTTTACTGTTACTAAACCTCAGGCACTCTGTCTAGCTAACCCATTTTTCACCCATTTCATTCTATACTTGGTCCCCATACCTTCTGATACATGTTTGGACATCCTCTATTTTGAAATTGCCCCTTCACTAATTATGCAAAACAATTCATCCCTAGGTGCCATTTCAAAATTGGGGGGTGTAGCTACTTAGCCAATATTTTGTAATGTCCATTATCTTCATTAAGCATCCCATTCCCACTAGCTTGTGAATGTGTCTGATATCGCCAAGACACAGCTCACTCACAGTTCTCTCACCTTGGTCACCTAGGTCAAGTTTCATTCTCCCGCCAACTAGTTCTAACACCCGAGTCAATACCGATTCCGCAGTAACTATTTCATGATAGGACTGTAAATCTACATGCCTTAACCTGATTTACATATAGTTATAAACTGTGTCTTCATTTAATTATTTTCTTAAAAGCAGGACAGAGAAGGTTGCAATGGGTAAATAATCTACCAGGTATAATGTTACTTTTTTAAATGAAGATACAAGTTAGGCAAGTGTAACACTTATCCAGTTACCATAATCCTAGCAATTATCCTGCAGCAATCAATAGTTAAGTAAACTAAATCAAACCTCATTGTAGTCATTGCCAATCTTTTTGCAAATAGTAAGGTCCAACACTCACCTGCTATGTCCAAATAAATTTATTAGAGCAATCCTGTAGCTACCTTTTTAAATATTAATAATAATACATATGTTATATAGTCTTTTTTCATTGTTATGTTTTTAATACTATAAATAGAAAGTGGAATTAACAAACATCTATGCTCACCAATGAAATAGAGTTTACTAAATATTTCAATGATGCAAATATGTATTGTCTATCCCTTTTCTAAGTGAACTTTTGAAACATCTTAAAGCAGGCCTTAATGTCAAACCTTATGCAGTGCATGGCACTTGTAATTCCTATTACCTCAGAGACATGTTATTTGCAGGTGAATTTGCTCATTTTAAAAGTAGGCTTAAAAAATGGCAAAAAGGTGCACTATGGCATGTGCTGGGTGTAGCCTTTAGCTTCAGCAGGTCAAGGTTGCAGGGTCATGCCTAACATCATATTTGACAGTAAAACTGACGTGTGTGTTTTACAGCCAGACTACAGTCCACATGTGACATTTATTTTACATGCTACTGGTACACCTCCTTGCCATATTGCCATATTACTATCGCCTCACTTAAGAGTCAAATCAAGCAACTGAAAATAGTGATTTATTACCATGTTTAAGAGGCAGTGTTCATGTATAGAGGTCTGTGCAGCAGCCTTGTTATACCCAGAGGCAAATCTTCATCCAGTCAGAAAAGATAGGGTACCCACAAAAAGAAGCACTTCACTAACAAAGGTCTAAGAGGACCAAGTTCCCAATAGAGCAACTTGCTTATACTAATCTGTTAACTTCCATGATATCAATGCAAGAATAAACACATTAATCAATAATAAATAACGGGGCAGAGATCTGAGGTAAGCGCTAAGTTATATGTAATAGATATCCCTTGCTATGAGAATATCAAGGAACCAGAATGGTGCCAATCAGTACAAAAAGACGAAACAAAGTGTATTATGCAACAGTGACCAGTAGCAAAAATGAGTAAAGTGAAATAAATAATCAAAATAATTGTAAAAACAGCCCAATTGTTGATATGGTAATCACCAGTCATAAATGTCATCTCTCAAGGAAGGTGTGTTGAAATGTCAGCACATGTGGTCTGATTTGTGACAGGGTCATCGTGTGGATTTCTGCTTTTTTGGATTGCAAAACAGAAAACATTAGTGCACATGCCCTATAATGGAATAATAATGAATAGCTTTTGAATGCCATCGCCAATAATGGAGAGACAATAGATCATTTTATTGAATTAATGAACAGTGTTATATTAATGTCATTGTATTCTTTTAGATGACCTAGCATATATTCATGTGCTACTGAGGTATCCCAGGTACAATATGCCACATTGTTGCAGCGTCTCAGCCTTCTCGCCATCAAGACCCATGGTATCTTGTGTGGCCCGACAGCACATGGGTGTTGAGAGATGACACAAGAAGCCTGCAGCTACAGGCTATTAGTCTTACTCACCTGGGTTTGTCTCCTCTCATTCTTCTTATCTTGTGTTTACTTCTCCTCATCCCTCCAGGAAAATGGCAGTCACCTCTCGGAGAGTTTGCAGCTGCCTTTTAAAGCTGCTAAGCAGTTCATCCAATTCAGGTTTGCATTCTCTTTACTTTTGCTTCCCTGTTATGGCTGTCGCTTCCTTCATTTTTTCTTGTTTTTCCAAAACAATCACAGTTCCTATCATGTGATGTTTCATCTCATTTTTTTTCCTATTCTTTGTTCTCGAAGATGCGTCATGAAGTCGAAGCAATGCATCAGCTCTGAGATGCAGCGAGGCTGTGATGCAAGGACCTGCATTCTCATCAAGGATCCTGTTGACGAGGGCTTGCGATGTGAAGTCAGGCATCCAGGATGCGTTGTATAGTTGAGGCGATGCGTCAGTTCTGAAGAGCTGCGAGGCTGCGATGCAGAGGGCCTGCACTGAGTATGTGGTGTGCAGCGGTTGGTTCTGATGTGGTGATAGGCTGCGATGCAGGTCTTTGCCGCAGTTCCTATCCACGCCGTAATGTCTATTCGCCGGTTCTGCTCAGGGTTGTGTCATGCAACAGAGGAGATGTGGCGGTTCTGCTGGATCCGCAGAGGCTGGCAGTGCACCATAGATCCACTTCCAAGGGTACAGGACTGGGGTGGCACCACTTGGTATTGTAGACTCACAGATGGAAGAGTACAAGTGCAGGGGAAAGGTTGTTGGAAGCCTGCTGTTTCCCCAAAGCTTCAGATCAGAATGCCAACCAGCTGGCCCTTGGATTCACTCTGGGTTCAAGAGATGCAGGTCCAGTCCTTCTTAGCCAGGCAAAAGAGCAGCAGGCAGGAGGTCAGCACAGTAAGGCAGCAACACAGCAAGGTAGTGGTCCAGCAGGGTGCAGCCTGGCAGAGTGGCAGTCTTTCAGCAGCTCAACAGTCCTTCCTCCTGGCAGACTATCCATAGGTCCAGAAGTGTACTAAATAGGTGGTGTCTGAGGTCCAGTATTTATAACCACCAGTTGTGTCTTTGAAGTGTAGGAGGAGCTGCTCGAGGTTTCCCTTTGAAGTCCCCAGGCATCCCGTCTTCCCTGTTCTGGCTCCTACTTAACCACAGGGGGTATGCAGCCCTTTGTATGGAGGCAGGGCTCAGCCTATTGAAGTGTGAGTAGGGCTGTGCCCAGCTCCTCCCTCCGATCCTGCCAGTGATGTCCATCCAGGCAAAATCCAACTAAACCATAAGTTAGGATTTTTCATTAAAATTCATGAACATGAACTGGTTGCCTGCTCCCATTTGGAAATTACAGCTTATTAAATGTAAAAAGGTAATTCCCATGTTAGTCTATGCGAGAGTTAAGTTTTTTCACTACCAGGACATACAAAACTTAAATGTACATGTCCAATTTTTTAATTACAGTGTACCCTGCCCTCTCAGCTGTCCAAGACCTACCAGAGGGGTCACTTATATGTATTAAAAGGAAAGTTTAGTCCTGGCAAAAGGTTTATTTTGCTAGGTCAAAATGGCAGTTTAAAAACTGCACATACAGGTTGCAATGACAGGCCTGAGGCATGTTTAAAGAGCTACTTAAATGGGTGGCACATTCAGTGCTGCAGGACAACTAGTGGCATTTAATTTACAAATCCTGGGAACATGTATTCTAACTTTATTAGGGTCTTACACGTACATTGAATCTGCCACTTGATGATAAGCCAATATTACCATGTTTTAAGAAGTGAGCACATACACTTTAGCACTTGTTAGCAGTGGTAACGTTTGCACAGTCCTTAAACCAGCAAAAACAAGATCAGCAAAAATGGAAAAGGAAGGCAGAAAGTTTAGGGGAAGACCACCCAATGGCTGAGTGGTCTAACATTAGGGGATTAAAGTTACCAGAAAATACCAGTTGTGACTCAGTGGCTTTTTCAGGCTTAGAAGAAACCAAACATTTTCAAGGACAGAACCTTGCTCATTTTTGTTTCATCTTAATGAATCTATGTGGGTAACCTTGTTTAATAAGACAGTATGTCTGACTTATCAAAGTAGTTGTCTGTCAGTTCACATTTCCACAATAGTCTTATAATTTGTCAGTATAGTACATTGTCCTGGAGTGTGCATTGCACTGCATGAGTAAATGCCATTCTGTTGGCTTGTGGAGTCTATTCTTATCTCAAGATATAGGAAATTTAATTAGAGGGAAGTGTGCTCTGATGTAAATTTTGTGTGCTAAAGTTATTACGCCATATAATCAAAGAATAATGTTATTCTCTGGGCTCTTCCAAATGTGTAGGACGTCAGCTGTATAGTGTTGTCATATTTTGATATTGGTGCCAACGTAATGTGTAAGTTATTTATATCTGCAAACAGGTAATGTTAGATGATAGTTATAGAGGTTTGCTAGAGGTAGGAGATGACCGACTCTGGCACTGTGTACCCCAAAACATTTGCCCTATCTGTTTTTGCTGGCTGTAGAACTCTGTGCACGTTACCCCTCCTAACCAGTAATAAAGTGCCTGTGCTCTACATTTTAACATGGTTGAATTGGTACACTACTGATTGGCATATTTAGCTTGCCTATAAGTTCGTAGTATATGGTACACAGTATACCAAGGACCTGGAAGTTAAATTCCACTGGTAGACCACAGCACCTATTGTGCCAACCACTAAAGTGGCAGTGCAAGCATGGTGCAGACCTATCAACGTAGCCTGAATGGAGCAGTTTAAAAACTGCATTCAATCTGTCAAAATAAACCCTTTGACATGTCTAAACCTTCTTTTCAAATAATAATAAGTCATCCCTAAGTAGGTCTTGTAGCCCTACAAATCAGGGAGCATTATATTTAAAAATAGGATGTGTAGATATTTAATGTTACTGTATTGTTACAGTGACTAGTACCCAAAATCTATTTTCAGTGGCTGGCTGGCCAAAAGAGAAACACTGGGAATCCATATTAAATATTAATTCTGCTATCTCAGAGTAGGGACAAGCTAGAAACATGATTCAACCACTCAATTTAACATTTATAAATAGCCCAATTTAATAGTTACATTTTCTCTGTATGAAACTCTTAAAGGCTAATTTTCATAGGTCTTCCAACTGTCACCCAGCTGGTGAATGGTCATGAATGAAGTGTGGAAACCACTCCCTGAACAGAGACAAAGGCCTGGGTATAGAGGGATGTTTTTGTTCCCCTGGCATGATGGCCATATGGGAACTTGAGTGGAGCCTCTCCTGTCACAGGCAATTGTCAGATGACACTTGGGCATCTCCTTCCTTTGTTTCCCCAGTCAGTCAGGCACCAACCCCAGTGGGAGGGAAACTGTCCCCAGAACTGGTTTTGAGTTACCACGGAGAAGGTACATTACCCTGGCCACACCTCCGGGTGGGCACACAGGCTTCACACAAGGTTAGATGGGTTTCACAATTTTGTATTTTGGGAGTGAGGGGCACTGTGGGATTGTTTGCAGTATGACAGACAGAAACTGCTGCAAAAGTGGGTAGACTTGGAAACATTTATCTTGTTGGTAGACTAGGAAGGGGCCTGAAATCTCCCCCACTCAGAAGCTAGTGCCAGGTATAAATGTGGCATCCCCTGGTACAGTTTCTGAACACCGCTGGACCAGAGGAAGATCAGAAGAGGAATGATCCTGCTGTCTATGACCTGAGAGGAGCCCTTGGGGTTTGGACCTGCTCTCTCTTGTATCCAATACAAAGAAGGGGACTCCAAGGGTCATGAGGCTGACTTCCTATTCAAGCTACAGGGACACAACAAGCTACAAGATGCCTTTACCTGCAACTGCCCAGCTGACGTACCCTGGATGCTGCTGTTACCCTCTGCTGGAGTATGTCCCGACCCCCCCAAGTGCTGGAACCCTTGGCAGTGTCTTGCTGGAGTTCTACTACCACCCTTGACAGCCTGAGACTTGGGAACCTTGTCAAATTCAGGACCTCCAGTGGACCGAGACAAACCTGCCAAGCCGATCCGCCCAAGGGGCAATACCGCTGGACTGATGATTCAGTTTTTCCCCTCTCAGAGCTTCTCCATACAAGCAAATTTGTTTCAGTGGGAACTCTCAGAGAAGGTATCCTGCATTGTTAAGCCATTTTTGGCCACAGCCTGAAGCCTTGCCCCGCTGAAGGATTCCAAGCTCCAAAAAATGAATAAGTGCAAACATAGAAATCTTCACCGGTCAAAGGTGCCAAAAAGTCTGACTTCCCTAGGCACAAAATGTGAATTTCTCCCACTCTGAGCTTTTTCCACCCATGCCAACAGCTTCACCAGGACCAGGTACAACAGCTATCCAACCGCATAGAGCCCTTTTCAGATACAGCCCACTGACTTATTTATTTATTTTTTATTTCAAGTTTTATATAGCGCGAAGGTGACCCAAGAGGGTATCAGAATGTTTTACACATGAATAGGGTGAGAGAAAACAAGCAAAGCAGTTGATAACTAGTAATAATAACAGTCAAAATTACGCTACAGGAAATAGTGGTACGAATGCAGGGTGAAGAACTACCTCAGGAAGAAACATGACAGACCATAGTGCTGAGCGAAAGATGGCAAGTGCAGCCAGTATGAATTGTTATTACCAAGTAGTAGAGATCCTATGAGCTAGAGCAGGCATTTGTTCATCAATAGCATGTTCACTTGTTTTTTTAAAGACTCTGGTGAAGGGTTGACTCGGATTTCCGAAGGTAGGGAATTCCAGATTCTTGGGGCAATGCCAGAGAAGGCACGATAGTAAGTTTTCTTCTTAAATTTCTGTGGTTTCAATGTAATGTAAGGTACACTTGTATAGCGCAGCTGCCGCCCCAAGGGTATCCTGGCGCTTAAGTTACCAATCATCCATTGCGCGTAGCTAAACTAAGATAGGCAGGAATCAGTTTCTAGGAAACAGTCTGGTTTTCAGTTCCTTCCTGAAGCGTGACAAGGTGTTCAGTTGTCTGATTTCCGGGGGCAAAGCGTTCCAAGGTCTAGATGCTGTAAAGCTAAAAGATCTACCACCCATTCGCACTTTACTAACATGGGGAACGCAAACCAGATTAGCAGAAGAAGAGCGCAAGTATCTAACAGGGGAATACCATACAAATTTCTTTTGCAGCAATTTAGGTCCAGTTTTATGTATTGCCCTATATACAATACAAAGTGCCTTAAATTGGACTCTTTGTGCGATGGGCAACCAATGTAGGTCCTTTAACGCCAATGAGGCCGAGGCCCTACGCGGTCGATTTAATGCCAACTTAGCCGCCATGATCTGGACTCTTTGCAATTTTATTATCAGGGATGCTGGAGCACCTAAAAGGAGTGCATTACAATAATCCAATCTGCTTAAAACTATACTCCGCACCACTTGAGGTCTAGCAAGGGTAGGTAAAAACGGGAGGATCTTCCGAAGAGCTCGGAGCAAAGATAAACAAGTGTTCACCGTTTTATTCACCTGAGAATCTAGTTGTAAATTGCTATCCAGCATCACTCCTAAATTGCGCACTGAGCTAGCGGGCAATACGGAGTTGTTGGCCGGGCCAGGCCAGAAATCTACTGGGAATGGTCGCTGAATTTTACCTGCAGTACACCACAGGATTTCAGTTTTTTGACCATTAAATTTCAGTGAGTTCTCTTTCCACCATTCCGCTGTTCTATGCATACATTTATGAAACTTTTCTAGGGGCACTGCTTTGTTGCCCTCAATAGAGAAGACGAGCTGAGTGTCGTCCGCATAGTTTATGACATCAATGCCAAATGATTTAATTTAAATAATAAGTGGTCGAAGATAGAGATTAAACAGAATCGGGCTAATAGCCGAGCCCTGTGGAACCCCATGTTTAACATCTCTATTCTGAGAGGTAAATGATGACAAAGTCACTGCCTGCTGCCTATTAGAAAGAAAAGAATGCAGCCAGTCCCGAGCCCTACCCGTAACACCCATCTCCACTACTCTCTTAATCAGGATTCGATGGTTAACCGTATCGAATGCGGCCGACATGTCAAGCAGCACTAAAAAGGCTGTCTGACCACTGTCGGCCCTCATTCGCAGGTCATCCAAGACTGCCACCAAGGCAGTCTCGGTTCCATGTGCGGGGCGAAATCCAAATAGGACTTCGTCCAGCAACTCATTATCCTCCACAAATTTTGAGAGAGATTTACTCACTACCTTCTCCAAGATCTTAATCGGATACGGTAGCAGAGAGATGGGTCTGTAACTGGAAGGGCATTGGGGATCCAGTGTAGCCTTCAATAGTAAGGACGTAGTGCTTCTTGAGGGTCTAGCGCCCTCAAAAAGCTCCAGTTTTTGCGCAATGTACCTCGAGGTGTTGAAGTGTAAGACTTTGTGTGTCATGCAGGCAATTTTTAACTGAATTCTTGTCTTGAGAGGGTGCCAGTTTAGTGATTTCAGATCCGGTGTGATGTGGTTGTGGAGTTTAGATCAAGTAATGAGCCTATCAGCTGAGTTAACGGAGGCCCTAAGTGGGGCCAACTTTGATCTTGAAAGGCCAGAAAGGGTTATATTTCCATAGTCCAGCCTGGAGATTACTAGGGCTTGAACAACTGACTTGAAGTCATAGAAGGGAAGGAAGGGTTTAATTTTCTTCAATATGTTCATTTTGAAGTTAGTTCCTCTGGTGGCTGAGCTGAGGTGTTCTTGCATGTTCAAATTCTTGCCAATGATTTTGTGGAGTCAATATCATGTGGAGTGCAATTGAGGCTGTTAAATGTTTCATCCATTCCACAATGTTGAGTGAATGTTTGGGGTGCAATTAAAAGGAATTCTGTTTTGAGAGTATTTAGTTTGATGTGGTTGTAAGTCAACCAATTTTGAGTTTTTTGTAGAGTTGCATTATGAGACCTTACTTCTTCAGGGAGGAGATGTTCAGGTAAAGTTGGGTGTCATCAGCATACATGTGATAATTAATGTTTGATGATTTCAGAATTTCAGTTAACGGCTTCATGAACAGGTTAAAGAGAGTGGGTGAGAGCGTGGAACCCTACGGAACACCTAATGTGACAGGTGTGAGATTAGATATGGAATGATTAATCTTTCGAGGAGGATTTGAAGGATTTGTTTTGATCAAGCATTTGTAGCACGTCATAAACTATGTGAGTGATGGCTGATTCATTGCTGTGGCCTTGATGGAAGCCAGATTGGTATTGGTCTAAGAGATGGAAATGATCGATGTGATTGCATAGCTGGGTATGGACACATTTCTCAAGGAGCTTTGAAAGAGTCTGGATGTTCGAGATAGGGCGGAAATTATTTAGATCAGTGTGGTCCGCCGTGGGTTTTTTAAGAATGGGGGTTATCTGTCCAGACTTTAGGTAGTCTGGTGTAGTGCCCCAAAGTAATGAAGCATTTACTATTTTGTTCCAGAGTGGGAGAAGAGAGGTTTTAATCTCCCTGAAAAGATTCGAAGGAAGTGGGTCACTGAAGTGGTTAGAAGGTTTCAGTATTGACAGGATTTTTAGAATGGTAATTTCATCATCGGATTTGAATGAACTCCACGAGGCATTATTTTTGGGGGTGAAACCTGGATGCTCTGGCCCCAAGGATGGGGGGGGGGCTGATGTGTGAAAGCACCGGGAGGAGATCCATTGCAAATCATAAGTCACTTTCAATCTTTCCTGTCTTTCCCAGGAAGAAGGCCACAAGTTCAACACAGTTAGGCTGCAGGCTAGACCCAGATAGATGGTTGGGTAGCCTGTTAGATTCCAATTTGACAAGTTCAAACAGGTTTTTAGGTTGGTTTCTGGCATCGTCCAGCTGCTTCCTACAGATGTTTGCTTTTGTTTTACGTATGTATTTGTTGTAAATGCTTCTCAGAGATCTCAGGTGCTTGAGGTCATCGAGATTGTTCAGCTAGTCTGAGATTATGTCTCTCAGTGTTTAGGCTGTCATAGAATAAAGGCTTGGAGTCTTTGGTGGATACTCTTTTTAGTTATAGAGGTGCCATATCATCTAGAATGTTTGTCATTGAATTATTGTAATGATCTGTAAGGACCTGAACACCTGACATGTCTTCCGGTGGGGTTTGGATGTGGTTCCTGATAGATGTCAGTTTGTGCAGGTTTATGTTTCGAATGTTCCTATTCCAGTGTCGATGTTTTTTAATTTCTACCTTTTTTGAGGACATTGTTTCAGTGATGTGGAAAGTGATGTGGTGGTGTTCTGTCCAATCACATGGAATGGTCGATTCAAGTTAAATGGAATTGGCCTTGGAGATGATTAGATCTAAGAATGCTCCCAAGTTGTCGGTAGGACTATCCAGATATGGAGCAGCTTAAGGTCAGCTAAGAAGGTTCTTAGGCTAATCACTGCTTGGTCGCTTGGGTCATTCTAGTGGAGGTTGAAACCACCAAAGAAGATCTGGGCACAGTGTGGGCTGGAGTTAGTCGTGATGATTTTCATAATTTTTTCATTGAATGGGAGGTTATCTCTTTGAGGATGTTAGAATGCATGGCTTGCCCCGCAGAAGATTTTAGACTGCCATTATTGAGAGTAAGTACCAAAGTAAAACCTTCAACTGTATCAGACCTGGTTTCTGTACGTGACCCATGCTCTATCATGGTCAGCCTCAAATCACACCTAAGTAGCGGTCTACTGCGACCAGTTGACTGCGGTTAGTGCTTAATGATTTTTGATGCTATTTTTATATGAAGCTTTAAAAGAATCACATCTCTGGTTAATCTTATTGGATATTTGTCATTTTGGTGTTATTGATTTCATAAAATGTACTTCTTTCTTCTAATTTGGGATTTGGGAATTTTATTATGTTGTGTTTTAACTTTATTAGTGTTTTGATAGTGCATAAATATTTTACACAGTGTCTAGGATAAGCCTCTTTGCAGTAGCTACCAGGAGGTTGAGCTTGGCTATTTTAGTGACTTTGAGGGTTCGCCCAGACAAGGATTGGGGTTATTACTCAAAGTGGGTAGTCACCATACCCCCTTGACTAATAAACCAATTGCGTACACTAAGTTTCAAATGGAAACAGATCACATAAATGTCCCCTTAGCCTGCATGTAAAAGTCGTATTTGAAATGGAAGTAGTTCATAGCAAGAGCAATTTTAGTACACTTAATGATAAACTCAATGAGTACTTTAATAGGTCTGGGTCTTTTATTATGTGTAGGTTCAATCACCTTGAATGCTACAGTTGACAGTATATTAGGGTGCAAACATTGGATACCACTGTTACTAATAATGATTGTTGCTGATAAAATGGTAAATCATCAATTATATAATGAGGTCCATGTATTCATACATGTAGACTTTGGTTTCTTCAGCAATTATCATTAAAAATAAATGTATGGGTTTGCCAATATGTTTGAGTATAGAACCACCTTCCACTTGTAGGAAGGCCAACTCAAGCAACACACACAATCTTTGTCAGGGTAAACCATAAAAGCCACTAAATTAATCTGTGCTTAACCATCTGAGAGAGGCCGTAGTTATAGATTCCTTACCTTAGAATTACCCCCAGGCGTCGGACTGGATCCGGAGAAACATTTTCATAGCAGTACCCGTGCGCATTGGTAGGTGACGTCGATCGAATCCGCGTTCGTCATCGTGGTCACCGGGATGACGTCGCGGTGTCTACTAAGATGCCAGCCCTGCACGCTGACGTCAGTTCTTTTTTTTCCGCGCCAGCCAGCGCAGATCCGGAGAGAGCGTGCCCCTTAGTCGCCTTTTGACTAACACTTTTTTGCAACTTTTTGTCGACGTCTTTTGAGTATTATGACTCCTGGTGCACGAGGGATGTCCAGCCGTTGGTCTGGTTCCAAGCCTTGCGACTCCAGTCACAAGTTGATGTCGGTCACCGATCCGCATCTCGTATGTCTTTGGTGCCTGGAGCACGGCCACAAAGTCGTGCTCTGACTGCCGGACCCTGAACCCAGAGTCTTTGCGGGAGCAGTCCTGAAAGCTTTTGGAGGCCCGGCAGTCTGCTCCGTGCCGCTCAAGGTCCTGTTCGAGGGGAAGGTCGCAGAGCCATCACCACTCGTCATCGAAGTCTTTGCACTCCTAGGGTAAGTCGAAGCACAAGAAGATGGCGAAGAAGTATCGTCGCTTTCGCCTTCTCCCCGTCCGCCAGCCGACGCGGGAGCCGGAGTGTCGTCAATTTTCTGGCTCCTTCTTCAGAGCCCAATGGGACGGCTCCGAGCTTCCTTACCTTTCCTGGAGCCGGAGCGTCCCCTGCCCAGCTTTGTCAGTTTTACGAAGCGCTTCATAGCATCTTTGGGCAGCCCAACTCCGCCAGCACACCTTTGGGCCCCGTGGACTCGGTTGGGGGTCCTGCGCCTTCGATGCCAGTGGCTCTGGCCCTGGTGTCGCAGGGCCCCCTTGGATCCATGCCTGGATCGGGATCGGTGCCGGTCGACCTCACGGTACCTTCCCTGGCACTGATACTGGTGACAACGTCCCCAATGCCGGTTGTTCCCCCAACCGGCGTCGACCCCAGCCTCATCCCCGATGGGGACACGGCACCGGACCAACGTCGATCGACGTCTGAACCGGCGCTGGAGGGTACTTTTGTCCTACTGTTCATTCCTGGTGTTCCCTACCGCCCTGAGTGGTAGCCAGAGGAGGGTGAGGAGGACTGGGAGGGGTCTATTGACCCCCTAGCAGATCAACTCGAGGAACTGGACTGGAGAGAGGAGTTGGGTGATGCTAATGGTCTGGATACCTCCCCAGACCTTGGTATGCTTTCTCCCCCTATCATGGCTATGGAGGAGGGAGCTTCCTATGCTGTGGTGTTGCGTAGGGCAGCTGAGGCCTTGGGCCTTGAGCTTCCTACAGTGGCTGTCAGGACTAATCTCCTGACTGAGTGCTTCAGCTGGCAGCAGCTTCTTCAGAGCCCCTGCTGCCTTTTAATGAAGCCCTCACCAACATCTTTCTGGGCACTTGGTCTAAGCCCAGCACAGGGGCTCCTGTGGACAGTATGATTGCCCGACGCCACCGACCGGCCCCGGCAACCCTCTTTTCCTCTCCCAACACCCTACCCTGGAGAGCTTGGTAGTCCAAGCCTCATCCTCAAAAGGTGCATTCCCTACTGCTCCCCCAGATAGGGAATCCAAGAAGCTGGACCATCTTTGGAAGAAGATGTTTTCTTCCGCCAGCTTAGGACTGCAGTCGGTGATCACCGCATGTCTCTTGGGCAGTTATACACACACGGTGTGGGATACGGTTGCACAAGTGCTTCCACAGTGCCCGGAGGAGGCCCGGGCCGTGCTCACCCACGCTGTTGCTGAGGGTCGAGACGCAACGAAGTTCACCATCCGGTGTGGGCTGGATACCGCTGACTCACTGGGTAGAAAGGTTTCAACGTCGGTAGCCCTGAGGCGCTACGCCTGGCTGAGAACATCTGGCTTTTCTGGGGATGTCCAATCTACCCTTGTGGACATGCCCTTTGATGGCTGTCGCTTGTTTGGTGACAAGGCGGACAATGCGCTCAAGCGTTTCAAGGACTCTAGGGGTATGGCCAGATCCTTGGGCCTCGCAGCCACTTCTCGCCCCATGCAGTCTGCCTTTTGCTCCTTTCGTGGCTACAGAAGGGGTGGCCCACCACGTTCCACCCAGGGCCACACGGCCACGCACCCTACCCAGCCTCTGCGTGGGCGGGGAAGTGGGACCCAGCATCGTGGGTCTGGGGGCCAGCGAGCAGGCCAGTCCACCAATGACCCCTCTGCAGCCTCCAAGCCTTCCTAGTCCGACCTTCCAGGCCCACCAGTTGCCAGTGGGCAGCAGGATCCACCATCACCTCCCCCACTGGCACAACATCACGTCGGACAGGTGGGTTTTGTAGATAGTCCGAAGGGGCTACCCCCTCCCCTTCGAGACTATCCCTCCCTCCATGCCACCAACACTCCATCATATGTTGGAGGATCATTTGGCTCTTCTCCGCCAGGAAGTTACGGCTCTCTTGGCCAAGGGAGCTATCGAACGCATCCCTGTGCCAGAAGTAGGTTGTGGTTGCTACTCCCACTACTTCTTGGTACCCAAGAAGGACAAAGGCCTGCATCCTATCTTAGACCTCAGGGACTTTAACCGCTTCCTCCTGAAGGCGAAGTTTTGTCTGCCCTGGATTCTGGATGGTAGCGCTGGACTTGGAAGGCCATGAGCATTTTCAGTTTACTGTGCTCCCCTTTGGCCTTACCAGCGCACCTCGGGTGTTCATGAAAGCGATGGTGGTGGTCGCAGCTCATCTGCGCAGATCAGGGGTTCCAGTCTTCCCCTATCTCGATGACTGGCTGTTGAAGGCAGGCTCGTCCCAGGCTGTTGTCTCCCACCTCCAGACTACAGCAGACCTCCTGCATTCGCTGGGGTTCACTATCAACGTGCCGAAGTCGCACCTGAGTCCCTGTTAGAAGCTCCTTTTCATCGGAGCGGTTCTGGACACAGCGCTGTTTTGGGTCTATCCTCCCGAGCAGTGAGTCCGGGATATTCAGGCTATGATGCCGATCTTTCAGCCTCTATCCCAGATTTCAGTAAGAATGACCCTGAGGCTGCTGGGCCTCATGGCCTCCTGCATCCTGCTTGTGGATCATGCAAGATGTCATATGCTGGCTCTGCAGTGGGACCTGAAGTTCCAATGGGCGCAGCATCAGGGGAATCTTTCCAATGTCGTCCAGATCTCGGAGGGGACTACAAGTCAGTTGCAGTGGTGGCTCCCGAACCAGGATTGGGTCAGCGGCAGATCCCTCTCCCTTCCCCAACCAGAGTTCACAGTAGTGATCAATGCGTCACTACTGGGATGGGGCTACCACATGGGGGAGGCAGAGATCAGAGGCCTCTGGTCTCCGGCAGAGTATGGGCTCCACATCAACCTTCTGGAGCTCCGGGCGATTCATCTTGCACTGAAGGCATTCCTTCCCTCTGTCAAAGGAAGAGTAGTGCAGGTGTTCACGGAAACACCACTGCCATGTGGTACTGCAACAAACAGGGAGGGGTGGCGTCGTGGACCCTATGTCAAGAGGCTCTTCGCCTTTGGACAAGGCTGGAACATCAGGGCATATCCCTGGTGGTTCAACACCTGGCAGGTTCCCTGAACTCCAGGGCGGACGAACTCAGCCGCCAGTGCATGATGGATCACGAATTACGTCTTCACTCAGAGGTGGTTCAAGGTCTATTTCAGCAGAGGGGAGAGCCTTGGTTAGATCGGTTCGCCACCGAAGAGAACGCACAATGTCAGCAGTTCTGCGCATTGGAGTTTCCAAGGCGGCAGTCGCTCGGCAACGCCTTTCGTCGCGAGTGGAATTGAGGCCTCCTGTATGCCTTTCCGCCTGTACCACTTCTACCCAGAGTGCTGAAGAAGATCAAGTGCGACCGGGCCCAAGTAATTCTTGTGGCTCCGGACTGGGCATGAACAGTCTGGTACCCCGAGCTCTTGAGCATGGCCATCAATCCTCCGATCAGACTGCCTCTTCGGGAGGATCTTCTGTTGCAGCAGCAGGGGACTGTCCTCCACCCGAACCTGTCCAGTCTCCACCTCCTTGTGTAGAGATTGAGCGGCGACAGTTGACAGCTTTCGACCTTCCTCCCAAAGTCTGTAATGTCATCTTGGCAGCCAGGCGTCCCTCCACTAAAATGGTATACGCCTGTAGATGGAACAAATTTGTGGCATGATGCACAGCAAAGGCTGTGGATCCCCTTTCTGCCCCTCTTTCAGAGGTTCTCCTCTTCATTCTTTCTTTGCCTAGCAGGGCTCTGCTCTGGGCACTCTTAAAGGCTATCTTTCGGCCATTTCGACCTTTCTTCGACTTCCTGATCAGCCTTCTCTTTTCAAGTCCCCTATTGTTAATAGATTTCTGAAGGGCATTACTCATATCTTTCCTCCTCCTCCTCTCGTAATGCCCCAGTGGGACTTGAATCTTGTCCTCACTTATCTTATGTGTGCTCCCTTTGAGCCACTACATAATTGTCCTCTTCGTCTCCTTACTTTGAAGACTGCTTTCTTGCTTGCCACCACCTCTGCTCGCAGGGTGAGTGAGCTTCAGGCCTTATCTTCTAGACCTCCCTTTCTTGCTGTCCATACAAAGTAGTCCTCCGTACTAGGCCCTCTTTTCTGCCCAAAGGGGTTACCTCGTTCCACATAGGTCAGACCATCACATTGCCCACCTTCTTCCCACCTCCGCACCCTTCCAAAGAGGAGGAGATACTCAACCGTCTGGACCAAAAACGTGCGCTGTCTTTCTCCCTTGACCGCACTAAGGACTTTCCGGGTGGACGATCACCTCTTCATGGGTTATGTGGGTGCCAAGAAAGGTCGGGAAGTGCACAAATGTACCATCTCTCGATGGGCTGTCCTATGCATTAAGATCTGTTATTCTTTGGCTAAAAAGGAACCTCCAGTAGGACTGCACTCCCACTCCACTAGGGCGACGGCAGCTACTACTGCTTTGGGACGTGGAGTTCCCCTGGTTGACATCTGCCAGGCAGCCATGTGGTCATCCCTGCACACGTTTACTAAGCATTACTGCTTGGACAGCCAAGTCCGGAGAGACAGCTTTTTCAGATTTTCTGTTCTCCAGGACTTCCTGGTGTGAACTTAGTTCGCAGACCCACCTCCGGGGTTGGTGTTGCTGGGGTATCTATTCTAAGGTAAGGAATCTATAACTACAGTCTCTTTCAGATGAACAAGTTACTTACCTTCGGTAACGATGTATCTGTAAGAGACATTAGTAGTTATAGATTCCTTACTGCCCCACCCATCCTCGTTGTTCTGTGAACTGACTTCTAAGGATAGGAACTCTTTTCCAGGGCCCTAGTTATGTGCACCAGTGGTCAGTGTCTTGCATGGCTCTGCGCTTCTGGTGTGGAAAGTCGTGTCAGAACTGACGTCAGCATGCAGGGGCGGCGTCTAAGTAGACACCATGACATCATCCCGGCGACCATGATGCCGACGACGAATGCGGAGTCGACCCATGCCACCTACCGATGCTCAGGGGTACTGCCACGAAAAAGTTTCTCCGGATCCAGTCTGACGCCTGGGGGTAATTCTAAGGTAAGGATCTATAACTACGGTCTCTTTCAGTTGAACAAGTTACTTACTTTGGTAACGATGTATCTGTAAGAGACATTAGTAGTTATAGATTCCTTACCGCCCCACCCATCCTCCCTGTTCTGCGAACTGACTTCTAGGGATTAGGACTCCCTTCCAGGGCCCTAGTTATGTGCACCAGTGGTCAGTGTCTTGCATGGCTGTGCACTTCTGGTGTGGAAAGTCGTGTCAGAACTGACATCCGCGTGCAGGGACGGCGGCTAAGTAGATACCACAACGACATCCCGGCGACCATGACGACGAATGCAGAGTCGACCGATGCCACCTACCGACGCGCAGGGGTACTACTACGAAAAAGTTTCTCCGGATCCAGTCTGACGCCTGGGGGTAATTCTAAAGTAAGGAATCTACAACTACTAATGTCTCCTACAGATACATCATTACCGAAGGTAAGTAACTTGATCCTCTGGTAGCTTGGCACAAAAGCAGTCAGGCTGAATTTAGAGGCAATGTGTAAAGTTTAAGCAGCACACAAACAGTAATCAAGTAAAAACACAACACAAGAAAAATTCCATACAAATTTAGAAAAATAAAGCAAATTTTAATAAATAAAATGATACCAGAAAGACAAAAATCCAATTGGTAGATCCAGCGATCTAAAAGCAGAAAGAACCACTCGCTCTCATCTGGTCGTGCTAAACTGGGGGATAGTCACAAGTTAGGGCAAACTGTGATGGAGTGCTGGCTGAATACAGGGACCAGGTTGGTCCCGCTGAAAAGTTACCTTCTAAGTACATCGCGAAGAGTTCCATTTGTGTTGCAGGATGTCATGAGTAGAAGGCTGAGTGTTGCTAATGGTCTTTGCTGTAGCTTCGCATTGGCAGTCATCACGAGCTGTCATTACTATAGCACAAAGTGCAGGCTTTGAATTGCCAGTCACCTCAAAGAGCGCGATGTTCAGGTTTCAGCAGAGCTTCACTTTGGCAGTCATTGCAGGCAAAAGAATCTTGGCGTGAACAGGGGTGGTTGCAAACAGTTCAAACTTCAGGATTTTCACCTTTTCTTGCAGGGGGAGTTTCCAGTGATGCCAGCTAAGTGTCCGGAGCCTAGGGGGCACCTCTTGGGGATCAGGTTCACTCTATTAGAGTCCAGAAGCAGAGCTCAGGCAGGTCCAGTTGCAGGTGCAGTTGCAGAAGGTCAGCTGGACAGTTGCACGGAGGTCTCTGAAGCGTATTGTGCCCCTGCAGCTCACACAGGAGGTCAGCCAACTGACCCTTGCAGTCATTCTGGGTAGCCTGGGAGGAAGGCACACAGCTCCAACTTTTATTTTCAGACAGCAAGGCAGTCCCTTAAGCAGTAGGGCAGTCCTCTGGCAGCAGGGCAGACCTTCTTCGGAATCTTCCATAGAACTAGGAGTGTTCTGATAAGTGACTCTGGAGGCTCAACATAAATACCTGGTGTCTGCCTTTTTTCTGTGGGATTGCCTTACCTACCATCAAAAGCAGTTCTTTAAAGTTCTTTCCCTTTCCCTGGTCAACATTGTGTCCAAATATTTCTGGAGTAATTAAAGGCAGTGCATGCCTGTTGCCAGGTTTCTTTGTGTGTGGTGTAGGCAAGGCCCTTTGAAGTGTAAGTGGGGCTGGATACAGACCCGTCCCCAGCCATCCTCTCTGGATGGCCCATCCCATCCAAACCTAAGTCTCATTTGCTTTACTATCTGGAAAAATACCTAAACCCCATAAGCAGAGGCATTGACAGACATGTGACTCAGGACACTGGCAGAAAGGCACACTTATTTGGGACAAGAAAATGCTAAATTTTCAAAAGAGACATTTTCAGAATTGCCACTTAAAACCGACTACACCATTAAAGAGGATTTTAAATTGCAATCTATTTAAGTGTAAAAAGCTTATCTCTATCTTCTCTCAATCTAAAGTTAGCACTTTTTAAATGTAATAAGGTAGCACGCTGCTAGTCAATGGTAGCGATAGGTCTTACTACTGTGAAAAATAACTATAGGGTTTTTTCACTATCAGGATATGTAAAACTTAAGTACACATGTCTTACTTTTTACTTACAGTGTACTCTGCCCTTTGTGCCTTTAGGAACTACCTGAGGGGTGACATAAGTTCTAGAATGGAAGGTTTAGGCCTGGCAACAGGTTTATTATTTCAGATCAGAATGGCAGTTTAAAACTGCAGTACAGGCTGCAGTGGCAGGCCTGAGACCTGTTTTACAAGGCTACTTTAGTGGGTAGCACAATGATTGCTGCAGGTCCACTAGCAGCATTAAATTTACAGGACCTGGGTACATGTTGTACTATTTATTAGTGACTTACAGGTAAATTATACAATGTTTTAGGGAGAGAACACCAGCACCTTACCATTGGTTAGAAGTCAAAAGGTGCACAAAGTCTTAATGCCAAAAGAAGATATGTTCAGCAACATAAGGCAAAGAATCTGGGGGTGACCCTGCAAAAAGGATCAGATTGAACACCTCTACAATAAGGAAGCCTGGTCATTTAATTCTGATGTTTCTGAATTTATATTAGACAGAGTATACACAGTAGGCATGCATAGGTATTCTTTAGTTGGGAAACACGCTCTTTCTGGCTAAGCCTCCCTCTTCTAGGCCCTCAGTAGTGTCAGCTTTACTGCATTGTTAATATGGTACATCATACAGTTGTTTCTGAATTTCATTTTGTAGTTATTTTTATCCTACATAACAATGGCTTTAATTAAGAACATGTAAGTTGTTGAAATGTACTTGTTAAGGAAAAACATTCAATAATTCCATCAAAACATTAAAAAACAAACATGTTTAAATTAATTTCAGGCACTGGCAATTAGTCTGGCCCCTAAAACACTTCTTATGACACTGTGTGTAATCACACAAAATCATCACAAATTACATTGCCACGGACATCACTTAACCTCAATGAAGCTCCAATGGCGCTATGCCAAAAGAATAAAGCCAGACGAAAGGCAAGTTTTGAGATAAGAATAACTATACATCATCAAATTAAGTTCCGTGAAAGAGGTATTAGGAAAATTGAGTAAATTGAGATCACTTTGTTTAGCCGAAAGTTGTAACTAGTGAGCTTTTGGAAGACATGTTTTATTTTCAAGTCAGGACCCTACAGCAAATTCCATTATCTAGAGCTCAATGGAAAAAATTTGAAGAACATTTAGGGTGGGTGCTAACTTCAGGGGCAAATGCCAGGGCTGTACCCACTAACCACAAACCAATACCTTCCTAAGCATGTTTTTTCTGAGTTGCAGACAAACATGGAACATGCATCATCTTTGAAAAACATTTCCATAGAATACACATAGTTGGTCCCTCAGAGGGATTTTTCATTTGAATACATAAGGAAGACACTATATATTTAAACACAAGTCACTATATAGAAGGGTGAAAAAATGCCACCCATGGAATGAAAGTGACATATGAACGAAAGTATAACGGCTCCTAAACATATCTGGCACAAGCAGGAAAGATGATTCTGTTGTATACCCCAATGTTTTCATATGGTGTAACAAGGGGAGAGATATATGATGAGAGCTGGTGCAATATCTGCCTATGATTGAATCCTTTAGGTAGCCCCATCTAGTTGTAAGTTCTTGTGCCCTTTCTTTGCATAGATAGTAGATGCATTTCAACCCCAATGGTTTGGGGTTCTCTTCAATACATAAACCGGGTGGTGTTTCTTACAGGTAGAAAATGTAGGGTGTAATGTGGAGGAGGGAACTATGTGAGAGAAGCTAAAAGAGAGCTTTAGTGAGTAGCCCCAGTGTATGTCATACCTTATGTTTTGGCAAAGGCGAGGGTTTTATGATAGTGTCCCGATTTGAAGGTTAGAGGAAAAAATGAAGAAATATTAAGGATAAACAGTAAACATAATCCACATATATTTGATTGTAAAGGGGATGGCAACCAGTGTTCATACCTTGTGAGATAAGAGGCTAACTCTTCGATCATACAGTGAATCTGGATCTGTCGTAAAAATTGAATTTAAGCTCAGTGTCATGGAGTGGTATGACAAAAGGGGTGGAACATTAGTGTAATATATACTGTTATATGAGAGGGTGGAATGAAATACGTCAATCAGGAGTGAATCAGCTGGGTGGCACAGGAATGATTCAAAAACAAAGCTGTTGGGAGTGTGACTCCTTTGTATTGCAAGTGCTATGGGAATCGTACTCTGAGCTAATATGGTGGAATCAAGAAAACAGAATTGTAAGTGGGGAATATTTTAAAATCAAAAAGTCCTTCAGTGGGGGATACAACTCATAGGGTGAGTTGAGGTTGACAAGACTCAAATGCAGTTCATTACATATTCTGTAGCTCAGAAATGTCATTGAGACCATTATTTATAGTATCGCATTTAAGAATCAGGGTACATTTTCTCTTCAAGAGTGGGAGCTCAGTGTCGCCACCTCATGAGACTTTTGACATAACATCTAGGATCATCCATTTAAGTTAGTTTCCATTACATTTGTTCTCCTGAAAATGTTTTACAAGGGGGTTGCTGACTCAAATCCGAGATTTCTTCTGGCGTATTTGTTTGCATATATCCTCGTTGGTTTTATCAATTCAGGGTTTTTAGCATGGGTCTAGTATGCCATAGACCACATTTTTGATGTACAGTTTTGGATTTTTTTTGTGTAATTGTCCTGTCACCATAGGCAAATTCAGTGTGGGTAAACTGAGTATTCTCCACATTTGTGGTGTCCTTTAAGGGATTGAAGTTTCCAAATATCCCGTAAATTTCTCTCTTAGTTGATGATTTTGGTTCTGTATACACATTCACAAGGTGATTTCTGAGGTTGTAATTCTTTTATAGAGGTCATCATCATCCATAATGGTTTGTGTATTTAGACCATAGTCCATTAAAACCACCATAAATACAATCATCTCAAAATACATACAATATATATGCTTAAGAAAATAAAAAGTAAGAATACCCAAAAATAAAAACCCCTCTACTAAATAATTTCCATTCTGCACAGCAGCAATGTCTTACTTATTAAACCACAATCTCTTTTAAAACACCCTTAACTGCAATAAAAAATCTCCTGATTGCTGGGGGCAAAGCTTGGCTGGGTCGTGAAATGGCTGCGCAGTGAGCGAGCTCCGCCGGCTGAGTCTAATATTCTCCAAATATCTGACATTATTGAGTGGACTGACCCGTAAACAGAGAGTCGCTATGTGACTTATGCTGTTGTGACACACTGGGAGCTAACGGAAGGCTATGCAAGTGCCCCCAACATCTGTATGAGGTGACGGCGTGAGATGGCTTGGTGGCTGCGCGGCGGGCCTGCTTTGTGCCCTGAAGCCAGGGGCTGAAGTTTTCGCGAGGTCGCACTGATGAGTTCGTGACTGGGCGGCCTAGGGAAAGAGAAGTGCTGCAACAGTGGTGGAGCTGTAGCAGGGGCCTCTTTCGACTGCCCGAGGAGGGTGCAGAGGACCAGACACTACTGGATAATGGCGGCGGAGGATGCCCGCAGTGGAGATGCACTCCCGCTTGTCTGCTTGCCTGATCGCCCTGACAGGGCACAACACATCGGCCCAACCTGGGACTACATCGCCTATCCTGATTTCTGCAGATTGGGTGAGGGGACGGCTGCATGGTCCCTGCAAAGGAACTGTGCTGCATGAGTAGAATCCCTGGGGAGGGTGGACCCAGGGGCCGCTGTGTCTCTGGCGACTCCCCATCTTCATCCATTGGTGCACCAGCCCTTCCTTGACTTGCTGGTGAGCCAACCCAGACATGGGAATGCTTTGAGGGCAGTGGGCGCTCAGCTCCCCTGGGTCCCCCGTCCTCTCTGCCATTTGATCCAACCCTCTGGACCCCTCACTCAGAGGACTGCACTTCTACCCCATGAGGGGGGTGTTTTGCTGCCAGTCTTTGCTCTTGCTCGGCGGTCTCGGGGAACCCTGGTTGGATATGTGAGAGGTGGCGCTGCCAGTTTGCTGGATTGGCTGTGCTCTCAGTGGCCCATCCTACGGTCTGCTTCGGAGGTTGTGGGCGCTCGATGTCCTGGACCTCCCGCCCTCTTCTTCACCTGATTCGACCATTAGGACCCCTCACTAAGAGGTCTAGACCTGTATGCCCACAAAAACATTGTTCTTTTAATTCTTCCTCGCACCATTTGACAGACGGAGGCCAGGTGCAAGTGAAATGGATAGTCTGCCCTGAATGGACAAGTGAGGAATGATGCCACAGGTTTGTTGGACTGGCTGGCTTCCCTGTGGTGGGGTGTCACATGCAGCCCCCCCCAGACTAGCATTGTGGATTCTGATTACTCCCTAAGCCGGGTCTGGTGGCTTAGTGGACTAATGCATCCACTACAGGGGCCTGTGTTCGACCTCATGATCACAGGTTCCAATCCCGGCGGGTCCACTCAGCCGTTCATCCATCTGAGGTTGATAAAATGAGTACCATTGAGTTGGGTAACAATAAACATCTGTTATTCAGCTCCAAGATACCCCATATGGGGTGAATGAGCGCTTTACAAATACACATGTTATGTTTATGAACAGCTCTGCCATAGAAACTGGAGGCTACAAGCATTTAAGTGAGTCATCGGACCATAAGCACTATGGGGAAAAGCGATGCCAAGCAGACAAAGCTGCAGTTTGAGAGCAGACAGAGCACTAGACAAGGCGACACGGGCTCACACTCAGAAATGTCCCCTGAGCAGCCAAATTTGTTTTCACAGCAGGACACTGACCTCAGACCCACCCTTACTGATAATGACTGAACCTGATATTGTACCCTAGCACACTGTTGTCCTCTCTCTATTTGTTGTCTTGCTTGTTTGCTCACTACCAGGCTGGTTATGATGTTTTCTTTATTCATCTCTCTATGTTTCCTCTGAACTCAATTGTTAAAATGTGCATGCTGGTGCTCCTTTGCATAGCCTATCCCACTATTGGATCAGTCTTTATAGTCCTACTGAATCGTTTCACTATGCCCAGATTTTGATTTCTAGACTTGGCCACCCTACCTTCTACAGTGGGGAGTGTTTGCTTGGCTTCTCCCTTCCCCCAGGGATGAGTCCTTTCACACTTGGTCAACAGGTTTTGGTTGGGGGAGGGGGTAGTGCACAACCAAGTTGGGGGGTTGTTTTGGGAGTGGGAGGGTGGGTTATTCTCATTTGGTAACATCGACAAGTACCATTATGTATGTTTAGACATACTATACACAAACTGAGGACCATTGCATGCTATTACCACATTACCGCCTGGTGTGTATGCATACCATTAAGTTGTTGACGTGGAATATATGTGGTCTTTTCGACCATCGAAATGTGTGTCAGGTTTATACATACGTACAGAGGCACTACATAGATATTTGCCTGCTACAGGAGCTACACCTTACAGAGAGCACTACCGCTCAACAGCGATCGAGCTGGTTTGGTAAACACCATGCAGCCATATAATCTAATTACAGCAGAGGAGTGGCAATTGTCCTTAGAAAGAGACTGGCAAGGCAGACACGCAAGGTTAAAATTGACAATGAGCGCAGATCTGTGCTGTTAGCTGGAAATCTAATGGATCACCCAGTTATGATTCTCCCTATTTATGGGCCCAATATTGATGATCCACAATTCTTTGCGGAGGTGTGGTGACAGGCGCAGGCACAGGGACCGGGGGCAATGCTATGGGGGAGTGATTTCAACGTGATGTTTGACTCGGGCATGGACAGAGCCAGAGACACTAGGTGACTTCATCCACGGGCCACATCCCTGCAGAATTTGCTCATGTAGGATTATGGCCTGGTAGATATGTGGCGCTCTGATCACCCAGCTGTCAAAGAGGGCACGTACATCAATAACGCGCATGCGATGTGGTCGCAATTAGATTATTGGCTTATATCATGTGACGCGACGTCATGGATGGCACGGGCCTCTCACCTACCACGCACATAGATCACACCCCAGTTCTGCTGGACGCACCTTCTCGGGCCTTTACCTGGTGGATTCATCCAGGTATGCTGCCAAATCAGGTGTTCTTGGAGGACATTCGGAGGTCCATTCTGGAATACTTTGAGCACAAAGACAAAGAAGATGTTACCAGGGCCACATTGTGGGAGGCCCTTAAAGTGGTCATTAGAGGAGCTTGCATTGCCAAACAAGCTGGAGTGTTCCGGGCGATACGCGCAGAATTATTGCACTTAGAGCACGACAGCCAGGAGTTGGAGTCTCATTTATATGCTGGGCAGGACCCGAAAGTTTCAGGCTGATATTTGGGACAAGCTAGCGGAATATTAGAAAGTGGCACAGAAGGTAGGGAAGTGCATGAGCGTCGCTTTGGGGACGGTGATAGGCCAGGTAGGTTTCTTGCTCAATTGTTTCGGAAACCGTGGGCTAAGGATTACATCAGGGAATTGCAAACTGGTGATGCTAAAGTGCATACAGTTAAAGCAGTGGTTCAAAAAAGCGATGTTAGCCTTCTTTTCGCCTATTTATGGTACCCAGCAGGAGGTCCCTCCTGCAGACCTTAATGATTATTTTGACTCAGTTCAACTATTATGGCTTGAGGAGTGTCATAGACGTTATCTAGACGAGCCGTTCACTGTTGAGGAGGTCATTTGAGTGATTCGCTCTATGCAGGTGGATAAGACACCTGTCTTAGATGGCCTCCCGTCTGCATTCTATAAGGAATTTGCCCCATTGATTGCCCCGCACCTGCTGGAGGTCTATGCTGAGGTCCTCTCTTCGGGGGTCTGATCAACTTCCATGCGCGAGGCGCTTATCGTCACCCTACTCAAGCCTGGCAAGGACTCCTCCCATTGTGACTCAAACAGGCCACTCTCTTTAATAAATGCAGATAACTGAATACTCGCTAAGCTGCTCACCTTGTGGCTTCTTCCTCTCCTCCCTTGGATAGTGAGACTGGATCAGGCTGGTTTTGTGCCGGATCGTTCCACCTCACACAACCTCTGTACATTTTTTGCAATACAACATACCATTGACCCCGCCTTACACGCCGCTGCTGTTTTCCTAGATGCCAGCAAGGCATTTGATTCTTTGGAATGGCCTTATCTGTTTACCCTACTGGAGCGATTAGGTCTGAGTCCCTCTTTTCTCAAATCCATAGGTTTGCTTTCTTCTCAGACCACGGCCTGTCTACGGGTGAATGGATGTGTGTCTGATGCCTTTGCTGTTACTTGTGGTTCCCGCCAGGGTTGTCCCCTGTCTCCCATCCTGTTTGCGATTGTGATAGAGGCGCTTGCACCCTGCCTGTGTCAGCATCATGCGCATCGGGGACTGGCTTTCTTTGCTCGCAGGATTCTTGTGTCACTGTATGCGGACGCCGTTACCCTGCATGTAAGAGACCCACATGCCAACTTGAATCCATTGATCATGGAAATTTGTAAATTTGGGGGGTTATCAGGGATTAACATTAATTGGTCCAAGTCCATAATTTTTCCCCTGACAGATGCCACCCCCAAAGCTGACTCAGAGTTCACCCTGATTTGGGCAGATGGTCGTGTCATATATTTGGGAATCTGGCTCATTAGAGCACAGACAAATTATGGACGAATCATTACGGTCGCTTGACAACATGGATAGACTTACCAGATGGATGCAACTTCCGCTGTCCCTGATGGGGCCACTAGCTCTCGATAAAATGATAATACTCCCTAAGTTCCCATATCTCTTCATGAACTTACCGCATCCCTTACCTTAACATTTCCGTCAAAGGCTTCAGTTGCGCCTTATCTCACTGGCCTGGGCCGGCTCTCAGCCACGCATTGCCTGGGGGATTTTGACACTTCCCTTTGAGCAGGGTATGCTCGGAACTCCAGACTTGGGCCTTTACTATTTCTGTGGTCAGGCCCAGTTTGCTCACTACTGACTTTTCCCAATACAGTTTATGGCCCACACGGCCCCTGAAGTTGACCTGGTGGCTCCTTGTCCCCTGGAGATGTCTCTGTTTCGGACTCCGACAGGCTCGTGCAATGGGGTGGATACAGTGGCCTGCACGGTGTGGGCGTGAGATGCTCTTGGACGTAGAGCTCATTATGAATTACTTTACTCACCCTCTATGCCTCTTACGGGTTATGATATGTTATAAGGTTTTGTATAGTGCTCGTATACCCAAAGGTGTTTTGGTGCTGTGCTACATGTAGGCGATCAGTGAGGCAGGATGAGTTCCTAATGACCTGGGTTTTAGAAGAGCCACGTCTTTAATGCTTTTCTGAACTGTAGAAGTGTCTTGGAATTTTTCAATTCAAAAAGGAGGGAGTTCAATAAATTAGTGGTAATGGCCACAAAGCTTTTACCCACCCCCCATTACAGGCAAGTTTGAAATTGGGCACCACCACATTTTCCGAGCCTGAGGTATGTAGGAGTCTAGGAGGTCTATACCAGTTAAGGCGTTGCCTAAGGGCAACTGGGCCAATATAGTGTAGTGCCTTAAAGGCGGTGCACAAGGCCTTGAAAGCAATTCTTTTACAGGCAGCCAATGTAGTTGATTCAGTGCTATAGATGTGGAATGAACTTTGGGGAGATTAAAAATGAGATGGGCTGCTGCATTTTGTAGTGTCTGAAGTTTTGATATCTTTTTTTGCTTTAGGCCGATATACAATCCGTTGCAATAGTCTAGTTTGGACAAACTCAATGCTGACATGATCAAATTTTGGAGCTTGGAGGGGATGAATGGTAGACTTTTTCTCGGAATCTTCAAACGAAAGAAGACTGAGGAGGCTATTTGTTTGATCTAGTTCTTAAAGGAGAGCTTTCTGTCAAAAATGACTCCCAGGTTTCTAACCTTTTCTGCTGGTGATGAGGGAGGTCCCATGTCTTGTGGCCACCAGTCTCGGGTCCAAAAATTGGTATTATTTCCGAAGAGCAAAACTTCGGTCTTACCTGAGTTTAGGCTTAGACAATTTTCCGCCATCCAAATCATGATGTTTTCCATACAGAGATGGAATTTGGAGGCTGTGTGGCATGGATTTCCTGAGGCAGACACAACAATTTGTGTGTTATCTGCATAGGATACCACTGAGAAGCCAAAGGTCCTGATAAGTTTAACCAGGGGACTAATGTGCAAATTGAAAAGGGTGGGATGCCACAGGGGAGATTCCATGTTTTAGAAACACATTTTTCAAGGGTGGTATATTGTTCCCTGTCTGCCAGGAAGGATGTTAATAAGACGAGAGCTTTGCCTCTAATTCCTAGCTCATGGAAGTGGTCAATCAGAATGCCGATTTTTTACAGTATCAAACGCCGCAGAGAAATCCAGAGGTATCAAGGCAGCACTGTCTCCTTTGTCTACAGTGGATCTTATGCTCTCTGCGGTTATTACGAGGGCTGATTCGATCTGTGCTGGCCCCGAAACCCAAACTGTGTATCATGTAGCAAGCTGATTTTATTTATGAAGGCAGGTACTTGCTGATTTAGGGCTTTATATAGGATTTTGGCTGGCAGACGTGATATGGTTCAATAATTTGTAAGGTCAGATACTTGAAGGGTGGGCTTTTTTATAAGTCTGAGAATTGCTGCTCTTTTCCATAATTTCGGAAAAATGCCAGTATTAATGACTTTATGAAAAATAAGTGTAAGATGTGAGGATGTAACACTTTGGGAGGTCATGGGTCATCTGGAGAACTCGATTTGGTACTTAATAAGAGGTTCTTCACTTGTTCTTGGGACAAAAGAGTAAATTTAGATAAGTGAAATTGTGAGTCCGTTTCTAATTCAGGGTTATATTTATTAACTGGCCTAAGAGCATTTGAGGTAAAAGTTGAGTAAACGCTGAGGGGCAGATTTACAAGCCCCTTGCGTCACTTTTGCGTCACTTTTAACATGGGAAAAGTGACGCAAAAGTGGCGCAAGGGCTTGTAAATCTGCCCCTGAGTACTTATTCTGGAAGGTTTTTGCTAAGACGTCGCAGACATTTTGGCTGATTTTGGTTATCTTATTTTGAACTATGTTTGACAGTGCCTTGAAAGTTTTAAATAATTCTTTAGTTGATTTTTTTGCTAATTCAATTGTTTCAGAAAAACAAACCGATTTGTTGGCAAAAATCATAGATTTATAGGTTTTTAGAGCTTGTATATATCTGATTTTTTTCTTCCTTAGTATAGTTCGATCTCCACCTTCGTTCTAGCTTACAGCAGATCTTTTTTTGTTCTTTAAGATCAGGAGAATACCATGGTTCTGAGGGGGTTTTACGTTGACTGGTTGTGGTGGTTGCTGGGGCTAGCTTGTTTATGGCTTTAGATAGCGAAGAGTGGTAATTTTCTGCCATCGTTTCAGTGTCTGTTATCCGAGTGGAGTCGGAAACAGATAGGCAGTACATTAGGCTGGCAGATTCTATTTTGTGCCAGGGCCGTGTTGTACAGGGCGTTGGGGGAAAGGTAGTTGAGCTGGCCAGATTAGAGGGGGGAAGATTAAATAGTATGTTGTGGTGGTCAGACCATACTAGTGACAAGGCCTTCTGGAAATGAAGGGATGGTTGATCTGTATAGATCCCATCAAGGTTGTGTCCGGCCATAGTGAGACATCATTAACTATTTGCTTAAGGCCAAAAGAAGACATGTAATCTACTAGGTCATTTTACTCCACGTCATTTGAATTTTTTCGGTGATAATTGAAATCACCAAGGATAGTGACATTTGTGGTCTTAAATCGAGTTTCTAAGTGGGAACCTAATACTTCTAGGAAGTGAGCCTTTGTAATGGGTGGTCGATACAGTTGTATTCCATTAAAGGTATTTTTTCCGTCTAATTTTATTTTAAAAACAAGCGCTTCACATTCAGAATTTTGCAAAAGCGGAGTGCAGAAAACCTGAAAGATTTCCCTTGAAATAATTGCAATCCCACCTCCTCTGTGATCTATGCAGTCATGGGCGAAGGTTGTGTAAACGGGAAGGATAGCTATAATTTGTTCCGGTTCTGAAGATACATTGGACCAGGTTTCTGAATATTACATCTATCTTGTGTTGCTCAATAAAATCTCTAATTTCATAGCAATTTTTTACTAATAATCTTGCATTAATGGGGGCACAATTAAAGGGATGCGCTATCAGTTGCTTATTAGCAGTAGGAGGGGGTGAGCTGCTTTTATTCATATGAGGATTTGGGGTAAAGAAGCAAGTTGGACATACTATGGGGCTTATTTACAAGCCCCTTGCGCCACTTTTGCGTCATTTTTAACATGGGAAAAGTGACGAACCGGTGGGGCAAGGGGCTTGTAAATGAGCCCCAATGTTTTTAATCTCTAATCCTGGATGGAGGGTGATGCAAGTTTCGAACTTATCAGTTGGCTGCATTATTATAAGGTCGTTCTTGGAGTACACTATCCTGCTCATGTAGCTTGGTATGAAACGGGGAGGGGGGCTGGCACTGGTTGCGATACGGCCGTGGACTGGTGCAGACGGGCTTGCCTTTGGCACGCCTTTGGCATGCCGGCGGCGCACCTTCTGCGCGGGTCTGCTGCAAATCCGGCCCGTCATCTGTATTTATTGTGGAGGTGCGGCAAAAACTATAACGCTAACCACCTGATGACAGCGTACGGGTGGAAGTGAGGGTGTGTACTATTTATAGAAGACGGATGTTAGTCCGTCCATGCCTGGGGCTTTATCACCAGGGAGGCCAGCAATGACCTGTGCAATTTCTTCCGTTGTAAATGGAGCATACAGATATTCTCTGAGGTCCGGGTCTAGCCATAGCAGTTCGATTGATTCAAAATACTGATGTAGAGGGTCCTGATTACTCGTCACCCCGGCCCAGTAAAGTTAAGAGTAGAAGGAGGATATCACTGTGTTTATCTCTGCGTGGGATGTGACTCTACAGCCGTTGTCATCTAGCAGCTCAGTCACATATGAAGAGGCATATGGTCTCCTCGTCAGACCAGCCAAGGTCCTACCAGGGCGATCGCCCTCCCCGTATTGCCAGGCCCACACCTCACGATCCAAGTAGTTCACCTCCCTCTCTGCTTTGGTTTGGTACTAGGACATTTTGGTTCTAATCTCAGCTAATGTGGCAGAAGTGTGATTGGTGCAATATATTTGATCTAGTGTTTTGATTTCTACTTCCAGCTTCCCCAGGGTCCCTCTGATAGCCCGGAGCACCCCAGATTGCTTAGGAATGCACATTCCACGTATTACTTCTTTGAAGGTTTCCCATAATGTTGAGGGTGAGTTGACCGAGCCAGCATTTAGTTAAAAAAAGTCTGAAATGGCGCTGTGAAGTTCTTTAAAGGCTGTGTCCCTGCATGTGGGGGGAGGCGCCATGAAAACATGCACCGTAGGGTTTGTGGAATTGGAAGGAAGAGACGAACAGGGGAGTGATCAGACAGAGTGCATGCCAGGTGTTCAACAGAGGAAGACCAGTTGGCTATGCCCTTGAATACCAGCCACAAGTCAATGCGGGACCAGGAGTTATGTGAGGTGGACATACAAGTGTCATTGGGTCTACTAGGGTGGGCATGTCGCCACGCATCCAATAGCACGTTATCGACTCTGAGCGAGTTTAGTGTTTCTGTGGCTTGCGGATGTTGTAGTCTAGTGCCCGAACGATCCTGATTCCCTTGTAGCGCAACGTTAAAGTTGCCGCCCCAAACTACTGGACAAGGGCTATGTTTCACTATAAAATTCCAGACATGGAGGAAGAAATCGGGTTCGTCTGAGTTAGGTAAGTATATGGCCGCCATAAGCAATGGTTGAGAATATAGCGTGCCCACCAGTACAATATATCTGCCGTCGAGGTCTATGTGAGTATGGGCGTTACGCCATGGAAGACCCTTTTTTAGTAGAACCCTCTAGCATAATTGGAGTATATATATGAGTAGGAGTCACCCCACCTGCGGGCGCGCAGCCGGGACGTGTCAGTAGTGGAGAGGTGTGTCTCTTGTAGAAAGCATACGTCTATGTTATGTCTTGCAAGATAGGCATGTATGAGGCGGGATTTACGATGGTCGTTGATACCCCGAATGTTCCATGTTAGGAATGTCACATTAGTAATGAGTCAATTGTTGAGTGTGTGTACTGTCTCGTGCCTTAGTGTCGCTGTCAGGAGCTTAAGGGAATTGTGCCATTGGGAATAGTGGGGCAGCCCCTAGATGTAGCAGTTATTACAATCCGGGGTTAGCTTGAACAACAAAACAACATCCCCCAGAATTAACAAACCCCATTTCCAGTGCCCAGCCCAAACTTCCCATCTCCAACCCCCACCCAATCCAACCCCCTAAACTTGTTGAGATGCAGTACCCTCACCACCCAAGAATCCCCAACTTGAAACACAGTAAATGTTCAAGGGAATTATCCCGTTGGGGCATGTGGACTCTACAGGCATACTCCCTGTCCAAAGGGCAGGATAGCCGAGCATTGTAGTGTATTTGGAAGTAGCATAAGGCATCATAACGCATTGTGTCCAGACGTTTATAGTGGACCACAGCTTCTGCGACATTCTGTTTGTCTGGTGGCAGGATAGTCTAGTATGGTATTGGAGTTCAAATCTGTTCTATTTGCGGTCCTCATATGTGAGTTTTAGTCATTGTCACTGCTGTGGCTATCTCCAGATGATCCGGGCGAGTTGTGTGAGTGTGCTGAGGTTCTGCTTAGTTGCTTCACATAAGCCGTGGCAGCCTTGGATTCCGTGAAATAACACAGTTTGCCGTCGGTGTCTACGTGAAATTTGGCTGGGTACAGAAGAGCGTATGATATTTTTAATTGTTGGAGGATTCGTTTTGCTGGTAGGAAATCGTGTCTTGCCGTCTGCACTGCCAGGGTGAAGTCAGCTTTGAATGAGAGAGTGTTTCCCTGATGCCTGAACTCCCCCATTTCTCTGGCATCCCGGTCGCGATAGTTCAGTAAGCGGGTTATTGTTGGCCGCGCGGGAGCCCCGGGAGCAGCCGCAGACCCATTGAGTGGTGTGCCCTCTCCACACTGAAGACCCCAGACAGTTTTGTGCCAAACAGTTTGAGGAGCAAGGACTCCAGGTAGTCTTCCATCCTGGAAATGGCAGTAGATTCAGGGATTCCAGTAATGCAGAGATTATTTCTTCGAGAACGTGATTCTAGGTCCTCGTTCTTGGCGCGGATGAGTTCCAGTAACTTATCCATTTTTAACAAGCTCTGTTGGTCCTTAGTGAGGGCATAGTCGGCATCCGATACCCTGGATTCCAGGTGTGCAATCTTGGAGTCATGCAAGTCCACCCGCTGCTTTACCTGATCCAACCGGGCGGTGAGGTGATCTATTTTAGAGTCTATCATTTTTAGGCTGGACTTGACCTCCAAAAGAAGAGAACGGATATCTTCATCCTGCACCCCAGTGTTTTTGGTTTGTGTGGCCTGTTCTTCTGCCTCTTGCGGTGGTTCCCCATAACGCCCTGTTCGCCGTTTTTCAAAGATGATCTTGAATTGTTTGGTGTCTGTCTTCCCCATCTTATTTTGAGTTGGGGTGTGTGGGCTCGGGAAAGAAATAGCGAGGAAACGCGGGGGAGCGTCAAAGGCTGCGTGGTCAGGTAGCCTGTTGATGTTATGCATGCTCACTTCCTGTTACTGTGGGGCTTTTTCCAACTTGGACAGCTGCCGTTGGCGATCTGATTTTCCCACCAGGTTTCAAGTAGTCTCGTTAGACGCAATGATTGGGGTGAGTGATTGGTGAGTCTCTGCAGTTGGGGCGATTTTAGTTACTGTGGATGTGAGCTGCAGAATCCCCAGTCTTATGTCCAGACACAGCTGGGTCTCAACCTTATCCCCGTAATTTCTCGCTGGCTCTCAGTTCGTGTGCTCGCAGAAAGCTCTGGTGCCTCTCGGCAGGCCTGGAATTTCTGCCTTTACTGTTGGGGATTGTTGTCCCTGGCTTGAGTGCACATCAATGCCTGATGCCCTCTAGTGGAGGTGAGCAGGTATCTTGCTTATCTATGCCTTGGGGGTGGGCCTCAGTCGCTCAATGCTATGTTCGTGTTGATGGCCCTAGCGCAGTGGACCTATGTCATACAGGCTAGTGATGTAGACCAGGCAGGCCTAGGCCAGCTAACCGCCCCTGTGGTGAGTGCTCTTCAGCCTGGTGGTCTTATGGGCGGGGGGTGTGTGTTCTGCTTCCATCAGCAGGCAGCCAACCAACCGTGTGCCCCCACTCCTTACTTTGTGATTGCCCCTGAAGGACTCTACGCCAGATGCGTCCGGCCTCACTGGCCCCCCGGGAGCGCCCTGCCGTCCACCACAGACTTTCCTGCACAGGAGTTGTGTGTTCTCTGCAGCCCGTCGCAGCCTCGGATCTGCCTCAGGCAATCATTCCGGCCTCTGTCAGAGCGGACGTCCTCGCAGGGGTAAGCTCCGCACCAGTGCGGCTGCACCAGTGCGGCAGTGCAATCTTGCGCTCAGATTGTGGAATGGTTAACTTGGCTGCTCGTTGGATGACGACGGGTGCGGTCTGTTGTGGCTCTCGCGGCCAGCTCCATCTCCCCGTCATCTGGCGTAGTTGCGGCTCTCTACCCTCACCCAGTGGTTTGTATATGCGCCTGGCGATGTTGGCAGTGCAGTCCCGCTCTGCGTTGGTCTGGATGGGTATTTATCTTCCCAGATTATGGCGGATATTTTGCTCAGCCAACAGAGCTCACGCTTGCCGCCGGTGAGACCACGCCCCCCAAAATAGGGAGAATATGAAAGGGGCCAGCACACAGCCCTGATTTCAGGCTGTTTTTGATTAGTAGCTTCCAAGTTAAGGTACTTGCCGTGTCTAATAGCACCCGAGCCAAGTCTTGACTATGTAACTCCTGAAGAATCAAGAGTAAATCTTTGTGAGTTCCAAGCCTCATTAAAATTTCCCACATTAAGTTTCGGTCTACCCAGTCACAAGTGATGTGGAAGTCGACAAAGCAAAAAATCAATTTACCCCTTTGGTCTATTGATTTCCTTGCCATTATCCACAAACTAAAACTGTGATTTAGAGTTGAGAGGCCTGCTTTGAACCCACCTTGTTCAATTAGGATAATGTTATTTTCTTCCACCCAAACTTTCAGCAGGCCCAACAACATTTTAAAAAACCTTTCTCACTCACATTCAGTAGGCTGATCAGCCGATAGTTCTTAGGAGCCGTAGCATCATCCTTCTTATAGATGGGTCATATAATTGCTCCTTTTCAGCTGTCTGGGAATCGCCCATAGGTCAAGGCCTTTTGGACTACTACATAATAAAAACTTTCCCACAAACCTACATTATTTTATATTATAACTACGGGGGAGATTGACTGGGCCTGCAGCCTTTGTTAACTTTAGGAACAGAATGGTTTCTTTTATCCTCTTAAGTGAAAAATATTGCACACTCTAAACCCACATCAAGCTTTACCTTCAGGCTCACCTCATCGTTACCACTACCATATATTAGCCAAATAATTACCCAATCATCTTCACCAACCAAAAACTTTGCGCACTAATTGCCAAAATTTCCTGACGTTCTTTGATTCTATTACTTTAATCATATTTTGCCAGCTCTTACTAATAAACACATTTTTCCTCCTTTTTAACAAGTTCTTATATTTGATCTTTGCCATGGGGAGGTTACCACCTAGCGTTTGATCATACTTTTTCTTCACAGATCTCTCCCATTTACGTATTTTTTGTTTTAATCTCCCACATTCCCTATCAAACCAACTGTTCATCTTTCCTCGTGTGACTAGCTCTCTTTTCTGCTTCTGTGCTTTATTGTAAAACTTCATCCTTAAACAATTGTCAACCTGTGCCAATACCCCCTCATGCCGTATTAGAAAATCATCATGAGCCTCCTTCACATCAGGCAACTTTTGTTCTTGTATAAAATCCTTAAGTACCTTTTAGTGTTTATTAGAAATACAAGTAGTAATAAGTCTGGGATATTTCACTTGCATCGGGTTAACCTTTTCCCTTTGCTCCCTTTGTCCCAAATCTTAACACTAAATGCAATGATCGCTTTCTTCAGTATGCAATACTTTAAACTCTTCTAAAGAGGAAAAAAGCCAGGAATTAATAAATACATAATCAATTGGGCATCCCTGAATCCCATAACGAAAGGTTCTAATTGATAGGATATCCGTGACTACCCGACCATTGAACTTCAGCAGTGCAGCGTCACGCGCTGAGCTGCAATTTAAGGGAAACTAGTGAGGGGAAATTCGGTAGCAGAAAACAAATCTTTGTTTATTAAATCACTAAATATTGGGTTGGATTTGTATTTAAAATCCTGTAAAAACTGTCAGCTGGGTAGGATATTCTATATTTATCTTTTCAAACTCTTCTTCCAGCAACCTTAGCTGTATTGCATAGTCTTCTACAGTTGGTGACTGAATATATGCATTAATAACTATTATATATACCTTTTCCATGGTTTTACTGTAAAGATCTACTTGACCTACCAAGATCCAACTACTTTTAACCTTTAAAGAGATCACTTTATTGGCCTCTTTTGTCGAAGTAAGCATGATCACCTGCCCGGTGGATGACCTACAGCTTGCCACCTTGCATCTTTTGATAGCATTAAAACCCATCTACTGGGCGTGGCCAAGATGGTGGACGGGTTGGAAGCCTTTAATCTATCTCTCCGTTCCCGTCTCCGGCCGCCGTGCGCTGCCTGCCAGCCCTGCGAGAGCCGTGGTATACTGCTGAGGCTCCAGTGGATCCTGTATGCGGGCTAGGGCCCAGGACCGAGTCACAGTTGTGGAGCTAGCTGGCATTCGGCTCAGGCTCCAGTGGCTGGAGCCGGGAGCGAGGTGAGTGGTCTGCGCCTGGTCGGGAGGCGGAGCCGCAGGTGCCAGGCCTGGTAAGAAACACGGGCCCGACCAGCCTACGGTGGCACACGGCAGACAGAGGAACCCGGAGGGTGGAGAGAAGTGATGGAGCAGCCCACATCCTGCTGTGCAGCCATTGAGGTGCAGGAGAGCGACTAAGGATCAGGGGTGCCTGTGGGATGTGCAGCCCAGGGCCCAGCAGCTGCTCGAGGTGAGAGTCCTGGCTTCAGATCCCCACACTGCTGCTGCTCCCAGGAGCCCCACCTGCTGTGCCCCTGAGTAGATGCAGGGGAGAGCTTGGACAAACAGGCCTCGTCCAACATTAGATGCAGTGGTGCCACGGGGCACAGGAGTGCCCATAGTGAGAGACGCAACAGCCCAGCAGCCTAGGTAGGCCTCCAGCAGTCCGCAGTTGGCACATCTCCCAGTGCGATTGGAGGCACCACATACAGACAACATACCCCATGCCTAGCACTAAACCCGATTTGGAGGGAGGTCAAGCCGCTGCCCGGCTGCCTACTGAGACCCTGACACCACTCATAGGATTTGGCGCACCAGTACCGCCTGAGTGTCCCTGTGCCCATGAGTAATGAGTAGAAGCTCAGCCAGCTACCTGCCCCTAGGTGTGAGACCCTGGGGTTCGTCCCCTTGAACAGCGACGGGTGTGTGAAGTGGGCCCACCCAAGACTATACACCTGGGACATGTACTAGTCCCACATTGTGTGGAGTGACTGGGCGACATGAGGCAGGAAGTGGTGCACACCTAAGCATCCCCACCGGGTGCGATCTGGAGCTTTGGGGCCCTGGTGGGTTGAGTGGGGAAGATGGCAGCAGCCCGCACCAAAAAGGACTGCGCTATCAAGTACATGCTCTCTGGGCCCACGAGGGGCCCCTCGGGGGACCGCGCAGCCTCCTCTGACCCACTTTGGACCCGAGAGGAAGCTACAGCGGAGGAGCCAGTGACCCGCTCCTTCCTTGAATCCTTACATATGTCCGTCAGAGACGACCTACAATCAGTCAAGCGGGACTTAACCCAGGACATCAGGGAGGTCAGGAGGGACTTGGATTCCCTGGAAGATTGCATTGAGACCCTGGAGGAACAGCAGAATGGCAAGAGGAGGAGGTGGAGTCCCTACAACAGGAGGTTATCCGCCTCCGTGAACAACAACTGGATCTTCAGGCCCATGCGGAAGACCTAGAGAATAGATCCAATCGGAATAATATCTGTATATGAGGCGTGGCATCCAAAACAGAGGGTAAAGACATCTTCACCTATGTTGTGGAACTCTTCTGCTGTATACAGGGGGCACCTCCTGAGACAGTCATTAAAATTGACTGTGCTCACCGGATTGTGGGGGTGTGCGCCCAGGAGGGGCCCTCCCAGTGGACATTCTAGTTTGCGCCCAAGATTTTCAGGTGAAGGAAGAAATATTTCACAAGTGAAGGAAATGACCCGATTCGGGTCACCAGGTTCACACAAGACCACCTCTCAGCCTTGCATACCAAATGAAGAGTCGGTCAGACAGTAGAGAATACAAACCAATATCTGTTTATTCAGAGTATGCTCAGAGCGGAGCCCTGTCTGCCCAGTCTCTAAGGAGTGCTGCAGAGGACTGACATCAACAAGCATAACGATACGTTATGTACATTTCAGAACCAATGAAGGCATGCCTACAATGGAATTTTCCAGAGAGATGCAGCTGGACAGTAAATTACAAAGGAGTAAGTTTCGATTCTGAGGCTGGGCACACATTATCTATCATTCAAGGTCACTCTGCCTGTGCCCGCCACTAGACAAGTGGGAAAAGGCCTACATCTAAGAAGAAAGGTATGCGCTAATAATAACAGTGCATTCATTAGTGTAGCAGAACTCAGCTCTAAAAAAATGTAGCCTAGAGAAGGCCGTTTCTCGGAAATAGCAAAAAATTAGTTTCGATCACAATACAAAATGGCGCCCTTACACAAAATGGCGCAGCGAATACTAATTTACATAAAACCATGCGAAAACATAATTTTTATTCGAACAGACCCTCCTTTTAGCATGAGCTAAGCAATTTTGGTATAATAATGAGAAGGACATATAATTCAACAAATCATGAATACATTTTTAGGAGCACTCCATATTCTCAGCTTCGAGAAGGGAAACGGAAAGGAGGGAAGAGGTCTCAAAAATACCCTCGTCTAACTGCATAAGGTCTTCGAGCTCTTTCTGAAGCACGATTGTTGCATTAGTATCATGAATTGATATTCTTTTAGGAGTGAGGAGAGTGGTGCAATAAGAGCAACATAAGGGAAGGCACTGGACCTAAACACAGCAAGAAACCAAAATCACAATCAAACAGATCACCTTTTCAAGGATCCAACCCCATCCACCAAACAATGACCAACTCCAGTTCCCAATATCAATTCTTTTCACGTTTTATAGAATGTCTAAAATGTGTTGGGTAATATTTTTTTCCATATTAGTTATCCCAACTATACACTGGTCTCCTACCACTGCGCACACACCACCACTCTTAGCTAGGATGAAATCAACAGCATATCTAGTCTGCTCAGAGTATATTCGCATACTTTCTAATTAGGTGGTGATGTCATGCAAAGCTGCTACTGTGGAATTCGACAGTATCTGTAGCTTACATACAAAATATTCTCTAGCTCTTTCACCTCTGGCCATAGCAGTACCACCAAAGGTAATAATGGAGGAGAGAATATACCCAAAGGTGATACCATTACTATAGTTATTGACTTCTAAATCTGTCACTCCATCACAGAACTCTGCTGTCAGCGTTCTTTTACCCACCGTATATTTGGCTTACTGTACTTACAAGGCACACCTAAAAGGAGCACCATTCCTAAAGCAACATCATCTGTACCATTATGAACATTTGAAGAAGTACCATTAGACAAAAATAAAATCCCGGGTGTGCATAAAGTGGACCTTGATAATCTACAGGGGCATATCTGGTATTCATCCCTACCGTACTCGGATCCTTCTTTTTCACTAGAGACATCGTATTTTTGAACAATATTATTCCAGAGCAATTGACATACAAGAATGCATCAGTACTGTTTACTATCGGACAACATGCAGGATAATATCCAGCTTTTCGGGTAACCGTTAAGTCTTGGTAATGCCAGCTCACTAAGGTAATGTTCTGCTCTCTCATATACAAATTATTACAATATGTATTATTGTCACAACCCGGATATCCATTTCCTCGTGGCTTCCTGTGATATAGACAAGAACCAGGATACCCCATTCCAAACTCACCCCTTACCTCTACGAATTGGGCTGGGCACGTATACGTATAATTGACCAGCGACAGTGGGTAAGCAGTCCATAAACTTGTAACAGATTCGGTGGGATAACAAGCTGTACCTTCTCCAAAAAATCTTGTATGTGTGTCTAGAAAGACTGTCCTTTTGGTGCGCATTTTAGAAACAACCTTATGTTTAGTACATGACAGTGCATCCTGATCACATTCCAAAACCCAGGACACCGCACCAAAAATCAAGAGCAGTAATACCACAAGAACAATACACAATATTTTTCTTTTTGTAGACCAGAATGTACGGATAGGAACAGAGGGAATCACTGGCTGCTCTTCGTCAGCAACCATCCTGCCAAAGGGATGCATGGTAAACGATAAAGCAAAGGGAAAAGGGGCCAAAATGCCAGCTAGAAAACGATACAAGTTCCCCATGTCTGTCAGAGCCTCACTGGTACAGGCTCCTATTGTTCATCAAAACGTTGGCACTCTTGAGCACCGGCGGTGGAGCTTGCTCTGTCCTAAGCTCGGGTTCCCACGTCGACCAGGATAAAGTACCCCCAGGGGGATACCTTTAATTTATCTTGTCCAATGTTCAAACAGTGCACAAATCTCACCTTGCCCTAAACTAGCTTTGTTGGTACTATAGCAAAGTGCACCCTAACTTACGCAGTCCATCCCTAACTAATCGGACTTCTCCTTTTGTGCAATGTTCTTTAGCCGAGGGCCCAAATTGTACCTAGTGACTCCAGGCATAGAGGTATCAGTGAAAAGGGGCTCCTGGATAGCCCGTATTTCTGGTTCAACAGCCTCGTTCAGGATGTCGTCGTTCTCCTTGTCACTTTGTGTCAATGTAAGGACAGCGTCGCTAAATGGAACAAAACGAGGTATCTGTTCACACTCCTGGTCAGCTACCCCCTCCTTGGCCCACTGGTCATAGGGTAACGGCAGGGGCACTCTTCTGCAGTGTGATGCATGAATCCAGTTCTTACGGCCAGAAACTTTGATGGCGGTGTGGGTTGCCAGCAAGACTTGGAATGGCCCCTTCCAGCGCCGCTCTAAACTCTTCTTCCACTGAAAATTATGAATGAGGGCAAAATCACCAGGCTGAATGCAGTGTCCGGGCCCCTCTGGTGCAGCTGGCAGGGTATCCTGGACCTGTTGGTGAATAGAACGCAAACTTTCAGTTAACTGAGCAAGATAGTCAATCAGGAACGGATATTCAATATCCGAGAACCGCCGGGGTCGCGGGATGCCCCAGACATTTGCCGGGCGTCCAAACATGAACTCGTATGGTGACAATCCTGTCCTAGAATGTGCTGTTGTTCTTGTCGACAAAAGAGCTAACGGTAATGCATCTGGCCACTGTAACCCAGTTGTCTCCTCAATCTTTGCCAATTTCAGTTTGAGAGTACCATTGTACTTCTCAAACAAACCTGCTGACTGCGGGTGGTTAGCGGCATGAAACTTCTGCTTTATGTGCAGACCATCACAAATTAACTGAATGACCTTGGCATTAAAATTACTTCCGTTATCACTCCAAATCAAACGGGGCAAGCCGAAACGAGGAAAGAACTCCTTCAGGAGTACCTTTGCAGTCGTAATGGCCGTATTACCTTTAGTGGGATAAGCCTCAACCCATTTACTAAAAGCACAGACAACCACCAAAACATACTTCAAATTAGTGCACCGATCCAATTCTATAAAATCCATCTGAAGGACTTCAAAAGGGAAAGTGGGTGGTGCAAAGTTACCGGGTGGGGTAGGGGCACCTTTTCCCGTATTGTGCATCATGCACACCATACAATATTTCACCAAATGGGCTGCTGTCTTAGAAATATTATCGTTCTGCCATACAGGGTCTAACAACTTGCAGATACCCTTAGCACTAATATGGGCTGGGCCATGGGCCATCGTAACTACAGGGAGAACATATGCATCTGGCAACATCCATCTCTGCTTCCCTGACTTGTCAATCCAACATCCCTCATTGTTCAATTGTGCTGTACTTTCTTGCCACAGTGGTAATTCTTCTATAGTGGCCTCACTTTGTATCTCTTTCACATTCTCAAGTGTATCCTCAAACATAGTAACTTCAGGCACCCATCTAGCGGGGCCTGCTACAAACATTCTTTTAATTTTAGTCCAGGCTGTTTCCTTAGCTGTCTTATCTGCAAATGCATTTCCCCTCCCTACATTATCAGTGATTTTCCGATGGGCACTACACTTCACTATAGCCAACTTCTTAGGGAGTGTCAAAGCAGACAAAAGCCTCAATATGAGGTGCCATACTGAATCTTGGTGCCATGTGAAGTAAGAAACCCTCTCAGCCCAGAGTCGGCCAAAGTTATGTACAACTCCGAAGGCGTATTGGCTGTCAGTGTAAATATTAACAACCAATCCCTCAATCAATTCGCAAGCTCGTATTAAGTCAACAAGCTCAGCAGCTTGGGCCGATTGGTAAGGAACTCGTGATGTCTCAACTACTGTACGCAGCGTAGTAATAGCATACGCAGCAGTTGTAGTGCCATCTGGTAATTTAAAACAAGAGCCATCGACATATAGTTCCCCTTGTGTGTCAGATAAGGGAACATCAGTCAGGTCTACCCGTCCCTACGTCTCTTCTTCCGTCCAGAAGATGCAGTCTTGTTTATCAATCTCATCATTCTCAGAAGGGAGGGGCAGTAACGTGGCTGGATTCAGAGTGGCACATCTATTAATCATGATGTGTTTGGCAAACAAGGTTAATTCATAGCCAGTCAGACATGCACTGGTGAGGTGCTGTGTCTTAGTCTTATTCAAAAGCGTGTCCACAGCATGGGGTACCATGACCGTGAGATCAGTATCAAGTACGAGTCCAGCCGATTGTCTGATAGAAACGGCCATGGCCGCGACTGCTCTTAGACAGCTCGGGAGGGCTCTTGCGACAGGGTCAAGAACAGCAGAGAAATAAGCACATGGCAGTTGCCTGTCTCCAAATTTTTGTGTTAAAACAGAAAGTGCGCAACCAGCCATCTCATGCACGAACAATACAAATGACTTGTTAAAGTCGGGGGTTACGAGTACTGGAGCTGAACTAAGTGCAGTTTTTAATTGCTCAAAAGACTGCTTAATTCAGGCGTCCAAGGCAGGGGTTCATGCACGTCTTTAATGGTTAGTGCAAGCAAGGGTTTGATTAATAGTGAGTAGTTAGGGATCCATTGGCGACAATAGGAAGTGATACCTATAAAAGAGCGCACATCTTTCTGGGTTTGTGGAACGGGCATTTTAACAATGGTACTGATGCGCTCAGGAGTCAATTTCCTACCCTCCTTCGACAGTAGGTGACCTAAATAGGTGACCTCCTGTCGACAATATTAAAATTTAGAAAGAGACACCTTATGTCCGTGTCGGGCCAAATGCAACAACAATTTAACTGTACTGTCTTTACAACCTTGTTCTGTGTCTCTTTAAAGCTTGACTATAGATACTTGGACTTTCAGTAAAGCCTTGAGGAGCACAACAGAACCTAAAGCTCCTACCAGCTAGTGTAAACCCGAACAAGTACCTGCTATCCGGATGAATAGGAATACTAAAGAAAGCATTTTTCAGGTCAATGACAGAGAAAAATTTAGCAGTAGAGGGAATCATTGTCAAAAGAGTAGTAATGTCTGCGACCACCGGAAACTGGGGAACCACTATTTTATTAACCTTGCGTAAATCAATCACAAACGATAGGCATCACCTAGATCATCACCTGAAGGCGTCCGTTTAAGAATGGGGAGAATAGGACTATTACAAATATTGGCTGTCGTCTCCCCAACCACTCCATTCTTGATCAAATCCTGAATAATTTGCAATAAAGCTCGTTCTCCTGCCTGTGGTATTTTATACTGAGGGATACGAGGCAAATTAGCACCATCCTTAACCTGTATCGAAACCGGTGGTATCCGCAGCAGCCCCACATCGGTATCACCTGTCACCCACAAAGTGGATGAAACATCTACAAATTCAACCTGAAGAAGCGCATCTTTGGACAAACACTGTTTAGCACGTGCTACATTGGGGCCCATTGTCATATATACACCTGCCGGGGAACAATAAATGGCAGCATGCAATTTCTTCAACAAATCCAAACCCATCACTGTTTCAACACAATTAGATGTGAACAAGAACGGCGAATCCACAGTGAAAGGACCAATAGTCAACGCAAGAGGTTTTGAAATGGGGCTTACAACCGGTACACCAGAAAAACCAACCAACACATTATTATGGCCAGACAGAGCCGCCCCAGGGACCATATTTCGAGAAACAGAACTTTTTGTCGCACCTGTGTCCACCAAAAATTCCTTAGTTGAACCTTGCAGTTCTGCTGATAAATAAGGACCACCCTGGTCTACAGGCATCGGAACTGGCCCCTCACTCTGTCCCTGGCTGTCCTAACTGTAAGACATTCCTGCCACTTCCTCCATGTCATAATCATCATGGTAATACTGTGCATCACGAGGGTCATCAAAGTAATTATTCAGCATTCTGAGCCCTCTCAGCCCCTCCTGTTCCTGACCCCGTCCATGAGAACCTCGTCCTCTCATGACCGCTACCTTCTGCAAAAGCACAGGACATTGGCTCCTCTTTACAATAGGCACACTGATTTGGACCCCAAGGCATAGTTGTTGGCTGCCTACTAGTGCGTGGAAGCTGTCGGGCAGGACCACCACGTCCTCTCCCATTCCCTCTTAAAGCCTGCTGTAACAACACCTTTGTCTTTAAATCCTTATTTCTAGACTCTGTCCTCTCCTTTTACTCATTATCCCTATGCTCATATTATTGTGCCATATTCAAAATAACAGAGGGGGAAGAGGTGGATTAGGTACTCTCAGAAGCTTGCAATCAAATCGCAATTTCGGAAAGCAAGTTAGAAACAAATCTATTGACAAACAACCGAAGACCTCCCTCAACGGACAAATCCTGTCCACTATAATTCAAAAACGTACCTTCAAATCGGATAAAGAAATCTGACACACTTTCTTCTGTCGACAGGAAGACAGTTTATCACAGTATACCTTTCTCGGCGGAATAAGAGAATGCATATACGTAATTATGCGGCCTGGCAATGCTAACATTTCCGCTCGAGGCTTATCACCGGGCTTTCTTTCCTGATTCCATGCCTTAATTTGATCCCAAGTACCACCCAACTCCGGAGCATGATCTTGAGTATGAACCTGCCTCCAAATATCAACCGAAACAAGAAGACCGAAGAACATTTCAATATCAGCAAGAGTCATCACCGCTGAGGAAGCAGCTTCAGTCAGTTCTTTATATTAAGCAGTAGGATTTGTCCTAGGATCTGGTAAATGAGTTTTAAGAGACAAAAACCTCACTTCTTTTCCACGGAGTATAAACCCATTGCTCCTGAAACCTGGCTGCCACTGCAGCTCGAGTAACATTACCATGGTCATCTGTCAATTCCGGTATCTCGGGGTGATATATGGGATAAATCTCTCTCATCACAAACTGAGATACTGACCTAGGACATTTGTTAGGTAGTCTTCCCCTATATGCTCTTATTGTCATAACATTAGCAAAAACTTGTTCTAGCCCCAATTCACTAATATACACTCAATCTCTTATGTCATATAGAATTTGAGGTGCTTCCGCTTCAAAGTGCTGTTGCCAAAGACCAATCAGAGTAGCACACATGTGTTTAAGGGCATGTTGCTGTATAAAGGGCTCAAAATCTTTCATAGTCGCCCAGACATCCTCTACACTATAAATTGGGTTACGGGCCCACTGTGCAGCCTGATTAGCTATTACCCTTTTTTCTTCATCCCCCACATCAGATCGCACTAACGGTCCCATGCGCTCCTTAAATTTCGTCCAATCCCTGTCCTCAAATCCACGCACCGGTGTCCCACTACTTACTAATGTCGGAGGATGAAAAACCACAGTGGGAGACGCAACAGAAGAAACAGGCACTATCATCGCTGGGGGCTGTGCCGTGGGGGAAAGAGCTGGTGAAAGGGTAGCTGAGACAATAGGTACGGCGGGAGTACTAACAGTCACAGTTGCCACAGACAGCAAAGAAACAGGAGGAGGAGAAGGAGCCGAAGCCAGAGCCGTCGAAACAACATTAGTGGATGCAGGGACAGAGACAGTGGAAGGAACTGTAACAGGCGGCTGTGATGGCATCCGAACAATGGGATATATTCTTTGTGGGGCATATGGAGGCTGGGGTTGGGTATCTAATAATTCTTCCACAAAAGCGTCATCTTCTTCCTGAACCACATACGATTTATCAATATGTAATCGAAACCTCCTATCTTCACATTCAACACCCTTTTCCTGTTTCTCCCTATCATATGCTACCGCCTTCTGAGTAAACTTCTGCATTCTTCCTTTCCGGGCCTCTTTTTCTGCCTTCAATCGCCGCTGTCTAGCTACTTTCTGCCATGTTCTGAGGGAATCAAACATAGACTGCCTACTTCGTTTCTTAAACAACTCTTCTTGTAAATACTCAATCTTTTGTTCATCAAACATGCCCATCAACGGCCACTGCAACTCGGCATTGTCCCTCGTATATTTATGCCATAATGTACTAAACATAATAGGGCCAAGACCATGCTTCACATACATATCAAAATTCGGAGTGCCTTCTGGAGGTGCCGGCTGAGCTTCTTCCAATCGAGCATCAACAGAACAACAGCGACAGCACAACGAAAACAACTTACTAGCACCAGGCATTTTCAAAAGAACACAAATTCACTATTTTATGCCTGGCAAAGCAAATGCAGCTGCTTAGACCGTACCAAATACAAACCAAAATGGTACCACATCCACGAAGAACCAAAACAAACTCACCTGATATATGCAGGTCAAACTAATTTATTCCCCACTGCCGACTCTTCAGACCAAACGGTCAGATCCAAGGGTTTTGCCATTTAGGACTCCTGTTTGGATGACTACTGGGCGAGGCACCGTCCGGCAGGACAGAAGGGGCAGCTGCGAGTATCAGGAACTCTTGGTGCAGGGATCCCTGATCCGTCCGTCCGACCCAACGATGGCCTCGACCCCCCCCCCGTCCGCAGAAGGGGAAGGGCCACTCACCCGAAGGAGTCCCTGTTCAGGCACCAACTGAAGGAAATGACCCGATTCGGGTCACCCGGGTCACACAAGACCACATCTCAGCCTTCCATGCCAAATGAAGAGTCGGTCAGACAGTAGAGAATACAAACCAATATTTGTTTATTCAGAGTACGCTCAGAGAGGAGCCCTGTCTGCCCAGTCTCTAAGGAGTGCTGCAGAGGGACTGACATCAACAAGCATAACAATACATTATGTACATTTCAGAACCAATGAAGGCACGCCTACAATGGAATTTTCCAGAGAGATGCAGCTGGACAGTAAATTACAAAGGAGTAAGTTTTGATTCTGAGGCCGGGCACACATTACCTATCATTCAAGGTCACTCAGCCTGTGTCCGCCACTAGACAAGTGGGAGAAGGCCTACATCTAAGAAGAAAGGTATGCGCTAATAAGAACAGTGCATTCATTAGTGTAGCAGAACTCGGCTCCGAAGAAACATAACCTATAAAAGGCCGTTTCCTGGAAATAGCAAAAAATTAGTTTCGATCACAATACAAAATGGCGCCTTTACACAAAATGGCGCCGCGAATGCTAACTTACATAAAGCCATGTGAAAACATAATTTTTATTCTAACACAAGGTCCTGGAGAAATACTCTCTCCACTTCAAGGACCAAACACCAACGCTATTTCAAGACCTGGCTGCGATTACACTGCAGCAACGATGTGACTTCAAACCAGTTATGCAGCATCTATGGAATAAGGGGGTGGCTTACCCCTTTTGCATCATTTTTTGATTTAAAGGGAGACTTTACCAATTGATGTCCTTGAAAGAAACCTGCCAGATCCACGGCATTGACCTCAATGCGGAAGGACATGTTCTGGTGTCCTCCTCACTCCGCCCGAGGAATTGCAGATCTCGCGGAAGGGGCTGTGGTTTGGGGAGAGGTGTGGCATGCCCGGACCACGTGAAGATAGCAGAGGGGCAACAAGCAGCACTGAAGTCAATCCTGAGGCCCTGGCTACGCGGACGACACATAGGGCAACTGGCAATGATTGGTATTTGATTTGCACACTGGCTAGGTGAGACTGGGCGGAGGTTGGGACCATTGCCCACAGTTTGACCCTTCATTTCTGACTCTTTGGAACCAAGAAACTGTAGTCCACCTTGGGACTCATGTTTCAAATATTTCCTATTCTTGTTTGTGTCCTGTTTGGGTTTTTTAGTTGGGGTTTGTACTCATGTTTACATTGGAAATGCTATCTTATCTGTACAAAACCTCTAGGGGCCCGAATGCTTTGCGCCTAGCCATGCATCAGCTATGAGCTACCTCACGCTACAGCTACTCACCACACACATAAACCCAAAGCCGGTCACTCTTCTTAATGTTCTCACCCTAAATATAAAGGGTCTCAATAACCCGGTAAAACACAAAGCAGTCCTGTCATACCTCAAGAGTACAGGGGCGGACATATGCTTACTCCATGAGCAGGAGCGTAGGAGACACTATATTTCTGGGGGGGACAGGGACAACCTTTTGGACTTTCTAGTGTCCCGATACAAATCGACCATTTTCTGAGAACCGTACACTCCATTAAAAGAATACAATTGCATAGTTTTGTAGTGAAACATTGATAAAGGCAGGCATGTAGTCACAGTTTGCAAGTATGCTTCAATTGTTATTTACATTCACAAAGTAATTAGACCAAATGTGAAAAAACATGTTTTTGAATCTTACATCTTCATGCACCAAGAAACCAAATGTGGGACGAAAAAGGAAGAATAAACGGAATGCTCTTTGCGACATGTGCATGATTGTGAGGGACTGTACAATTTACTTGTGAGGAAGCACATCTTTAACAACTGTCAAACCCAGCAACTGTACCAGTACATGGTGGACTCGGATCTGACCTCTCCCCAAGTATTGGGAAAGAAGGCAGACGAGTGGGTCCGCACCAGGGTGAAACAAAAGTCTCATGGTGGTGCTGACCAGAAGAAGCAAGATTATTCTAAGGCCCAAGAGAAAGGTGGGGAGAAATCTAAAGAAAAGAAAGAGTCTTCTGAAGGTCCTCAGAAATCTTCCTCTGGGGGTAGGTCCCATTCCTCTTCCTACTCTAACAAGAAACCTTGGTGCTAGTTGTGTAAGGAAAAAGGTAAAAGGGCAAAGGATGCCAATTGCTCTAAGTCTAGCACCAATACTGCTACTACTACTCCTAAACCTCCTAGTGCCCCTAGCAATAGCACTGGTAGTAGTAGGGCCCCCAAGAGTTTAGCTGGGTTAACCTTGTGTACTAAAGTGGGATCTGGCATAGTTAGGCTGTTTTAGTCTGTAATGGTGGCACTGAGCTCGCCACCCTTATTGTAAGTCCCACTAACTTGGGCAAATACAGACAACAGCCTCTCATCAATGGTCGGAAGCTGTGGCATACAGGGACACGGGCCAGTATCACTATCGTGACAGAAAAACTTGTGTCTCCTGAGCAGATTCTATTTGGTCAGATTTACCAAGTGACCAATGATAATACCAGGAGAGATCATTCCATGGCAGTTGTCAATCTCAGCTGGGGAGGGGTAACTGGCCCAAAGAGAGTTGTGGCATCCCCCGACCTACCTGTGGACTGTCTACTGGGCAATCATTTGGAAACTTCAGCCTGGTCGGAAGTGGAGTTCAGGACTCATGCAGAAATGATGGGAATTTCAGCCAGTGTCTTTGCTGTCACTAGGGCTGAGGCCAAGAAGTTAGGCACTGAGGGAGCCCTGGATCCTGAAGAAATGGACCAGCCAGCTCCCAAGAGAAGGAGCAAGAAGGATACAGATGTATCCTCCTCTCAGACTTCCAATGAGAATCAGCCTCCTGAGGGAGATGATCTCAGTACCTGTGAAGGAACTGTACCAGAGGAGATTGGGCCTGACAAGGCAGAGCAACTAGGGGCAGGGGTCCTTCAAGAGAAGACTTCAGTCTGAAGCAGAAAGCCTGCCCCTCTCTTGAACAACTCAGACATCAAGCTGCTGCTGAGGAAGCAGGACATTTCAGTGGGTCCCATAGGAATTACCAGGAAGAAGGGCTCCTGTTTTCTGAAAGTAGAGACCCCAAGCCTGGTGCCACCAGGAGGTTGGTCATACCTCATATGTTCAAGGGTTTCTTATTGACCCTGGCACACAACCTTCCCCTTGCAGAATATCTTGGGCAAAGCAAGACTTGGAGCAGGCTTGTCCCTCACTTTCACTGGCACCACATGTCTGAAGACACCAAGGAGTTTTATCAGTCGTTTGTCACCTGCCAAGCCAGTGGTAAGCCAGGTGGCACTACAAAGGCCCCCTTAATCCCACTACCAGTGGTTGGGGTTCCCTTTGAGAGGGTAGGGATAGACATTGCAGGTCCCCTAAACCCTCCAACACCATCTGGACACAGTTTTATCTTAGTGGTGGTGGACCATGCCACTAGATATCCAGAGGCTATTCCCCTTAGGACCACTACAGCTCCTGTAGTGGCCAGGGCTCTCCTGGGAATCTTTTTCAGAGTTGGGTTCCCTAAGGAAGTCTTGTGAGACAGAAGTACTAACTTCATGTCTAGCTACATCACTGCTATGTTGAAAGAGTGCGGTGTTAACTATAAGTTTACCACACCCTACCATCCACAGGGCAATGGGGTTGTTGAAAGGTTCAACAAGACCCTCAAAGGTATGATAATGGGACTCCTAGAAAAGCTGATGTGAAAATGGGATGTCTTACTACCTTGCCTTCTCTTTCCCTACAGAGAGGTTCCTCAGAAGGGGTGGGCTACAGCCCATTTGAACTTCTGTCCAGACATCCAGTTAGGGATGCATTATGTCTGGTCAAAGAAGGATGGGAGCAACCTCTCAAGCCTCCTAAACAGGACATAGTAGACTATGTTCTGGGCCTGCATTCTCACATGGCTGAGCATATGAAAAAACCCTGAGGCCAGCCAGGAGCTTCAGAAAGATTGACATGACCAAAAGGCTGTACTTACTGTTTACCAGCCAGGACAGAAAGTGTGGGTGTTGTAGCCTGTGGCCCCAGTAGCTCTCCAGGACAAGTGGAGTGGCCCCCAAACTATACTGGAAAAGAAAGGTGATGTCACCTACTTAGTTGACATAGGTACTCCAAGATGTCCCCACAGGGTACTTCATGTGATTCGCCCGAAACCTTTTGTTAACAGGGCTGACATGAGCTTGCTTATGGCCACTGATGAGGGACAGGAGGAAGAGAGTGATCCTCTCCCTAATCTCCTCTCTCAGGACCCTGTTGATGGATCAGTTGAAGGAGTAGCCTTGGCAGACAGCCTCACTGATCAATAGCAAGCTGATTGTAGACAGGTTCTCAGTTTTCTGGTCTCTTTTCTCTGACACCCAGTCAAACCACCTGGTGTACCCATGAATTGGACACAGGTGACAGCCTGCCTGTGAAGAGTAAAGTTTACAGACGGCCTGACCATGTCAGAGATTGCATCAGGACAAAGGTCCAAAAGATGCCAGAGTTGGGAGTCATTGAGGCTTCAGATAGCCCTTGGGCTAGTCTTGTATTCCTTGTACCAAAACCTCACAGCTAGGATGGTAAGAAAGAGATGAGTTTTTGTGTTGACTATAGAGGCCTCAATGCAGTCACTAGGGCTAATGCCCATCCAATTCCAAGGGCAAATGAACTGATTGATACTTTGGCCCCTGCCAAATATCTCAGTACATTTGACCTGACTGCTGGTTATTTGCAAATCAGACTCAATGAGGACGCCAAACCTAAAACAGCATTTTCAACCCCCAGTGGGCATTATCAATTTATTGTGATGCCTTTTGGCTTAAAAAATGCAGCTACCACATTTCAGAGGCTGGTGAATAAAGTCTTAATAGGTCTGGAAGCCTATAGTGCAGCATATCTAGCATTTAGCTGTCAGAAGGCATTTGATAACCTGAAGCAAGCAATGTGCTCTGCTCCAATTCTGCAAAGTCCTGACTACTCCTAACCATTCATTGTCCATACAGATGCTTCTGAGATAGGGATAGGTGCAGTATTGTCACAGCTTAATGCAGAGGGCCAGGATAAACCAGTAGCATTTATAAGCAGAAAGTTGACCCCCAGGGAGAAGCGTTGGTCAGCTTCTGAGAGAGAGGGCTTTGCTGTGGTCTGGACCTTGAAGAAGTCGAGGCCATACCTGTTTGGCACTCACTTCATTGTTCAGACAGATCATAATCCCCTCTTATGGCTTAAACAGATGAAGGGTGAAAAACTCAAACTTTTGAGGTGGTCCATTTCTCTACAGGGGATGGACTTTTCAGTGGAACATAGACCTGGGAGTAACCATGCCAACAAAGATGGACTTTCCAGATATTTCCACTAAGAACATGAAGCCTCAAATGGGCAAGGTTAGCCTCATCCTTACGTTTTGGGAGAGGGGTGTAGGAAAGTAGGATCCGCTTTCATGGTTACCCCCACTTTTTGCCAGGTGTCAGTGTGTTTTGACTGTAGTCTGCTGGGATCCTGCTAATCAGGACGCCAGCAACTGTGCTCTCTCCCCTAAATTGGCTCTGGTAAGTACTTTGGTACATCCACAATTGGCTACTGGTGTACCATTATACTTCGCTAGTATATGCCACTAAGGTACCCAGGGCATAGGTGAACCAGAGGCTCCAATGGGCTGCAGCGTGTATTTTGCCACTTGTGGGAGTCCACTTAAACTTGACTTCTCTGCCATTGCAGCCTGTGTGAGATGGTGCTTGCACCTCTCACAACAGCTATAAGTTCCTTATATCTGAGGTCACTGCACTTAAAAACTATAAGTCACCCCTATGGTAGGCAGGGTGCTTGGTTACAAATGTGAGGGTACCCCTGCATGAGCAGGACACCCCTACAGACCCCGGAGCCGATTCTCCAGGCTTTGTAAGAGCGATCAGCCATTTTAAGGTATATAGTGGACATCAGTTATCACGAGATGTCTAACTAAATAATGGCTGCAATGGACCTGGTCATGTTTTGTATCAAACGTGTTGGAATCATACCCCAACACTGACTCTGGTGCTAGAAGAATGATCCCAAGTACTGGGGGGCTCCTTAGGTGACCCCCTGTACTCCAAGTAACAGCCTTACAGGGTCTGCCAGCAACCTAGTGCTGCTGCCGACCACAGACACGATTCTGCCCTCCTGCTGCTGAGCTGAGTTTGATCAGGGGAAGGTAGAACAATAGGTTTCCTGTCACAGGGAGGTGTGACCACCTCCCAGACAGGACGTAGTGTATTGGGCTGGGGTGGGGGCGCTTGCCAGTGGCACCAGACTGCTTTGAAGGGCAAATTGTGTGCCTTCCTTGCATACTTCTGTTTGAAACAGTTCAGGAACCCCTGGTTTCCACTCTGGCGCGAAACTGGACAAAGAATAGGGAAGTATCCTCCCCTCTGTCCAGCCCCTCCTCTGGGAGGGACCCCCGAGTCGTTCCAACCCTTTCCCTAGGGTACTTAAGGGCTCTCCCGTGGGTAGGTCCTCAGGTCCTTCGTATACCAAGACTCACCTCTGAAACCAAGACACTCTTCGACCGTTTGGACACTATACTTCGTCAGACTTTGACTGGACCCGAGACTGCATCAAGGAAGGCTCCTGCTGCTCCTGGTCTCGCTGTTCTTCAAGTCTTCTGCGTCGTTTGTGTCTGTGCATCATCCAAGTTCTCCAGAAGGCCTGTGGGCATCAAGGACATCTGAAGTAATCTCCCTTGGCGTGAAGGAGTCACTCCCCTGCATCTGCAGGCACCGCAACAAAGCTGACCGGTCTGCTGCTCCTGTCCTGCAACGGACATCACGCGGCCCAGCAACACAGGTGGTGGTACTACAGCTCCCTAGAGGCCTGCCCTGTCTTCTCTGCAATTTTGAGGACAGTATAGCTCATCGAAGCCGCTGGGACCAAACCCATGTGCACTGCGTTGAATTGCTGTTGCCAAGGCTTGTTGGCTCTGCACTCCAGAGATATTTGGGCTACAAGACGATTCACCCTCCAGCACCTCATCCCTCAAAGATCAGCATCCTCACTGCATCCTCTGCAAAGTGGACCTCCATCGTTTGTGAGCTGCCTGAGGTCCTCTTGCAACTCCTGTGCCTTCGGCATGTGGGTCCGCTCGAGGGTCTTCCTTTGCTTCAGTGAGATTCCCTGCTTGCTCAGGGCCTGTTCTGACTCTCCTGCACTTGGTGAGTCGCTTTGATCTTACTGGTCCCAATGTTTGCATCTTTTTGCTTTCCACGCCAGTTGCGGCTACCAAGGCTTGTTGGTCCTCCCACTAGACACCGACCACCTGAACACCGACACCCAATATGGGACAGCTTGTGCATGGCTCCTGGTCTTCCTCAGCATCTCCTGGTCCTCGCAGCCGCATCAACAAGGTCACCGTCTTCACTCTTGAACCTCCCAACATCGGTGGGGATTATGCTTCCGTGCCTCCTGGTCACTTCCGAGTGGCATAGACTCTGTCCCCTCTGCTTGCAGGTTCTCTTCTTCAAGAATCCACTCTTGGATTCCACCGGACTCCTTCACATGCTTCTTCAGAGGCATCTTCTTTGAAGTCTTCCATTGTCGTCTGCGGCAGGTTCTGACGTTAATTCACCCCTATGCACCCGGCTTCCCTGGTGCAGGTAACCTGGTTCCTGGGGCATCCATGGGTGGGGTGACTCTCCAACCTCACGTCTTCCAAAGGGTTTCTTCGGGGTCCTCTGGGAAGGGTCCTTCTTCTGTAAAACTGCAACTGTGACTTCTCCATTGATTTCCATCGGGCATGCAGCTGTGTCTCTACTCTGCACACAGCCCCCTTGGGGTTCCTGGGTACTTACCTTGGCTAGTTCCTTGTGACCCCATCTCCTATGAGTCTTCTGGTCCAAGTCCCGTTCTCCTTGAAGTTTGCATTCCACTTTCTTAGTATATAGTTTGGTCTTCCCTTGGACACCCATGTATATTTGTGCTACTTACCTAATTATTTTGAAGTATTCTTGTGTGTATTGTTGATATCTATGGGTAGGAGATATACCAATGTGTTAGTGATTGTGTTGCATAATAAATAGCCTTATTTTTATAAACACTGTGTGGTTCTTTTTCATCTAATCTACACTGTTGATTAAATGTGGTAAAACAAACTGCTTTACACTCCTTCAAGATAAGCCTGAAGGCTTCTCTCCACAGCTACCACTTTGAGAGCTTTATATGGTTATCAAAGACCACTAAAATCAACATAAGGGTTGCCTGGATTAGTGCAAGGTGCATCACTCCTGAGAGTGTGCACCATATCCTAAGCCAGCCTCCTACAACCGCCAACACCGGTTCTCTAATATACTTCTCCCAACAGGGCACAAGTCCTAAAAAAAAGAAGTGGGGCACTAACCAAGTTAGGCAGTATGTAAGTCACATCACAGCGCATGACATCGCACGTGACATCACAACCCATGACCTCACAAGAAATTATATCACAAAAAATCACATCAGATTCTAAGACAGCATATGTTAAGCAGGTCTATCATGAGTACATTCAAGCGCATTACAATATTAAAAAAATTAGAGTTTGCGTCGGAGTTGTGCCAAAAAAGTGATGCAACCCCGGTGCAAGATCTAGGTATCCACGTATACATTTATTTATTAAAACTCTGCCAGAAAGAAATTGGCAACAAGGAGAAATGTGGCAGTGTATCTGTTCTGCTTAATTGGTTAGAAAGTCTGCATTTTAAAATAGCTTATGGGGTTAAGGCACATGCTGCATAGATCTTTATGTACCCAGTAACTCTCAGGAAATAATGATAATAATGGTAAGATAACTCTGGAGGTGAATGCTCTTGCTGGAGAGACAGGTGTTTTGTCTAGTCCCAGTTTTGAATCAATGTAGCATAGAGGGTTAATATGTCTCACGCAAAGCACATTATGTGATATACAGATGACAAATCTTTATTTTATGTAGATGGGTAAGTGGGTTATTGATTTTAACAGAGAGACCCTTTATTTACTTGCAGTTCATAAATTGTGATCCTTATAATATAGCACAGCGAATTATAAAGGAAAGGACATGTGACTCCTACACCTTGTAACCCTCACTGTCTTATGTAACACATCCTAAATTGATTTACACACATATTGTTTATTGTCAATGTTTAATGTGTATGTGTGATTTAAAGTGCTCCAACACCCTGGATTGGGTTGGGTAGTGCTATAAAAGAAATAAGACAAAATAGTGGTATTTAAATAGTTATTTGTGTAAATATTAGGACAGACCAACACATCTGACACAACATGATGCAAGATAGCTTAGACTATGTCTGATGCTAATTGTTCTCATGTTCCAGGGCGAGGTTCAACTGCTCAAAATAAACATTCCCCCCCAAAAATTAGGCTTTGAGTGGCTGAATTGCGCAGTGTGAAACAATGAAATGAGGAAGGGTCCGGGCTGAGGAGGGGCAGGATGCAGTCAGCAATCAACAAACTACCTCTCTTCCTATGTGCTGGAAGTGCATTCCTGGAGCTTTTGCACAAAACAAAAGGGAAGGTCACAAGTCAAGTGCAGGGCCATTAGCACGTCAAAGCACTCGCGCTTTGACACCAATGGCCCTGCCACAAAAGAGAGAGGGGAAATTCTTTCGTCCCCCCACTACAAAATCTGGGGGGGATATGTCCCCCGCGTCCCCCACACTTCCTAAGCCCTTGTCCATGAGACACATCTCCTGTCGAGTGACTGCCACTGCCTCCGCTCTCGGGCATTCCCCCATCAGTTCTTCTCCGCTTCTTCCAAGATGGCGGGGTGGCCATACTAGTAGCCCACTCCTTCAAGGGGAAAGTGGGACACAAAGAGGCGGAGTTGAAGGGCATACTGCTCACCCATCAGTTTACACTTGGGGATCAGCCTTTTATAGTAGTAGGGTCTACATACGCAATGAATGAGGGCCAGGAGGCCTTCTTGCATACAGCCTTAGCTGAGGCACTCTCTACTGAGGAGAGAAGAGTTCTGTTGGGGGGGGCCTTAATTTAGTTTTTAATGCCAACTTAGATAGGTCAGCACTGCAACATGGGCAGACTGGGGCATTGTCAAAGGACAGGCACAGGTGGCTGGGGGAGCTGGGGCTCCATGATCTATGTAGGGACTTCCACCCGGCGGTGCATGAATACACCTTGCTCTCCGATGCACACAAGAAATATGCTAGATTAGACTACCTCTTTGGTACGAGGGACATACAAAACCAGGTCACGTGGGCTAAGATTCTCCCGGTGGTACTCTCCGATCATTTGGCAGTTACACTTACTCCGCCCTTACCCGCTGATCCTGGTGCCTACTCGAAACAAAGCTGCATCGCCCGAAGTGGTGTCTCAGATTCAGAAGGCTATCACTACTTATCTCAACCTTAACAGCATGGTCGAGGTCTCCATCACAACCCTTTGGGAAGCACTTAAAACAGTCATCGGGGGCTGCAGACAACAAACTGCGTAAGGAGAAAAGAGATAGCCTTTCTACCCAGGTTGCAGAGCTGGAACGCATACACCAACACATTGGCATGCCAAGAGTCTGGCGCCAACTAACTGCACTGCACTCCCAATTAGCTAGCTTAGATCTGGACCGGGCATGGCACTCCGCCTTCGTCACTCCTATTATGTCAGAGCGGACAAGTGCGGTCACCTTCTGGCCAACAAATTTCATGCTCAATGGCAATCTTCGGGAATACTCTTGATAGAGCTAGATTTCTCAAATTAAGCATTGCTTTATTTTTATGTTTCAGACAGACTGCATTTAAAATGGCACACAAATTTGGTGCAAGTGAAAACACATGGCACATGCCTAGTCAAAAGTTTTTTAAAAGTGGCACTTTTGGTGCATGCAAAGTGAAAAACATAAAATGAGGCTTGGTCATAAATGCTTTCAGTCTGAAATGCTTGTGCTGAATTAACATGTGTTTTGCAGTGTAGAGAAAACTCGTGCTTTCAGTGGCCTCTTTAGCTTTGAATCATGGAATGTGTTCTCTCTTCCCAGTTTCTTTTCCCTTATAATCTACACTCCCTGTTCCTGTCTCAAGAGACTTTGGCTTTGTTGCATATTTAGACAATATATATTCAGTTCATATCACATCTTTTTGTAATGTGTATTAATTAACCATGCACCATCACTACACGGGGGCAAAGCATTTGCATGAAAAGCTATCTAAAACATTAGAGCATGTTGCTATGAGTATGTATTAACTGTGTGCGCTTTCAAAATTTACACTAGTGCATGTTTTATGCTATGTTGTACATTGCACATTTTTGCATGGTGTGCACAAATAATAAGAAAAGCTGCTTTACACTAATAGCTTTTGCTAGGTAATCATTTATACAGGGTATTAGTATGGGGGAGGTAAAACATAATGGGTTTCATTTTGTAAATTAATACTCTTTTTGTGTTTATTTTGTTTTTGGGCCTAAGATAAAATGGCTGCCTGTGAATCCAGCAAGGCTGAGAATTGTACTGAATGAGAGACGCATGCGCAGAACTGCCAAGTGCCTCAAGTGAAGACACATGGGTCAAGGCCACCATGAACTGTACATTCTTGTTACCCTGCCAATGTATCAGTGTTTGTGGAATGTGTCCTTCCTGCGTGCGATGTGACAGGAAGGAGGAAATAGACTGAAACATTTTTCCTAGTAAATGTTGCTAAAACATATCATTGTATTAATCATTAACGCTTCTTTTGTTAAAACTGGTGTGGGTTGGATTTGCCATTGAGAACAGGATGGTGAGACCCTCGTCATCTAAGCTATCCAATCAGGGTACAAGCTTTACTGAAAATTTGCAACATTATTAGAATAGTCAGCCAAGAATTAGAGTATAAATAATGACCTCTTAGGGGGCGTGAGGGGCTCGCTTTTTAAGCCTTAAGATTTAGGGCCTTAGTCTGAGAGGGAGGAGAGGAGAAGAAGCAGATGAGATCAGACATCATATGGGTTAGGTACGCGAACATCGCGGGTGCAGTCTGAGAGCAGATTGCGTCCGAGGAGAGATAGAGGGAGGTAGGGGCATAGGCTAGCCTTGCACGTCATATCTTTGGCAAGGCAGATCACATTCCTCTGTGGTCTGTGAAGGAGGGGCCTTTTCAGGAGCAGCGTCTCTCTGTGAACACAGAGAGGACAGATGAACAGACCAGGGCAGAGGGTGCAACTGATAGAAAAGGTTCAGATTTAGATGCTAAAACTCTAAGTTTATGCTTTGACTAACTAATTAGTTTTGAAAAGATGTATTTGTCTTATGCATTTATTTCTCTTTATGGGAGATTTTGCCAATTATTAATTATTGATTAGACTTGCATAATTCACTCTTGAATTACATTTCCTGAACTTTCTTTGGAGAATTCTGATTGACATTTGATTGCCTCATTCCCTTCCTTTATGGAATGTTTTGTATGCAACCTATAATATGTTTTGTATTAATTCTATTTTTCCTATTTTCAATTCTGTAACCTGATTGATATTTGACTAATGAATAAAGGGTCAGAGAACTTTAACTTTTAACTAGAAAATAAAACCCTTTAAAATACTCACAACTCTCTTTATTGGCTTAAATATTAATTGCATTTTTGATTTTTCATGTTTATGTAAAGTATCCTGATGGTAATATACAGTGGCAAGGGTCCAGTACCTTTGCAGCGGTAAATTAGAAGGTAAATGAGGTTTTGCATTGAGAAATTACTGTGAAATTACCGCTGCATCAGTTTCTGGTAGCAGAGGATGGTTATTATCAATTAGTTTGGTGATTAAGGATTATTAATATCACCATCAACTATTTGACTAATGATCCATTGGCCTTAGGAGGAGAGTTGATCTGTGAAAATTAGTTCTAGAAAATAATTGCCCAAGTTAGATAAATGTCCAAGTCCTGATTCCTGACTCCAATGCTCAGAACCTGAAGACTAGCAAAGCAGTACTGGAAGGTGATGCAAGAAGGCGATTGCTGGAGTGGTGTGAGTATCAATAGGGTTGTGAAATGTTGTTAATGTGCTAGGATGTATTTTTAAGTGTTGAAAATAGTAAGGGTTTTGACTGTTGGTGAAAAGTTTGCTCATTTTTGACTTGATGGTTGTATTGATTATATTGGTAATTTCATAGGACAGAATTTTTGATTATTGATTATATGTTCTTAACATGAAAAGTTAGTGTCTTGTTTTATGTTGTCTGGAAGCACAGGTACATTGATACCTGGAAATTCCCAGGAAAGGAATAGCGGGTGGTAACTGGAAGCCACACTGCAGGAGGTTACTCGTCTGTTGGAAGTAATACTGAGAAGCTACGTAGGGTTAAATTAGGGACTATTTTCTGTGTAAAAGTGAGAGTGATTGATAGCAAAGAGTTGGCTGGTGAAACTTTGGTGTTGTATCACCTAGAAAGGGTAACACTGAAGGAGTAGCAGGTTCTTCTGAGCTTGAGTGAAGGGTAAGCGGAAGGGATTTACTCGCAGTTTTTTAAGAGTAAAAAGAAGTTCTTACTTTGTGAAGAGTAAGCGGAATGTGTTACTTGCAGTGAAAAGAAATCTATCCTTTGTTTAGTGGAGCAGACAGAGTAGCGAATGTTTTTATGTTGTTATTAACAGAATTTTGATTAAGAAAACTCAGAAAAATATTGCCGTAAGATTTTGTAAAGGAGGAGTCAGTAGTAGGAGTTAAACTGACTGAAATTGAAACTGACAGCATTGGAGAAAAGAAATTGCATTGAACTATTGCAGGAATGAAAATGTTTGAAGGTTTAAAGAAACTGTTGGGAGGTAAAGTGAAAAATTTGATTTTAATTGGTGATGCTCCTGAAGGAACACCCGTGCATTTTATGTCTACCAATTTGGGACAAAATTCATGTATGTGGGTTCACCAATGGTGCAAGATTACTGAAAAAGAAGGTCCTTTGAGGTTTCCAAAAGATGGTACTTTTGAATTGCAAATTATTGACAAATTAAGGGAAGTGTTATGTGAAATAAAAACACCATCTAGAGCTGCACAATTTGAGGCCTTAAGCATGTGGGAAAAGACAGCAAGAGACAAAGCAAGTGAGGATAAAAAGGTAAAGCACCAGATGCAGGAGAAGGGAATTAATGATGATAAAAAGCTTCAAATAAATAATGATTCAGGGGATGAAATAATGGATGCATTGTTAACTGAGTGTCCGCCACTTTATGTGGTTCCCATTAAAAATAGTGTACCAGTAAGTACTACAGTGGCTACTGTTTCTGTTAAACAGAGAGAAACACAGATTGAGAGAACAGTGCAGACATTTCAGATTGACCCACTACCTGTTGATTCAGCACTGACAGTGATACCTCCAGGTGTTACTTCTTTAAATGTGACTGATTCAGTCCAGATATCACAAACTACAGATGCACAGGCAATGCCTAGAAAAATTGTGACTGTCCCAATTAATATGGCCCCTACTCAAAAGGTTCAAAGAGCTGCAGAAGGAGTGATTATGGCAGGGTTTATTTCAGAAACTCAGAATTCACAGATTATTGAACAGGAATTACCCCAGACAGTCCAAGCACTGAAAGGTGGGGGAGAAATAGTCTTTACAACACCAATAGCCCATGGAAAAATGAATATATTTGAAGATCATAATGAGGTCTCAAAGATGATGTGTGTAGAACCACAGATTGGACAAAGATTCGATTGTAGCCATCAGCCTGAAGTTTCAAGCCTAATAAAGCAACACAAAGACAGCACAGAGTCACACTTTGCAAAAGACTGTGTTTCAGCATCGCTGAAGTGGCTTGAAAATGAACATGCAAATGCACTTGTGAAAAACACAGATGAAAAGACTAGCCATTGCTGTGAAGGTCTGACTGATGTGGAGCGTGCAGTTTCTCACCAGATTGCAGCTGCTACACAAGATCTGCATAATGGATGGTGCAACGACGTTGATCTGAGAGATGCTGTGAAATGGAAAGGCCTGTTCCAAAGGATCCTGGCAAAGACTGTTGTGAAATGTGGTGGCCTTCCAAATTGGGTGCATGCCTCTCACATACGTATGGTCCTGTGTCCCCCTGATAAAACAGCTCCTCTTCAAGAAGAGATGCCAGCAGTGGTCAAAAGTCCACAGAAGAGGGTCAGTCAAGCTGTAAGGGAACACACAGAGTCTGAAGCAGCACTAGAGAAAACTGAAGTGGCACTGGAAAAGCAAAAAGTGGAAACTGACTCAGATGAAAGCGGTGTCCAAAGGGTGAAAGAGTCAGATGCAGCCTCTGAAGAAGAAATTAGTGCTGTGGGCCTACGAGTGGAGGTAGGAAAAAGCTGTCTGAAAGGGTATCCAAAACGTCTGGAGTGGTCCTTTGAAAAATCATTTGCACCTATAGCTTAAACATCTGAATCTGATCAAAGTGAAAATAAAAGTGAAAGGCTTGGATTGAAAAAGTGCAAAGAATTGATGGTGCTCTGTCAGAGTTTCTCAGCACCTGAGTGGTCAAAATGCATGGAAAAAGTACAGAATGCCACTTTGAATGAACTGTATGAGCCACCCTGATGGCAAGCTGGTGACAAAGAGAAAAAGAAAGGCTGAAACAATAACTGAGAATTGTCAAGAGCTGAAGAGAAAAGAATCTTTGAATGATGAAAGAAAAAGAAGAAAAGAAAAGAAAATAGAAAAGCGAACTGTCCTGTTGAGTTTTCCTTTTATTATTTTAGTTACTTATTTTAGAGAAGACTAACAGTTCCAAGAAGCTACTTACAGAACTCTGCCCTAAACATTTGAGCTTGGCTATATATGATCTGATTACAGACAAGACTTGTGTTTGCCTTAGAAATAGAAGTAAAATTGTTATATGCTCAGCTTTTGTAATAAAAATGCCACTTGTGAAGATAAATAAGTGTGATGATCTACAAATCATTTGAGGTATCATGATTTGTTATCATCAAAGGGTGAGTTGATAGAGCTAGATTTCTCAAATTAAGCATTGCTTTATTTTTATGTTTCAGACAGACTGCATTTAAAATGGCACACAAAGTTTGGTGCAAGTGAAAACACATGGCACATGCCTAGTCAAAAGTTTTTTAAAAGTGGCACTTTTGGTGCATGCAAAGTGAAAAACATAAAATGAGGCTTGGTCATAAATGCTTTCAGTCTGAAATGCTTGTGCTGAATTAACATGTGTTTTTGCAGTGTAGAGAAAACTCGTGCTTTCAGTGGCCTCTTTAGCTTTGAATCATGGAATGTGTTCTCTCTTCCCAGTTTCTTTTCCCTTATAATCTGCACTCCCTGTTCCTGTCTCAAGAGACTTTGGCTTTGTTGCATATTTAGACAATATATATTCAGTTCATATCACATCTTTTTGTAATGTGTATTAATTAACCATGCACCATCACTACACGGGGCAAAGCATTTGCATGAAAAGCTATCTAAAACATTAGAGCATGTTGCTATGAGTATGTATTAACTGTGTGCGCTTTCAAAATTTACACTAGTGCATTTTTTATGCTATGTTGTACATTGCACATTTTTGCATGTTGTGCACAAATAATAAGAAAAGCTGCTTTAAACTAATAGCTTTTGCTAGGTAATCATTTATACAGGGTATTAGTATGGGGAGGTAAAACATAATGGGTTTCATTTTGTAAATTAATACTCTTTTTGTGTTTATTTTGTTTTTGGGCCTAAGATAAAATGGCTGCCTGTGAATCCAGCAAGGCTGAGAATTGTACTGAATGAGAGACGCATGCGCAGAACTGCCAAGTGCCTCAAGTGAAGACACATGGGTCAAGGCCACCATGAACTGTACATTCTTGTTACCCTGCCAATGTATCAGTGTTTGTGGAATGTGTCCTTCCTGCGTGCGATGTGACAGGAAGGAGGAAATAGACTGAAACATTTTTCCTAGTAAATGTTGCTAAAACATATAATTGTATTAATCATTAACGCTTCTTTTGTTAAAACTGGTGTGGGTTGGATTTGCCAATGAGAACAGGATGGTGAGACCCTCGTCATCTAAGCTATCCAATCAGGGTACAAGCTTTACTGAAAATTTGCAACATTATTAGAATAGTCAGCCAAGAATTAGAGTATAAATAATGACCTCTTAGGGGGCGTGAGGGGCTCGCTGTTTAAGCCTTAAGCTTTAGGGCCTTAGTCTGAGAGGGAGGAGAGGAGAAGAAGCAGATGAGATCAGACATCATATGGGTTAGGTACGCGAACATCGCGGGTGCAGTCTGAGAGCAGATTGCGTCCGAGGAGAGATAGAGGGAGGTAGGGGCATAGGCTAGCCTTGCCCGTCATATTTTTGGCAAGGCAGATCACATTCCTCTGTGGTCTGTGAAGGAGGGGCCTTTTCAGGAGCAGCGTCTCTCTGTGAGCACAGAGAGGACAGATGAACAGACCAGGGCAGAGGGTGCAACTGATAGAAAAGGTTCAGATTTAGATGCTAAAACTCTAAGTTTATGCTTTGACTAACTAATTAGTTTTGAAAAGATTTATTTGTCTTATGCATTTATTTCTCTTTATGGGAGATTTTGCCAATTATTAATTAATGATTAGCCTTGCATAATTCACCCTTGAAATATATTTCCTGAACTTTCTTTGGAGAATTCTGATTGACATTTGATTGCCTCATTCCCTTCCTTTATGGAATGTTTTGTATGCAACCTATAATATATTTTGTATTAATTCCTATTTTCAATTCTGTAACCTGATTGATATTTGACTAATGAATAAAGGTTCAGAGAACTTTAACTTTTAACTAGAAAATAAAACCCTTTAAAATACTCACAACTCTCTTTATTGGCTTAAATATTAATTGCATTTTTGATTTTTCATGTTTATGTAAAGTCTCCTGATGGTAATATACAGTGGCAAGGGTCCAGTACCTTTGCAGCGGTAAATTAGAAGGTAAATGAGGTTTTGCATTGAGAAATTACCGTGAAATTACCGCTGCATCACTCTCTTTACACTAATGATAAGGACATAGCAGACTCCTTTAAAAATGTGTATGCGCAGTTATATTCAAAGCAAAGACTGGATCCTGCAGATAGCGCTGCCTATCTTCAAAACGCGAACACATTTCGCCTTACACTAGACCAAGCAGAGGCTCTAGACGACGACATATGCTCGAGGTGTTCATCTCGGCTTAAAACTCGCAAAATTGCCGGACCTGGACGGATACCCCCCCCCCCCATCTTCTATAAAACTTTCTGCAATGCTCTAGTCCCCATCCTCGCCAGGCTTTTCAACTCCTTTGCTATGCTCGGTATGCTTCCTGCCTCAATGCTGACTGCATCCATCGCTGTGATACCCAAACCGGGAAAGGACAGGCAACAGTGTAGTTCCTGTCGACCTATCTCTTTGCTAAATATGGACCTCAAACTGTTCACGGGCATTATAGATCCGGATCAGGCGGGTTTATTCCCTACAGACAAACAGGTGACAACACCAAACGCATTTTACACATCATCGATAAGGCAGCACAGACCCCGAGTGAGCTTATGCTTCTAGCGATTGATGCTGAGAAAGCCTTTGACAGAGTGCACTGGCCTTTCTTAGAGCAAGTCCTAGTTCTGAATTGCTATCACCCACCCACTGCAACAGTACGGGTTAACAGCCATATCTCTGACCCCTTCTCAATCAGCAGGGGCACGCGACAGGGGTGCCTGTTGTCACCCCTTTTGTTTGCTTTCTATATGGAGCCCCTAGCCCAGAGAGTAACAGACAACCCTCAGATCACAGGAGCCGTCTTTGGAGGGGAGCAACATACAATAAGCCTATATGCCGATGACATGCTAGTGACCCTTGATAAACCGGCCACAGCCTTGATGGCATTCTTGATGGAACTGGAATTGTTCGGCCTGGCGGTGGGCTTTTGTGTTAATGTAGAGAAATCTTAAGCGTTGGGGCTTTCTATATCCCCAGAGTTGGTGACCCGCCTAAGGATGCAATACCCCATCCAGTGGAACACCACGGCCCCCCAGTACCTGGGTTTCAAACTAGCGCCCACACCCCATAAGCTATCAATCCCTCTATCGACAGGTCAGAAGGGAGTTAGCTAGCTGGAAACACAACCAGATATCTTGGCTGGGCTGTATAGCTGCAGTCAAAACGACCATACTCCCCAAGATACTCTATCTATTTCAAACACTACCACTTGCCCTACTGAAGGGAATGCTTACTAAGTTACAGACGGAGGTACTTCAATTTATCTGGATGGGGAAAAAGCCCTGCATGAAGAAAGAGCTAAGTTACCACCCACCCGAGAAGGGGGACTTGGAATCCTGGATCTCCGCTCATACAACAGGGCAGTCCAGATGCGGTACTTGGTGGAATGGCACCAACCTGAATCTGAGAAACATTGGCTTTTCCAAGACAGCTGTAGCGGGCACCTCCCTTTGGAAAGTCCCCTTCCTTAAAAAAGCACACAGACCAGGTAATCTATACCTTTCCCCTATTACACATGTGACAATGAAAGCGTGGGATCAAACTAGTACCAAATGTGGACTGACTTCCTTCCCCTCTCCTATAACACCATTGTTCAATAATCTAGACTTTACCCCCGGGCTCGATCCAGGAGTGTTTAGGTTATGTAGGCGAACTGAGTGCTGATCAATGGGGCATATGTTGGAAGAAGATGGGGTGATACCTTTCCCACAGCTAAGCACAGACTTTGCCCTCCCCGAATCCAAAAGACTACATTACCTACAACTCGGTTATTGGCTTTTACACCCAAGCAACAGGCCCAACATTCAGAGGCATCTCACGCCATATGAGAAATGGCTGATCACCAATTCTTCAGGGAAACGGCTTATCTCTGATATATACACATTCCTGAACCAGTGCAACAGACACAAATATAAGGCCAGCCAAAACAGGTGGGAGCAAGGCTTAGGCTAGCAGTTCAGTGATAGGGAATGGGGGATATATCCTATAGAACGAGACACACCGCCTGTAAAACCTCTCTTACTGAACCATTCTTATAAATGACTTCATATTGTTATTTTACACTCGTTCGATTACATAGCATGAACTCAGACTGTAGTGCTGAGTGTTGGAGGGGCTGTGGAGCCCAAGGAAACTCAGTTCACATATTGTGGGATTGCCCCTGGCTCCACTTATACTGGACGCAAGTAATCAACGAGATTGACACCCAACTTAAAACGCAAATACCCAGATTCCCCTCCTACATTTTGTTAGGCCTACCTAATCCTCTCACATACCCCCTGAAGTATAGATGGAGCAGACAGATAGGCCTAGCTCTGGGGTTAGCGTTACAGAGGATTCTAGCGCACTGGGGTTCGACGCAAGTGCCCACACACACACGGGCTGGTTACACCGGCTATGGAACATCCTAGGCATGGAGAGAATTTCTCTGACGCTCACTAATCAATGCGCATCCTTTGGGAAGTTGTGGCGCCCTTATCTATCCCTTCTCCCACAAGATTTCAGGGTATTGACATGCCCAAAGTACCTTCATCTCCTGCAACTGTCAGAAATTAACCCCAGTACCTAACTAGACATGATTTAGTACTGTACTAGGATGTTGTATCACACCTATGAGACCACATGTGAATTGAGTCTGGGGAGGATGAGGGGAGGGTCTGGTGTTTGGGGAGTTTTTCCTTTTCCTGTGTATATTAATCAATGCCATGATAATAAGAATTAGTGTCCACTTAGGACACAAGACATGATGAATATTCCACTGTCATTGGCATTGTTTGAAATAAAGAGATTTGAACCATAAAACCCATCAAGACAGGAAACAGCCATTACAACGCGGTTATAACCACGCATGACCGTTACCACAAAGCCATTACTACACACATGGCTTTAGCACGTATGCCTTTACCATGAATATGCCTTTACCAGGCATGCCTTTACAACGTATTTTGTTCTAAAGGCATGAATGATTAAGGCATGTGCTCCTTTATAACGGCATATGCGTGGTATAGGTTTTGACTTACCAGAGTCTCCTGTGCTATGGCAAGCATTTTAGGATTCTGAAGGCAGTAGGAGCATGTCCACACAGGATCAGCACCAAAACGTCCTTGCTGTCTTAACTGCTGTTGGATTTCAGTCATAATTGCCAACTTAGGTGCCAGGAGAGCAGGCGGCATGGATTGGTAATAGTAATATAATTTTTATATTATCATTTCTTTTACTAATTACTTGTGAGGACTTATGCAGGAGGGTGTGCTCGAGATCTCTAATGAGCTCCTTCTCTCGAGACATCTCACAAGCTCCTTTACTGACTGGGCAGGTAGGTCACAGTATAGGAGCGTGTGTGTAGCCTGATCGAGCGTCAGTAGGATCGTCGCAGCATTGACTAGACCGTCATCCTGCGAAAGCCATTTTGGGGAGGAGTTGCCTCGAGCGTTTATTTAGCAGGAAGCTAACTTGTCACATGCTCTGACATTGCGGTGATGCGCTCACCTTATAGCAAGCTAGAAATACGGTGCTAGTGTTCACAGGGTTGGATACCATAGCACACTCCTGCTGTAGCAGGGCTGCGCACAGCTCTATTTTAGCTGATGACACTCTAGTGATCAGGTTGTACACGCACACTTTCCACATGGCATTCCATAGCGAATTTTACAGTGATGCGCACATCTTGGCTAATTAACTTATTATAACGTTTGTATACATCATAGTCCTGTATTGTCAGGACATGCTTCCTGCACCACAGTGATGCGCACACCTGTGTCGATTTAAGTGAAATGTTTTAGTGTTGCATTGGTGAGTCGAGAAATTTGTTGTAAATGTTGGCGTTGTAGTGGTATGCATGGTGACTGTATGCATGGTAATGGCATTTACAATGTGCCCTTATGAATGTGCGTTGCAATGACATGCATGGTAATGAGGTACGAGGTAGTGGGTCATGCGTGGTAGTGTCCGTGTTACAAAGGCATGTGTGGTAAATAATGTGTTGTTCCATCATACTACCAGTTCATGCTCTTTGCACAGCCATGTTTCCTACAAGCACATGATCTCATACATTTCCAACATTTCTTTAAATGAGTTTTGAGTTGACAATTTCCTATACCCCCCTATATTCCAAGATTGAACTATCAGGCTGCCCTCCTTTATTCCAAGTTTGAAATATTAGGCTGTGTGAAGTGCCTAATACCTAATCCAAATCACTCAGACCAACCCTCACACTAACCTCAAGACTCAATATAGAGTCGGATAAAAACTCAAGTGTTTTTTTATCTCTAGACCCTTAACTGACGACTTAGAGTTACCACTTGAAACAGTCACCTGCAGGCCTCCTTCCCTTGAATTAGAAACGATTCTGCTGTTGTAAACATTTTGCAAGCCTATCATTACTTGACTTACCCTGGCGTGGTTTATCAAGACATTATGGTCCTTCTGTTCCTCCTTCCCTATCTCACTGACAAGATATCCACCTTATGCCTTCCCTCAAAAGTTATTTCTCTGCTCTCACCAAAATTGATTTTACAAATTCTGAGTAAAACAGAACCTTTGTCACCTCTCTTCCGTCCTTGTTTGTTACAAATCCTACCTGCTTTATATCCTCCAAAGCCATTTCACGCAGGCTCAGACATTTGGTAATTATGTACAAAAGGTGGGAACGATTTGATGGTCTGAGTTTTCTTAGTTGTTTCCTACTATTACAACCTTGTTGTGGTTCTATGAAGACCCACATGCTGCCGCAGTTATTAATATAACCTTCTTAGTTTGGTCTATTCTTTTTTTGACCTCCGCTCTCTTTTATCTCAGCTATATATTGTTAATGACCTGCTCTCCCAAAATTGATCAGGACTGACTTCCTTCCCTGATTTTACCCTAGCATCCACTATATCCGAATTTACTTTCCCCCTATTGCTGACTAAGGGCTCCCTTGCCCTACCACTGGGAAAGTTCAAGAACTGCACCACATTTGGTCTTGACTGATTCCCCCCTTTACCTGAATTCCTTGCTCCGCTGTCTGTTTTCCTTTGGTTGTTAACCCGTGGGGCCCGCTTATTTCTTTTGTAACCTTCTCCTTTATATCCCCTCTCTTACCAATTATCCTCTTTGCTTTATGTATTCTGCTTGTGCATGGGATGTAACCCTTAAACCCCGGTATGCCCCCCGTTTTATTATCAACATTGGTTGTTTTGAGATATATACAGAGGGTGTATACATCATTGATGGGGACTGCCACCCCAACCTCTGCAGAAGTAAATACTACTTGATCCTTTTCTTCTTCTACAGGTCTAACTGGGGTTGGCATACAATTGTTAATTTGTTTTAGCTCCCCAGCAATAACCTGTAGTTGATTATTTTGGGCCTTTGCCAACCCATTATTTACTGTCAGTGATTCAAAAATTCCTTGTATAGTCTTTTGCATTAAAAACATGACATCTAGCCTAGATGAAGAAGGGGTTGCCAAAAGGGGAGAGGCCCTTACACGATTCACCCTTTTTTCTGAGTTATCCGAAGACCTACTCTCTACACTTCCATTACCACCCACCACCAAGTCGACCTCCTTTTCCAGATTTGTACCCTAACCCTTCATCCAATATGAGACTGTTCATTTTAAAAGGAGAAAGTGAGGTGAGGAGCATAGTCTTGATTTCGGTAAAGGAGTTTTCATATTCACCACATCTGGCTCTCTCATTAAGGAATGATCCAGGTCAAAATCCGACTCCAACAAATGTAAGCTTCCAAGTACATTACTCCCACTCACATCCACTTCTCCTGTAAATGTCTTTGTCGATAATATGGATTTTGGTGGGCTCTTAGCTTCCTTTTAAAATGCTTTCTGACAAAATCCTTTATGGATTGTCTCATGGGTGCCTTTCCTACTTCCTCCAAAGCCCCCACAGGTTACCACTAAATTCTTTCTACCCCCAGGTGGTGCTAGAGAGCTGGGCCTCAAGATGGCCAACACTCCGTGAGCCTCTGCTGGCCAAAGGCACAATTCATCATTTATCCAGCTTATCTGGCGGCATCTGGGTTGCTGCCCGAGGCTCGAGGGTAAATATGAATTCTCTATCCAAAGAATACTCTATTTTGTGTGGAGCAGGTTCCTGGATGAAGATATCTGCATCAGGGGTCTAGCAAGATGGCGGGTGCATGAGAGCCCAGCCGCTAGCGCTGCCAAGGTGCCAGGACCAATCATGAAGTGCAGTTGTCACTGGAGGAGGTGAGGATAGCAGGGGGTCTGAAGAGTTGGACTGCAGGCAGAGACCCTCCTGGTGAGGTGGCTGCGATCGCACCAGGTGAGGAGGGAGCAGACAGGAGTCCTGTGCGGCCCTTGTGCGATCCAGTGAGTCTCATTGGCACCTTGTGTGGGAGACTTGAAGACCCCTAAATAGAACCGGCTGCAGACGATTCATGATTTCCCAGCTGGGGACTGACAAGCAGACCGCCTGCTACAGCACCAGCTGAGTGCGGGTGAATAAGACTGTGGGATGGAGCTGTGAGTCCGACGGGAAACCAGGAGGCCAATGGTGGTGACGGTCTTGCTGCCTACGGGAGATTCGTGCTGGAGGCTGCCTATGTATATTTGCTGGGCTGTTTTGCGGCCCTCTAGGTGCTACTCTGGGCTGTCCGACATTGCCGGTTACTCGGATACTATGGTTCTCAATGAGACTTGGTGATGGGGGCTTAGGGGCGACAAAGGGTTGAAAAGAGTAAGTGGATCCCTCTGGCTTTGGGGACTGGGGGTATCTGCTGGTGCCTTGTGGCACTATGGGTGGGGGCCACTCCTGGTGGGAAGGCCCTCACTACATACCCTGATTGTTGGTCCCCTTGCTGGCATCAGTTGCATTGACATCGCTGCTGCTGGCTGATGCCTGTGGGCATCAGCTGGTGTGGGTCTTCCTATGCCGCCTGACAGGATTGGTTGGGGTGGGGCAGAGCCTGTCTTTGGGTATCTGAACAACATTATCCGCATAGCAGCTGAAGATGTGCGCCCCCCCGGAGTACCAGACTCCCAGATTTGCTGGTGATTGCACCAGGGCTCATCGGTCCACTCATGCTCCCTAAGTGAGGAGTGCCTGGGATAAGGCAGGGCCCTACCTTGACCTGTATATTGGTGCCTGGGACTGACTGGAACCTACTCACCTGCGACTGTGGCTGACTGGCGAGTGACTCTCAGCCTCAAGATGGGGAAAACGAACGCTAAGCAGACCAACTTGTACTTCAAACAGCGCAGACAAACGTGTGCCTCAGACCCACCGCTGGAGGACCTAACCCCCTGCGCAGGGATTGGCGAGAACTCCTCACATGAGCTAGATATACGAGCAATGTTCCTAGACCAAAAGCATAGTCTAAATGCCATTGATTTCAAAATAGACTTACTTACTTACTGACCAGTTCGATCAGCTCAAAGAAAAGGTGGCTGGTTAAGACGAACGCAGTGGCGAGCTTGAACAGCGCATATCAACTGCAGAGAATTCAGCAACAAGGGAGAAACTGCTCCAAATGGAAAAGGTACTGGAAGTAATTTGCAACAAAAATGAGGATTTGGAGGCGCAGTCTCGTAGGAAAATCTTAGAATCATCGGGATCCCGGAGTCCACCTCCGAGGGCCACATGGAAGATTATGTTAAGCCAATGCTCCGCACCCTCATCGGGGAGGCGCTCTCTGCAGTACTTATAGTGGAAAGAGCCCACAGATCACTGTGCCCACATCCCCCGCCTGGGTCACCAGCCTGTCCTATAATTGTCCGTCTCCTGAATTACAGGGACAGAACTGTGGTACTGCGGCTTGCCTGGTATAGACAAATGTTCAACTATTAGGGTAACAACGTGTCCTTCTACCCAATCTTTACGATGGCAGTGCAGGCGGCCAGGAGAGACTTCCTAAACCATCAAGCGCTCCCTCCTAAAAACCAAAGCCAGATACTCCCTCCTAAGCTCAGCCAAGGTGCACATATTTCATGCAGGAAAGACTATCTACTTCACTGACTCCAACGTGGCTGCCATATTTGTCAAGGGCCTCCTGTTGGTGGTGCCTAGGTTGCATGCCGCATCTAGAAATGAGGTTTAAAGGAAATCTTGGTTCACTGGTACAGTGACGTCTGCTTACTGTTCGTGCAAAGGGGGAGCGCTGACAGTCTAAGTGCCACGTATCGTGTTGGGACTGTAGAACACCCGTCCAAATTAAACTAGAAGGCCCCCCCCTGACAATGGCGACCAATGAAGGAGGTCGAGGCTCACAACAGCCGAAGATTGACAAATACACCTGCCTTAAGTCACAAGAGGGGGGATCCGTGGGTACAAGTATGGATCAGGATAACCGAGTAGGTCCTAGAGACCAGGACTCTCCTACGTTGCAAGATATAATGGCGGCATTTAATGGAGTACGCACCTCGCTGGAAGGGCGAATAGACTCGGTTGCTACAGATATCTCCCTGCTCAGAGCGGATATTCGCAAAATGGACTCTAGAGTGCAGGAGGTTGAAGACTCCACTAAAGGCCTAGTGGTTGACACGTCTGAGCTGAAGAAACAGGTCTCGGACTTACAGAGCCGCACTCAGTTACTTTCATTGCAACTGGATGATTATGAGGGGCGCTCCAGACGGAACAGTATTCGTACTTAAGGAGTGCCGGAACGATCGGAAGGCCCATCCACAGACCTGTTTGTGAAAGATTTAATATTGAACCACCTACAACCCAAGCACCTCTCCAACTATTTTACTATTAAGAGTGCCCACCGTATACCGGGTGGGAAGCCCAAGCCAGGGGCTCCACCCAGACCCCTTCTTGCAAGGGTGTTTAACTTTCGCGACTGAGACGTTATTCTTCAAACTGCTCGAAATGCACCCCCTCTTAAAAATGAGAATAGCACCATATCCTTTTACCCCGATTTTACGGCTTAAGTGCAGAAGCAGAGACGCTCCTTCTTGGAAGTTAAAGGACACATGGGGTCAAATACGCCATGCTCTTCCCGGCGAAACTGCGTGTGGAGGCGGAGGGGAAAAACTGTTTTTTGTCACTCCGGAGGAGGCCCAAGACTGGCTGGATGGCTGGCAACGAGTCGGACCTAAAAAAAGCTTTGATCGTCAGGAGTGACGCGGGATCAGGCAGCAACAACGGCAAGATTCCACCCAAGACGACAGGGACCAGCAAGTCAAAGAAGAGTCTTGATTGACCCAGCGGTAAATAAAGAGATAGATACCATGTTTACCTAAATCTGGGGATGGGCTATCACTTGGACCATTTAGACTGATCTGGCATGCTAGTGTCCGGAGTAAAGGAATGAACGGGGGATCGGTGGAAGAAGGACGATAAGCATGACCAATAATCCACCCTTCCCCCACATACACCAGTGGTGAACATGTTGCAATAGAACCTTAGAAAGATTCCTGGTACAGACTTGGTAGACGAGTACGTTATCAGTATATGTGATGTCATACATGCACACGATGATGGAGCCGGTCAGGCCGCGCTTCCCTAAGAAAGGTTTTAAGTGTATGGGTATACAGGCGCACTGCAAAGTTGTGGGGTGGGCAGTTTGGAGTCCACGTTGCAGGGAGGCAGGGAGGGGGGAGGGTTTGGGGTGGTCCCTTTGGGATTGTTATGGTTCCGTTTTTTGTTTTTTTGGTTTCCTTTTGCTATTTTTTGACAGTGCATGTGATAAATGTGACTCGCTAGCAGACAGTCCGACGATACGACAAACTGTACAACTAGCCGTCCCTGCGTCCTGCTTATTTGGTATGGGGAAGATAAGGGTTTTATGGCCACAATCCTTAGAGATACCCATGAAGCGGTCCATACTATTCTCATGACCAGTAACTTGGGGAACAGTCCGCGTTCAACTGCTTTCCTGGAATGTTAATGGGTTGGGGGATAGGATAAAGAGAGGAATTGTATTGCAATATGTCAAGAGGCAGGCCCCTTATGTGGTGCTTCTACAGGAGACGCACATACAAGGAACTTCTTACTGTGCTTTGAATAGATGGGTGTATAAATTGGTGGCCCACGCGGGCTATACAAGAGGATCGAGAGGGGTAGGGATCCTTCTCCGTAACTTGTTCCCCTTCAGGGTGCAAGCAGTGACACACAATACCATGGGGAGATTTGTTACCCTCACAGGCACTTGGGAGGGCAGGGTACTTAATATCATTTCCCTTTGCGTACCACCCCGATTGCATTCCTCAGCCTTGGCGGATCTGGGATCACATCTGCTTCAACTTCCTGAGGGAGAGTTGTTGATTGGGGGAGACTGTAATGCTGCTCTGAATGGAGAATTAGATAGATGCCCCCCCGAGGCAGGGAGAGGTGGCTGGGAAGACATTAGGGGAGTTTCTGAAGGCGCTGGGGCTCCTTGATATATGGAGAACGTATAACCCTTCATCCCTTCAAAATACCTTCCATTCGGGGGTGCATGGAAGTCTGTCTGGAATAGAGTATATTTTTGGCAGACCGGAACAACTCGCTATGTTCAGAGAGGTGAAACATCTTCCAAGGGGTATCTCCGATCACTCACCGGTCACGATCACATACGGGGGTCACCCCTCGCCTAAGAGAAACGAGATGATTCTTGACCCTTGGTATTTACGGATGCCGGACATACGGGAGGGGCTTATTGAGGCCACTGAGCTTTACTTCACTGAAAATGAGGGGTCGGTGGATTCGCCCTCCACGCTTTGGGAGGCGTACAAAACAGTGATTAGAGGACAGGGTGCATCGGTGATTGCTGGGTACAAGAAAGAAAAACGTAAGCAGATACAAGAGATTGAGGGAGAGATCTCCCAATTGGAACGAGAGTTGGAAAGTAGTTCAGTCCCTGACATAAAACATAGACTGCTCCTAAAGCAAAGAGATTATAGGGATATTGCAGAAGAGGCTGCTAGGACCCATTTCCGTGCATCACAATGCAGGGTTTACAAGATTGGAGACAAGGCTAGCAAGTTGTTGGCGTGGTTGGATAAACGGGAGCAGGCTTCCAGATGGGTTTTTGAAATAGTGACTGAAGAAGGGGTTCGACTTAATGATAGGTCTAGTATAGCGGAGGCCTTTGCTAAACATTTACAATTGATATATGAGTCGGCTGGTACGTCTACCTATGAAGAAGCACGGGAACTGCTGGCTACCCTTAAACTCCTGGTGTTAGACGACCCTGACATAGAAGAGTTAGAGCTAGATCTTACCAGGGAGGAGGTGGTAAAGGCAATTGGGGCATTACAATCGGGTAAGGCAATGGGTCCGGGTGGTCTCCCCATTGAACTATTAAAGGCGAATGCATCTACTATTGCCCCCCACCTGATAGGCATGTATGAGGAAAGTGTAAACAAAGGGATTCTCCCAGAGATGCAAAGATTGACCAACGTGGTAGTGATACACAAACAGGGGAAACCAGCTGAGTCTTATCGACCGATATCATTGCTTAATCCGAAGGTGAAAATATTGGCAAAACTCTTGGCCACAAGGCTGTCACCGTTACTCCACAAATTGATTCACCCAGACCAGTCAGGCTTTATGCCTGGCAGGAACACAGCACTGAATCTCAGGCGCCTTAATGGGGTGTTGGGTAGGGCTGGGACAATCGAGGAGGAGGCAGTCATCATGTCTCTCTGCGCCAAAATGGCATTTGACATGATTGAATGGCCCTATATGTTTGCGACGCAGGAACGGTATGGCTTTGGACCGCGGTTCTTGGCATGGGTGCGCCTCCTTTACTCGGAGCCCCTGGCAAGAGTCACAGTAAATGGGGCCCGGTCGGCTATTTTCACACTACGTAAAGGAACGAGACAGGGCTGCCCACTTTCCCCGTTAATATTTGCTTTGGTCCTGGAACCCTTGGCAATTTGGATTAGGGCCGATCCCCTTATACGGGGACTGAATTGGACGCCGAATTGGGAGGATAGAATCTCCCTTTACGCAGACAATATTTTACTCTATTTGGCCAAACCCCGTAGCTCTATTTATAGAATTCTACATATATTCCCTCTTCTGGAAATATTCTGGATATTCCATAAATAGGGATAAATCACTCGTATATATACTCGCGGGTAAAGGGTTCGTTCCTCCCACGAATTGTGACGCCAGAGTGGTAACTGATGGCTTTCGATACTTGGGGATTTTTGCCATGCCGGACCCGAGAGCGTTTTATGACCATAGCTTGGCCCCTCCGCTCCGTCGCCTACAGGACGACGTGAAGCATTGGAAAACCTTGCCACTGACGTTGCTGGGAAGAGCGGCACTATATAAAATGATGGCCCTGCCCAGATTCGTTTATGCTTTGCAAAATACACCATACCTTGTCTCAAATCAATACTTCCAGGCGGTGGACTCAGAGGTCCGGTCCCTGCTTTGGAATAACGGTTCTCCTCGTATCTCGTTGCCAAAACTTACGAAGAGCTGGTTCGATGGGGGAATTGCCCTCCTTGCACTCCAAAGTTACTATTGGGCTTCTCAGCTGGTAGTCACAAATCAATGGGTACACTGGCCGGGGACTGACCCCGCCTATAGAATGGACAGATATAATATGACGCCAGGGTCGTATCAAAGGGCATTATACGGAGGAAAGACATATCGCCCAAGGTATACTCCAACGGCGACTACTGTCACGATCTGGCAGACGGCCATGTCCGCATTGGGATGGAAAAATAAGATTATGCAGGCCACTCCCCTTCTAGAGACAGGTCAACTGTGGCTTCTGGCAAAATGTGCTGGATTTGATAAATGGGATTTGATTGGGCTCTCAAGGGTGGGTGATGTCTGGGTGGGAGGTAAGGTAGTCCCCTTTAGTACCCTTCAGAGAGATTATGAGTTCAGTGTGGGTGAAACCTTTAGATACTTACAGGTCCGAAGTGCGTTGTACAGGGCTATTCCCAAGGATACAGACCTGCCAGCCGCCTCACCATTGGAAGTTAGACTCCTTGATGATTATCTTAAAGATAAGTTACAAACAACAGGGGCAGCCCTGAGCACCTGAACCAGGAGCAAATAATAATAATAATAATAATAAATAATCCTGAAGCTTCCAGATTTAGGCGAGACGCACGGTGCAACATGAGCCCGGCGTGTACTAGTGAAGCATACTGAATGTTAATCTCACAAGCCTTCGGCCATGATCAATATATTAAGTACACACAGTCATGGGTAGATGATTAATCACTTAGGTGATTACCTGCTGCAATTCTATTGCCAAATTTTTAATTATTTCTATTCCGCTCCAAAATTCCCCATAATTGCGAATTCATCTCGGGCTGGATTCCCTCCAGGAATAGATGTTTTATGCAAATTTCTTGGACGCTCAGTTAACTATTACTTTGTCCTGATGATGACCGTGTATTTTCACAATGGTCGAATCGTGGTCGACGCACATAGGTGACCGCAATTGAAGAAGGACGCATTGTTTTGCTTTGTGTTTTTTCAGTTTTGTCCTGAACTCCCTTTGTTTGTATAATTCCTTCCGTCAGCCACCTGTCTGGTTACACCTTTATTGTTCATTCGTTCTTTGTTACCAGTGTACTGTTTTGAGCGCCACTGTCTTACATGTTTTAGTATTTAATGAATTGAATATATTTGTCAAATTTTATAATCATTTGTACATGGGTTTTTGTCCTTTTCCCCTTCTCGCTTCTTTTTCTCTTTTTCCTTTCCACTGACGTTTTCAGTTAGTAAATTTTGTTGTTTGCAATTCTGTTTGTTGTACGTAGTGATATCTTGAACCCTTGTTGAGATCCAGTATCTTAAAGATAAAGCAATCTCCTTGACTTACAGGAAGATATTAAATAATACCCCAAATGCACTGGAGAAAACTCGAGCCCAATGGGTGGAGGATGTGGGTGACTTAGACGATGAGGAATGGCAGGAGGCACTGGCATCCCCCCGAGAGGTGGCTGTTCAATCCAGATTCAAATTGATTCAGCTTAAATTCTTGCATCGAGTGTAATATACCAGTGTGAGGTTGGTAAAAATGGGGACACTGAGCTCTTCTCTGTGCCCTAGAGGCTGTGGCCAAGAAGGGACGTATCTCCACCAGTGGTGGCATTGCCCGATAGTGCACTTATATTGGGAGAAGGTGACAACTAAAATGTAGGAGATTTGTGGAAAATCAATGGAGGTCACCCCCCGGTTATGCCCCCTAAATATATGGGATGCCACTGACTTGACAGCAAAAGAAAGAACTTGGGTAACCTTGGGAAATGTGGTCGCTAAACGTAATATAGCGAGAACTTGGAAAGGAGAGGTGGCACCTAAATTCTGTGAATGGGTGACTGATATGGACTGGTGCATGCAGATGGAGAGGGTAATATATGAGGCGAGAGGGTGCCCGCAAAAATGGACAAAGATCTGGGGGGCCTGGAACAAATACAGAGGGATGCTGTGCGCACCATTGGAACCATCCCCCTCCACGCCAGAGGGACGGTTAACTTGACATGGGGGGGGTCATAAAGATATATGTAAAAGCTGGACGTTGGTTTGTGAGCACGAGAAGATTGATCATAAGCCTTGCACTGTATTGTATTATTATTTAATGCTAACAATTTGTTTTTCTTCTTTAATAAAAAGATTTTTCAAATACTGGTATTGCTGTGATGGTGTGTGAATGTCAAATCCATTGGCATTGGTTAAGCCAATCGCAGACGAGAGTAAGTTCTTGTTCATTCCTGGACCAAATCATGAACACATCATCTATGTACCTTTCCCAAATACATATGTTTTGGAAAAAGGGATTGCTGGCATCAAGGATTTATTTCTTTTCAATATTGTCCATGAAAAGTATGTCAGAATTGGGAGCAAAAACCACTCTCATAGATGTCCATTTTTATTGCAGGCAGTACTTGTCTTCAAAAGGAAGTAATTTTTTGCAAAGGCTATTTCTAGTGAGGAGATGATAAAACTGGTGGGAACTTGTGTAGGGGCAGGCCTTAAAATCAGATGGTCTGTTTTCACTTGAATGCCCCCTCTCTGTGGTATATTTGTGTACAGAGATTCCATGACTAGTGTCACTAGAAATTCTGTATCAGGGTTGAAAACCTCTGTTTCAATGAGGTTAATGAAATGGGTGGTGTCCTTGACATAGGAAGCAGTGGAAGGTACTTGATGAACAAATCTATGTATCTCCCAATGGGGTTCAAGAACAGAGCCACATCCTGACAGTATGGGCCTTCCCGGGGGTGCTTCAAGGTTTTTTTGTATTTTGGGAAGCGTACATAGGATGGGTAAACATTGTGGCTTAGGAACCCTTCTTCTTCAGCTGTTTTGGTGAGTGTATGAATAGCAGCTTGTATCTCAAGTAGAGGGCTGCATGTCAATACTTCATAATGATCAGTGTTATTAAGCTGATGCAAAATCTCATTGTTATATTTCATTTTGTCTTGGATTACTATCCCTCCACCTTTATCACATGCTTTTATTACTATGTTGTCTTTGGCTTTTAGTGCCAAAAGGGTTTCTTTCTCCTAACAGATTGTTATATGGGACAAAAAATGATTGTTCTTGAGAGATTCAAAAACCTTAAGTAGAAATGTTTTGAAGGTAGTTATTTCTGGAGGCATCAAATGGGAGAGAGGTTGGAACGTGGACTTGGGATGGAGCCCTGTCATGTCTTGAATGATGTTGCTGTCTTTATCCAGAAAGAAAAAACACAATCTAAACTTTCTAAAGAATTGCAAGAGTTCAGTGTATAATGTGAACCAATCAGGTTTTTCAGTTATTAAAAGCCCTTTAAGTGGATCTCTCATATGCCAGGATATCATGCTTCATGGGGCCTGTAACGGTTCAGTTGCTAACTTATCCTGTCATTTGAAAGGGTCCCCAGCTGCCGTGATTAATCCGGTGTTCAAATTGCTTTCAAATGGGAGTTACTTGATGCTGAATGATCAAGGTTGTTGTGAGATGCTTCCGGGCATTGCATATCTTGTCACTGTAACCTCCAGGGTTACTTGTTCTAGGCAAGTACTGTTTACACCGACCCACACAGTCAGGGAGGCGCTGTTATGGTCTTCGTTGAATGTTTCCTTTATACGGTTTGATACTCGGAGCCAAATGAAAGGCATGCTTTTATAGAAAACTGTGCCCTTAACCTCCGCCCGAGAGACTTTTGATCTCCAGGTCGCAAGGTCCTCAGCTGAGATACTGGCACTAGTATGAACAAACTGCCCTTTCCATTTCACAGAAATGGTATAACGTATCTTTAACATGTCTGATATGACGAGTATAGTACACCTATTTAATACCATATGTTCTGGACTGTTAAGCACCTTTCAGACCGTATTCGGAGTGATTCCAAACTTCATACACTCTGTATTCGGAAGCATTTTTGGAGGACTTCTGCTGATCCTGTTCCTAATAGCAGGAATCCTGATTGTAATTTCTCTGCTACACAATGGACGTCCCAGTCCCCAAGGAGATGGAAGAAACACTCTTGGAGCACAGATACCGTGATCGCATGGTACTCCATCTAGGCACACCTTGCCTGAGCGAGTCCTGTCATTTAGACCAGTCTGGATCGACTGTGTTCTGCTTGTCCTCCAATGCCTGTTCTGCGCACAATAATGCGTGTTGGATATCTGTCTAACACTTCCATCGGTTGCGCCACCAGACGTGGATTCTTTCCTGGACCCGATAACGGCCCATGTACTGCTGTGTCCTCAGCGTATTCCCATGTTGATGTCTGCATTCTTAGAGCCACCACAGGATGCTTCACCTCCTGTTTGAACGGATACCGGCTCCTCTACAAACACTCAGGCCTTGGATGTCACACAGGCTTCCCCAGCATCGGCTGTGGGTAATACAGAAGATCATCTGTGCTCGATTGACCTGATCTGTGAGGTGTTGCAGGGATCGTCGTCCACAATGGCAAGCAACAGTGATGTTGCGTCTCCCAGCCAAGACACAAAAACATTTGGCTCATCGTGTGCTGTGAAAAATTTGGCCTTTTTCAAAACAACCACATTTGGAATTTTAAACAATAGACACTTTTTGCTGAACTGCATGGTTTCAGACATTTATAGTTGTTCGAACTATATATACAAACTTATTTTAGTAAGACTTCTACCTCTTAATTTGAGCATTTTTAAATTTTAAATTTTTTAAATTTGTACGCACTATTTTATGGACTAATTAGTTGTTTGCGTACAATGCCTAGAAGTACATTATAATTTTAGTATGTCATCCAGTCGGATGAGGAGTGGGTGTTATGTTTCATATAGGTACCCCAATATAGGCTCAGGTAGCAATCTAAACTTTCACCTATATTTTCCCCTGCCATTATACTACGTAACGGTTCTTGGGACTGATTTTTTACCTAGTTACGGTACTACTTACAGGACGTGGGGTTTTCCCTGAAAACTAGCCTCATTCATTATGCAGAGGATTCTTGGAAACTCAGCAGGACTACCATCACCTGCATAGTAACTATTTATAAAGGTCATTCCTTCCGTCATCCTAAGTCCGACATGACACAGCAAGGTAGATCCCCTGAGGGTACCACTTTGGGTATATAAACACCATATCTTTGCTGAGGCAGGGAGAGGAGAAAAAGGACTTCCATGCTGACACACTGACGCAAGACGCTGAGGTTCCTGCATGCAGACACTCCAGCTCGCAGTGGCCTGACATCCCTCACGGGGTATCCATTTTGTGACCCAGACAGGGTCCCACAATCTCTCACTTCAAGTAATGGGGTTGACTTTATCCTAGAGGGATTCTTGGCTTTACACCTACAAACATGCTAGGTACACTTAGGTACATCTAGTTAGGGTTGCACCGTAGGAGTATGCATTATTACTGTCATTTATTTTTATACCTGCCTATATTCATTGTTTTAGCACTATGGTAGAAATCTACCACCGTTATACTCTGTTGGTGCTTATAATCATTTATATCTGTTTCTGTCTAATGGTTGTTTCAGCACATCTATTTTACACTAGAATGATGCTGGTTCAATAAATGCTTATTGAAAACGTCCTCACCGTTTATTCTGTGTATCTCTCTGAGACAAAGTGAGCACGAGTGACTGAGCGAAAAGTATTATACTGTTTCCACTATCCCTAATGGGACAGAGCTGTCATGTTCAATAGTTGCCAAAAACTATTCTCTCCTTGGTAGGAAGGGTTTCTAGTGACACTGTGAGCTAGCTGGTATACAGGCAAACATACCCGTTGGGGGGATCTGGAATCAGTCTGGACACCAATCCCACAGTCTATGTTGTCTAAACGCGCAGGTCCTATATAGGTTTATAGGAACTACACGACAGGTTTACTACATAAAAAACGGTCAAACTTTATTATGACCACACGTTGACAATAATAAGACATTCCTTTTATCTTCCCCCGACATTTTGAAATATGTTCCTGATCAATGATGGGTTACAAGCCATGATTCCTTTAAGATGATCATGATTAATTTCCAATAACTTTGCCCATTATGACTTTGCTCCTATTTGACAAATTTAATAACTGCCCTGTTTTAACTTATTTTTATCCAATTGAATAGAATCAGATAATGAATTTGCACTTCGTTTTTAGATTACTTATATTCATTTATTACCCATCCAGACCAATTATCTAATGGTCCTCACTTTGATCTTATCTCAAGTAAGTCTCTGCTAACATTTTCATTTCACAATAGGTGGGTGATGGCTTTTCCTTCCTTCCTTATATTTTCCTTTGTATGAGGTAGACTACAGATTCAAGTGATTTTGATCTTTTCACGATATTGAAGTAGTTCTTTTCGTTTTCACTTTTTCCGGGTGTATATCTTGCTTATCATGATGTTTTTTGGTTGACAAACACAATTTTTGTGATTATTCATTTTTTATAGGGATCTTCAGTCCACATATGAATTTCTTTGTCCTGAAGATGGTCTACTAGATGTATCACGAGAAAAGACCGAAACATCAACATATCTAACCTATTTTTCAATAGAAAATTGTTATATAGGAATTAATTACTTAAAGTGGAATGAAATTTTCTGTTTGTAAATGGGCGAGAGAAATGGGTTATTGACAAAAGTGACTATGAGACAACTTTTTTAAAGATTATTAATCTCTGTCATTTTTGTGTTTGTGAATTTAGTTGTGTACCCTGTAAATTACCTATTTCAATCAATCAATCAAACTCTCTTTATTTCGGTAAAGTACCATAAAAGAAGCAAAGATACAGAGCATCGCCCATGTCGATAAAGAGACAGGGCAAACCATAAGATAGGACTTGACTATACAGTTGAAGAATAACAGACACTAAAAAGTTAAAATAACAAACGATAAAAATTTAAAAAGGTGTCATACAATTGGAGCTTACATCAGAAATGTTTTCCAACCACAGGGAGGTTAATGTGCAAATTAGGCGAAGACCCTTGTCTAAAGTGCATGTGCATTATAAAAGAAACGCAATCATTAACAGCGGACAATTATAAAAAGTAAATTGCAAGATCAATCATCACAGTAAAAACAAATAAAAACAAATAGACGGCAATCAAGAATATGCATTAGACAGAAGCAAAAGGAATAAATGGCTATTCACATCTTCAAGTTAGGTGGCCAGAAAAGTGCTTACGTCGGCAGGGCGTCACTACAACAATTCTCAGTAGTAGGCCAGGGGGCTGTCTGTGCCCTCTTTCTGATTGCCCATGAATGGCCTAAAGATTTCGCAGTTGCGCACACAAAAAGTTGTGATGGATCAGATTGCAGCATGCGCAAGGCCTCTCTATAATCTCTGGTGCCAAGTTGCCTGCAAATAGGAGTCAGCCATTTGCTCCTAGGTTTTGTGTATGCTATACAGGCAAAGAAGAGATGGCCAATGGTTTCGTGCAGGCAAGGGCAACAGGGGCAGCCCTTTTGCTGTGCTCTATTGGCCAACCAGGAGTTTGTAAAAGCATTAACTGGCATGCTGCCATGCATAAACTGGATGTACAGCTTCCTATCAGCCGGCACTTTAATAATATCAAGGTAGCTTTCAAGAGTGCGGTTGATTTTGAAGTCTCTGAATTTTTTAGTTTGTCTGCCCTGGCTGCCATCTATATATGTTTTAGACTCAACCCAATCCCAATATAGTAACTTAATCTGCCATGTATTCTGGGTTGGAGGGCAGGCAATGCTGTGGCCAGAGAGGCCTAAGCAGGAAATAAGGCTTTGAACATGTTTGATCCAGCCTATATTATTCACACTATCTAGAGCACAGATCTCCTCAAAGGCCACAGCATAAGATGACAACTCTGGGGTGGAGACCATCCGCTGCCCGAACAACAACAGGCGGAGCTTCGCTAGGTCACTAATGGGTTTGATGCCCATATCGAGCAGGAGTGGGCATAGGGGGGTGCTTTGTGGGAGAGAGGTCAGGTTTCTGAGGAACTTATTCTCCTGGGTTGTGAAGTCACTTGCTCTTTCCATACCCCAAAGCTCAGCTCCGTAAAGAGCACTGCTCACGGCCTTGCAGCTATAAAGTTTCAAGGCTGGTGCGATAGGCTTGGTGTAAGAAAGGCAATGCTCCTTACGTAGAGCTCCAGTTACCTGGGAAAACTTGAGATAGGCCTTGTTATGATGGTTCTTCCAGGCCATATCCTCCGACAATTTAATTCCCAGGTAATCAAAGAAGCTCACTCTCTCTAGTGCAGTACAGCCTAAGAACAATTTTCCCTTAAAGGACTTGTGGGGATTCAGTAGCATGAGCTTAGTTTTGGATGTATTAATTTCCAGCCCCCTCCTATCGCAGAAGTGCTAGAATTGATTTAAGAAAATTTGCAAGCCCATTGGGGTCTTCGAGACGAGAAGAGTATCGTCTGCGAACAGAACGGTGGCCATTCTCTGCTTGGCTAAGGAGTGGGCGTCCGCAGGGGAGGCTGCTAGAAATTCGACAACACCATTAATTTAAAGTGAGAATAGGGTTGGGGCCAGAACGCAGCCTTGACGGACCCCACGCTGTACGCTAATGGGGTCCGTAACCTGTCCCTGGCTGCCCCATCTGACCCTGGCAAAGTTCTCTTTATGAAGCCTGACAAGAAGTGTGAGAATACTCGGCGGCATACCCATATCCCTGAGCACCCGCCATAATTTGTCCCTGGGAACAAGATAAAAGGCAGATTTCAGATCTATGAATGCGATGTATAAGCTCCCTTTACCCAGCAAAACTACCTTCCAATAGATCATAAGGAGTCAAAAGACCTGATCGACTGTGCCGGTTTTCCGTCTAAAGCCCTCCTGGAGGGAAGAGAGAATGTCATTCTCCTCCACCCAGTCCGTGATTTTCGCTAATAGCGATCGACAGAGGACTTTCTGGACACAGTCGATCAGGCTGATTGGTCGATAGTTGGAGGGGTTAGACCTGTCGCCCTTTTTGAAGATAGGAATCACTTCCGCCCCCTTCCAAGATTCTGGGATCCTCCCTCCTCCCGCGATGTCATTAGCCAGGGTCAGGATGTATGTTGCCCAGTTTTCCCTATCAGAGCGGAAGAGGTCTCCTGGGATACGTCCGGCCCCGGGGCTTTGGCGGATACAATTGCATCCAGAGTGGTCAGTATTTCATGTCTGGTGAATACGAGGTCATGCGATAATTGGAGTGGTTCGTGCACTACTGATTCGTTGTCAAAGTTTTTAGAGATTGAGTGCAGGGCTGCAAAGTGGTCTTGCCACTCAATGGCTGGAATGTTAATGGCCAGGGGTGGGGACCTCTCATTATTGCCCTTGCCCACGAGTGTCCAAAACAGCCTAGCATCTGGGTGTAAGATGGATTCCCCAAGTTCTTTCCACCTCCTTTCATCCCATTCCCTCTTGGCCTTGTGTTGCACCAGTTTGTACTGCCCCCTCAATTCTCTGATTAGCGGGATATCCTTTTTCCTTAGGGCTAAGGACAGATGTTTTTTCAAGGATTTACACTCTTTTGAAAACCATACGGTCTTATTGGTTGATTTCGTTATACAGTTGGTGGTCAGCAATAGGCAAAATTGGCGCTCTAAGGTCTATCACAAGTACAAATCAGTAATGGCAGGTAATCTGGCACGGTGCATAAGGTAGGGAAAATCCACCAGATCCCCACGTGTGTGGCCAGCAGACCACTATGCTATATACACAAATCCTCTGCACACGTTCAAAAGTACATACACAAAGTTACATAAAATATCACAATGATGCTTGTCTTTATATTTTCAGATGTCTTTAATTCAAGATCTTTAAGCCTTCTTAGCCAACACGTGTTTTGTCGCTATGACAGGGGATTACCCCGTGACTTCTTCAAGGCTGAGGTCAGTTTCAAGTAGTCTCCTAATTCCGGTGATAATTCCAACCCGGAAGGGGTTCCTATAAGTTCTTCTTCTGGAGAGGTAGACCAATTAGTCTTGTGTCCGGAAAGCTAAAATTGCTTCCAAATGTAAGGGAGTTTCTTTTAGAAGAGCTGCCCCATCCGGCAGTATTAGGTAGAACCCTTCGGATCTCCAGGCCGTGGCGTGTTCGCCATGCAAATCAGCAGTCTGATTGATTTCGCCTGTTTGGGGTGGGCCTTGAGTGGGGGAACAATAAAATTTGTCGCCAGATGGTTAAAGAACGAGGAATGTAGAGCACTGCAGCTAGTGGGTGTGGTCATGTCATTTGTCTGGGGAAACAGCACCCCTAGATGGATTTCAAGATTGCGTTTTAAAAAGCTGAGTGTGTGTTCATCCGCCACAATTGTGGGCCATTTAAGCCGGCGTTTGTCATTAGAGGGGGTCACCTCCCTTGTGGCAAGGAGAGCGGGAGCAGGTCTAATCTTTTCACCCCATGGGTGCTCCATTGTCAGACTCAAAGGGTTGTGGTCACTCTCACATGTCTAATAGAATGGGCCATAGCGTGAGGTCCACAAGTATACAGTCTATCCTGCTTGATCCATTTGGCCCAACAAAAGTCATTCCCCCTCTTTTATCGGAAATGGTCCTTCCATTTGCTGCCCGAAGCCTAAGCGCCAAAGTTAGGGAAGTCAACTGGAGGGCTGCTTGTGTCCACTTCCTTATTGGAGGTAACTCCAAGGGAGGAACCAGCCAGTTCTTATCCTCTTCGGTAACTTCGAGAATATCATCCCAATCAAGGGGCTCGAAAGTTACATTGAAGTCACCTCCAACAATCAAGGGATAGGCAGCCTGGTTTGAGTCCAGTACCTCAGCTAGGGCCTGCAGGGTTGGTGATTTGCCAGCTCTTGGGCTCCTTGCATAGACTTTGAAAATGTCAATGCACTTGTCCAGAGGGCCTTTAAGTCTAACCCAGAGGATATCACAGTTGTTAGTAGGGAGCTCCTCAGAGGCACAGTTTAGTGTAATACTAATCAAGACGAGGAGCCCTCCAGAGGGGCGGCCGTGTTTAGAAAGAATTGTCGGTATGTGGAAAGTTAAAAAACCTGGGATAAAAGTGGGGCTCAAGCTCCAGGTTTCCTGCTGGATGCAAATCTCGTGTGATTTAATTAACTCGAGCCAGTGCGGGAGATCTGGTTTCCCCCTTACTCCCCCTTATGCCCGCCACGTTCCATGAGACTATTTTTAGTTTCCTTACGTCTATAGGGGGGGGGATGAATTAGAAGTGATAGGTGTTATGGCAGATTGAACCATATGACTAGGTGAATGGGTACACAAAATCCTGTCATCAGACTGGACGTCATCTCCCGAATTCGTGGCCGAATGAGCGTATAAAAGAGGATGGATACTGAGGGGCACTGCCTCATGCTCGGCAGAACAGCCTTCAGGGACAATATGCGGCAGAGGGAAGGTAGCTTTTTGGTTGATGTTGGGGGGGCGCACACATTTCCCTGGGAACTCTGGTGCCAGTCAATCGTTCTGTGAAAGAGACGAGAGTGGTGTGTCCCTGAGGGGCACTGCTATGTTCTTGGAAGTGGGCACACAGGGAAAGATGTTCATTTTCAATTGAATATTGGTAGTGGGTGAGGGACAAGATCTGGCTTCCAGGGCAACTAAGTTATGTGCTAGGTTCTCACTTGTGAGGGTAAGCTCTAGTGCGTCAACAGTGTTGTTGTTCAGGACGCATCTTCTTGCCCTCAAAATGTCATCCCTAATCACTGATCGGCAGCCCCTTACATGCCTAATCCAGTGGATAGCTTTGTTCTTAAGGGCTTCCCCCGACTCATATTTGGTGTTGACTTTAGGACATTGGTCATATAGATGGTACATTGAGGGGCATAGTGGGGGGTTGGACGGGACCTGAGAAGTGGCCTTAAGAGTGGGAATACCTCGCTGCGGCCTGAGGTTACCTATTTATATAAATTTGCACAAAAGAAGTATACACCCGGTGTTGTTCTTCTTGATATATTTATTTTTTGATTATTGTAATTGATTTTCATAATTGCTATATCTGAGGTCACTAATTAGGGCACTCAAAATAGATTGTGTTAAATTGAGTTTGATCTTTTTTCAAACGAAAGCCCTAGCAGGCACTGTAACTTTTACAAAGTTGACATTTTCCTGCCTTAGCCATTTCGGGCCTGTAGCCTGTCTCTGGGTCACATTTCTGGGTGTAGCTGACAATTTGGCTTTGTGTATTCCTCCTAGACAGCCATACACAATAAAGTGCTTAGGTGTGCCTGGATGGGCCATCATTGGCAGGATGGGAGGGAGGAGCAGGGCAAGGCCCTAACTACACTTGAATAGGCTGCGTCATGTCTCCGCACAAAGGGCTGCATACCCCCTGTATGTAGTTTGGAGCCAGGACAGGGAAGGCAGGATGCCTGGGGACTTTGAAGGGGAACCTCTAGCAGCTTTTCCCCCACTTCAAAGGCACAACTGGTCATAAATACTGGTCCTCAGACATCACCACTTAAGTACACTTCTGGACCTGTGAGTACTCTGCCAGGAGGAAGGACTGCTGAGCTGCTGAAGGACTGACACTCTGCCAGGCTGCTGCCCTGCTGGACCACTACCTTGCTGTGCTGACCTGCTGCTCTTTTGCCTCGGTGAGAACTGGACCTGCATCTTTTGAACCCAGAACTTATAGTGACTCCAAGGGCTGATTGGCTGGCCTCCTGATCTGAATCCTCAGGACACAAAAGGCTTCCAACTACCTTACATCTGCAACTGGACTCTGCCATCTGTCAGTCTACCCTGTCACGTGGTGCCACCCAGTCCTTGACCCTTGGAAGTGGGCTTAAGGTGCTCTGAAACCGATGCATCTCTTCAGCTGCATGACACAACCCAGAGCAGAACTGATGCATCTCCATTGTTGTGTGGATTGGACCCATCACAAAAATCTGCATCGCCGCTGCAGCCCATAATGCCTTCGGATCCACCGTTGAGTGACTCCTCCTCGGAGCAGGCCCTCGCATCGTCGTTGATGGCAGCAGTTTATGATGACAATGGACTCCCCACAGCAGGCTCACAGCTCCTCAGAATTGGTGTATCGCCCCGACTGCGCACCGCATCCTCAACACTGGACTTTTCATCACAAGCCCAATCCACAGGATCCTTGAGAACCACGCAGGCCCTCGCATTGCAGCCTCGCCGCATCTCGGACCTGATGCCTCGCTTCAGCTGCGTGGTGCATCTTCGACGCAAATCCTCTCAATATGATCCTACGGTTGTTGGTGTGGATGGTAGCAGTGGGTGTCTTTCCTAGCTTTTTTTGCTACCAGGTGGAGTCTTACATTGATGTACTTCTGCATTTATGGGTGTTGAAACTCCTGCTTTTGTTTATTCTTTAAAAACTAAAATGTTTACAGAACACGTGCAACAAGCAGGGGAGCTGCTCCACAAACTCAGCTTTCAACACAGTCGCCACAGTAGCAGCTAATCTGAAGACTCAGAGATCCCCTAAGCAGGCAGTGATCTCTAAGGAAGGTCACCCTCGACAAGGGGAGTTGAAGCCATATCTTCTAATGACCTGGCTGACTGCCTGTCACCCTTTTCATTTCAACCTTAATAATATAAAGCCAAATTATCAATATTTTTCAAATGGAGAAGTTTCTTATTAAAAATGTATACAAAATTAAAATGTATGTCTGTTAACTAACCTGAAATGGCTAATATATGGGTTATGACTTTTCTAACTAGCAAACAAAGCAAACCCTGTGTAGAAACTCTCTGCTGCACCCAAAGGGCATATCAACGAGACCCACATCCCCATTCTTCGTTTGTACAGAGAATGGGTCTATACACCCTCAGATAAAATAGCATTGTCTGCAACACTTGTGGTCGAGAGAGCGTTTGCTGCAAATAGCACTGCATTGAATAGCACCCCTTATTCATGTTCATGTGCTGATCTCCTGACAGTTGAAAGGCTGTGTACGGGTGCAAAAGAATGATTTGTGGACAATTCACTGTGGGGCAGACACCCACACACTCTTGATGCCTGTGTTTGCCCCACGGTGATTGCTGTTTTTTGTTCACCTCCCTTTCTTGCCAACAGGCATTTTGCCACTTCCAACTGCAGCACTGCATAATTAGGTGCTGCAGTGCAGGTGGCAAAATGTCTATTGGCAAAAAACAAACAAAAAAAACACCAATCAAAGTCTGCATATCCAAAAGAACTTTGGGGCATATTTACAAGAGCTTATCGCCACCAGATAAACGCGTAGTCTTATTTACAAGGTGGCGTTAAGCCACTTAACGAGGCTTAACACCACCTTGTGAAAAAGGCTCCCTTTCACGCAGCACTTAGCGTGAAAGGGGCGGGCAATGGGTGTTGCGGTGGGTATTCTGCCACAACACCCATTGCTTATTGACTCTGCCTCCTATTTTCAAGGGTGGCGTAAATATGGGGCAGCGCCAAAAATTAGAATAGGGAAAACCTCGTCTTAATCTGGCGAAACATGGAGAAATGAAGCATTATGCAGCACAAATAGAAACAGCAAATTGCCACTAGTGACTGTTCATACGCAGGAAGGTGTGCCTTCCTGCACATAAACAATTATTAGAAAATTATGAGTTGCAACTACTATGTGTGCTGCATAAAGCAGCACACATAGAAGTTACAAATCACCATTACGGATTGTTTATGTACATGAACAATCATTCCCCCTAACGCAGGCACCATTGCACTATGGAACATGGGTGCCTGAGTTGGCACTAGGCAGCTAAATGTACTGCCAGTGCTAGGGGAAACACAGGGGTTCACAACATTCTTGTAAATACGGCGCATCCCTGTATTTGGAAACTGTAGGAGCACGGCATTAGCAATCTTGGCTTAACACCGCGCTCCAACAGTTTCCTTGAAAATATGCCCCTTTGTGTGTCTACTCGGCACAGCTACTCCACAACCTGAATTACATAGGTTGCAATAGTTTGGGGCAATTTTCCACCTATCCCAGTGCAGCTTTTCGCCGTAATTGGCATCTACCAGCTATGCGAAAATTACCTTCTTTTAAATGACTGGTGCTCTCATTTTGTACAAGTTGTTTGGTGCTAACATATTGTTTCCACCAATCCATCACTTCAAATTTCGGTGCAAAAATAGTGCATGATGCAAAACTATTTAACACTGGTGCAAGCTGTGCATTTCCTGTGCAAATTTTCTACACGATCTTGAAATCTGAAATATTGTCATGCAGAACATATGAAAAGCAATAGATTATACATCATAAAGGGAAAGATATTGCAGCTCTTTTTCGTGTGCCAGTGTAGGTGTGAGTAATTATTGGATATATTAAAAATTATGAACATATGGTTTGGATTTTTTATACGTAGATATAAATGTAGTTTCCAAAACATCGAATTTAAAGATTTATTATGTGACCTCAAATTGCTCCACTTCTGCTATATTGATACTATCTAGTCGTCTGAAACAAACCGGCTCACCCAAACAATATCTTTTCAGCTTTATTAATGATTCATATGGCGGTTTCTGAAGAGAAAAGTCCCACAGAGAAGGAGCACTTGATTAATGACCTGGAAACACTTTTCCTTTTCAGCTGATTAAATAAAATTGACTGGATTTTTACATTTTTATAATAAAATGACCCGCAGGGCTGCGATGACACAGTGAAAGCAGCATGCTCACTCTTCAGCAGATTTTTATTTTGTCACTTGTAAAAATGAAAGGGCTAACCACCCAAGCAGAAAAATGCACTTTATCACCGGCTACTGCCGACACGCTGACAATCGCTGCATACAAATAGAAAAGAGTGGTGGGAAGGAGGCTGTGTTTACATTCACCCTGATTTTCTCTGATGATAAAACAGTATTCTGGTTTTCTGGTTAAAGTGTGCTTTTTGTTTTTAAACAAGTTGAAAGAAGCATTATTCAACTGCACATTGTTTGACATAACTTTCACTCTTAGTAGAAAATGTAAAGTGTCCTTTTATTAGGCGTTTTATAATCTTGTCATTGGTATTCATATATTCATTCCCATACTACATTGTAAGTATTAAAAAAACACCAATATAACTTTAAGCTCACCCTGAGTGTACAACAAGCGAGTTTAATGCAGAGATCTCTTTATGCTCCTTGTGAGCGAAGACATCATTCAAGGCTGGTCCCAGTAAGGCTCTCATTTCTATTGAGACAGTAATCCTGATTCTATTGCAACTAGGAATTTTTATGAAATTCCGGATTACAACTTGTCCAGGTTTGATATGCTTTGCACTATTTCCTCCTCTGGTCCCCCTTATCATTTGTATCAGTTTATGGGTTAATCATAGACTACGATTCTAATACACAACTGCTGTTTGTTATTTCATTTTTATACGTTTATACTGGAATGTAATTTTTGTATAGTTTGATAGAGTGTTTTTAGTTCTTAAGTTATATATTCATAATGTACTACATTTAAATAAAAGCACTGTTAACATGGAAATCGATGCGTTCAACAATAAAAATGAAATCTCATCCTTAGACTAGCCTGTTCTGAACTCCACATCAACTTGCAAATATGTAGTCAAGCAGGCTCTGGGACCTAGGCCAGGGATTGCTGGCTAATAGGTCACAGGTGGGAGGGTGCAGTGCGTAGCTGGCAAGCAAACACTCAGGCAGGAAACTTTTGATCAATCCCACAGATAGGACGCAGCAACATTACAATGGTCAGGGGAGATTGTCTCAATAAAGCACACATGGCTGGAGGGGCTAAGCGCGCTCCTAAAAACACCATGAAGTCAGATGCCACATTAGTTAGGAACACATAGCCAATCAGGACCGAGCACATGTAGTGATCACACGCTCCCCATGCCGGACATCTGGACCCGGTATCCACTGGCCACACTGTGTCCACACAAGGTCGAGACCCATCGGTAATAACCATTTGACCATTAATTTGACTCTAAAGGCAGCAACCAACATTCCTCACCATATATGGTACGCCAGAAACTTTTATAACTTGTTGTGTTTTATATAAAAGAACATATACCGATTGTAAATTGAGACATTCCACAGACCTGGTGCCTGTAACTGTTCTCTTAGCCATAATGTTTAATTAAACAAATTGTTCCTGTTTTGGCAAACGCCTCTTGTCTTCTGTTTTTATCAAGGATTTCAAACTCAAGCAACAGCACAGTAATTTTGGACAATTGCCCAGCAAGTCACATGGTGACATCCTACATCACAGATCACATAGTCAATTGTCTCAAAATAATGTTGGGAACTATTATACAAAATCTCCTTATGACCTTCTTGAGGAGAAAAGAGATTAAAACATTCCAGAAAGAGATCTATAACAGTATGTCATAATCAAATTCTTTGCTTTGGTGTTAATATAGATGTTAGCTAGAAGTCCAAAAGAAGGTATTTCATCAACAACCATCATCAGTTATGCTGCTAATCTTCTTATTAATCATTATTTTTCAATGTTGTACCTTGAAACCGAACTTCAATATTAGTAAAGCCTTTTTAAATAATAGTTTGTGTTGTTTGTGCTTGGAACCTTCAGGAAAAGGAATTCCAAGTGCCAACTAAAATATAATGCATTCCAGACAAAAATTTGCAGAATCGGATAGTTGCCCAATATGCATGTCTTTTTCTCCACATCAAGCTGATAAATTGGTACAAACCTGTGCTTGCCTGAGGGCCAAGAAGAATCTACTGGACTGAAGGTACAAGGGAACTTTTAGCAATGTATTACTGATAAATCACAATTTTGCCCACACAAATGTTCTCACATAAATACTTGCAGAACATTTCCTACCAAAATACAGCATATTTAAATGTTGTGGCCTAGAAATTGTGCCTTTCTCCCTTCTGTGGTGTGAAACTCAGAAAGAAGAGGAATGTTTACTAGGTGCATGCAGAAATGTTTCTGAGGTATTGAATCAGGAATTCTCAGTGCTTTTCAAGGAGTATGCCTGAAATTTTCTACTCCCACTGGTTTCCAAGTTTTGTGTCGAACTGAAAGTCATAAATCTCTAACCATAGGAGGCTCTACACATGCAGATGTATGACTTTCAGAATTGGAGCTGGTGCCTTCCACACAAGTTTGCATATCCTCCATGCCTAAAGAGGTTCTGCAGACAGTGCTAACAAAATGTAGTATTGGTGGCTATGTTTACAATCACGGAAGCCTCAGCGTAAGAAAAATGATTCATGTCATTCTCTAGCAGTGGTCAGTGTAGAGAATATTTTGTTTAACAAGCCTTTCACAGCTTTCAAGGAAATTTCAGGCTTCAGTGTGGAACAGTGAAAACATCCTACAACAAAGTCTGCTATGACCGCATAACATTTTCGAAGGTGATGATATCCTTAGATGTTGTCATACATTTTGGCTCATACTAGTATAGGCATAATCCATAGTGGACCTGGTACAAGAAAGTGCTGAGTCTTAAAATACCTTTGGGTGATACAACATTTTAGATTGCAGTGGACGGGATAAAACAAACTACAACATAAGCCATGAGGGCTGTTTCATCTTTTTATATGTTTGTATTGCAAATATTTCACTAATAATATCCAGGTCATAGACCTTTTTAGGTCTCGCTACAGAGTTTATCTGTAGCAGGTCTATTGCTTGCAATGCGCTACATATACCTAAACTGGGCTTTGGGTTAGTCCATTGCTGATGATTGGATGACTTTGTTGTCTGTCACGGGTTTCTACTCTTGATTGATCATTTTCCTCCCTATTCTTCTGTTAGTATCGTCTAGGAGCATTTCGGTTTCACAGTGTTCTGATTGGATGAGTTGTGTCCTTTCACTGTCGACTTAAATGAACTATTTTTAGGTCGAGCTTTCGAGACCTATTGTAATTTCTTCTGGTGGTAAAGTCCACCCACTGCTTCTCATTTGCGTGTTTGAGTGTCCTTTAAAAATCCTCTGTTGCTATTGGTCAGTCATTCCTCTTGTCCCTCCTTTTTGACTTTCGTTTCCTCCCACCCAGCACGGCCTGACTACTGTATCATTACGCCTTGGTTCTTTATTTGTGTTTTGTGGGACTATTTTCATCTTCCTTTCCTGCTTGTGTTTGCTGTTGCCTGTGTTTTTGGTTACTCGGTTTATTATCTTGTCGCTTTTGGTCACTCTGTTTATTATCTTGTTGCTTTCCGGCCCTACGGAGCTGCTTGCTATTCAATGAAAGACTGCCCCTTTAACAATCCTCATGTGATTGTCATGCTGCACAGACTTCACTTATCGTCATAGCACCTCACAGGCCGCCATGCTTTTAAGTTTAGCCTGCATTTATGTTACTCCATGCCGCAGCTGCAATTTTTTATAAACTGCAGACACAGTGCAGCCCTGTTCCAGTGTGCCTCATCCTTGGCTTCTCATGCCAGTCCTGAGTAACCAGTGCTGCTTCCTTCCAGGGCAGTGTAACCCGAGAGAAGCCTCATTCCGGTGCTCTCTCGCCCAGCCCTTGCAGCCACTGTTTCCTCATGTGGCGCTCTCTTGCTCCTGGGCTTCATTAGCATAGCCCACTCCATCTGCGTGATTGAATGTACATATTATGTCTCAAAGAAAGGGTGCAGTACCACAGGTCGTTACTAGGTGTCCCTAGTAACAGCCTGTGGTACTGCACCCTTTCCTTGAGACATAATAAAAGAATTCCATTACTATGTGGCTTAAGGAACGAGCGTGAGCATTCTTTCCTACATTAGTTTAATTTATTTTTTTTAATCACAAAGGCTAAAAAAGCTTAAAATGCTCGCTCTCGTTTCTTAAGTTTCATAGTAATGGCATTCCTATATTATGTCTTAAGAAAAGGGTGCATTACCACATGCTGTTACTAGGTGTCCCAGGGACACCTAGTAACAGCCTGTGGTACTGCACCCTCTCCTTAAAACCTAATATAGGGATTCCATTACCACGAGGCTTAAGGAACATGAGCAACATGAGCATTTCTGTGCATTTTTTTTAGGCTTTTGTAGCCTTTGTGATAAGAACAGAAATTGCACTTCTTAAGGAAAAAAAGCTTGCACTAGTTCCTTAAGCCTCATGGTAATAGAATTCCTATATTAGGTCGTAAGGAAAGGGTGCAGTACCACAGGTCGTTACTAGGTGTCCCTAGTAACAGCCTGTGGTACTGCACCCTTTTTTTAAGACATAATATAGGAATTCCATTACTATGTGGCTCAAGGAACGAATGTGAGCCTTTTTTCCTTCATTAGTGGAATTTATTTTTTTATTGCAAAGGCTACAAAAGCTGAAAATGCTCATTTCTTATGCCTCATGGTAATGGGATTCCTGTATTAAGGAAAGAGTGCAGTACCACGGGCTGTTACTAGTTGTCCCAGGGACACCAAGTAACAGCCTGTGGTACTGCACCCTTTCCTTCATGTGGAATTCATTTCTTATTATGTATGCTACTGATGGCATAAGTTTTTGTTACAGTGACTGCTTCCACCACACATAAGATTTCAGCTTTAAAAATGGAGGAGTGAGGAAAACACCACCTATGAAAAAATGTTCCTTTAAAGATAATTGTAAAATTAATTAATTTACTTATTGTCAGGACCACTAGAATTGTGCATTTCTGCTGCTGTGGATTTTTCCGCAAAATTACATATTTGCTCCACTTGTTACACAATCCAGCATCTTCTGCATAATGCACAGTTTTGCAAAAAAATAGTGAACAAACATTTGCAATGCAATAGGTCTCACATTTACGCAAGTTTAAGCTATTGGCCTTCTAAATGGCAATGCCTTTTATTTATGTTTTGGTTTTCAGAACATAAATAAAAGGCATTGTCATTTACATTGCCAATAGCTTAAACTCGCGTAAATGCGAGACCTATTGCATTGCAAATGCTTGTTTATTTTCCTTTCACCACTGCATTGAAGCGCATGTTTTTCCTTGGGTATTCCTGTTGTCATCCCTGCCTGGTGCTCGCTGATGCCCCCAGGCCTGCTCTTGCAAAAGAAGCAATTGCAAGAGGCACAGGGTCAAGACTGATTTGCATATGGCTGGTGTTAGATTTGGGGGTCTCTAGTTGGCAGAGGTATGTACCCTTGTCCAAATAGGGACCCTTGAGTCTAGTCAGGGAAAGTAGGTACACTCCCGAAATAACCCCTGCTCACCCTCTTGGTAGCTTGGCACGAGCAGACAGGCTTAGTTCAGAGGCAGTGTGTAAAGCATTTGTGAACACATACAGTAATCAAGTGACAACACTACAAATGGACACCACACAGGTTATATATTTATAAAAATAGGTATACTTTATATAGATTTATCACAAGACCATAAACGACAAAAATAATCCACAATACTGTTAAGAATACTTAGTTCTGATCAAAAAGGCTTAATTCAAGGTTCTGTGCGAGTCGGTAGCCTCCTCCGGCTACGGCGATGTCGAGAACAAACAGAGTCTAACAAATCCAGCTGACCGCGTCGAGACGGGCCAACACAGCGTAGACAGACTCGGTCACAGTACCTTTTACTTGAAGCGGCAGGCACGGGCGTGCGAGCCGGATGGCTGTTCGTCGCGGTCGCGATGCAAAAATGGAAGCGTTGCAGGACGCGTTGTCCCTCGATGCGGTGCAGGCAGCGGCTCGTTGACGTCGTCGAGACGGAGTCGGTGAGACCAGGGCCGTGCGTTGCAGGGCGAGACGGTGCTTCGATGCGGTGCTGGCAGGTTGCGGTGCGGCGACGGAGCCGGATTCAGGAGCTGGCGTCGATCAGTCCGGACAGCGGTGCGAGTCGGGCGGTGCGTCGCAAAGCGTGCGAGCGGTGCCCAACTCCGGTGCGGTCACAGGACTCGAACTCAGCAGCAGTGACCGTGTCGGTCGGACCAGTTCGATTCGGCGTAGCGAAGCGTTGCAGGACGCGTTGTCCCTCGATGCGGTGCAGGCAGCGGCTCGTTGACGGAGTCGGTGAGACCAGGGCCATGCGTTGCAGGGCGAGACGGTGCTTCGATGCGGTGCTTGCAGGACACCGAGTCGGTCGTGAGAGTCGGTCACAGCTCCCTACCTCTGTAGCCACTGAAACAGAGTTTCCAGCAGCAATTCACAAAGGGGGTGAAGTCCAATGGTCCTGGGACTTCGGTCAGGGGGCAAGCTCTCTTCCAAGCCCTTGGAGATCCTTCACAAGTTGATGAAAGTCACAGCAAAGCAAAAGTTCCTTTCTCCTCTCTTTGGCAGTCAGGCAAACCACTGCAGGCCAATCCCCCAAGCAGCACTTCAGGCTTAGGGATAGTCTCTCCTCAGTTTCTTCTTGGTTCCGCTCCTCAGCAAAGGTTTCTTCTTGTTCCCAAAAGTGATCTGATCTTCCTGGGGTCTGGGTGCCCCTCTTATACCCTGATTCTCTTTGTTCTCTGGAGGCAGAGAGGCCTCTGCCTAGTCCAAAACCAGTTCTGGTCAGTTCTGGAGCACTTTGTTTTTCTGACTCCTTCTTTCCTTTCAGAATGTGGGGCAGAGTGCTCAGCCGCCCGGCAGGAGGTGGAGCCAGCATTGTGGAAGGCAGGCACAGCCCTATTCAGACCCAGGTGCAACTCCTCCCTCCACTCTGGATGCAGATCTTTCTATTCAGCCCTGCGCTGACTCACCCTGTCTCCGGTAGCCACCCCCAGCCCCTGTCACTCAATCTCCAGACAAGGAATACACAACCTAGCAGAGGCAGGCTTGGATAGTTAGGCAAGAAAATACCCACTTTCTAAAAGTGGTATTTTCGAACACAGAATGTTAAAACCAACTTCACTAAAAGATGTATTTTATCATCCTGAGTTCAGGCATACTAAATTCGTTTTTCTACCATGTTCCCTGGGTCAGTTCTGACTATAAGGTGTAATAGTCAGTCTGCCCATTCTGGCCTATGGGGAGCAGGTAGCCTTGCAATAGTGAAGAACGAAAATGGCTGTAATTCACTATTAGGACATGCCACACACACCAGGGCATGTCCTACCTTATACTTACAATGCACCCTGCCCTAGGGCCTACTTTAGGGGTGACCAACATGCAGTAAAGGGAAGGTTTAGGGACTGGTAAGTGGGTGTACTCACCAAGTCGACATGGCAGCCCGAGGCTGCACACAGGCTCTGCGATGGCAGGCCTGAGACACATTTTACAAGCCGCTTCTGTGGGTGGCACAACCAGTGCTGCAAGCCCACCAGCGGCATTGGATTTACAAGCCCTGGGCACACTGAGTGCGCTGTACTAGGGACTGACAAGTAAACCAATCATCCAATCATGGAGTCACTAATACATGTATCAATTAACGATAGGGAGCACTTGCACTTTGGCACTGATTAGCAGCGGCAAAGTGCCCATGAGCATCTAGTCCAGCAAAAACATATCGGCAACCGTGGAGGCATTACGAAAAAATGGAAGGGAGACCCACGCCAAGGATGCCAGGTCTAACACGTGTCCCCTCCAGCTGAAATGTGGGGAGAACTATCCTACCCCTAGGGAGTTCTCATCGCTAAGGCGGAAAAATCTGGACAGTCCATCAGCATTGGCGTGTTCTGTACCAGGGCGGTGTTCCACCGTAAAGTCCATCCCCTGTAGGGAAATGGACCACCTCAACAGCTTTGGATTCTCACCCCTCATCTGCATCAACCATCTGAGGGGCCTGTGGTCTGTCTGAACCCGGAAGTGAGTCCCAAACAGGTATGGTCTCAGCTTCTTCAGTGCCCAGACCACAGCAAATGCCTCACGCTCGATAGCACTCCATCTCTGTTCCCGGGGAAGTAACCTCCTACTGATGAAGGCTACAGGTTGGTCTAGGCCCTCCTCATTGATCTGTGATAGAACAGCCCCTACACCATGCTCTGAAGCGTCGGTTTGAACAATGAACTCATTGGAGAAGTTGGGTGCCTGGAGCACAGGTGCCGTGCACATGGCAGTCTTCAAGGTGTCAAAAGCTTTTTGACAGGCGTCAGTCCAAATCACTTTCCTGGGCTGCTTCTTGGAAGTCAGCTCGGTCAAGGGGGCAACAATGCTGCCATACCCCTTGACGAATCTCCGGTAATACCCGGTGAGTCCTAGGAAGGCTCTCACCTCTGTCTGGGTCTTGGGGGCTCCCAAGCCAGAATGGTATCAATTTTCGGTTGGAGGGGCGCCACCTGGCCGCTCCCAACCTGGTGTCCCAAGTACACCACAGAACCCTGCCCAATCTGGCACTTACTCGCCTTGATTGTGAGGCCTGCCCTCCGCAGCGCCATCAACACTTCCCAGAGGTGGCGCAGATGCTCTTCCCAACGGGCACTGAACACTGCGATGTCATCCAGGTAGGCGGCACTGAAATCCTCCAGTCCAACCAACACCTGGTTGACCAACCTCTGAAAGGTGGCAGGGGCATTCTTCATCCCAAAGGGCATCACCCGGAACTGGTAGTGCCCATCTGGTGTGGAGAATGCTGACCTCTCTTTTGCCCCATCAGTCAAGGCGATCTGCCAGTATCCAGACGTTAAGTCAAACGTGCTGAGGTACCGCGCAGCCCCTAACCGATCTATGAGCTCATCAGCTCTGGGGATGGGGTGGGCGTCAGTCCTGGTGACGGAATTGAGTCCCCTGTAGTCCACACAGAACCGGAGTTCTGGTGTGGCACCAGGCGCGGCAGCTTTTGGAACCAAGACCACGGGGCTGGCCCAAGGGCTGTTAGAGGACTCAATCACCCCTAGCGCAAACATCTTGGAGACCTCCTCCTTGATGCAGGCTCTGACCCTGTCAGTCACCCTGTAAGCCTTGTGCTTCACAGGAAGACTGTCCCCAGTGTCCACATCATGGACGCACCAATGAGTGACACTGGGAACCAGGGAGAACAGGTCAGGGAACTGTCCCAACAAGTGGCGACAGTCACCCTGCTGCTCAGGTGTCAGGGAGGTAGAGAGGTTTACTCCCTCCACTGATCCATCTTGCTCTCGGGCTGACAGGAGGTCAGGAAGAGGCTCGGTCTCCTCCTCCATTCCATCATCTGTCGCTACGAGCATGCCCACTTGGGACCTCTCCAAGTGGGGCTTCAGGCGGTTCACATGCAGGACCCGCAAGGGGTTCCTGGGAGACTGCAAGTCCACCAAATAGGTAACTGGACTCTTGCGCTCCACCACCGTAAAAGGGCCGGTCCACCTGTCCTGGAGCGCACAGGGCTCCACAGGGGCCATGACCCACACTTTCTGACCAGGCTGAAGCTCTACCAGAGTGGCATTCTGGTCGTACCACCGCTTCATCTCCTCCTGGCTGGCTTCCAGATTTGCCTCAGCAAGTTCTCTGAAACGCCTAGTCTGGTTCCTGAAGGCCAGCATGTAACTGTATACATCCTGGGGAGGTTTCCTGGGAGATTGCTCCCAGCCTTCCTTGACCAAACTCAGAGGTCCTCGCACCGGGTGTCCATAGAGGAGCTCAAAGGGACTGAACCCTAGAGACTTCTGTGGCACCTCCCGGTATGCAAACAACAGGCATGGTAAGAGGACGTCCCATTTACGCCTCATGGGTTCTTCCAGACCCATAATCATGCCCTTGAGGGTCCGGTTGAATCTCTCAACCAGCCCATTTCCTTGAGGGTGGTAAGGAGTGGTGAACTTGTAAGTTACACCGCACTCCTGCCACAGGGACTTCATGTACTTGGACACGAAGTTGGTACCTCTGTCAGACACCACCTCTTGAGGGAATCCCACACGTGAGAAAATTCCCATCAGTGCCCGTCCCACCACGGGGGCCGTCACTGTCCTCAGAGGGATGGCTTCAGGGTACCGGGTGGCATGGTCCACCAAGACCAGGATAAACCTGTTGCCCATGGCTGTCTTGGGGTCCAGTGGCCCCACAATGTCAATACCCACCCGTTCAAAGGGGGTGCTGACCACAGGGAATGGCTGGAGAGGAGCCTTGTGCTTCCTCCCACTCTTTCCACTTGCCTGGCAAGTCTGGCATGTTCTGCAGTGAGTGGCGGCACTCCTGCGCATCTGGGGCCAATAGAAATGGGTAACAAGCCTGTCAAAGGTCTTGTCCTGCCCCAGATGTCCCGCTAACGGTACATCATGAGCCAACCCCAGGAGGAAGGCTCTGAAGCGCTGGGGTACCACCAGCACACGGGCTGACCCAGGCTCAGCAACCTTAGGCTCTGAATACAGGAGACCATTCTCCCAGTAAACCCAATGTGATCCAGACTGATCACCTGCTGCCTGGTCTGTGGCCTGTTGCCTCAGACCCACGAGAGAAGGGCATGTGTTCTGCTCCTTGCAGAACTCTTCCCTGGAGGGTCCTCCTTCTTGCTGCCAATGGGTCAGCTCAGGTAGGTCCCCCAGTTCAGCTACCTGTTCCCCTGTAGGCTCCAGGGCATCCCCCTCAGGGTCTGCCTCCTCCTGGACCGTGGGAACCTCGGGGGCCGGTTTCCCGCGCCCCCTGCCTCCTCTCTCTCCGGCAGGCACCTGGGCCTCCCTCTCAGGCTCCAGGTCCTCTTGAACACCTTTAGCTGCCATTGACCGGGTGGTCACACATGCCCAATCAGGCAAGCCCAACATTTCTAAATGCGCACTCCGCTCCACCTTAGCCCAAGGTGAGCTCTCCAAATCGTTCCCTAACAAACAGTCAACAGGCATGGCTGGCCTCACAGCTACTTGAAGAGTACCCGAGACCCCCCCCACTCAAAGGGAACCTGAGCCACCTTGCAGTGACTCTCTGTGTTGTCAGCGGCAACAACCGGATAGAATGCATCAGGGATAACCTGCTCTTTAGACACCAGGTGACACTTGACAGCTGTCACACTGGCTCCTGTGTCTCTCAGAGCCTCCACCCTATGGCCATTGATGGTCACCCACTGCCTGTATTTCTTAGTGTTCTCAGGCAGCGGGGTCCTAGGGACCATCTCAGAGTCTCCTAATGAGACAAGGGAAAACACTGTGGGATCCCCCCACCTTGGGCACCCAACTCCTCCCCCAGGGCTACACTAGCCAACTGCCGGGGGACTGCACTGGTGGGTGCTGGTTTTCCATGCAAAGGGCAACGAGGATCGTTTGCCTTGTGGCCAGGGGCGCCACACTTGTAACATACCAGTGGTCCCTGGTGAACAGGGGGGCCTGTCAGGGCCACTGGCTTCTTCTCAGGGGGAGGCTGGGAACCTTTCCCTTGGTTCCCTTGGGGTCTACTTTGGGGCCCTTTATGGAACTCCTTCTGTTTACCCTTGTCCCCCCCACTCTTCTGCTGGGGACCCTGCCCACCCTTGGCGGAGTCTCCCACGTGACCCTTGTGGACCCGGGTACTCACCCAGCGGTCCGCCTCCTCAGCAAGCTGCCTAGGGTTAGTCAGCTTACTATCAATCAGGTGCTGGCGTAGCTCAGGAAAACAATTACCGGACAAGTGCTCCCAGTCAATCAAATCAAAGAGCGCCTGAAAATCAGTCGCTTTGCTACCCTTTACCCAACCATCCAAGGCTCTGCAAAAGAAGGTCACATATTCAACCCAGGTACTGCTTTCAATCTTACTACAGTTCCTGAACCTTTGCCTATAAAGCTCAGGGGTCAAACCATATCTAGTCATTAAGGCATCCTTCATGTGGCTGTACGAATTATAGACTTCAGAGGGCAAATCCAACAAGGTATCCCGCCCTTCACTGAGGAACCGTCCCCACAACCCCGCTCCCCAATCCTTCTCAGGGACCCGGTGGGAAGACATGGCTACCTCATAGGCTTTGAACCACTGCCCTATGTCGTCATTTTTAAAAAACTCCTTCACCACATCTTTGGGAATATACACCCTAGCTTCAACAGGCACAGGCGGTACACTGCCACCAGAGGGAGTAATCTCTAAGCTCTTGGCCTTCAATTCCAACTCCCTCAAAACTTTCTCATGTTCAAACTGCATTTTCTTTTCCTCTAGGGCTAATTTCCTTGTTTGCATTTCGAATTCTAACTGCTTATTCAGCTTGAGTTTGGTCAGCTCCATTTCGTGCATCCTACTCTCTTTCCTGTCCTCCAACTCCTCTGGAGACAGTCCTCTGGCAGAAACACTGCTACCTACTGGGGAAGGTGGTCTTCTAGCCCCTAGACCCAATAGCCCCTCCAGCTGCCCTTCTGCATTCTCAGCCCCCTCCACAGGGGCACTCCTTGATTCGACCCAGGCCCTCAGCGCCTTTTGGAGGTCCTCCTTCCTGGAGATCCCGGTCATGGACACTTTAAACTTTTTGCAGAATTGCTTGAGCTGCTTAAGGGTGTAGCATTCTAGCCTCTCTTCTTCCCAATCACATTCAACAGAGGCTACTGATGCTGGTTTCTCCATAGTGACTGAACTTGGCATTTGCAAAAATAGGAAATCCCAGAAAAAATGCTATTAAAGTATGTGGTTGCGTTTTGGTCTGCACTCACTAAGTAGTGTTCACCAATCACTGTACATGAGTCACAAATGCAAGTCCAGAATCCTCACCGCTGACCACCAATGTTAGATTTGGGGGTCTCTAGTTGGCAGAGGTATGTACCCTTGTCCAAATAGGGACCCTTGAGTCTAGTCAGGGAAAGTAGGTACACTCCCGAAATAACCCCTGCTCACCCTCTTGGTAGCTTGGCACGAGCAGACAGGCTTAGTTCAGAGGCAGTGTGTAAAGCATTTGTGAACACATACAGTAATCAAGTGACAACACTACAAATGGACACCACACAGGTTATATATTTATAAAAATAGGTATACTTTATATAGATTTATCACAAGACCATAAACGACAAAAATAATCCACAATACTGTTAAGAATACTTAGTTCTGATCAAAAAGGCTTAATTCAAGGTTCTGTGCGAGTCGGTAGCCTCCTCCGGCTACGGCGATGTCGAGAACAAACAGAGTCTAACAAATCCAGCTGACCGCGTCGAGACGGGCCAACACAGCGTAGACAGACTCGGTCACAGTACCTTTTACTTGAAGCGGCAGGCACGGGCGTGCGAGCCGGATGGCTGTTCGTCGCGGTCGCGATGCAAAAATGGAAGCGTTGCAGGACGCGTTGTCCCTCGATGCGGTGCAGGCAGCGGCTCGTTGACGTCGTCGAGACGGAGTCGGTGAGACCAGGGCCGTGCGTTGCAGGGCGAGACGGTGCTTCGATGCGGTGCTGGCAGGTTGCGGTGCGGCGACGGAGCCGGATTCAGGAGCTGGCGTCGATCAGTCCGGACAGCGGTGCGAGTCGGGCGGTGCGTCGCAAAGCGTGCGAGCGGTGCCCAACTCCGGTGCGGTCACAGGACTCGAACTCAGCAGCAGTGACCGTGTCGGTCGGACCAGTTCGATTCGGCGTAGCGAAGCGTTGCAGGACGCGTTGTCCCTCGATGCGGTGCAGGCAGCGGCTCGTTGACGGAGTCGGTGAGACCAGGGCCGTGCGTTGCAGGGCGAGACGGTGCTTCGATGCGGTGCTTGCAGGACACCGAGTCGGTCGTGAGAGTCGGTCACAGCTCCCTACCTCTGTAGCCACTGAAACAGAGTTTCCAGCAGCAATTCACAAAGGGGGTGAAGTCCAATGGTCCTGGGACTTCGGTCAGGGGGCAAGCTCTCTTCCAAGCCCTTGGAGATCCTTCACAAGTTGATGAAAGTCACAGCAAAGCAAAAGTTCCTTTCTCCTCTCTTTGGCAGTCAGGCAAACCACTGCAGGCCAATCCCCCAAGCAGCACTTCAGGCTTAGGGATAGTCTCTCCTCAGTTTCTTCTTGGTTCCGCTCCTCAGCAAAGGTTTCTTCTTGTTCCCAAAAGTGATCTGATCTTCCTGGGGTCTGGGTGCCCCTCTTATACCCTGATTCTCTTTGTTCTCTGGAGGCAGAGAGGCCTCTGCCTAGTCCAAAACCAGTTCTGGTCAGTTCTGGAGCACTTTGTTTTTCTGACTCCCTCTTTCCTTTCAGAATGTGGGGCAGAGTGCTCAGCCGCCCGGCAGGAGGTGGGGCCAGCATTGTGGAAGGCAGGCACAGCCCTATTCAGACCCAGGTGCAACTCCTCCCTCCACTCTGGATGCAGATCTTTCTATTCAGCCCTGCGCTGACTCACCCTGTCTCCGGTAGCCACCCCCAGCCCCTGTCACTCAATCTCCAGACAAGGAATACACAACCTAGCAGAGGCAGGCTTGGATAGTTAGGCAAGAAAATACCCACTTTCTAAAAGTGGTATTTTCGAACACAGAATGTTAAAACCAACTTCACTAAAAGATGTATTTTATCATCCTGAGTTCAGGCATACTAAATTCGTTTTTCTACCATGTTCCCTGGGTCAGTTCTGACTATAAGGTGTAATAGTCAGTCTGCCCATTCTGGCCTATGGGGAGCAGGTAGCCTTGCAATAGTGAAGAACGAAAATGGCTGTAATTCACTATTAGGACATGCCACACACACCAGGGCATGTCCTACCTTATACTTACAATGCACCCTGCCCTAGGGCCTACTTTAGGGGTGACCAACATGCAGTAAAGGGAAGGTTTAGGGACTGGTAAGTGGGTGTACTCACCAAGTCGACATGGCAGCCCGAGGCTGCACACAGGCTCTGCGATGGCAGGCCTGAGACACATTTTACAAGCCGCTTCTGTGGGTGGCACAACCAGTGCTGCAAGCCCACCAGCGGCATTGGATTTACAAGCCCTGGGCACACTGAGTGCGCTGTACTAGGGACTGACAAGTAAACCAATCATCCAATCATGGAGTCACTAATACATGTATCAATTAACGATAGGGAGCACTTGCACTTTGGCACTGATTAGCAGCGGCAAAGTGCCCATGAGCATCTAGTCCAGCAAAAACATATCGGCAACCGTGGAGGCATTACGAAAAAATGGAAGGGAGACCCACGCCAAGGATGCCAGGTCTAACAGCTGGGTTCAAACTGGAATGGCATGGTGGGCAAAAAAACGATGGATTTAGGCCCAGATCTCTGTACTAGGGTGAATGTATGACATTGTTCTGCATTCTGTCCATCAATTGTTCATTTTGCATTTGTCACCCTGAGTGGGACGGGTATGCCCAGACGTGGGTCCCATGATCTCCATGCCACTGGAGTCAAGCTATCCTGACTGATGAGGGGTGAAACCCCGAAACTGGTCCTAGGATGCTTGTTTCCAGTCCATGGAGGGCCTGGCCTGGCTGTTCGGGCTGGACTGTTCCCATGAGGCACAGGGTCAAGACTTATTTGCATATGGCTGGGTTGAAACTGGAATGGTATGGTGAGCAAAAAAACAATGGATTTAGGACCAGATCTCTGTACTGGGGTGAATGTATGAAATTGTTCTGCATTCTGTCCATCAATTGTTTGTTTTGTATTTGTCACCCTGAGTGGATGGGTATGCCCAGACGTGGGTCCCGTGCTCTCCATGCCACTGGAGTCAAGCTATCCTGGCTGATGAGGACTGAAACCCCAAAACCGGTCCTAGGATGCCTGTTTCCAGTCCAGGGAGGACCTGGCCTGGCAGTTCGGGCTGGACTGTTCCCATGAGGCACAGGGTCAAGACTGATTTGCATATGGCTGGGTTCAAACTGGAATGGCATGGGGAGCAAAAAAACGATGGATTTAGGCCCAGATCTCTGTACTGGGGTGAATGTATGACATTGTTCTGTATTCTGTCCATCAATTGTTCGTTTTGCCCAGGCCTGGTCTTGCTACCTGTTTTTAATTATTTTATTTGTTCATTTTTTTAATGAGGGCTCGGCAGCTCCAATGAGCTTTTGTGATGCACATTTCTGTTATTCACATTTCTGTGTACTTACTCTTATACTGTTAAATTACTATTCTAAAACAGTCATTGGCCATTTTGGAATGGTAAATTAAAAATGCCAACATGGCCAATACCTTTAGAATGGCATCAAGATACATAAGCACAGATACGCACATGGCCATGCTGGACTGTATTTTCTTTCATAGAAAATCCATTCTGTCATTCTATCTGCATGCATGCATGCACATCGTGACACATGTTGTGACATACATGCGACCTTTTGGCATCACCTAATTTCAACGCAAAAACAGTGCCAACGATGCTACCTATTGGTTTTGCCATTGCTTCTTTTAGCACTGTGGCTGAGCCAATATCTAATCTTGAGTTATAGCTACATTGCAAAAGGTGCTAAATCTTAGGGGGCAGATTTACAAGCCGCTTGCGCCACTTTTGCGTCACTTTTCCCATGTTAAAAGTGACGCAAAAGTGGCGCAAGGGGCTTGTAAATCTGCCCCTAGATGTTTAAGCTGAGTGTCTCCATTTAAAAGGAAGAAGTAGCTGGACCAGAGCTAGTAGCGTGATATACCGTAGCCACAGAAACTCAACAAAGTCCTGGGCTCAGATGTTATTGCACCCTTCACGTGACTGGGTACTAGCACATTTCTGTGGTACTTGCCATAAGACCTATAACTGGGGATTGTGAAAGGTAAGCCAATAGAGAAGTAACATTTATCTGTTATGTTCTTTACTTGCAATTACAGGAATACCATGATTGTTGTTATCTGTTGCTTTATTATATGATTGATCAATTAATCCAGACCTAGTTCAAATTTCTTGTCATTAATAACCGTCCTGGCTTTGTTGATTGTTTTCTGTTTTGTTATTGGCTTCTCCTCCTCCCGGGTCCTCTCCACTGGTTTCTCTGCTCGGATTTTATTTGCTCATTTTATTTCTAAGACTAACCTTATTTGCACTTACTTTTGTTTTGTTACATATTCTGTATTTGCTTCTGACCAATATTATGGTCCCATTTTGGAAAAAGCTGTAGATATGTTGCATTCTTTACCATCAATTCCTTCTCCTTCTCTAAAAAAGGTTTTTACCTGTTATTCTTTATCATCTATGAGCTTACTGCTTTGTCTTTGATTCCTTTACAAACTACACATGTTAAATGTGACTAGTACCTACTCTGGACTCATTTTAATATCGTCTTCAACATCTCCTTGTCTTTTGGTAGTTTTCCTCTTATTTCAAATCTCCATTTCTCATAAAGCCATCACTTCATCACACACTTCTGCCCAAATTTCTCTTTGACATATTTAGCCAAGATTCTTGACCAGGAGACATCGTTTACAACGAATGCGATACAATGCATTCCATTACAACGCAAGTCGTTACAACGACTTGCTGTAGGGGGCAGAAGGTGTTGGATTTAAAATCCAACACCTTCCCTACTGTTGCACAGACTGGAGTTGGAAAAGTAAATTATACTATTCCAACATCCAGCGCACCCTACAGCAAGTCGTAACGACTTTCGTTGTAGTGGTTTGCGATATAACAACGCGGTCATTGTAACGACCGCGTTGTAATGGAATGCGTTGTCTCGCATTCATTGTAACGTCACATATTCTTCTTGGCCACAGTGTTCATATTCAGCAATCTTGCTACGCGTTGCTCAACAAGTTACTACCTGCTTTTCAGTCTGGTGTCACGTCGCATTAATGCATTACATATGACTGGGCTCTGACCTATTTGGTTTTCTCGGGATCTATACACACGATCGTCTGCATAGAGATTCATCTGTACTGTAACTGATCCGTACGTCATGGGGTTACTTTATCGTCATGGTACGTCACTGCATTTGCAACATTATGAAATGAAAATGAAATGAAATGAAATACCAGCATTTGTAAAGCGCACTGCTACCTCCGGAGAGGTGTCCCGGCGCTGGGTGCCCTCGGGAAGATTAAGCGAGCTATTGCCCAGAGTCACATGGTGCTGGGCTAACCTGCCGCCAGCACCGGGGATCGAACCATGAACCCCATGGTCCGGAGTCAGGCTACCTGGCCGCTGTGCCACACCTCTTCCACCTCTTATCACTTATTTAGTGTTGCAAACACAACAACATGTTTATGTGCCCTACACCCTTGGATCCAGTTGTAACTCTCTAGGTGTTTACCATATTAAGATGGCCGCCACATTACAACTATGGCTCCTCAATATACATAACCACTAGGTTTGCTTTTCATGTTTGAAAGGAGACCATACATGTGCAGTACTATTACTTTATTTATATTTTTTTGTGTGTGTGACCTAATACAATAATATGACTATGTGCCATGTTATGTGTGATTCATTTTAACTCTCATGAAATGTTATCATTTAGAAATGGCCGCCAGAATCTCACTATGTTCTAATAGTATACAGGACTTTGAGTCTGTTTTCTATGTTTACAAGAGACTATGTATAGGAACCTTTTTTGTTTACTCACTGTGTGATCAAGACAGCGAGTCTGTCGAAACGCGTAACCTTTATGCAATAAACTCTGCTTTTGGCACTTCTTGAGAGCGCGTACATTTCTTCTCTTCGTGTGGCATAATTCCGTCGGCTGGCTCCGCCGACATTGCACGCTACCTACCGTGGGCAAAGGATCCTGCTTCGGAGTATCAGAATTAGCCGTGGAACGCCCACAGCAACACCCATTGCACGCCCATTTCATGCAGATAACTACGTGAAAGGGTGCCATATTTACAAAGCGGTGTTAAGCCACAAAAAGTGGTTTAACGGCACTTTGTAAATATGGTGCAGGGTTTAGTGCCAGCGCAACGTCACAAAAAGTGACGTTTCTGTGGCGTTATTCCCTTGTAATTATGCCCCTCAGTCTTTTGTACCCTTTCTGTCGGTGAACATCTTATTCAATCATTGATCTTATCACATTTGGATAAAGATTGTTCCTAGTACAGAGGTTGCTTGCAATATTCTCTTTTTTTCTTCTGAAGCATATACCTTGACCGACATAGCTATTTATTGGAATTGAAACATGTGATTTGTAGACTGCAGACAGATCTCTGGAACTGTCTTGATTATCGCAGGTTTAAATGGGAGTGAGGCAAACATGTTTGTGATTCCTCGTTTCTTTCAGGTAAGAGCCTCTCAGGAGATAGACTGATTTCTTAATAGACAGGTAGATTCAATGGCCTGTAGAGATGGGACAGAATCTGTGTTTCTATAAATAGCCTCCAGCCTGACATGTTACTGAACTGCTTATGAAAATATGGACGTTTGAAGCTCCAAACATTTTTTTTTCTCTATGAAGTATGGTGTCATAAACCCCAAGCCCCAATGTGTAAAAGCTTAGGTTTCTGGTCATGCATTCCTGAAGTACCCATCATGTTAGTTTTCCCTTAGTCCTGTATAGCATCTTGTTTGGAAGAAAGATGATAGTCGGCAAGTAGCAGGCAGAAACTACATTAATCACTAGCTAGTTCAGAATTTACCATTGATGCTACCTCTCTTTAGAAAGATGTTTCAGGCTCTATTATATCTAGCGGATAGATCACTAAATTATGTTCCCAAAGATCACACCCAATCCTTCTAGACCCTTTAAGGCGGGCATTTTATTGTTTACACTTCTTCTATGTCATTCACGCCATTAACTTGTGCTGTTCTTATGTCCTCATATTTTAACTACCTTGACTGCACAATGCTTTTCTTGGTCTGTATATACAGATGTACTTCAATTGAATGATCCTGCATTATATGTAAAGCGCTCTAATACCTTCGGGTTTAGCTGGCGCTATATAAAACCTATAAATAAATAAATTAAGTAATTTGTAGCTCCTGCATTGACTCACGTTACATCGTAGTAGGGCCAGATCAAATTATTAGTAAATCTGGGACATGACGTAAATGGTATCTTTTTCCTGGTGTGCTTTCTTCAATCACCTGTGAGTTCTTCTGCTGTCTCACACTAACCTCTGTTCAAGCAAGACATGCTTACACTTATTGTATACTAGCCATTAGAAAACTCTGTCAAGGATCTAAAACTATGCTAATAGAACTACATACTACAATAGGCCCAATGAGAGAGCGACAATATGGAAGGGGTTCTACTTATTTAGGATGCACCACTTGTCCTGTCTTCTGTTATCTGGACAGCACAAGACCATCATAAGAATACCAGTTTGGGGAAAACCACTATTGTTTTTCTGAAATCCAGACCACAGAATTGTCCTACTTTCCCCTGGTATCCTGTAACTTCAGCAAACCATAGAACTGCATTCTCAAAGACACTAGCATATAATCCTGAATAAAATAGAATAAATGAAGGTAAAGAACCAATAGTCTGAGAAATTCTGAAATTAAAATCCACAATGCGCATCAAACTGGCTTACCATTTATTTCAGAGACTAGTGAAAAATTAGGAAACACATCAGCGAAGTACCTCTAGAGATTGTAAACCAATGTATCGATTTGCACCTTGAAGTTCAACATATCATTGGTGGTTGTGTGGCCATTAACCCCCCTCTTGTCTTATGTATCCCTTCTTGGCAGCTCTCTGAAGCGTCATCTTTTCAACACAAGTATTATATAAAAATAAAACGTAATGAAAAGAAATAAATTCTATAAAATATTTCTTGTAATATTTCTTATATATTCTATTCTGAACAAAACAAGACAACAATGACAAAGATCCAATGTATAGAAATTGAGATATTGAATTCTAAAGGAATAAATACAGTAAAGCGCTTAGAAGCAAGTAGAACTAAAAAGGTTACATTATGTCACACTGGACCAGACCAAAGTCAAAGTTTAGGCCATCTGTGATGGAGTGCCAGCCTGTTACAGGACATATGCAGGCCCCAGTGAAAAAAGTACCTTTCCTAGTCGCAAACAACGATATGCCTCGATCTTCTTCATACAGTGACGGAAATGCCTCAGTTCCGAAGATGGGTGCCACAGTCGAGAGGCATTGAACGATGCATTGATTCTGCCACGCAGTCGAGAGGTATCGATCTCTGGAGGCAAAGCGCTGGTTTCAATGCAATGTGCCAATTTTACTACCGCAAAAGGGTCAATGTGCCGGTTCTTTTACACACAGACAGGAGATAAGTCAAAATCCATGTCAAGTCTCTGGGCCACTTCCAGTGAGCCAGGCACGGGAGCAAGGGTAGAGACTTGATATCCCTGAGTTTCAAGCAACAAGAGGAAAGACAACAAGCCCTTGGAGATCATGTGGAGCGAAGGCTCTCATTCAACAGAGTCAGAGAGTAGCTGACAGCAGGGCAAAAAAGAGAAAAGCAGGCCTTTCAGATCAGCAGTACAGTTGGGTTCTTTAAGCAGCACAGCAGTTAATCTGGCAGAGCTTCAGTTACAAGTCCAGTAGCATCTGATTTTAGGGGGGTCAGAGCCCCAGGACTTTTAATCAAAAGTACCTTTGATGTGGGGATGACTTCAAAGCAGCTCTCTGAAGTGCACAAGTATTCCTTTCAACACAGTTCTGTCTTCTAGGCTGTCTGTGGGGGAGGGGAGAATCAGTCCTTTGTGTGGGGACTGGACACAGCCTATTCAAGTGAAGTGTTAGCCCTTCCATCCTGCCCAGGCAAGGCCATCAGAATACAGATGTATGTAGATGGGTACTCAGACACACCTATCCTTCCTTGTGGCTGTCTAGAAGCAATGCACAGAGTGTAGCTGTCACCCAGCCAAGACGTGTATTGGGGACCGGCTGCAAAGCACACAGAGTTATCAGCATAGAGAGATGTTGCACTTTCTAAAATGGGAATTTTTAAATAGGTAATGCTAAATCCAACTTTACCAGTAGGGAGGATTTGTCATTACCATTCCAAACATATGAAACATGAAAAAGCTATTCTTCTCCGATCAGGAATTACAACTTAAAGCGTATTAAGGAATTCCCAATGCTAACTTATGAGAGAAGTAGGGCTCACTGAGAAAAATAAAATAGGCTGTTTGTCACTACCTGGACATGCAAAACATACCAGTGCATGTCCTACATTTCATTTACACAGCACCCTGCCCTTAGCGCTACTTAGAGTCTACCTTAGGGGTGACATATGTGTAATAAAAGGGGAATTTCAAGCTAGGCAAGTAGTTTTAAATGCCATTTCGAAGTGGCAGTAAACTGCACACACACGCCCTGCAGAAGCCCTGCAGTGGCTGGCCTGAGACAGGTTTGAAATGCTATTTCTATGGGTAACACAATCAGTGCTGCAGGCCCACTAGCAGAATTTATTTTACAGTCCCTGAATACATGATATATCGCTTCATAAGGGGCTTTCAAGTGAATAAGATATACAGGTGCAAACCTGTTATACCGTGGTTAGAGGAGAGAGCACCTGCAATTTAGCATTGGTCAGCTGTGGTAAAGTACCCAGAGTCCCAAAGCCAACAAAAAGAAGGTCAGAAAAAGAGGAGGAGGAAGGCACAAAGTTTGGGGTGACCCTTCAGAGAGGGCCATTTGCCAAAAGTTACAAACTGATTTACATCAGTTTTTTTTTGGGTTGCTAGCAAACACAGGGATGGTGGCCTGCTAGGATCAATAGACTACCATTTCTCTAATCACCTTTTTTTTAGTAAACTTTTTTTCATGCATCCCATCTTCACTAAAGGACACAGGCTGCATTTAAAAAGAAAGTTTTGGTGTTTTTTAAAAACTTTTGAGAGTTGGAAGTGGTTCCCTGGACCAGTAGCGAGTCCTCAAAAACCTTTTGTTTACATTCACAAAGGAGAAGGGTCCCCAAAGGTACCCATCCTGTTTGCAAATTAATTACCACCCCAATCCAGGAGGAGGTTAATTTTCAATGTTTTGAGACTGAATTTCGAACATTAGTACATTGCATGCCAATTCTGTATTTGGTGTGCTCTGTTTTTTTCTGCTACTTTCTTTTTGTGCTGCAATATTGCCATGCAATTTTGTTGCATTGTATTTTGTTTTGCCTATTTTGTTGGGATTCACCCTGTTATGAATTATTTGTGTTGATATGGTGCTTTGTCTATGTTTTTCTATTAAGTTATATTATTTACTTTGTGTCAATAAATGCAGCCATATTTCTTGCCAAAAGCAGTACATGCCTCTAACGTTCTTGTGAGAACCAACCACCTACAACTGTCTACAGTGGGAAAATAGTGCTTTTGCTGCATTTTGATTACTTAAGACAAAACTCAGTCCAAAACTGTGACAGAAAATCCGTCGTAACTTAGTGCTCTGAGTGCTCACTTTTTTGTAATACTGCCTATACTATTCAACAAGAAATGTAAGAACTGTTTTGATCTTTTCTTTTTCTCAGGGATGTTGAAGGTGGACATTGAGTCTGCGTAGTACTCCTGATAGGAGGACAGGACTCTCCCCTCACGAAATATTAATGGGAAGAGCTATGCGATTGCCTATGGTACCAGCTACAGCATTGATAAACATCACAGATGATTTGGTTTTGGATTATTGTAGGGGACTGGCTGATGTGGTTAATTCTGTGACCCACCAGGTCAAGGCTGCGACTGCATCCACCTCGAGAGACCTGCTGCATGATCTTAATCCTGGTGACTGGGTGCTTGTTCGAAAGCACGTGAGGAAGAGCTGCCTTGACGCTCGCTGGCGAGGACCATACCAGGTGATCTTGGTGACGAGTACAGCTGGGAAGTGTGGAGGCTTACCGAACTGGATCCACGCTTCGCATACTCGTCTTGTTCCAGAACCGGAGGAAACAACGATTCCTCTTGCTGAAAGTGCTACAGGAAATGAAGAATCAGGTCAAGTCGTAAGAATTCTTGACGGGATTGAACAACCAATCGAGCAAGAAGAAAGAGATTCCTCTGCTCCAGCATTGAGTGCAGATCCGGAGATAGAGGAAATTGCAGAAGTGAACTTTGACCCAGATCGAAGTGAACGGCCTGGTGCAGAAGGATCAGATCAAGAGGAGGAGAGAACAGGTGCAGAAGCAGAAAAGTGGCCAACGAGAAAAGGAAGGCTGAACATAAGGCTTGCATCTGAGAAAAATCTCGCTCCAATTCCTTAAACATCTGAATCAGATCAAAGTGAAACTGAGGAAAGATCAGATGGTCTAAGACGATCCAAAAGAGAGAGGGTACCGTCTCAAAAGTATGCATCTCCTGAGTGGACGTATCTGGTTGCAAATGCAGAAACCGAAGAATTCCGGGAGGGTGGGGACTGGTACAGTGAGTTACAGAGGGGACACCCTATCGATTAATATCCAGCTGTTGGTCCCTGGAGTTGAAGCCTTCGGAATTCTAACTTTTACAGTCCCTGACCCACCAAGGCTGAGTGGGTTGCGCTTTTTGATTCTTAACCAGGTTGCTTTCCCCACATTTGGTCGACAGCCCACTGCACAAGAACTGGGAGAGATTCGTGCAGAGATACTGCAGCTTGTTCTTACTATGCTTGGATCTAATATCATTAATGATGAAGCTTGAACTTTGAAAAGAAGAACTCATTAGGAAAGAAGATAACCTAGGCCCGAGTGGAAGAAGATTGAAATGTAGGGATTTTTCAATAGAAGAAGATCTGAGGGCTAGGGCTGACTGCATCTCTACAATAGGCCATAGATATTGAACTGAATAATTGCGATAATCGAATGGGTCGAATGGGAAAAGGAAACTAAAAAAGACATTATATATAACAAAAAGGAAAGGTGAAGAAGAAAAGAACAGACTTTGATTCATTTGCACTTCAAGACCAAATAATAGTTCAAAATGGAAGCTGGAAATTCAGGACGCAAACAGAAGTGCATAATTGGCACCCTTATCGTTGTGGTGCTCATTGTCATAACTGCAGTGATTATTACATCTCTGGTTGAATCACACGATGCTGAAAAGAATGGGGAACAAACGACACCTACCCCACCTACCTCAGAGTTAGAAGGGGGTGCATCTGCAAAAGATAGAGAAAGATAGAGAAACTAGCCGAATGCTACATGTAGATTTATCAAGAGGTGATTTCACGCTGAATGCCTATGCTCGGTTGTTGTATGAGTATGTTGACACAATGGAAGCGAAAGATTGCTATGTGTGTATGCAACTGCCAGCCTCAGTAGAAGAAGGCATACGGTACCATCATTTACCTTTGACCTATGGCATTACATGTAGTGTGTTGTTAAGCATGTTCTATAGCAAGGCACATTTTGAGTATTACTTCTCAAATTATGATGTGGTACTCTTAGAAGTCCCCGTTCTTAAATACATGAATAAATATGATTATTATAAGCAGGTAGAAAGGATGTCTACGTATTTTGTGCCTACTATTACCTTAGACACATCCTATGCCCATAGACACAATTTGACTTGCATGTTAGTTGATATTGAAAAGAAATTTGTGGATCAGGTAGAAGATCGACATAGGCAGACCTTATTTAGACCAGATCTGAAGCACAAAGTGATCCCATGGACAAAAGAGGAATTAGATCATAAGGCGAAGGGAAGTTCTGGTCCAATAGCTTTAGATTTTCCACAGAAAGGGAAACTATGCATTAGACACCCGTCCACATGTTATGACAAAATATTTGTGGGTGAGAGTGATTGTGAACACATTTTCTTGATTGAGGAATCCATTAGAAAGGCGCTATTGGATAAATTGACCATAGTGCCAAATGTGTATTTTGTGTGCGGTAAAAATGCATATGTGAAATTGCCCAAAAATTGGTATGGGACATGTTATTTGGCTGTTGTATTCCCCAAAATCTTCCATGTGGACGATTTGTGGCCTTTGGAAGGAAAGAGATCTCATAGAGGAAAACGTGGTGCAAGTGCGGGAGAAATTATTGGGGATGTATTTGGAGCTATGATACCTAGTTTGGGTGTGATTTTGAATGATGTGAAAATTAGAAAGCTGGCAACTCTAGTAGATAAGCTCTCTGTGAACACAGCTCAAATCCTATTACTTGTTGATGGGGAGATGGTTTCGATAAGGGCTATGGTTCTTCAAAATCGTCTTGCGTTAGATGAACTATTGGCAAAAGCTGGATGAGTCTGTAAATTATTGAAAGTTCAACAGTGCTGCACTTATATTCCTGACAATAGTCGGGATATAAGGAAGTACATTAGTAGCATTTCAGAAATACATCAAAATTTACGTGATCTGGCCTCTGATGGACTCTGGGAACAAATGGGTAAAGGAATTGGGAAAATAGGAAGCTGGTTTGGAAGTTTGGGCCAAGGAATAATGGGATATATCTTGAAACCCATTATAATAGCTGTCATTTGTATAATAGTACTGTTGGGAGTCATTAAGGCTTACAAATGGCAAAAGACACGACATGCTGAGAATTTGGTGAAAAAGCGAGAGCAACAACTAGAACGACTGCAGGACAGTCATTATCTACACCTTAAAGGGTTGGAAAGATTTAGACAGGGACGGCAGGCTACAACTTCTGTATAGGTCGGTCTCTTCTACAAGGAGAAACTCAAGAGAGGACAAAAGGTTAGTATTATGACACTAGTCATAAGAGGGGGGAACTGATAGAGCGTGTACAGCACCCTAAATTGTAGGGGTGCACTATATTCCAGATATAACCGCACTTATATGTATTTTTGTCGTCTGCAACATTTTACGATTATTAAGATGCATTTATTCACGTCATATTAGCATTGAAACATAGTGAGCACATTTTAAGTAGGAATTTGTGTGTATTAGAATAGTCTAAGTCCTGTATGTGTAATGTGCAGGATGAAATTATACTTGTGTAATGTAACAGTGTTCAGTTAAGCGATTTAATGTGTAGGCCCAAATTGTAGGTTGTTTTGAGTTTTGTTTCTCCTTGAATTGCTCAAAAAGTTAATTAAATAAGTTTTGTTGTGTTCGAAGACCGTATGTTCTCATCCTACTGCAGGTGCAGGAATTCAACCTCGTTATTCTTAGATTTAAGGAGATACCTGGAATGTCTTTGAAGAAGACTGCAGAGCGAGAAGGGAGGACGCCTTCGTGCCTGGCCTATCTGAGAACCAAGGCCACTGGAAGAGAGAAAATTTAATTGGGCTTCTGTGGAAACTTACCGAAAAATGTTGCAAGTGAAAAGGTTTAATACATGACGCATTGTGGGATGAACCATACCCTTTTTGTATAATGCACAGGGACAGATTCGAGAGACTTCTACTAGCTTTCGGAGGAGACGGAGCATCTTAGAGCGAGCTCCATAGCTTTAAGCTATCAGACCCATTTTGACGTGAGTACTTCCTAGGAAGTCACCACGTGCTGACACCTTTGGGATATGATACAAGGGAGATAGGTAGGATTCTCCTTCAGAGTAGAGTAGGGAAAGATTTTGCTCCTTCTTAAATGAAAAGAGAATTGGACTCCGCTTCCATTCTTTGCTGTATCTTGATATTGGAGTTCATCATATTATGTCTTCTGTGCCGAATGACCTATATTCGTAAAATCAGCTCTGTATTGATTTTCTTGTCCCTCTATACTCTAATATTGAGGTGTGTTTATATTCAATTATTTTTGGCCTTATAATAAATCCACAAAACTTAAAGACGGAGTCTGTGGTGTATTACAGCTTGACTAAATCGAAAGTATGATATTGAATTGTTTTTCTCCCTTCTACCACTTTTAGTAGGCAAATAAAAGACCATCTACATTACATTTAAATGGGAAAAGTAGGAGTAAGGGTTGGTGTAATCAACGGTTTAAAACTTGGTATAAATGGAAGCTTTGGCATACAGTTTCCACATTGGCTAGGACCTGCAACCTTTTGCTTTCTTTGTCAAATCTTTAAATTGTGGCGATCTTGCAGCTTGTCAGAGATTTTTAACATTATAAAAGACTTTCTGTCGTAGACGTACTCCTTAAAAGAACACTACATTACAATGCCTAACGGTTCACAAACAGCTATCTCTGCTGTGACTCTTTGACTTTATGCTTGTCTTTCACCCTGTGTGGCGCTCCACTGATTGTTGTCTACGTTCATGCTATATAAATACTGCATACATACATACATACTACTAGGCCCTGTGCATGGCATACAAAACCTCTGAGATGCTGGCCATAGGAAATGCTGGGAAAAGCTATTGCTGAGCCTCTAGTTTGACTCTGTTGAAGGAGGCAAAACTAATTTGGAAATGCTATCTCAATTCCCAGACATCTCCTTCCAGCTAATAGAAGAAATTGGTGTCATCTATATCAGCTGAATTCCTACGTGATTGAGCTTGGTAATATCAGCATGTGTTCAGATACAACCATGCCACTGTTTTTCTACTGGAATGGGCCAAGCCATTATGATTTCAAAAGAAGAATCTGATATATGTCGCTTTTATTATTCACCCCGTACACTGAGAATTCTGTTCTGAATGATCAGACCTCTGTGTGTCCTTGGCACCCATGATACAAAAGCCGTGAGAGATCGGTGCCCTGTTTGCTCATTGCTCTCTGATAATAATGTCCTGAGTGGTTACTTTACATTTACAACCAAGCAATCAGTTCACCTTTACAACTTGCACTGTAAAGATTGCACCATTAGTGATAAATATCCTTGGGCATCTTCTTGCACATGAGCTGTGGCTTATGTGATCAGTGCCACTATATCCTCCCTACACCATTGTAAGAAAATGGGTTGTTGGTTGACTGGGGTGTTAGCCCTGGTCAAGCAACAGCCACACTCCCCTGCAGGGTGAACCACAAAAAGTGACTAAATTAACCTGTGCTTAACCCTGGGTAGCAGGGCACAAAAGCAATCAGGCTTAACTTTGAGGCAATGTGTAAAATCTTTATGCAGCACACAAATACTAATAAAGTGAAAACACAAGAAAAATCCCAAAACAATTTAGAAAAATAGAGTAATTTTTAATAAATTATTTGACACCAAAACAACAAAAATCCCATCAGTAGAACCCAAGTTATGAATTTAGTGAAAACAAGCACCTAAAAGATCAAAGCGCAAATCGCAGACATCTGCTTGCCCAAGACCAGGTAAAATGTCAAAAGTTAAGGCCGACCACGATGGAGAGCTGGTCGGATACAAGAGGTTGATTGGACCCGGTCAGTGCTTACCTTTGAACTTAGAAATATTCTTGAAAAAAAAATTCTGAAAAGGTAAAGTTCAGCAGGGCAAGGCTGCAGAAGGTGTCCAAGGAGGGGGCTTTGTCATCGGGTGGCCTTGGCTCTAAGCCACGGTGAAGATTTCTACGTTCAGACGTAGTCGACAAAACGGAAGTAAAAAAACTCCAGCGGGATGAAGCAGAGGGCTATATCCGAAGACAGTTCCACGAGGTCAGGTACTCTTTTGGCGAAGGACCGCTGAAAAGTAACATAGAGGCAAATCACTACACTTAAATGTGTCCTGAATCAGATGCTAGTATTTACTTATAACCTTTTTGATAGCGTTGCTATCAGTGTTAAATGTACTCACAAAAATCACGCGATCGCTAGCTGGTTGGTGGGTTTTAGGGACCAAAAGCTCTGCTCTGTTGGCAGACCAGACCCGTTTCCTTGCTTGTTCCAATAGCCTTAGCGGGTAACCCCTTTCATGTAACCGTGAGTTAAGGGAATCTGTTTCCGTAAAGAAGCCATTTTTCATGGGAAAGCTTCTACATAACCTGAGAAATTGGCCATAAGGCCAATTGTCCTGACGTCCCCTAGGTTGATGACTTGAATACATCAATAAAGAAATAGTTCCTTTTGATGGGCTTTTAAAATTGTGTGGTGTAAAGAGCATCATCATCTACCTTAATTGTTAGGTCTAGAAAGGTAATGGAATGCCTGTCATAGTTCATGGCAAATTATATGTCAGGTGATATGTTGTTTACCCTCTGTAAAAGTTTCTCAACTAAAGAGGTCTCACCCTCCCCAATAATAAATACATCGTCAAAATAACACCGCCATACTGTTATATTCTGCTTGCATAGATTGTGGTCACCATAAAGATATGTGTGTTCATAATCATTCATGAACAGGTTTGCCAGATTAGGTGCAACCCTGGCCCCCATTGTGAATCCTTTGTTTTAATAGCAAAAGTATTCATGAATTGGAAGAAGTACCTGGTAAGTTCAATATCAGTCAATTGGACTACAAAGTTAGTGAGTACTCTGAGTGGTTGTACCCATGAAACAAGCATTTTGATCATCACATTTAATGCCTCCCGTTGGGAAATATTTTACTGCAAGTTGTCTCTGAAGTTCAGTGCAAGAAGATTCCTTACACTGAACCACAATTCCCCTGCCCTTGTCCGCTGGTTTGATAACAATATCAGGGTTGGACATCAAGCTTTCAATGCATTGTTCTCTTGCACTGAGATATTGTACTTAACACATATCTGTGTTTTAGTAATTCTGTCAATATGTCTCAGAACTACATTCTCATATGTTACGGTTTCAAAAGGAATGGTGTGAGAAAGAGGATTAAAGGAATATGGAGGTCTCAATCCAGTGGCACTATGTGTACTCTTTGTTTGCAAAAATGTGTCTTAATCTAATTTTGTGAAAGGATTGTTGTATCTTCAATTTGACTGTGAAGGGATCAGGTCTCTTGGTAGGGACAAAACTCAATTCCTTACTGAGCACAGACATCCCATGGGGGTTAATGGAAATCCAGACAAATTGAATATGGTTGGGGTAGTCATAGAAGTGGGGTTAGGTGTCGACCTCACCATTGGTTTCTCTGTCTCAGTGTTTGTCGCTCCCCATTTGATACTGTTTGGAAAAAAAACAAGCCCCAGGAATGGCCTCTCCCTTGGCCTCTGCCTCTTGAGGTTTGATGTTCAGTCCTAGAGGCCAAGGGTCTTATCTGCCTATTTCTAAAAAACTAGCAGGTTGTGCAGAAGTCCCTGATGTGGGGGTTCTAGAAGATAAACGGCTGTACTGGTCGTAGGTTCAGATTCAGAAGTCTTAGAGTTAGAAGTGTCAGAGAATGTGACAATACATCTCTGGTATTGATGTCCTCTATTTATGAATCAACCTTTCTCGTTTTGTTTGTCTCATTTTTGTTGTAATTCTTAATGTCTCTAGCTAGTTTGTCTAATTTTTTTCCTTGAGTGACTATTGTAAACTCTGAAACAGTCTTCTCAAGTGCTGTTAAAGCCTCCTTTCCATTAAGCCCTCCAGTTTTATGAGCAGTTATTGCCCATGAAACTGAAGCTTTCACAGTATTTAGGGTAATCTGTAAAGATGGCAGGTTTGATTCTAACTTGCAATCCCACTGAAATTGTGTTAGTGACCATGTAATTGAGTGCAAATTATTTTTTTTATTTAAATTTCTCAAGTTTCTCAATTATTTGATTGAGGGTATTATCTATCGGAATAGGTACAGATCCCGGGAAAAAGGAACCATTTAATCATTTCTGAATATATATTCCTCAGTGTAAGAGAAAGTTTCCTTTTCAGAGATATCAGAGCAGGAAAAAGATCTATCTTATCAAAAAAGATTAGAGAGGGGCATTACCCGAGTCCCCAGACAATGACCCTTGCAGTAAAAACTGTACTACATTTTCAAAACCAGACATGTGATATCCTATATTCCATTGTAACTTGGGTAATTATGCCCATATATACAAAACAACATTCCAGTAGGAATCTCTTAAAAAGGCTTTATAATACTTGTGCAGGGGCTAAATCAATCAAAGGTCCTGCTAACACAATAATTACATTTTGCAAACCACAATTTATTAGTTTCATCAATTATCAATTGATTATACATGCATATACACATATAAACATTTATTATTGCGACAATTCCAATAAGTAAGTAGGTGCTACAATTGACGGCACAGTGCTAGTGAAAAATGAATGTATAAAGCAAATTCAAAAAAACAATATAACACAATGCGCAAAACCTATATATGGAGAGAGCTGCCTTAACCATATGGATACTGTGATAATCATAGAGTCAAATCCAAGCATTATTTAGGATTTCTCAGTGTCGGGCATCATATACATACATTGTTGAGGCCAAAAAGTTGACTTTTCGACCCCTGACTATTATTTACATGGGGTCTGCCTTAGAACAGGCAAAGTAGCTACCTAAAAGAAGATATTTGTTCTGACTCAGACCTCGTTTGTTCATCTTTTTTTCAAATTAATCATTACTATTATTTTTATTTTATTTTACAGGTGATTTGTGATCCCAGTTATAGCCCTATATTTCATTTGATATATGCCTTTGGTCAGGTGAGCTGCGTGTTGGTGCCACTCATCGAGGACTTTATATTATGGTATTTACATTATTTGCGAGTAAACATTGACTGTTGCTACAGATTCTTTTAGGTCCTGATGAAGACATCATCTAAATAATTGCCAGGGGTCGAAATGTGGTCTTATTGGCCTCAACCATGTTTGCATATGATGCCGGACATGATAAATCCTAAATATTGCTTGGATTGGACTCAATGATTATTGCAATGTCCTTATGGTTAAGGCAGCTCACTCTCTCTCTCTATATATATATATATATATGTTTTGCGCACTGTATTTTTTTTGTATTTAGTATATACAGTTATTTTTTACTAGTACTGCACCTTCACTTGTACCACCTACTTACTTATTGGAATTGTTTCAATAATATATGTGTATATACATATGTAACAATTGATAATTGATTAAACTACTACATTGTGGCTTTTGTAATTCATTTATTGTGTTAGCAGGACCTTTTGAGCAATTTAGCTCCTCCACAAGTATTATAAAGCCTTTTTAAGTGACTCCTACTGGAACGTTCTTTTGTACAAAGGGCTTCAATTACCCAAGTTCCAATGAAATATAGGGTTCCCAGTGTCTGGTTTTGATATTTATTTACAACCTGGTTCTTGACAACTATCCAGGTCCTCAAAATACAAATTTGAAATTACCTGCACTAACAGAGAAAGCCCAACCCACAGGAATTCCTAAACACCTAAAAAGATATCATCAGCAATCTAACCTCCCTCATGTTTGGCCCATCCAAATCAAGACACTTTTAATCTCAACTAGCACTGAGAAACTATCTCACACCGACTTTTTTCCTATTCTCCTTCAAACTACCCCAACTCAGTACTGACTTAAGCCATTTGACATTAATTGTTTCTCCAAAATATCCACCTTATGCATACCACACTATAAGCTGGCCTCCTGTGTAAGTTACAGGGCCACAACAAGCTGCAAGAGGCCCTTTTCCTTAAGTGCCTAGCTGATCTGTACCAACTAAACCTGACCGGGACCCTGCTACTGGCATCTGCTGGAGAGAGATTTGACCCCCAGTGCTGCTCCTGAGGTCCTGGGATCTTTGGTGTTGTCTAAGTGGATTTTTCCGGTCACCGCTGAAAACCTGTGACTTGAAAAATGTTGGGACTTCAAGATCTAGGGAGGACCAGGACAAATCTGTCAAGCTGACTCGCCCAAGATGCAACCTCTCAGGGCTAAGACAACAGGTTTTTCCTGCTCGGAGTTTCTCCACAGCAGCAAACCTGATACAGCGAACCCTCAGCCAGAAGGAATACAGCTTCATGGGACTCAATGTTAGATATAGCCGCAGCCTTGCCCCGCTGAAGGATTCCAAGCTCCAAAAACAAGACTCAGGGGCTGATTAGGTTGTAAACTGGCTGCAGCACAAGCACAAACTCCCATAGAGAAATAGGAGTCACTGTAAATCCCTGCACCGTGTGGTAAGCACCTCGCAGTGCCTGCCAAACAGTGCAGGGATTTACAGGGGGGCACTTGGCTCCCACCTGAAGGCCACAGAGAGAGAGGTGCCCTGCTAGGAAAGCCTGTCGGAAACTGACATCATAATCCCGACGGCAGTAACGCTGTCCGTATGGGATTATGGTGGCAGTTCCGACAAGTCTGAAGGTAAAAATCTTGGGTTAATGAGCCAAAAATATCAGACCCTGAGCACAACATTTTATTTTCTACCATTTAGACCTTTTCCTGCCAAAATCATTGTCTTCAGCAGAACCTAGTCCATGCCTGACTGACTTTGGAGGACTTCCTCAAAGATAGCCTGCTGCCTTGCCTCGCTGGCGTATTTTGGTTTCCAGAAAAAAGACTACGTCCCAAGGTAAAACCTCCAACTTGGTCAAATGTGGTTGGTGTATCTGACCCAAACTACATCACAGTCAGCCTGAAATTGCTTCCCAGTCCCAGTCTACTGCACTGACTAGCATCGGTGCCTTGTGCTTTTTGGAGTCAACTTTCCTTAAATCTTTAAAATTCATAACTTTGGTTCTTCTTCTTGGATTTTTGTCATGCTGGTGCCATTTTATTCATTAAATTGTAATCTATTTTTATAAATTCGACTCCAAACATAGAAATCTTCATTGGAAGGAGAAGCCAAAAGAATAAGGCCGATGCAAGGACTTCCCTTGGCATGAAATTCCAATTTTCCTGTTCAAAACTTTTCCTGCCAAAACCACCTGCTTCAGCAGAACTTAGTCCAATAACTATCCACCTTTGTAAGGACATTCTAGAATACAGTCTGCAATTTTGCCCCACTGGAGGATTTTGACTTCTACTTTCAGAGTTAAAGTCCAATTGTTAGTTCTATGACTGGGATGTACCAGGATGGTGGAGTCAACCTGAAATTGCACCTGACCCCCTTCTATAGCAACTCCGACAATAGACTATCATTGGCACGTAAAGCTTTTTTACTCTATGTTCCCCTAGATCTCCTAAAGTTCATATCTTTGGCGCTTAATTGAATTATGTGTCATTTTGCTTTAATTTTGCTTACCAAAAGTGGCTAACTTTTTATGAATGGAGTGGGATTTTTATTGTTTTAGTACTTCTAGACGCTTTACACAGTTTCTTAAAATTAATCCTGTATGCTGTGTTACATAGTGACCAGGGATTGAGTTCAGTTTTAATTTACTGAGACCTTTGACTTGACCAAAAAGGTTACATACTTTAATACTTGTGGAGAACTTCAGTTTACCCCAAATACTATTTCACTTTCTCACATTGGTTTTCAGCGGTGACATTCAGAACTTGTTTTTAGTAGTACCACTCAGTTCTAAATGTTGAAATAAAAAAAAACTAAGTTTAACTGAAAGCAAAAATGTATTTTTGATTTTAATTTGCATAAGCTCTGTGTCATGTTCAATATTTTTTTATTATATTTCAGTTTAGTTTTTCCTGTTCAAATCTAATGGGAGCTTGGAGCAGTAGCTAGTACCGTAGCTAATCTTACTGTGGTAGAGATGAAGGCCACATGCAAAAACTGGCTACCCTGGCTAATTTAACTGTGATAGAGATAAAGGACAAATGGAAGGTAAAAAAGCTGTAGATGGGTCTGAATTCCGGGATGCAGACTACAAGAAGGCTCTCATGGCCTGGGAGCAGCCCCGCCAGGCACAGATCACCTCTGGGGATGAAGAGATTGAGGAAACACAAGAAGAGAAGGGGCAGTGTATAACCTGTCCTAAATTAGATTTTCTCATGCACCTACTAGGGCTGAGAGTGATGGGGCTCTATTAGCCTGTGCCCTTCTGAGTTGGCCATCTGCCAAATGGAGTACAGCGACATGCAGTCAGTAGGAGAACTTCAGACCAAACTGACAGACATAGCCCTGGTGGAGCAGAAGCTAGCACTGGAAGAAAAAAAGATGGCATTGCAGGGTAAGAAAGTCATATTGGGACGCATGTATTCAAGTCAAGATGGAGGCAGAAATGGTGAGGTGTCTACAGAGGGGGCCATATATTCCTCACTTGTCAAATGGTATTGGGCTGAGCTTTGTGGTGAGGGATAACATTGACAAAGGGTTTGCATCCTATGAAAGGGCATTGATAATGCCCAGGGTAGAACAAACAGCCGGGGGGCTTACTGTGGGACCCAGTACATTCACTTCGGATGGATATACTTCTGACTCTAGAAAAACTGACTCATACACTCACATGTAGAATGCCGTAGTGCAGAAGTTTAGTTTCTTACCTGAGGAGTTCCAGAAGAAGTTCCAGAACAGACACAAAGATTCACAACAGTCCTAGGCTGATTTTCTAGATGTCTCAGTGAAAGCCCTGTTAGGGTGGGTGAAAAGCAGTACAATCAATACCTTTGAATTATGATCTCTGAAAAAGATACTAAGTGAGAACGTAGAAATCTTGACAGGGCAAAGGCCCCAAAAGTATCCGGCCAAAGCCCTGGGCACCAAAGTTACATTTTCCAGTTCAGAGTTTTTCCCTTCAAAACTAATTGCTTTAGCTGTACCTCATCCAACAGCTATCCGACTTTGAAATTACTTCCTTGAATACAGTCTGCAACCTTGCCCATCTGGAAATTTGGATTTCCATTTCAGTGTGCCTATGTAAAATCTCTGACTGAGACAAGTCTGGTTAGTCTGACCTGTGCTCCAGTGCGGTCAGTCTGAAATCATGCCTAGGTCCAAGTCCACTGTGACCATAGTCTGCCATCGGTGCTTACAGCTTTTTTTGCTGCTATATTTCCTTAAATCTTCTACAATTCATATGTCCAGTTCCCCTTATAGTATTTTTGTGATTTGGGTGGCAGTTTGTTTATTCCTTTTTACTCTGCTTTTCTAAATTGGATTGTAATTTTTATTGTGTTGTGTGTTTCACTTTTTAACTGTTTTCATACTTCTAAATGCATTACATATTTTCTCTAAATTAAGCCTGTGTACTCTGTGCCATAACTACCAGGGATTGAGTTAAAATTAATGTAACATTTAACTGGACTTAACAGATTAGTGACTTTATTAGTTGTGGTGGACTTCCATCCATCCCAATTAATAATTTGCTTTCTTTTCAAAACATGATGGGAAAGACTTTACTATTGATGAATTAACCCAAACTAAACCTTGCTGACCTCACACATTAGTCACCTATCGCCAACCTGTCAAACCTGAGCAAGTTATTGAAAATACAGTAACTATGCAACTTGTCAATATCCTCTCCTATTGGGGATCAGGCTACCCTGTAGCCCAGATGTGACCAGCAATGTAGGTGTCATTTAGAATCTGGTGGACAGTCCACCCATCCTTCTAGGGTCAGAGGCAGTGGCTCTACCTGCTTGTGAGAGGACCATCCACCCTAACAGACATTTCTGTGATGGAAAATGAATCACCACGGAGGCAGCTCCTCTTGTATCACTACAGGTTTGCCCACTAAGCACCATGTTGAAAACACCCCTCAGTGAATATTGTTTTATTGAGAAAAAAAGTTTTTAAAGTAGAAGTGTGTTTTCTCAATCCAAAAGAATATGGCTTGACTGACAGGGCGTTTTCTCAGTGTGTGGGGGCCTATATACATTTTCCATGTCTCTGTTCGCCATGCCTCTCATGGCAGACATTGGAGGACACCCAGCACTATATTGGACGAGGTCATTGTCTCTATAACCCAGTGGTACTTTCGCATTTTCCACACATTTCTAGTATACGAAATGTAGGCTGTCAAATGTATTCTGCTAATTATTCAGCTTACATCTTATACAGCATTCCGTCGACCAAGAGTCCTTGCACATGCTCTATAAAAATATGCAATTAAATAAATAATGAAATAAATAAATAACAGCTTTGATTTCTCAAAAATTCATACAAGTGATCCTCAATTTCTACACGGAATTCCTTGAATACCCATAACTGACATGAACATCAATATTCATAGGTAGTGACAAATACTCATCACTACCTGAAGATACCATTATTTGTCTAAGAAGGTTGCTTGCAATGCAGTAGAGTGGAGGTCATACCACCTACAGGAAAGGGAACCCTCTTGTAAGAACTTGGATTATTAACTGTGGTCAAGAAAGGTACGTACTCCCGAAAGGTTTTAAAAAAACAACAGTGCCTTGTTACGGAAATAACATTTCAATGAAAAACAAATGTGACTTTCTGAGCCTATTTGAAAAAACAACACTTTAGCAAATAAAGCAAGACAAAAACAACAACAAAATGAATAAGGGAATCAGCAATTTTGAATTTTTGAAGAAAATATCAAAACAACAATAGAAAACAAGGGGCATATTATCAACGGCCAGCGATAATTATCGCTGGCCGTGCTTAGCGATAATATTCCTATCGCAGGCTATCTCGAGGTTATCGCCGTTTTGCAGGGAACATCGCTGGTTTTACAGCGATGTTCCCTGCAAAACGGCGATAACCTTGCTGATACGACCCTGTGGTCGTATCAGCATAATCCACCCCCTATGTCTAACATAGGTAAGTCAGGATTTTAGCAGACGTTAGATTTTGGCGAAAACGGCCGTTTTCGCCAAAATCTAACGTCTGCTATAATCCTGTGGGCTGCCTTGTAAATATCGCGATGTGAACATCAGCGATATTTGCAAGGTAGTCCATCCGGAGTACGCCCTGTGACGCCCACTTTGCATCTCATTAGAGATGCAAAGGGGCGTTGAGGAAAAGAGTGCTAACATGCGATTATGCATGTTTGCACCCTCTTGTTAATAGGGCGATAGTTTTATCTCCGCTTTTTGGCTTTTAAGCCAAAAAGCAGAGATAAAGCCCTTGTAGATATGCCCCCAAATGGTTTGTAAAAGTCAGTGTTAGTCTACATTACCATAATCAACCACCAACAGCCATTCTTGTACAAAATCTAAAAACAGTTGCTAGCAAAGTGCACAGCCCTATACAGCGAGGAGGTTGGGGACACAGCCAGTTACCTTACACAATGGTCTGTACAAATTCATGTTCTCTAAGTAGTGCTCCTGTGCTGGTTCCATTTGCAACTGATCTGTCGGGTATTCTGTAAAAATGTTCTTTTTGTCCTCTTAATCTCTGAGATCAGCTGCTCTGATCCTTGAGAAGCCCTTTCACAGTTTATATGCAAGCGGGAAGCAGTCCTGGCCTGATTTGTGCCACAAGTAGACACAGACAGCAGATTCTTCTTCTTCTGTTCCTTTTCAAGTTCTGTTGTGTTCTCAATTGTATGTGGTAGCGGCCTTGCATATAGTAACCACTGCATAGTGATTGGTGAAAAGATATTAATCTATCCTAAGAGAGTTTTTATTCTTTACATCATCCCTCATTTGAACAAGTGCCTGTGTTTTTACTACAATCAAATCCAAAAACTCCTATTCTTATGGCCTTTCAGGATGGCATGACCGCAGGGGGTATTCGGACAAAATATCGAATAAAAAATATCGAGATGCAGAAATATCAAGTTTTTAATATTGCGATCCACAAATATCGTGATGCAGGAATATTGCTGACAAGAATATCGATTTTCTAAGGTAAATAATATTGATGTCAAAATATCTATGTTGTTAATTTTGTTTACAAAAATAATTATGGTGTTAATATTGATGTTTAAAATATATATGTTGTTAATATCATTTGCAAAAATATCATTGTTAATAATATTGTTTTTAAATTATTTTTAAGTATTTTAGTATATGTTTTAATTGTATATGTTATACATTGTTTGTAGCAGTCAGACAGTTCTTCTTTATTTCAGTTCTTTTAAACCATAAAAGCATGCACAAGCAATATAGATGAAAGATTAATAAAATTTTCAAAATAGAATTCTGTTTTGTTAAAATAGTTGAAATCATAAAACCATTTTTACAATATATAAAATTCGATTAAAACAGATAAAAACAGTATGTTCCCAAACACAATCCATCTGTACTAAAACCGTCATTGACCGTAGAACAGGGGCTTCATTTAAAAAAGATTAAGGGCCTCATTACGATGTTGGTCAGAAAGGCTTCGAACGGTATTTGGATTTTCCTAACCCGTGTCAGAACCTATTTTTCCGACTGACTCGGAAACATTTCCGACCGACCGATTACAATAGAAAGGTAACTGTTTGGTCTTTCCGACTCGGTTCCGACTGGCATTCGGAGACTCCGAGTCAGTCGGAGCCGAATCGTACAGATCTATGGACCGCCTTTCTGACCCACGTATTACGATGTCGGATTCTGACAGCCTTTCCGAATCGGTTCGTCTGACATGAAGCGGCTGTCGGAAACTGACTTTGGGGGCCTGTAGCAGGGCCCCCTTAACCGGGAGGCCTCCGGTTGGGGCTTGTGGGGGTACCCATGGGACCCCTCTTTACAACCATGCACAGTGTGGCAGGCACTATGGGATGCCCGCCACAGGGTGCAAGGTTTTCCGCAACCACCCCTTTTTTCAATGGGAGGCAGTGTTATCGCTCTGAACACAGTCTCCTATTGAAGTCAATAGGTCCAACCGAATGGTGTTCAGAAACATCGTAATCGGTCGGTCGGTCGGACTCCCCGAAGCCGAGTTGGTCGGAAATGATTCCGACAAGGAGTCGGTCGGAATGCTTTCTGACCAACATGGGGATCAAAAAAACGATGGATTTAGGCCCAGATCTCTGTACTGGGGTGAATGTATGACATTGATCTGCATTCTGTCCATCAATTGTTCTTTTTGCAACATCGTAATGAGGCCATAAATAATGCAGCTGACACATTCCCAATAAAAATACTGAAGCTACAATAACCAAATACATCATCTTGAGAACATCAAGGGAAATATAAGAGAGTAGTAGCTGATAATAAAAACAAATATATATCCAATTAAAACATTGCCCCCTGCTTTTTCCTAAGTAGCAATACTCTATAAAGGTATCGACTAACACCAAATACCACTGCCTAAGTAGTGTCCCATCTCAAAATACGGTATGCCACCGTATATGCCCTCACACCCCAAAGAGTGCACAGTGGTTTGATCCATCTCTGCCTGGATCTAGCATAGGCAGGACAAAAGAATAGGATATGTTCAACATCCTCAATGGCATGTGAACATGTATCAGATTTTGCAGAAATGGTTTGGGAGCGCTTCCATTTATATGTAAAACTATCTACATGAAGTATTCCTAGTCCGAACTTGATGTACAATGTACGCGTCATTGGTGGCTGGATCTGATCCATGTATTTATCCTTGGCAGGAACAACTTTACAAGCCAAGAAAGCTTCTACCAGCCCCCCCGTACTTGGTAGTTGTTATTGTTTTTCCTATCCCAGAATGCCACTTTGATTCTACCCTTTGTGTCTGCCCTCATTGGAGGTGGATTACTCGAGGTGTCTCTCAGGCCCAGGTCACATAGATGAAGTTTGACGTGTTCAAGCCAGGGGAGAAGATAGGCATTTTTATGGCACATGATGTCCTCCAAGGCTAATCTATAGTACAAGAGCTCGGTGGTTGTCCACAGCCTCACCCAAAAGAGAAGCAGTTTTAGAACTGCTAGATCACTCACTCTTTTTAGACCTGTGTCATAAAAAAGTGGGAGGATGTGTGTACTCTGCAGGAGGCTAAATAGAGATCTCAAAAAGTTGTTTTCCTTGGCTATCAGGCCTTTGATGTTGGAAGACCCCAGACTTAGGCACCGTATAAAGCTGCTGTCTGTGCTTTTCACTATATACTTCAATGGCTGGGGATGCAGACCTAGGGGTGGTTGCCCTATATTTCTTAATGATAGCAGAGGCAGAGTGTAAAAAGACCGTCTTGCTCTTTTCCATGTGAGCTTTCCATGCCCTGCGATTGTCAATACTGATCCCCATGTAGTAAAATTTACCTACTACCTGAAGGGGTTCACCTTTCAGCTAAAAATTCCCTCTGTGTGATTTGTGTGGGTTAAACACCATAATCTTCATTTTAGAGGTGTTCACCTCCAGCCCACAGAAGAGACAAAACTCGTGAAATTTATTCAGCAGGTTTTGGAGCACAGATGGAGTACACAAAAGCAAAATGTGTCATCTGCAAACAAAAGCACCACGGGTAGAGCGACCAGCTAGTTGGGAGAATAATTTATGCACTCGCCTAAGAAAGACCACACCGTTAATGTAGAGTGAAAAAAGCGTAGGCGCGAGTACACACCCCTGCCTTATTCCACGTTGCACTGCAATTAAATCAGTCAAACCACCACCCCAACCCCATCTAACCTGTGGTGTGGTATTGCTATGGAGCCTTATAAGGATGTCCAGCAAAGATGTATCAATGCCCAAGGCAGCCAAAGTTGACCAAAGGTGCTGCCTTGGAACCAGGTTGAAGGCTGCCCTGAGGTCCGCAAAGGCCAAGTAGAGATGATCACTAGAAAGCCTAAGGTACTTAGCTATTATGAGGTCAACCTGAAAGAGTTGATCCACTGTTCTGACCGTAGAGCAGAAACCCGCCTGGAAAGGAGTCAAGATGTGTGCTTCTTTCATCCAGACCTCTAGTCTGGCCAGGATCTGGCGGCAAAAAATCTTCTGCAAGTTATCTAAAAGACTCATGGGCTGATAATTGTTTGGTGAACCTCTATCTCTCGATTTTTCCAAGACTTCTGGGACCTGTCCAGCTGCCAGTATATCATTTGATAGTTCATTGATGTAGGGGCCCCACACCTGGGGTTCCGAGCGAAACAGGTCCCCCGGAATTCTGTCAGGACCCGGAAGGCATGTCCACATTTGCCCTAAGAGTTTCATTGAGGCAAAACTGCAACGGAGAGGCCACATATGCAAGTTTCTGTTCCCGGGGTAGATATTCATACGTGTGAAAGCCTGTATTTGGAATAGCATATATGTTTGAAAAATTATCGCCAACTTGTTGGGGTTGTATTAATAATTCTAATGTGCTAACAGAACACGGGCGGCCATTGGAAAACATTTGCCATATCTTCTGTGCGTCGTCGTGACTGGATACCTCAACTAAGGCTTGCCAATTTGCATCCACCCAATTTTGTTTGCTACTAGAGGTCAGTCGTTTATAATTTGATCAGGCTACCTGGATTTCCTCATGATCTCCCCTTTCGACAGCCTCGATTAACATGGACTTTGCCTGATGGCACTCTTTATTATATCAAGACGGGGGCTTCCCGGGTGAAAAAATATTTTTCATCTCTTTGGTCTTAGCAAAGTGAGACTTCAGGGCACTAAAAAGTGTAGGATGGCCATCTCATAGCATGGATGGTCAATTAGAGGATTAATTGTCTCGTTAAATACTTTGTAGATGTCCGCTAGGGAGATCAAATCAAGGTATACATAACCTATCCTGTAAGGAGCGCCTCGGTTCACAATGTTCACAAATCTATTATTCAAGTAATGGTTTTGTGCAAAAAAAAGGGTTCATAGGCAGTCTTTGATGATAAACCAGAGAGTTTGAAATAGATTTGTGAACATTGTGAACCGAGGCGCTCCTTTCAGGATAGGTTATGGAGTCTTGTTGATTAGTGGCCCAGTGGCGGTGGGACCATTGAAAGTTGAGCGTGGATGAACTACCTAATCGACTAACCGGTATTACACACCAGTGCTCACACCTCCTAGCCCTCACCGCCTATCGAGTTGGATGAATCAAATCAAGGGATAGTTAAGACCATTTTCTTGACTTTCTGTTGTTGTTCAGACTAACCCTGGTGTTAGACTTCTGTCTCAATAAATTGGGATTCCAAAGGGAGGAACCTCCCATTCTGAGCTGCAAGGCACTATGATCACTTTCTGTGTGGGGGATTACTTCAAAATCAACTGCTAGATGCCATAGCTCTAGGTCCTATAGGACATAATCAATCCTGCTATGACTGGAACCCCATGTGAATGTGTGAGCGCAGTTTAAATCAGATGGAAACCTCCCATTGCATGCACGAATACCCTGATTTAAAGTTAGTGCAAACAATTGCATCGCTGCCACTTGCCAAGAAGAAAGGGAGTTAATCTCAAGTGGAGGAAAACCTCTGGCCTCGTCCTCCAAGCTTAAAACGGATGACAAGCCATCCAGTGGCTCGAAGGTGACATTGAAGTCACCTGAAGCGGACAGCGTACATCTCTCATAGACAACAGACATGCCAGTTGGTGTAACGAGGGACATTCCCTTGTACTGGGAGATGAGCAATTATAAACATTATAGAGGTCAACCTTGGATCCATTACAGCTTCTCAAAGAAAGACCCAGAATATCATAACTATGGATTTCCAGAACTTTATCAGTTAGGTTCAAGGAATTATTAACCTTAACAATGAGTCCGACAGAAGGGCGTACAGCTTTGGAAGGAATAGCTTCTATGCTATAGTTGCAGTACCCCAATCTGAAACATTTTTCCTGTGCCGATGTTTCCAATAGCAATATCAATACATGTCTCAGAACCCACCAAACGCAGATTGGAACCACTCTTAATTAGAAGTTCTGCCAATATTGGGTTTTTACAGTTCACTACCACACAATCACTACTTTTATTCTTACGTGACATTCCCAACCAGCCAGCCCTCCGAATAAATAGTATGGCACTAAATTCATTTGTCCTAAAATCAGTGTTATGGGACAGCCAATAGCATACTTTGTTCTTCAGCTGGGCAGATGTTTCTTCTTGAAAGTTATATCAGAATTTTCCCTCTGGAACTCCTTTTAGCACACTTGGTCATTTACTCCTCACTCACGCCAATCACCATCTGATGCATCAATGTTCCCCAAGATTAAACTAAGAGACTCTAATAAGAGTATATAAGCACTATTGTGCGTATTTAATAGATCAGAAACTCAAATCGGTAAAAATGTATAATACAAATACGAATCATCACAAATAATTAAACATCACAAATAATTAGACATCACAAATAATTAGACATTTTGAATATCAACAAAACCAATCATGTATACAAATACACACAAATTCTTAAAAACCATTAAAAACCTAAATTCTCCTATACATATCAATTGCAAAATAAACCACCCCACTGGACAGGAAACTACCAGACAATATAATTTGTCTTGCAACTGTTAATTTGAACACTAATGTAAACAGCACCCAGCAGGGGAAGAAATTCCCTGTCTTTTTCGTTCTTGCTGTCTCTTTTCAAATTTAACATAAATTTGCTGCGTCGACGCGTTTCGGTGAAGTTGTCTGAATGTAACCACCTTCCTCAGGACTAACCGTTATCTTCCCTTATCCAAGTTACACATTGATAAAGATAAAAACCTATCATGAAAAAAATATATAAAATAAATATACGATCAATTAAAACCAATTTCATTGTGTTGCATGACATTGTTAAAAAATCATTTCTATTTCTCGATTTCATCACACATAGGGGCAGATTTACAACTTCTGGCGCATCCCTGCAAATCAGCAGGGATGCGCCAGAATAGTTGCGACACGCAATTCTCTCCTTGCGCCACCACGGAAGCGCCGCATTTACAATGCGGCGCACCGTGGCGCAAGGAAAGGCCGATGCGTGTCGCATCCTGTGGCGCAAGGGCGGCGCATTGCTGGAGTCGTGTCGCAAGCGCGACGCAACTCCAGCAATGCTCGTGGGCCGCCCATACCTAACGTGGTGCGCCACTCCTTACGCCTGCTTGAAGCAGGCGTAAGGATTCGTCGCAGCGGCGTCGGAAAAGTGACTGAGTGAAATCTTGTAGTTTTCACTCAGCCACTTTGCGAGGCGTTCCTGCGCCGAACGCCCCCTGCTCCGGAACGCCCACATGAAACCTGACGCAGGTTTCATGTGGCGCAGGGCTTACTACGTGACGCATCTCCCTAGATGCGTCACGTTGTAAATACCCCGCAGCATGGCGCTGGCTTTACGCCGCCGTTGCGTCACAGAAGTGACGCAACGGCGGCGCTAAAGTGGCGCAAGGGGCTTGTAAATCTGCCCCATAGTATCTATGAGGAATTTACACCCTATCTTATTCATTATTTAAGCTCTATATACACATCCCACAGTGCTATATGAAAAGTATACATCAGTAATTATTTCGACTTTACAACAATAATTCAGTTTGTAATCCTGTAAATACACACTTGTTTGAGGCTTTCTAAAAATCAAGAGGACCCCCAAATAAACCATCAGGAATTAGACTATGTATTCGTTCTCTCATCATGCACACTCTCATCCAGTTCCCTATCCGTTCTTAGCTAACCATTTTTGGAAATGCATAACTACACTCACCGGTGCCGCAGCACTCGGGAAGGAAAAGTTTCTCTGTACAATTTCGAGATACACACTTCAGTAATGTGGAACCGGATTCTATAAACATAGATAAAAACACGACATAATTGTTCAATGTTCTGTTCTATAATAGTGGGAAAATCTCGCACTTTTTATTATTCATAAATAGATACCTTTATTTTATCCTTAGTCTCCTATTTTCTTTATCCCTTCGTGCCTGTTATTCTTTGTTTTTATTAGATATAGCGAATAGTGCAATTGTTGTGCACACAGCTTCGATTAAAACACCCCCTGTATCGAGGTGAAAAAAAGCAGTACAACGTTTTTGTACCAAATGGTCTATCATTCTGTAACATATATTTCAACGTGGTTCTGTTCTTGTCCATTCCCTTATTAAGTATTTATTAAGATAACACTATACTTCTCTTTATTTTAGATACGTTTGAAGTTAATAACATCTCGTGTTCACTTGGTTATAGTTTCATTTAGTTAAACAGGGACTTTTTTCAATTTAATATAACCCCTCGGCCCCTACCGCTATGTCATGAACCGACAGTAAGTTTGTTTCTCACCTTCTATATAGGCGAGTGAGAAAAATCTTCCAACCTGACTCCTGGAGCGCGTCAATATGTAAGGCTGTAAAGAGATGTGTGACAGCATGGTAAAAAAGGGGATTTATATATATCTCACCGCCTTTCCCTAAGAGCATAACCATGTGGCCCTAGATCACGTCTTAAATTTTGAATTTTAAAAGCCTATCTACTATATTAAAATAATGTGTCTCATTCTGATATTTAACCAGTGGTTCAGTTTAGTGATGGCAAAACCGCTTAAACTTATTTAGGATTAAAGAAGCATTGTTTCACATTTTAAAACCTAACCTGTAGGTCTAATTAGTGGTAGCAACCCACAGGGCCGTTTCTAACATTAGGCAAGACTAGGCAGCCGCCTAGGGCGGCAAAAAGGCTAGAGCGGCAAAAGGGGGATTTTTTTAAAAATTTGAACCTACGAAAGTAAAGCTAGGCGGCCGCCTAGTCTTGCCTAATGGTAGAAACGGCCCTGATAGGGGAACGACAAGGTGAGTATTTGTGCAAAAGAAAACATAAGCCACCCACGCTAACGAGCTGCTTCCGTAGCTTAGCAACGGCAAACTGAGTTGCCCTACATCAGGGTAAAGGGGCGTAGCTCTATGGTGACAAACGGGCAAGGTGGTATGTATAATCCGAGGCAATCTTGGACTAGCTTTGCATAGTCTGATGTGAGAGTTTCAAATTTAGTACGCGTAGGGGTGAAGGGGTTCCACTGTTAGGCCTTATTAGCCTTCACTAGCTGCCTAAGCGTTATTATAAATGCTTCTGCAAATTAAATAGTAGCTCAGTGCACCTTTTTCTGCACTTTATTTTGAAATCTAATTCTATTTCATTTTTCTTCCGGACGAATAATACTTACTAATGTATTTCTCGAACATTATACCCCACGTTAGCGCTAGCATACTTGGCGTAACACCTGTTTTAAAATACAGCAACAAATCACTCATTTGATGGCGACCACGCATATACACTACTCTGGCGACTCTACGAGCCCCAGAATATTTCCGCTGAATTTCAGACCTAAGAGGCGGTAAACGAGTTTCCTGGGTTCGGGGAGATAATTGGGTTTGCAGGGCTGGGGCAAGTCAGAGGGCTGTAGTGAAAGTGAACTCAGTTTACCATCTTCCACTAGGAATACTGTGCCTGTTCTTCCTGCCCTTGTACCTGAATGTGTACAATGGAGTCAGACGTCTCGGATAGCACGGAGCTCTCCCTCATCGACAGGCATATGATATCACTAGGTATGTAACGGATGCTCGTCCTGCAACAATTCACTGCGGAGTTTAATGAAAACCTGCTTTGTCTTTCCGTCCCACACCTCCCTTTGTTCAGCCCCTAGACCGCCCCTAGTTGAACTATTAAAAATGGTTATTGTTCTCTTTCGGAATTCTGGGCTGAAATATTGGCAGCTCAGTGAACTTTGCACCTGTTGTCATAACAATAGGCTGTTCGTGACTAACAAAAATGAATGTGTCCTCATGATGTAACGCAACTTGTCCTCGTGTAAAGCGCTCTGATACCCAATACTTTCGGGTCAAGATCGCGCTATATAAAGCTCCGTAAAAAAAAAAGAACTGACCACGAGCCTAGTGTCATGCCCGATACCGTCATCCGGTAGTGACTGTTTAGGCCAACGTCAATGTCCACACTTGGATTTTTGAGCCAGTGCTTACCCTGTTAAAAGTAAGACTACAAATCCCAGAATGCAATGCACAGGTGGCCGTAAACCCGGGATTGGTTGAAGGTGTTCCACAACATGGAACCACTTGTCAACTATGGTGAAGTGTGCATTCTGCCTTGCACCGGCTCAAATTCTGGTCAGGATTACTCTCATAGTGGTACCATGCACGAGCTTGTCAATAACTTCTATTCACAGCGCCAAGAAGCAGTTCATTCTGTGTTGTACACCAAACTTTATTAACGTCTTGCCATAGTCTCTGATTAGCGCAGCTTTGAGCATCATGAACTATAATCTCCCTGACGTGGAAATCTTTTAATTGTTGTGATCAGCCTCTATTAAGTGGATACAATGGTAGATGATAACTATTTCAGGTGCCTCAGTGAAAAAAAACAAGCGTTGGCAAAACCACTAGGTCTGGCCTTGGAAGATGGTGCAAGTTACTATTTTTGTTGTTTCTGGTTTTGAAAACAAGGTGCACTTGACGCCTCGGTGGTATTTAAACACAAGGCTCTATTGGGCATCTGTGTACATAGTTCTGTGAGTGTATGGCTACCGTAACGGTCTGGCCTGGGCCTTTCGTTGAGGTTGTTTGCAGGACTGACTGTTGTGATCGTGTTTCCTGATAGTAAATGTGAGTAACATAGAAGGGTTCGGCAGTAGAGGGTGTGCCTCTCTAGCCTGGATGACAGGGGGAGAGAGTGATGGTAGTAAAAGGGAGGGGGCGGCATTTTTCAATTCTCGCCTAGGGCAGCAAACAACACCTAGAAACGGCCCTGGCAACCCACTCCATTTGTCAAATCTCCTTACCTTGATAAATCCTTTTCCTCCTTACTCCAGGGTCTCTCCTTGGTCACGTTTCACAAATAAATGAAACTGGCCTTGGATTCTGTTGCTTATATAGCGACCTGACCTTACTCCATCTAACATTACTTGCACCTGGGATCCGGCGCCTGATGATGACAACTAAGACTCTGTTACTAGAGCCGCCATCTTAGAATGGCTGGTGAGTGCAATATCCCATATGTCTTATCTATTTAGGACCACCATTTCGACTCTACATAAGTGTTCCCCCTCTGAGAATATTTCCTTGTTTGCATTTTACATTCACACCCCTCGTGTGTAAAAAAATATATACATCCATACTCTAAGGCCCGTCAATTAAATATTGATCCCTCAGTGAATCCATTATCTAATATTGCTTGCACCTGTAATCCGGTGCCTAATGATGACAACTAAGACTTTGTTACTAGAGCCGCCATCTTAGAATGGCCGGTGAGTGCAATGTCCCATATATCTTATCTATTTAGGACCATTTAGGACCGCCATCCGGCTCATATTTACACTCTCTATAATTATTAGTTCATATCTAACGTACCATGTAAAAGGATCCGCCATCTTAGATTAGTGAATCGATATCGACCCGCATGGATGTATCTGCCATCTTGGATTGGTAACTATCTGTCAACCCATTTATACTCACAAATGTATCCATATTAGTATTCTCGTTTTTTATATTTACCGGCTAATTTGCTACCCTATATCACCTTTTCTACCTCTTCATTTTAGATTTTTCATTTTGTTTTTAATTTATCTACAGTGCCCCCTTGAGAATGGACCCGCCGAAGTCATTAGGTACAGAAATACATTATCTTACATCAATTTTTCTAAACTTAAGCTCCATCAAACCACAGTTTCCCGATTATCTATAATGAAGCACTGTACTGGTGGTTATGTTGAGGTCGTCTCTAATCAAGACATCACACTATAGTATTGTACCATAATACCGATACTGTGTCAATAAACCATAACTAAGATTGAACACGGCACCGCCCATCATTGCGTCTTTAGCTTGCTATGATTATTATTACAGAATTATTTTCATCCATTCTTCTCTCGTGTTCAATCCTCGTTCTACAGTATTCAAAATAGATGTACCATTGTTCTCGATTTTTCTTTTTATTTCTAAGCTTCCTAATCTTCTATTAGTAGTTATCTTCTCTATCACAAACCACTCAAATTCTGTGTGTTTATGATTAAGTGCACTGTAATGCTCCACTAGTGGGGCATTTTGTTTATTCATCTTTAAAGCTGATCTGTGCTCTAACATCCTTAGTCTGAGTTCCTAATTGAATATTTAAAAGCGGGGGTAATACCCATAGGGTTACAGGTTAGGAATGAACCGGGGCTTTTGTGGAGAATAAAAGTTCTTAGAAGTATGGACTCATATCGCGAATAGATGCAGTCGCGATTGGATTTTATTAATTATAGAAACAGCACAGGAAATGATCATCCTAGAAAAACAAGAGATCGAGGAAATTGAAAGGGCTCTAATGGAAAGTACAGCGTTGGAGGACGCAAAGAAAAAATTAGATGAGCTAAATCAAGAGGTTAATGGTTATAAAAATTATCTTATAAATAAAAAAAACATTAAATTGAAGAAAGATATAAACAAATTTAGTCTTGACTTAGTTTACCCCTATACCACCAAGGATTATTTCCAGCAAAATAGGGAGCAGAGAGGAGAGAGACAATACGTTCAGAGACCTGTCTACTCCAGAGGGGGGAATAAGGGTGTCACCTTCTCAGAGACCCCTGGTTCCAGCAGTGAAGATGAGGGAGCCTCTGGTAATGACCAAGGGGGCTCTGTACCTCGGGGAAACTATAGTGATTTTTTAGACCAACGCCAGAGGAGAGGAAGAAGGGCGAATTACAACCCAAATCAAAATCAGGGGAGGGGGCAATATCAACGGAACCAACCCCAGGAATATCTAAAAACAAGGAACCAGAGATATTGGCGTTAAATCTTCACGTCAGTAACAAAATCCCTATAATTAACCTCTCTAATAGGGAACTAACCAGGGACGAAATGGATGTATTGGAGAGAGGGTTTACTTTTGCTCCCACTTCTAATGTTAATAAATTTTTACTTGAAAAAGATTTGAAGAACTTTTTTAGAAAGATTAGGCTAAATAGATTTTTTGAAGGTAGGGACTACACAGCACCAGAGAATATCTCCGGGTTAAGGGGGAAATCCACTTTCACACCTGCAATCACACAAGTCTGCAAAAATGTGGAAATCTTTGAACATGTAGTGGAAGCAAAGGTCAGAAAAATAATCAGAGAGGCACACCCTGATTTTAACAACATGTCGAAAGATCTTAGAATAGCTATGAGAACACTGAAAGATGACACAAGCCTTACAATCAAGCCAGCAGATAAAGGTGGAGGGGTTGTGGTTTTCAACACTGAAGACTACGAAAGGAGAATGTTATTACTACTTGATATTAGGGACCATTACATCAGAGTCCCAAATACTAAAATGGAGATGTTGAAGAGACAGGTAGATAAGATACTCACCAAAGCTGATGACAATAATTGGATCTGTGAAGCTGAATATAATTTTTTACAGAATGACAATGCGATCATACCAGCAATCTATGGATTGCCAAAGATCCACAAAAATATAAATAACCCTCCAATGCGGCCAATAGTAAGCTGTATTGGTTCTTTATTAGAACCATTCAGTAAATAAGTTGATACTTTTCTAAAACCACTAGTGTTGAAACAAAGGTCATATGTACGAGATTCAGCGCACATTATTTCTATGATCGAGGGTACCACATTCAATGACAACAACCAATGGCTGGTAACCCTCAACATAGAAGCATTGTACACAAATATCCCTCAGGATGACACTATTAGAGTAATCAATGAGATCCTAACAGAAAGTGACTTGAGAGGTGCAAATAAAGATTTTATTTTGGAATGTCTCACTTTGGTCCTTAAGAACAACATGTTTTAATTCAAGGATGATTTATACATCCAGTGTAAAGGAACCAGCATGGGGGCCACCTGTGCCCCCAGCTTAGCATGCCTGTATGTAGGTAACTTTGAAGACAGGCATATCTTCAATGAAGTGGCGCCATTCTATGAGAATGTACTGATATGGCGCCGCTTCATTGACGATATCTTCTTAATATGGGAAGGAGATGACGCAACTTTGTTACAATTCCTAGAGTGATTAAATCTAGGTGACCAAAATCTGAAGTTCACAGCTGAGTATAATAACAGCTTTGTGAACTTCCTTGATATTACCATCAAAAATGTTCAGGTAACCTTGGCGATTGAACTCTTCTCAAAACCCACGGACAAAAACACACTTTTGCATTATAAAAGTTATCATCCGCAAGCACAGAGAGATAACATCCCTTTTGGGCAGTTCCTTCGATGGTGTTATAAGTGATTGGGCAAGCTGCAGGGGCTCTTAGGACAATTCTGGTGCAACAGGCAAGGCATTGTAGGGGCTGACCCCTGAGGGCTTGCTAAAAACACTTTGATCTTTCTGACAAATTGATGGAGATGAAAACTGAGAGACAGGATGTTGTAACTTGGCCAGTCTGTCCAAAACTGGGGAAAGGCTTGCACTGAGTAGGTCTTGGATTTTGCCTACAATGCAATGCAAATTTACTTTATAGACTAGATTATTGCCCCCAAATACAAAATGATTGACCACGTTGGACGAGGGCAGAAAAGCATCTTCATCAGGAGGGACACACAATGAGCTCATAGTCTTGGCACAGTCTTGGGGGTTAGTCGCGAACCCCCCTTTTTGCCCAGTTGTTTAGCTCCTTGCTTGGGTCCCATTCACTTCTTCGTTGGTGGATGACCCTCAGTAGCTACCTCAGTAGGTGCCTAAGGGACTGATATGGACTTTAAGGCTACTTGAGGAGCAGTAGCCTGCTGGTTGGAGGTCGCAACAATGGTAGGACTTAATGGCTCAGGTGGCATCTCCTGGTTACACTACTCACTGATGGGATTCTGAGTGCTCTATAGGGACTCTCCCAGACATCCCAGTTCCAAAGATGGGCGCCCGTCTGCCAGTACAATTTCCTTGTTGATGACTTCCACTGCGCATACTAGAAAAGCATTGATATTGGTGGAGCCCCGGGCTGGCTTGGAGATGGCCACTTTCTCTCCAAGAAGCTTGTGCTTGGACATTATTAGGGCTCACTATTATCACTAATGTCACTATTTATATTTTCTTTGACTTAATAGAGTTGTTAAAATATGTCATTTGTTTGAAGTGAACTACTCTCTCTCTACTATTGCACCAACTGGAGTGTGAATAGTAAATTATACTCCTCCTGAGTCCAAATCTTTCCCTACTGTTGCACAGACTGGAATGGGAATAGTAAATTTTACCCCTCCTGAGTTCAACGCTTTCCCTAGTGTTGCACCAACTAGAGTAGGAATAACAAATTGTACCCCTCCTGAGTCCAAAGCTTTCCCTACTGTTGCACCGAATGGAGTTGAAATAGTAAATTTTACCCCTCCTGAGTCCAACACTTTCAATACTGTTACACAGACCGAATTGGGAATAGTAAATTTTACCCTTCCTAAGTTTAACGCTTTTTCTACTGTTATACATTGGAGTTGGAACAGTACATTTATTGTTCATAGAGTTTAATTAAAAAAAAAAAAACATATTGCTTAAATATATATTATGTGTCTGCGTAGTTAATTTTATATTTGTTTATATATATATGTATATATATATATATATATAAAATATGTATGTACTTTTTAAGACATTTGTAGTAAAACATATTTTTATATATTGTTTACTTTTTATGTACAATTAAATTGGAAATATTGTAACATTTTTTGCATTTTATATGTTGTACTTTTTATTTTTTTATGTGTATATAAAAAAAAAGAATATATATATATATTCCACAAAGATTGTCCCTTCTGGAACACTCGGCCCAAAGGAAGGTGGTGTGCCATGCCAGCGGAGCAAGCTGGTCAATAAGTACCACATTACAAAGTCCAGTCAGGGAGCGCACACTCGGGTAGTCAATATGCAGTGCAAGTGCAGATTTATTCAATCCTGTTATGCGTTTCGACTGTCACCAGTCTTGATCACGACTGGTGACAGTCAAAACATTTAACAGGATTGAATAAATCTGCACTTGCACTGCATGTTGACTACCTGAGTATGCTCTTCCTGATTGGACTTTGTAATGTGTTGTTATGTTGGTAAATTTAAAAACCATTAGAAAAACATAAGTTAAAATTAATATTTTTTGTAAATAGTTTTGTATTATATATGTGTATATAAACATAAACACTTTCATATATATGCGTGTGTGTTTAAGTTAGTAAACATTTATATATATTTTTTAATATTATTTAAACATATTTGATTTACATTATGGTAATGTTATATGTCGAACTATTTAAGTTGTATTTATTTAAATTATATATACAGTAAAAAACTATATTTTGTACATATGTTTCGATATTAGTGTAAAACAATATATATATATTGCGATATTTTTGTACTTACTATTACAAGTATAGTAAAATGATCATTTTGTGATCAATATTTTTGCCACAATACTTTGGTAGCACATATCGTATGGTTTCAATATTGTGTCAGTGAGCCTCGGACGACCTCCAGCCCTGCCAAAGGCTGGAGTTTGGAAATGAGAACCTCCATTTTCATCCCAGCAAGAGACCCACTGCAGCTGATTCTGGGCCCAGACCCATTTCCTGCAGTGACTGGAGACAGGCCTTCTTCAAAGAAAGCTCACTCTAGAGCTTTGTTTAGACTAAATGTGCCACTACCAGGCTCTCTGCATATTCTCAATGACCATTTAAGCCCCCCCTCCCCTCACATTACCGTATAATTGGGATTGGCTGTTCCAGTAATTAACTTCCCTCTTTTTTTCTGCCAGCAGGTCAAATACTCCCAGAGATCATTTCTTTTTGCAGAGTCCCTCTTCAATCAATCAATCAATCAATCAGGGGTTTATAAAGCGCGCTACTCACCTGTGAGGGTCTCAAGGCGCTGGGGGGGGGGGAAGGTGAAGCTCCGGATCAGTGAAAGAGCCAGGTCTTGAGGCTCTTCCTGAAGGTGTGCAGGGTGGGGGAGCGTCTGATGTTGACTGGGAGCTCGTTCCAGGTCTTTGCTGCGACGTAGGAAAAGGCTCTTCCTCCTGTTCTGGTTCTGCGGCTGCGTGAGGTCTCTGCCAGGGTGAGATCGGCGGAGCGGAGGTTCCTTTTGGGTACGTGGCAGGAGACTCTTTCGTTGAGGTAATTAAGTCCGATGTTGTTGAGGCATTTGTAGGCGTGGGTGAGTAGCTTGAAGGTTACTCTCTTCTCGATGGGGAGCCAGTGGAGATCTCGTAGGTGCTGGGTCATGTGCTCGTGTCGTGGGGTTCCGAGGATGAGTCTGGCTGAGGTGTTCTGGATGTTTTGGAGCTTGTGTAGCAGGGTTTTGTTGATTCCGGCGTAGAGGGCGTTACCATAGCCCAGTCTCTTCACAACCATTCAGCACTGCTGGTGATTCGAATTACTGCCACTGTAGGGGAGGGAGTGTGATGGAACCGGTTTGGTGTCAGGCTTCAGTTTTTGTACAAACCATCCACAGGTCATATTTACCAAAAATCTATGTTCACCAATTAATTCTGTGTTTGCTAACTATAACTAATCACAAAGCTGGTTTCTGTAAAACTTCCCCAATTCAATCTATATAAAAGTTACTTTTAATCTTAAAACAGGCATTAGTAAAATGGAAATGCTGCTTTAGCCATCAGCTGTAAAACACGTGTGACTTCTTTAATGCAGAGGCATGACAATTTCATATTTAGTATGACTCACTTTTACACATCATACAAGGAGGCCTTGTGGTTTACGAGGCACTATTTATGGGTGACTATGCTATTGTCAAAGGTAGGCTGACCAACATCTGAAAAATAGTTTACTTTGACAACTCCTGATTTCAGCTTTTGACTATAGCAGTTTAGGCCTGCTTTTAAAGTCACACCTGAGTGTTGGGAGACGGGGCAGCACCGCACATGGGTATCTGGTCAAAGACAAACCCCTTATGCTAAGTCTTTGGGCAGAGCTCTTGGTACCCCATGCCCCAGCTCAATTTCTGATAATGACCCTTGTCATTCTGGTCTTCACTTTTAGGCCCTGAATCATTTATTATGTTGACTACGCTGCATCTTGTCTGAGCAATAGTGAGTCAGACTTTGAAATCGTGACTCCCAGTTCTTTGTACATACATATATGCGCATACATGACCTCTGTTCAGCTGCCCGGTATCTCAGGAGCCAGCTCTTGGCTAAATTCTTAAAGTGACACTCTTAGGGTAGGTGGATATACTGCCTGGTCACACCAAGACTCTTAAAAACCCTTTGATTAACAAACTGCACTGGCACGTTTTCTAGGCAAGGGAAGTGAGAGGTTCGTCTGGCATCCCTGGAGGTGAAAGTCTGGAGCCGAGGCATGTCAATCATCAGCAGTCATGTGATGTGTTTCCTCTCTCCTGTCACCTGATTAGGGGGACGTGTGTCGCGCTGAATTAGTTCGCTAAAAATCAGCAGACTCCTAGGATGGTGACGTACAGGGGGGCATATTAGCAAGACCCACGTTAAAATTATCGCCGTTTTAGCGGCAGGAAACTGCCGCTAAAACGGCGATAATGGGCTTGCTAATATGCGTTATAGAATTCCAATAGAAGCCCAGGTTAGATGTGCAGGACATCTAACCTGGGCTTCTATTGGAATTCCATAACGCATATTAGCAAGCCCATTATCGCCGTTTTAGCGGCAGTTTCCTGCCGCTAAAATGGCGATAATTTTAACGTGGGTCTTGCTAATATGCCCCAGGATTTCTTGATGAAGCAGAAATGCGATGGGGAAGCATCATTCAAAAGAAGAAAAGGTAATTTACCTGACTTTCCAAGGCAGTGGGGAATTGTAGTTTATTGTTCTGAAATTGTTTGTTGGTGCTTTCAGCAATGAAATCCATTTCAATGTACAATATGAGTCTACCGATCTCTCATAAAATCAATAGCAATCATTTGTAAATAAAAACGTTTTAGTATGCGCAACACTATTATATTCGTCAAAAGAGTTGTTAAAATACATCACAGCAAATACTAAAGTAAAAACTCATCAGCACTATGCCAGAAGGACTAGGGGCATATTAGCAAGACCGGCGATAAAATTATCGCCGTTTTAGCGGCAGGAAACTGCCGCTAAAGCGGCGATAATGGGCTTGCTATTATGCGTTATAGAATTCAATAGAAGCCCAGGTTAGATGTCCTGCACATCTAACCTGGGCTTCTATTGAATTCTATAACGCATATTAGCAAGCCCATTATCGCCGTTTTAGCGGCAGTTTCCTGCCGCTAAAGCGGCGATAATTTTATCGCCGGTCTTGCTAATATGCCCCTAGATTTGCACCTACGATTTCAAAATCAATTCCTAAATAAGGTATTTGGAGCTAACCGTATTTGCCGGTGGTTGAATAGACAGTAAACGTCAGCAATGAGCACACATATCAATTTTATTTTGACAAACGTATAAGCACAATTTCTTCCTTACTCCTACTTTTTCAATGCTCAAAGCAAACATTTGCTGGTGGGAATAAAATGAAAATGCACCCATGCGTTCACCCTGCCATCCGGTTCCCGAATCACGGGGCATATTAGCAAGGGCACTATCGCCGCTTTAGCGGCACTTTTTGCCGCTAAAGCGGCGATATTTATATCGCCCTATCAGCAAACTGTCTCTAACAGCAGTTAGAGACAGTTTTCGGGCATTAGCGCCCGTTTTTACCGCTTTGCATGTCAGCGATATTTATCGCTAATGACATGCAAAGTGGGCGTTCCGACGAACAAACCTGGGAAACACTCGCTAACAGGCCTATCGCCTATTAGCAAGGTGGCCATGGCCCCAGTTAGCGACGTGAAAAGTCGCGCTAACCGAGGTCATCGCCATTTATTTAACACCTGCAATTAGCAGGTGTTAGCCATACCTAACATGGGGGTGGATTATGCTGATACGACCACAGGGTCGTATCAGCAAGGTGTTCTCCCTTCTCCATGCAACATCGCTGGTTTTTCAGCGATGTTGGCCCATTTCCTCGCTATCGCTGGAATATTCATCGCCATAGCGCTAATCGTTGCTAATACAGCGTTAGCGTGGCGATATATTCCAGCGATAGCCGGCGATAAAAAAAATCACGCTAAGCAGGGTTAGCGATGATTATCGCCTCTTCTTGCTAATATGCCCCCACATGATTCAAATGAACACGATATTAAAGCATGAATATCTGGGGTTGTAATGGAAATACCAACTCAACCTTAACTAAATGTTTCACTACTGTGGGGATATAATTAACACCTTCTTTATGCTAGAGCTAACACAGAGGGAACGTCTGGCAACCCAAGTCAGTTCTCTGTACTTGTTTTCACGACGGTGAATGAGGACAGGTTTAGCTTTAAAAGAGCAATACTCGTGTAACTTAAGTACTAAGGGGCAGATTTACAAGCCTCTTGCGCCACTTTTGCGTCACTTTTCCCATGTTAAAAGTGACGCAAAAGTGGCGCAAGGGGCTTGTAAATCTGCCCCTAAATGCAGAAGTAAAATACTGGTAAAGTTTTATGTCAGATGGTTTAGTAGATATTTATTTCCTTGATATAAACTTTTGGTGAAAGAAAGTCATCCCACAACTAACTATAATTTGCCTCTTACATACAGTTGTAGCCTCACATTTCCCCATGTCCAAAATCATTAAGTCAGGTTTTAGGCTGACGTTTTGTGATTTTACAAACAAGTGAGGGTTATTTTAACATGACACACCTGCCACCATATTAATCATATCCTGGTCCAAGAAGTTCAGTGGTGAGACATCCTGAAACAGGAAATTGTCAATCAAAAATCTGCTGTGATGTAAGGGTGGCAGCTGTGAACACCGTGGGGTGGAGCAGGACCATGCAGGGTGCAAGTGGGCCTTATGTGGGGGACTGATGGGTGGCAGATGCGAACACCGTGGGGTGGAGCAGGACAAAGCAGGGCACAGGTGGTACCTTATATGGTGCACTGGATGGTGGAAGCTGTGAACACGGTGGAGTGGAGCAGGACAAAGCAGGGTGCAGATAGTGCTTTATATGTTGCACTGGTAGGTGGAAGCTGTGAATAACGTCGGGTGGAGCAGGTCAAAACAGGGTGCAGGTGGTACCTTATATGGTGCACTGGATGGTGGAAGCTGTGAACACGGTGGAGTGGAGCAGGACCATGGAGGGTGCAAGTGGGTCTTATGCGGGGGACTGATGGGTGGCAGATGCGAACATCGTGGGGTGGAGCAGGACCACGGAGGGTGCAAGTGGGACTTATGTGGGGGACTGATGGGTGGCAGATGCGAACACCGTGGGGTGGAGCAGGACAAAGCAGAGTGCAGATAGTGCTTTATATGGTGCACTGGTGGGTGGAAGATGTGAATACCGTCGGGTGGAGCAGGACAAAGCAGGGTGCAGGTGGTACCTTATATGGTGCACTGGATGGTGGAAGCTGTAAACACGATGGAGTGGAGCAGGACCATGGAGGGTGCAAGTGGGTCTTATGCGCGGGACTGATGGGTGGCAGATGCGAACACCGTGGGGTGGAGCAGGACCACGGAGGGTGCAAGTGGGACTTATGTGGGGGACTGATGGGTGGCAGATGCGAACACCGTGGGGTGGAGCAGGACAAAGCAGAGTGCAGATAGTGCTTTATATGGTGCAGTCAGACAGGCAGGAGTGGTCTCTAGGTACGATGGCCAGGTGTGGGGTTGGCAAGAGGCTTAATGCGGGGACGAGTTCGACATCTGTCGAGCAGCATCTTTCCTTCTGACTAGCTATGCACTTTATGTGGCTAACTCTCAACTGTACAGGCCCAAAATTAAGATGCAAATGGAGCAAACCTCTGAATTGGCAATCTGGCAGCAGTACTTGTTCCTTAAATTGCCCAGTGCAGTAATACCAAAAAAGTAGCATTTTGGGATGGACCATACAATGTGAAAAACTGGTATTTACAAAATGGATGCTGTCCCTCTCAGAAGGGTTTAGTGTTTGCACATTTGCACATTTGTTCTAACTGATAGTGGCAGCCGGTGAAGTTTCAAGGGCTTCAGACTAGCGTTCTATTCACAAATGTTTATACGTTTTCTTGCGAATCGTATTGAAGAATAGAAAAGCAATTTCAATTCTCCATTTTTCCTTAGTAATCAAAAGGAATTCGGGTTCGAGAGTACAAAGTGGTTTATTTTGGGGTGGTATGTGCAGGACATCTTTACCTCCTCTTCTTTCTAAAGATAAACTTCAAAAACACCTACAAAACCTACATTTCGTAAGTGCTCTAGCCAAAAAAAACGTTTTCCGTAAGAATAGCCTCAAACAGTTTGCTATGTAAAGTGGTTTGTAACAAAAGAACCTGTGAATTTAAAGGCAGTCGCTAATAAGGCACATATCAGGTATGGAAAGATGAATGTTCGAGTTTATAAGAAGTTATGATGTTTAGTGCTGTTACAAACCCAGGTAGTAACAGGAGACCTTGCCCTGCAGCTCGATGACACCAGGATATGCTGTTGATTAGAGCCAATTGTGATTAAGGGTCTGATTATGAGTTTGATGGTGTGGGAGCGGGCCGCCATGCCACCGCCCTGCTCCCAAAAAGCCACACCTCACTGCTGGCCGCCTGCCAGATTACGAGTTATCTTGTGGTCTGCCATGGGGTCCTTTGGCGTTCCCACAGCGGTGCCTTTTAAAAAGGCACTGCAATAGGAGCGCCAAAGCCCGTTCCTGCATGGCATGGACTGTAAAGTCCATGCGGTGCAGGAACAGGAGTGCATGTGATAACGCCGATTCTTATCTAATTATCTATAAGAACCTTCTGGTCGCCAAGATCTTTTTACCTGTTGAATAGTGTAAAGGAGAGAATCTCATCTGGTTATATAACAGCATTCATTTTGTCTGAAAGGACCACTGACTCCGAATTCAAGTTTAAGAATTTATTATCGCCAAAAATAACTGGACATGCAAGCACCTCAACACGAGGTTAAAGAAATAGATGGGCACTAATACAAATAATAACCTACGCAGGAGTCTCATCCGACTCAGAATAAAGAGGATCGATAGTTCTAGAAGAATCAACCAAGCTATGATTGCTCCAATTTCTACGTTGCTCTTCATTTATCTAAGCAAGCTTTAAATCAATTGCTGTCCCTACACTAACACTTAGTGACATCCCTACATAACGATCTTCCAAGGCAAGAGTGAATAAAAGGTGTCAGCTGTGAAGACTTCCTCAGAAGTGCAATCACATAATACCTAAGCTCAGCTCCTTCCTCAGGACACTCTTTGTCCTTCTCTCTGGTCTCCTCTACCTCTTCTCTGGCCTCCTCCCTCGGGACACTATCCCTAATACAAAATCCTAATACAATTGTACACGCCTTGGTCACGCCTCCTTGGCCAGGTCTTCTTTCTTGTGCTTTTCCATCGAAACGGTTACTTCATCCTGGACGGTTGCGATGACCTTGAGTCCCAGGCACCTTCTCCGCTGAAAGTATCATCCCTAAATTCCATTGCACTCCCCGTACCATGCCTCCCATCTCTCTAACTTTTGAAAACAAAGAGTTAGTCTTTTACTAACGAGACATGTGTCCTTGCACCTGCAACAAAAGATACGTTCAACAGAAACCTTCTACTGTGCTAATTAAATCTACCGTTTGTGCCCCGAGAGCCTTACCAAGAGAAACTTTTCTCTGCCTACAAAATAAGCTAACATAAGAATAAACCAGGCCTTCCCTAAGCATATATGTAGTCAGGCCTTTACATATAACTTTTAAACACACACCTTACTGTTTCCCATAAGCATTTTCATTACAATTCATATGCGAAAATGAATTACATGTGCAACTTTAATATGATGCACGTTTAAACTACTGCAATTGAATTACACACGAACTGATTTGTCTATGCATTAATTTTCACACAATTCAATAAACATTACATTACATAATTGTCATAACACAACTATACTACTGATTCACTTTATATCAGTCAACTATTCATTCTTTACTAAACATGCATGGATATACAACTGAATATATACTAATATATGTCTGAGTACATGCGGGTGCGGACTACCAGTGATTATGATGCACCCCTACAATTCACAAGAACATTTCGCTCTTTCAGTTCCCCCCTTTGATGACTCCTGTCATCACATCTCATTCAACTCCCTTGGAGAAAGAACCGATCTAAACAGAACTCGTTGCCATTTTCCCTGATCTTAGTTTCTCCATGCTCTTGAGCCTCTGATATTGACTGTCCTGCAGCCTTGCCAATCTCATCTCATTTTCCCTCAAAGCTCTCTTGACACGGCCTGCTCGATACCACTTGTAGGCCTTGATCGAAATCCACAGACAGACCACACAAACCACCACAATAAGGAGGGGTCTCAGAACATACCCAAGGAATCCTTTTCCCAGATTTGCAACCCAACTCCCCACTTGACCAAAACCATTGCCAACCTTTTCCCAAGCCCCCTCTTCGGTCAAATCCGCTATTTTTGTGTGGATTGTAGTGATGTTACTTATATATTTCTCCAGATCTTTGCTACGGTCTGGTATATAAGTGCAGCACTCTTGAACCTTCAACAATTTACAGACTCCGCCCTCTTTTGCCAACAAGACATCCAAAGCAAGGCGATTCTGCAAAACCATTGCCCTTATCGACAACATCTCTCCTTCCACCAGCACCAATGACTTTGCTGTATTCATTGAAAATTCATCTACCACAGTCGCTAATCTCCGGATTTTTACATCATTCAAGATTACTCCCAGGCTGGGTATCATAGCTCCAAAGATATCCCCCACAACAATTCCTGCACTTGCAGCTCGTCTCGCTCTTGAATGCTTCCCACCTTCCAGAAGTTCAAAATCTTCTGTATGGTAAATCTTTGGAAATATTATTGCCAAATAACATGTTCCATACCAATTTGCAGGCAACCTCACATAAGCATTCTTCCCACACACAAAATACACCGTTGGTATCACTTGCACAGGACCTTGGAGAAAATCTTTTGCCACATCTGCCATGGTGAAAACGTGATCACAAGTGCTTTGTCCCACTGCAACCTTTTCGTAGTAAGTCTGATAACGCCTTATACACAACTTACCCCTCTGCTCTTTGTCTAACGCTATAGGACCATAGCTTCCCTTTGTCTTATGCAACTTTTCTTCATCTGTCCAATCAAGTCTGTTATGCCCCATGTCTCGTGACTGGGTCAGCTTTCTATACCTGTCCTCTACCTGATCTACAAACTTTTTCTCTACATCTGACAACGAGCAGGTCAGATTGTGTCTGTGAGCGAATGCTGTATCCAATTCCAAACTCGGTATGAAGAACTTCCTGAGTCTATCCTCGGTCTTATAATAGTCATACTTATTCAAATGCTTGTAAGCTGGGACTTCAGGAAGCACTGCGTCGAAATTGGAAAAGAAATACTCAAACTGATCTCTCTCATAAAATAAACTAAGCAAAAGACTACATGAAATTCCATAAGTCAGTGGAAGATGGTGATACCTAATACCCTCATCCACTGAAGCAGGCAACTGCATACACACATAACAATCTTTCGCATCCATCACATCAACATACTCATATAGCAGCTTAGCATATGCATTAAGCTTAAAATCACTCCTAGACAAATCTATATGTAACCTACGACTTTCTTCTAATAGCAAAGCTCTGTCAGCTCCCATGTTTACCCCCTTTTGGCTAGGTGTAGTAGGTGTAGGTGTCCCTGGCACCCCCTTCACTTCTAGCTCATGCGAACCAGTATATGAGACTATGATTACTATGATTATAGAAACTATCACACTACTTATAAGTACGCCTACAATCCACTTAGATCTACGATTGGGATCTCCCGGCTCCATGGTTTCGAAAGTTCTCAAAAGTTCTTGGTTAGAGCAATGAACCCTAAAAAGTCTCTGTGTCTTTTACTCGTGACTTGCTTAACCAGCTCGAGCAACCATGAAATCTCCGGATTTTCCCTTTTCGATCACAATCTTATTTACACAGTCCAGAAAAAGACTTCCCTAGTTTTCGTTCCTCTTCTGTGGAAAGTCCCTAAGTTTATTCTTCTTCCACTCGGACCTAGGTTATCTTCTTCTTTTAGACTTTTATTTACAGTTTATAGTTGATCCACAATAAGATCCTCATTGAGCAGTTCCAGAACGTGATACAAAAGTTCAAGACGCAAAATTACCATTTCATGTGAAGACGGCTCAAACCCAAAAGACGGAAATTCGAATCGATGCAGAACCAAGTTTCGGACTTCACTCAGAAGCGGGGGATTCGGAACTGTGAGGGTCAGTATTCCTTCTACTTCGAGCCCCGGCAACTGCAGCACCACCTTCACCACCACATTCGGGCTTCGACGGACCACCAGCACTGACCTCAGCCTTCCCGTACTCACTACCCCCTGCATCAAACACTGTGTAAGTCCACTCAGGGGTAGAGTATCTGCGACAAGGTACTCTAGTTCTTTTCGACCTTTGCCGACTATCTTGAGCCTGGTCTTCGTCACTTGCCTCTGTTTCGGACGCTTCAGACACTGGGGCAAGGTCTCTTTCAGGTGCTAACTTCAGGTTCCGTCGCCTCTGTCTTTCAGGCCAACTTTCTTCACTTCTGTTCGTTCGTCTGCCTTCCCCTGTTATACCCAGTGCACTACTTCCTCTTTCTGCTGAATCTGACTCTTCTCCGCCCACTGCACCGTTTCTGTCTTCGGTGTCTGAGTCAGGGTTCGAACTGTGGAAACCCCCTTCAGCTTGCTCTAGTGCACCACCAGCTGTGTCAGCGACTCTTACAGCTTGACTTGTCCTCTCATGTGGCCCTGCCACATCAGCTGGATTTTCATTTACGAGAGGAGCTGTTTCTTCCAAGGGTGCTGAAACTCTGCGGGTATGGGAGGCATGCACCCAGTTCGGCAATCCTCCACACTTTACTGCTGTGTTCGTGATGAGTATCACCTGGTACGGGCCACGCCAGCGGGCATCCAAGCAACTCTTCCTCACGTGTTTCCGGACAAGCACCCAATCTCCGGGACACAAGTCGTGGCACAGATCACTCGAGGCTGGGACCACTGCTGCTTGCACCTGCTGGGATACAGAACGGACCACATCAGATAGTCCTTTACAATAATCGAGAATCAAGTCATCAGTGATGTTTATCAAGGCTGTAGCTGGTACTGCCGGCAACCTCATTGCCCTTCCCATTAGTATCTCGTGGGGGACAACCCGGTTTTCCTGTCTGGGACACTTCGCATGCTCATCAACACAAGCGGCAAAGCGTCGGGCCATTTCAGGGATGTCGAAGAACACATTTTTGCCATCCGGGCCTTCAAAGTTCCATTAACTTGTTCCACCATCCCAGAAGCCTCTGGTCTGTAACTACAGTGGAGTCTCTGGTCAATATTCAATGCAGCACAAAGTAACTTCATGATTTCACTGTGGAAGTGCCTTCCTCTATCAGATTCCAAAGAGGTTGGGATCCCGAACCTAGGGATGAGCTCCCTCAACAATAACTTAGCCACTGTGAGAGTGTCACACCTGCGTGTTGGGTATGCCTCTACCCACCGTGAGAATACACATACCAACACTAAAATGTACCTCAACCCATTACACTTAGGCATTTCCACGAAGTCTAGCTGTATCCTGTTGAAAGGCCCACCTAACCTCCCAATGTGACTCAAATTGACCACAGTTTTCTTTCCAGCGTTCATCTGCTGACACGTAACACACCTCTGACACACTGTTTCAGCCATTGCCCGAAATCGTGGGTTGTACCACGTCTGTCTAAACACCCTCATCATTGCATCTCTACCAAGGTGTGCCTGTCCATGTATCAGCCTTGCCATCGGACTCAACAGCTCTTCTGGTAATACGGCTCTCCTATCACTGGAGACCCACACATCCACGTCTCCTCTCTCACAACCAGCTTTGATCCATCCCTCTCTCTCCTGGTCTGAGACTTCATCCTGCAATCGCTTGAGCTCTTCCCAAGTGTCTGCCATGGCCAACATTATGTTGAGTTCGGTTCTTTCTTGGCTCTCCCCTGCGTATCTATCTGTGAATATGCATCCTTGTTCTGCACAGAACCGGGCGACCTCGTCCGCGTAATTATTGCCCAATGACACAAAGTCCTCCCCTTTCCCATGTGCTAAACATTTTACAACAGCAATTTCCTTCGGATGCTGTAATGCATCCAACAGTTGTCTTACATATTCTCCATTCCTAATGGGTGAGCCAGATGATGTCAAAAATCCCCTCTGAGACCATAACTGCCCGAAGTCGTGCACCACACCAAACCCATATTGGCTGTCAGTGTAAATCGTAATTCGAATTTGGTCAGCGGCCAAACAGGCACGGGTCAAGGCAATGATTTCAGCTACCTGCGCGGAGCGTACTCCTTCTAGACAAGCAGCCTCAACCACTCCCGAAATGGTACACACAGCAAACGCTGCTCTCAATTGCCCAACACTGTCTCTTAAGCATGAACCATCGACAAAGAAAATTTCATCTGGGTCAGCCAACGGTTCATCGACAATGTTGGGTCTCGGTTTGGTGCAAAGTTCGGTTACATCGAGACAATCATGGTCCGCACAATCTTCAACATCCGTGTTCGGTGTAGGCATCAATGTCGCAGGGTTCAAGACAGAGCACCTTTTCAGAGTCACATTCTCTGCGGCAAGTATGACTTGCTCGTACCTCGTTAACCTATTGTTCGTTAGGTGCTGAGTCTTGGTCCTGGTCATTAATAACTCAACCGAGTGTGGCACATGTACAGTCAATGGATGTCCCATTACAATGCTTTCACATCTTTCAATGCTGACACCGGTTGCAGCAACGGATCTTAGACATCCGGGCAACGCAGAAGCTACTGGATCTAGAGTAGCTGAGAAATAGGCAACTGGTCTATGGACACCTCCATGGTTCTGAGCTAAGACTGCTAATGCACATCCTTCCCTCTCATAACAGAACAATGAAAAGGCCTTGTTATAATCAGGCATCCCCAGTGCCGGAGCACTGCACAATTCCTCTCTCAGTTTCAGGAATGACATCAAGCACTCCTCGTCCCATGGTACCGGATCACTCACATCCTTGTGGGTAAGCCTCTGCAAAGGCTTTGCTCTCAAGGAGAAACTAGGAATCCACTGTCGACAGTAGCCGACCATTCCCAGGAACATCCTAACTTCTCTCTGTGTGGTGGGTACTGCCATACTCATTATTGCCTCAATTCGGTCTGGTGACACCTTCCTCTTGCCTTTTTCTAATCTGTGTCCCAAGTACTGTACCTCATTCAAACAGTACTGCAGCTTGTTCGGGGACACCTTATGTCCATTCTCTGCTAAGTGGTTCAACAGGGCTACAGTGTCAATTCTGCAAGCATCTTCTGTTTCTGAGGCAATGAGCAAATCGTCTATGTATTGCACGAGGACTGAGTTCTGCGGCAACACAAGGCTCTCAAGATTCTTTTTCAGGATCTGGTTAAAGATCGATGGACTTTCTGTATACCCTTGAGGGATACGACACCATGTTAACACGCGATTTTCCAGCCTGAATGCAAAAGAAATTGGCTTTCCTCATGGAGCGGTATCGAAAAGAAGGCTTGACACAAGTCGATGACCGTAAACCACTCGGCTTCGCATGGGATCTGGAACAGTATTACTGAAGGATTCGGTACCACTGGACAACAAGGGACAACTATCGTGTTGACCTTTCGCAGGTCTTGCACGATCCTGTATTTCCCGCTCGGTTTCTGTAGTCCCATAATAGGTGAATTACAGGGGCTACCTCTGATCTCTTTTAGAATGCCTTTCTCAATGAAAGTCTTGATCACAGGTTTTATCCCTGCAATCGTTTCAGGCGACAAGTTGTATTGAGGTGTCCTGGGGAAATCAACATTTTGCTTCACCTCAATCCGCACTGGTTCAACCCCTCTGATTAGACCTATTTCATCGCCTGCGAAATCCCACACCACAGATGACACTGCGTCTCTCAAATCAGGTGGAAGTTCTTCCACAGTCACCATTGGGTACAGATCTATACATAGATGCTGATTTGTAACCTTAAAATCAGCATCGTCATCCCTCGTCTGGACCTCCACTCCCTGAGGTGTACAATAAATCGTACAGTTCAACTTGCACAACAGATCTCTTCCCAAAAGGCAAACTGGACTCGTATCACACACTACAAACTGATGTCTAGTTTGGAAAGAACCTATCTTTACTAAGATCGGTTCTGTCAACGGGCTGCTCATTCTTTTGTTCGCTACTCCAACAACCTGGATTGATTGTCCCGAGAGGGGTAGGTTAGGGACCACTGCTGATCTTACAGTAGACCGGGTAGCACCAGTATCAACCAAAAGTGTGGCAGGATGACCCTCAATATCTGCCTCCACAAAAGGTCCTCTCTGGTCTACCTCCAAGACCGCTCCAAGCGTGCAGTCTTCCTCCCCCTCAGGCACCGTCAGGATAAAGGGTCTGAGCTACTCTCGTCATAGTCTTCGAACAGGGGCATCTGTTGGTACGTTCGTATTCCTTGTGAAATCCTTGGAGCCTGGGGAACCTGGGCGTGAGAGCTGTATATTCCCCCTTTCATCGTCCTCGGCCTCGTCACAGTGTTAACTACCTCTTGCGCGGGTGCCTGAACCCCCTCTTCCTCTTCCTGCAACTGATTAACTGGGTTCAAAGGACACTCGCGTTTCCAATGTCCGACCTGGCGACAAAGATGACACGCAGTGGTCTTCTTCAGTGTGGCCACGTCCACTCCCGTCTTGGGGTCTATTGGTTTTCCCTTTCCCTGTCCTTGCCCATTCTGGTTCCCCTGGAAATTTCCTTGTTTTCTTCCTAAGGTCCCTCCATTAGACTGACCCTGTGCTGTCTGCATCTGGACAAGCATCAATTTGTCTTTTAGCTTCCGATGTTTCGATTCCACCTCATCACTACAGTATCTCGCATACCTCAAAATTTCATCTACCGGCTTGTTCTGCCAGCAGATCAAATGGTGCTGTATCATGAGACTGACTTCTGTTCTCAGACCCAGTACAAACTTTGAGACAAACTGTCCCATATCCTTGGGGTCTAACGTATCTAATCCACTATACTGTTTAAAAGCTTGCAGAAGTCTTTCGTAATATTCATGCACCGTTTCTTTGGGTTCCTGTACAGTCCGATCTATCTTAACCCAATCTATATCTTGAGGTGAAATCTTCAGTTTTAGCCATGTAATCACCTGCTCATATTTTTTCATTACTAGGGGTGATGGACCATTTGTAACCGCCTCCCTTTCAGGGTCCGAAGTCGGCCACTCGACAGCGACTTTACAAGCTGTCCACAAATCTCCCGGCACCACTATGTCAAACAAGGTGTTCAAATCAATCCACAATACTTTTGAAATTTTAACAAACCGCTCAACCTGCTTGTACCACTCTACTGGTTTCTCCCTCAGCCGAGGAAAATCATTTGTAAATGCAGCCAAATCACCTCTATTCCACGGCACATGCACATACCCTCCATTCTGTACTTCCCGTAAAGGAAAATTTCCAACACCCGTCGCCCCCCTCCTGGAGGCGGCGTTTCCCCTCAGCTTTCTTTGCTAGTTTCTTCTTGGACCACCTTTCTTCCCATTTGTCCAACAAAATCCATATCCGCATTCCTACAATCAGATCTCTGGTGTGTGTCCTTAATCCTGTGATTCTTTTCTCTTCCAGCTCCTGGTCACTGTATTGTAATCTATGCGGTCCTTGCAACGTTTTAGTTTTATTCAGGTCTACCTCATATCTTTTGGCCAACGCCGTCAAGTTTTCATGTGCTATTCTAGCTTTTCGAGTCCCATCTTTTGCTACGAACAGCAACTCATCTGATCCATAAATTTCTATCCTTTCCAAAGGCAGACTCCCGCTAATCATCTCGTCTACCTCTGTTTTCAACCTTACTACGTCTAGCAACCTTGCCTGTACTGCACTCCTCAGTACTTCTCGACAAGTTGAACCGTCCCGCTCATCACAGTCACTATTCTGTCCTTGTGACCTATTCCCTTCCATCATATTCCTGGAACTTGGTCTGTCTTCCGAGATGTTTTGTGCCCTATCTCCTGGCATCCTATCACTTTGGTTTGTTACTGTTGGTGTCCACATCCTCAAAGCTGACTTGGATTCGTGCAAAGACCTCGGTCTGACTGGTCTCTCATCCTCCTGTCTAAAGGAAGAGTCTGCAGTAGCCGGTAACGGCGTACTTGTCTCCAATGGTCTTGGGAAATGAACCACTCGTACTCCTAACCCATTCCCACTCTCACTGGTTATTTCTTCCCTTCCCATCTGTACGGAGCTCCCTTCTCTCACTCGGTCTGGGTCATATACCGGTACTATAGGGCCAATGGTAACCGGTACTGTCAAGGAGTCCGGTAATCTTGTGTTCCCAACAGGAGGCTGTGTTATCATAGACGTCGTTGCCCCTTCCGTTCCTGTGGAAATCCTTCCCACTACTCTCATGCTAGTCTGATTCTGTCTCTCATCAATTGTTACTGCTGGAGTCGGCTTTCCCTCTTCTGAGTCTGGATTAAATGGTGGTGGCCTCTCTGCCAACAACCTATCTAACAGGCTGTCGTCTGTATCACTGTCGTCCTCATCGATTCTTGTAATCTTTCCATTTTGTATTAGCAGTGGGTATAACTTATCTCCCTCAATCGTTTCCACTCTCCACCTTTTCTCCAGTGCATCCCACCTTGCATCTTGAAATGCCCTGACCGATTTCTTCACCCTTTCCTGGCTCTTGTCTTTCCTCCTATCGTACGCTGCTCTAATCCACGCATGTAGCGCCTCAAACTGTGTTGGTCTAGGTAGTGGTCGTAAAGAAGCCATTATACTTTTTAGCTGGTACAACACCTCTAACCTGAAAGTACCATAGCGTGGGAAAGTCAATTCTCCTTCTCCTTCTGTCATTTTATGCCAATTCTCAAGCCAAATTATAGTATGCAATCCTACATTCTTTGCCATATAATGTGCTGGCGTATCCTCGGGAGGAGCTTCCTCTCATTCCCGAGTAACCACATGTCTATCACCTCTACAAAGTTCCCGTAAAACTTTAAAACATTTCATGATGAATCAACTTTTTATTTGCACTCAAAATGTCAGCTTTTACTTCCTGATTTCAATCCACCAATGCCAGCGCGGCTCACACCAACCGGCCTATCGCAGCGCTGCACTTGTCTGACGTCACTTTTCCTCCGCTCGCAGCAGTTCTCCTCCCTAATTCACTCGTTCTCTCCCGCACCTGTCCCAATCACACTCTGAAGTAATGTCCGTCCTACCGAACAATTACCTCTCTGACTGTCAGTCTTACCAATGACCGATCAGCCTCTTGAGCTTGTTGACCTCAATCTGGCAACCGTCTGTCCGCGAAACGACCGGACAATCGCCTCTAACACACTCGATAGGATTCAATCACTCGATGTTCTGCATACAATAACCTACGACCTGCGTTGGTTATTCACACACTCACACATGTGTTCCCTATCTTCAGTGGGTCTGTCAATGACGTCTCCTGACCCCCACAACCTCTGGTCTACGCTCTCAACTCTGGGTGTGTTCTACACCACACTAAATCTCCCGGTCCCGCGCGCGCTCACGGTCCGGTTCTCAATCGCACAACTCTCGTTCCAACTCCGCAAGACATCACACAACAGTAAAACACCGCAATCTACCAAACACCACTCTTTTCATACTCACTCTACCACGAACTGCTACTTCCGCCTCACCGTCACTCTCCGTCAGTTTTCAACGACCTCCGACATCCTTCTCCTACGGTCCTCTGGATCTGCGTCACTCGGGCTCTATGGGGCAACTTAATCTCCTATCTTGCTCTAGATCTCCCCTTACCATCAAAGGTAACCATCCTACTCTGCTACCAACTGATAACGCTGATTCTTATCTAATTATCTATAAGAACCTTCTGGTCGCCAAGATCTTTTTACCTGTTAAATAGTGTAAAGGAGAGAATCTCATCTGGTTATATAACAGCATTCAATTTGTCTGAAAGGACCACTGACTCCGAATTCAAGTTTAAGAATTTATTATCGCCAAAAATAACTGGACATGCAAGCACCTCAACACGAGGTTAAAGAAATAGATGGGCACTAATACAAATAATAACCTACGCAGGAGTCTCATCCGACTCAGAATAAAGAGGATCGATAGTTCTAGAAGAATCAACCAAGCTATGATTGCTCCAATTTCTACGTTGCTCTTCATTTATCTAAGCAAGCTTTAAATCAATTGCTGTCCCTACACTAACACTTAGTGACATCCCTACATAACGATCTTCCAAGGCAAGAGTGAATAAAAGGTGTCAGCTGTGAAGACTTCCTCAGAAGTGCAATCACATAATACCTAAGCTCAGCTCCTTCCTCAGGACACTCTTTGTCCTTCTCTCTGGTCTCCTCTACCTCTTCTCTGGCCTCCTCCCTCGGGACACTATCCCTAATACAAAATCCTAATACAATTGTACACGCCTTGGTCACGCCTCCTTGGCCAGGTCTTCTTTCTTGTGCTTTTCCATCGAAACGGTTACTTCATCCTGGACGGTTGCGATGACCTTGAGTCCCAGGCACCTTCTCCGCTGAAAGTATCATCCCTAAATTCCATTGCACTCCCCGTACCATGCCTCCCATCTCTCTAACTTTTGAAAACAAAGAGTTAGTCTTTTACTAACGAGACATGTGTTCTTGCACCTGCAACAAAAGATACGTTCAACAGAAACCTTCTACTGTGCTAATTAAATCTACCGTTTGTGCCCAGAGAGCCTTACCAAGAGAAACTTTTCTCTGCCTACAAAATAAGCTAACATAAGAATAAACCAGGCCTTCCCTAAGCATATATGTAGTCAGGCCTTTACATATAACTTTTAAACACACACCTTACTGTTCCCTATAAGCATTTTCATTACAATTCATATGCGAAAATGAATTACATGTGCAACTTTAATATGATGCACGTTTAAACTACTGCAATTGAATTACACACAAACTGATTTGTCTATGCATTAATTTTCACACAATTCAATAAACATGACATTACATAATTGTCATAACACAACTATACTACTGATTCACTTTATATCAGTGAACTATTCATTCTTTACTAAACATGCATGGATATACAACTGAACATATACGAATATATGTCTGAGTACATGCGGGTGCGGACTACCAGTGATTATGATGCACCCCTACAATTCACAAGAACATTTCGCTCTATCACATGCATACAGGAGGGCACACCATGTGCCCCTCTGCAAGCATCCAATGGCCCTAAGGGAACAGGTGTTCCTGTAGGCCCCCCTACATTTCCTCACTGCCATCCTTTTCATGACAGGCTCACGCCATGAAAACTGTAGATGTGAAGGAATCTGTAATATGCTTCCCAGTGCGGCACCACCAGTATATTGCAGCCCTCAGACCGCCATGCCACTGTCCTATTGCAGTCTGACCACCGCACTCCTAATACAGCAGTCGGACCACTGGTGTGATGGTCCACGACCACCACCGCACCTCGACCACAAGTTTGGTGGTACTATGGACCGCCAAACTCGTAACTGGGCCCTAAGTTTTGGTAAAGCAAGTCCAAAAGTGACAGAGGAGGTATCTTGCAGGTGAGGCAGGTAAGTTTGAAGAAACACAAAAGAAATTCAGGCAAACAAAAATAGATTTGAAAGGAATGCAAATACTGAGAGTGAACAGATTATGGGAACCAGACAATAAAGGACCTATTTACGAGTTTTGGCGATGTGGGAGCAGACGGCACGCCACCGCCCTGCTCCTGCACCACAAAACCTCACTGCCGCCCGCTTGCCAGATTACGAGTAAAATAGTGGTCTGGCGCAGACGGAATGGTGGTCCCGTACTGGTGCAGTTTAAAGGCTCATATGTGAGCCTTAAACTCACAGCCGTGGGACTGACAGTGCACGTTCTTGCACTGCATTGACTGTTCAGTCCTTGCCGTGCAGGAAGGACATGCATGCACATAGGGGAACACAACATGTGCCCTGCTGCATGCACCCCAGTGCACAGGGGCAGCAGGGTGCCCTGTAGGGCCCCCTTTCTTCCCTCACTGCCAGCAGTTTCATGGAGTAAGAGCCTCAATGAGACCGCTGGTGGTGAGGAAAGTCGTAATATGCTTGGCAGTGCCGCAGGACACCACCAAGCACATTGCGGCCCTGAGACCAGCGCACCACCGCCAGGCATCTCTGATCCCTTATAGCCAGTGCTATGGTAGTCCAACCACCCAAGTTGTGATCCGGTGGTCAGACCGCCGGTGCAGCGGTGGGCGGGCCACCACCGCTGCACCACCGTGAGTTTGGAGGTCCTCAGACCACCAAATTCATAATTAGGGCCTAAGTAGTTCTGAGGCAACTTATTCCTACTATACCACTGGCTAAATTGATCTGGATGCAGTCCTTCCATTGTTCTGACTGGCCTTCCTTCAATGACTAACCAGGAAGGCCCAGCCGCTGTATGTCAGTCCCGACCACCACTCTCTAGTCTTCCAGTATCCAGGTCTCTGATCTCAATCTTTTCTTGTGTATTCATTATTTCTAGTCTGGCTCTACATTTTGTGCTACCTCCTGAAACTTGTCGAGTAACGGCAGATTCCCAGACTCTTGGGCCTACTCCGTTTCCAGCACCTAAAGGGAAGCTTGAAGAAGCTTTGGGACTTGGGATTCTTTTTCTGTTGGAGATGATGATGAAAAAGAAGACTTTAATAATGAAGCAACATCCTTCCCCTAAGCTGCTATCTCAGGTGTCTTCTGCCTGTTCTATTTGCAGAGACTCTACTGTGTCACCTGCCATGCCTTCTATTGCAGCATGAGCAGTGAATGAGGCTTTTTTTCTGATGGACCAATTATCTTGGAGGTTGTAAATTAGATCAAGGAACACTTCATCCATATTGTTGCCAAGAAGCACTTTGTGCATCAGGGACAAAATGTTGCATCTTTCGCAGAAGGAGAGGATTTACTCCCAGGCTGTGCAGCGCTGGTCATTCTGAAGGTACTGTGGGTGTCAATGGCCATATTCTTAGTAGGTACCTATTTTTTGAGAGCCATGATCACTAATTTACTTGAGGTAAAGTGAGGAGTCAGAAAATTCACATTGATGGAAAGGCTGGAACTCTCTCTCATTGTACCTGCTGGCAAAAATAAACGAGAAGGCAGCGTATTAGAGTCTGGCATTGCAGTGATGCATTGTATAACATAACCGTATTTTATTTATATATATTAATGTATTTTTCATTAAAGCAGTGCTGTCTCACCAACGTGTTTCAGCCGCAGCCTTGTTCATGGTATGCAGATGGAGCTGGCATGCCTCCTGTCTGGCGTTTATTTTATTTTTTTCACTGAGGGCCCTGAAAATGGGCAACGCAGTGGGAATGGCAAAAACAGTTCTTGCACGGCATGGACTGTTAGGTCAGGAACTGGGGTGCATGCATACAGGGGGGCACATGATGTGCCCTCCTGTATGCATTCCCATGCTGTTCATGGAGTAGGCACCTCCATGACAAAGCCGTCGGAGAGGAAACTCATAGTATGCTTGACTAGACTGCGGTGGTCCTGCCAAGCATATTGAGGCTGCTGTGGGGCAATGGTGGTCCGACCGCCCTAATTGTATAGAGTGGTCGGCAGACTGCTACCGCCATGCCCCCACGAGTCTGGCGGTCTGTGGACAGCCAGACTCATAATAGAGTCCAAAGAGTAGCCACATCAATGTTACTGATAAATAGCAAAATCTGTATTTTGTTCCTTTTATCCAATTCGTAACTCCTTCCATCTTTTTAGTTTATAGTTTTGCCACATGTGTATACAAATCTGACTTGGACATTAAGGGTATTCTTTAGAATTTGATGGCCTGGGGCTCTAGATATGCCAAACATGCAGTCCCCCTGCTCCATTGAAAGGTGGGGGAGCATCAGATTTACACTGGTTGAGCCTCAGATAGTTCCATCAGTGTAAAACTCTGACTTGTTGACTTGTCCCCTTTACGGGGCTGACAGGTCATAATGATGATCTTATCGCCCTATTTAGGGCTGAGAGACTATCACTAGATATTGCTCCTCAAAATGGCTGTGTTAGGCATGGTGGATCAGGGCTGGGATATACAGCCTTGCATGCATTATTGCAATGATATCGACTCAAAAATTTCTGTTCATATCTTATGAAAAGAGCGTCCATTAACTACTAGTCAGATATAGATCACAATTTGCAAAACTCTTTTTAATATCTACTGATTTTAACAGCTGTAAAGGGTCAAAAGCTTAGACTTGAGTAAACTACTAACCACCTACCACGCATAGAACACACAGTTTAGGGGGAGACCCCGCTATGTGTACACCAGGTTCAACTGTACAAAAAGTCCCTCACAGTCATGTGGATTTGATGATGTTGGTATACGGTTTGAAAGATGGTTGAATCCCTACTTTGCTGCACTTTAAGGGCATCTTTATGTACTGTCACTGAATTGAATTAAATAACGTTCCTCTATCCTGCCTGCTGCACCTGCCCTCTGTTATTCCACCCACGAGCCCAACATTACACACTTTGCGAATACCTAAAGACTGCATTGGAATTCAGGGGTAAACTAGCCTACTCCGGCAGCTGAATGAATTATTTTATCAACTATTTACTTTCTTACATCTTTCAGTGGCCTTTATATTAGATTTTATATTAATTTAATATATATATATATCTATCTATCTATATATATATATATATATATCTATATTACCTACTGGCGGTCGCCAGTAGGTAGTTATAGTTAGGACCTAGTTTCCATAGGAAAAGCAATTTTTGATTTGCCAATATCTTTGATGCCGTTTGATCGAATCTTCACGAAATCTTCAAAACTAATGGGGCGCTCTGGTCAGCTCCTGTCTTGAAAGTTTCGGGGTGATTCGTCAAGGGGGGGCCGAGAAAAAAGGGGGGTCCCAAAACACATTTTCCCCATGTTATTTTCCATAGGAATTTTGGAACAGGCTGGCCTGAACTGCTGAACGGAATTACATCAAATTTGGCAAAAGGGTAGCTCTAGGTTAAGAAAGTGACCTTTTTTTTTAAATGGTGTAAAACCGTTCAGTAGTCCCGAGAAATAAAAAAAAAAAAATATCGATATCTGAGCACCAAGGAGGATTCGCGACTTCTCCCGAGCACGAGCTTCATTCTGATTGGCTGCCAACACTCCAAACCAAGAAGTGTTGGCAGCCATCTTGTGACTCAGTAACTGAGTCACAAGAAAACAGTAAAAAAAAGATGAAAAACAAGAAAAGGGGGCAGGGTAGAAACACCCTGTTATGTTATGTTATGTTATTATAATTTGTATAGTGCACTAACACCCATGGGTGTCTAGGCGCTTCCGGTTCTGCATACTGTGTCGGGAAAAGCTAGTTTCTAAAAAGCCATGTCTTGAGCAGTTTCCTAAACTCAAGAAGGGAGGAAATCCTCCTCAGATAAAGTGGAAGGGAGTTCCATTCCTTGATGGTGTTGTAACTGAAACTCCTCCCACCCCAGTTCGTCCTTTTGAATCAGGAGGTGGGCATCAAGTTGGCATTGGCCGAACGTAAAGGCCTATTAGGAAAATACCAACTGAAAATGTCCCAGAGAAATTGTGGGCCTTCTCTGTGCAATGCCTTATATGCAGTGCAGAGAGCCTTGATTTAAACACGCTGACCAACTGGCAGCCAATGCAATTCCTGGATACCTGACCTAATGGACTGATATTTGGGAACGTCCAGGACTAGTCTGGCGGTGGCGTTTTGCACCGACTGCAGCCTTCTGAGTAGGTTGGATTGTAGGTTGATATATAGACCATTACAATAATCCAATTTTGATAAAACCAGGGAGGTCATCACTGTTTTTCTGGTGTTTTGGGGAATAAATGGAAGACCCTGACCCCCTAGGCCTGCTCAGGGGGTCCCACAAGGACCCCAGGGTCAAAAAAAGCATTTTTTTTTTACATCGGCCGAATTCGCCCTGGGTGCGCGAATCCGGCCAAAATTATAAAAAAATGGGATCCCGCGCTTTGTTTGTTTCAAGCCCCGGGTGGGCAATTCATAATTATGGTGTTGGGGCCCGCCACCTCCCCGGGGCTTTGTTTCTCATATGCGGGGGGCAAGCAGCCCCCCTGCAGCCCCAGGGACTGCCACCTCCCCGGGGTTATTAAAAAAAAAAAATGCGCGGGGGGGCTCCTGCTCCCCCACGCTGCCCTGGGGACCTCCACCTCCCCAGGGTATTCATAATTATGTGCGGGGGGCTTCACGGGCCCCCCAAGCCCCGGGGACCGCCACCTCCCTGGGGCTTAAATTAACATAGATAAGTGTGGGGGGGCTCCTGCCCCTCCCCACACTGCCCCGGGGACCACCACCTCCCGGGTCAATTTTAAATAAAGGGCAGGGGTCCGTTGCGGGCCCCCAGCCCCGGGACCACCACCTCCTCGGGGCTTTAAAAATGCTGGGAGGGGGGCCGCATGGCCCACCTCCTGGAGCCCTCGATGGCCCTGGGGACCGTCACCCCCCAGGGCCGGCTCCTGCAATGTCCTGGGGTGCCCACCCCCGGAACATTGCCATTTGCCATGACAGGGTGGGAGCACGGCTCCCGCCCTGCCATAGCAAACACTGCTTCACTTCATAGAAGCAAGAGCAGGAAACCTGCTCTCGCTTCCATGAAGTGAAGCAGAATTGCTTTTGGACAAGGGGAGCTGCATGTTAGCAGTTCCCCTTGTCCAAAAGCAATGCCGGCTCCCGCAGGAGGCGGGAAGCTGGCTGGGATCGCGGGGGCATTGGGGCTCCCCCCGCGGTCCCCAATGTGAGGGCTGGCCCCGGGGGATGGGGTCCACGGGGCCAGAAGTGGCCTCGGAGGAGGGCCACGCGGCCCCCCTCCCTTTAATGAAAAAAATGAATGGCCGGGCCCCGGGGCGATGAGGTCATCTTGTGTCCTGAGGACCTCAGGACTAAAGTGGACTTCATCCCCCAAGCAGCAGTGCGCCAGGAGGTGCGTTTGCAGAGTGGTGTAAAAAGGGTGTGTGGCCTCCGACCACTCTCAGCAATCCAGCTGTGTGGGCTTACTGGAGGTTCCTGGTGGGCTGGTTGTCCCCCAGGGTCCCACAGGATTCAAGGGGACTTAATCCCCCAACCCAGAACGTGCCAGGAGGCGCGTTTGCAGAGTGGTGGAGAAAGGGGGTGTGGCCTGCTACCACCTCTCAGCAATCCCACTTTGTGGGGCTTATTGGAGGTAACAGGTAGGCTAGTTGGCCCCTCAGGACCCCCAGCAGCGAAGGGGACTTTAATCCCCATCCAAGAGCGTGCCAGGGAGCGCGTTTGCAGAGTGGTGGGGAAAGGAGGCGTGGCCTGCTATGAGAACTTAGCAATGCTGCTGTGTGGGACTTACTGGAGGTAATAGGAAGGGTAGTTGGCCCCCAAGGTTGTCCTTGGGGGCCAACTACCCCTCCTGTTACCTCCACTAAGTCTAACACAGTGGGATTGCTAAGAGGTCATCTGAGGCCACACACCACTTTCTCCACCATTCTGTAAACGCACCTCCTGACACAGTACTGGTTGGGGGATGAAGTCCACTTTACTCCTGAGGGACTTTGGGGGCCAAGAAGCCCTCCTGGTACCTCCTGTAAGTCCTATGCAGTGGAATTCCTGAGTGCTGGTTGGAGGCCCAGCCCCCTTTCTCCACCATTCTGCAAACGTGACTACCAGTTTAAGAAGCATTTGTAATTTAATAGGTCTCGCATTTGCAAGAGTTAGAGCTATTGGCGTTGTAAATGTAAAAGTTTTTTACTAATGTTTTTTGGAGTGGAGTGGATGTACGTTGTGTGTAGTGGAATTATGTGGTATGTTGTGCAGTGAAATTATGTGGCTAGAAAGTATGTGGTATTTAGTGTATAGGAATTATGTAGAGTGGGATTATGTGTTATGGAGAGCAATTATGTGGTATGGTAGTCTGTGTTGTGGAGTGGTAACCTCAGATTTAGTCTTCCTCGTTTCCATAGAAGCTAAACTATGAACTCAATGAGACAAAAAAAAGAAGGAATCACTGAGGAGCACTTTTGGACCTAGTCAGAGGTATGAGAAGGGCAACTGGAATTATGCGACTGTTTGGCTGCACCAACTTTGCACAATTATACATTTTCCGCATTAGCCACATAATCCATCATGTGCTGCCTAATGTGCAGATTTGAACAGAAAAAGCCTTGTTTCTAGCTCAAACGGCTCAAACGTTACCACAAATGCAGTGACAAGTGTTACAGCGTGGTGGAAGGTCCTTTGTAAACCTAGAATGGTCACCTGTTACTTATTGCTAAATGTGGGTGTTAAATTAGTACTAATGGTGTGCAAGCCACTCTTGCTTCTTTCTGGGCCTCTCTGACCTCTTTCTACATTTCTGTTGCTTCTTTCTGTACCTCTTTTGCCTCTTTCTGCACCTCTGTTTCCTCTTTCTGCACCTCACTTGCTTCTTTCTGTACCTCTCTTGCTTCTTTCTGCACCACTCGTGCTTCTTTCTGCACCCCTCTTCTGTCTTTCTGCACCCCTCTTGCCTCTTTCTGCACCCCTGTTCCTTCTTTCTGCTTTTCTTTTGTTCTTTCTGCACCTATCTTGCTTCTTTCTGCACCCCTCTTGCCGCTTTCTCCACCCCTGTTACCCCTTTTTGCATTTCTGTTCCTTCTTTCTGCACTTCTCTTGCCTCTTTTTCCACCCCTCATCCCTCTTTCTGCACCTCTCTTGCTTCTTTCTGCACTTCTCTTGCTTATTTCTGCACCTCTGTGCCTTCTTTCTGCAACCCTTGTGCCCCTTTCTGCACCCTTCTTCCCTCTTTCTGCTCCCCTATTGCCTCTTTCTGTACCTCTGTTCCTTCTTGCTGCATTCTTTTGTTTCTTTCTGCAAATTGCTTGCTTCTTTCTGCACCACTCTTGGCCTCTTTCTCCTTCCCTCTTCCCTCTTTCTGCACCTCTGTTGCTTCTTTCTGCACCTCTCTTTCCCCTTTCTGCACCCCTCTTCCCTCTTTCTGCACCTCTGTTGTTTCTTTCTGCACCTTTCTTGCCTCTATCTGCACCTCTGTTCCTTCTTTCTGCACTTCTTGTGTTTCTTTCTACAGCTCTCTTGCTTCTTTCTACACCCCCTTGCCTCTTTCTCCACCCCTCTTCCGTCTTTCTGCACCCCTGTTGCCTCTTTCTGCACCCCTGTTGCCTCTTTCTGCACCTCTGTTCCTTTTTTCTGCACTTCTTTTGTTTCTTTTTGCACATCTCTTGCTTCTTTCTGCACCCCTCGTGACTCTTTCTGCACCCCTCTTCCCTCTTTTTGCACCTCTGTTCCTTCTTTCTGCACTTCTTTTGTTTCTTTCCTCACCCTTCTTCCCTTTTTTGCATCCCTCTTGCCTCTTTCTGCAGTTCTCTTTTCATTTTCTGCACCTCTCTTGCCTCCTTCTGCACGTCTCTTGCCCCAGTCTGCCCACCTGTTTCCTCTTTCCGCACCCCTTTTGCCTGTTTCTGCAACTCTTTTGCTTCTTTCTGCAGTTCTCTTGCCTCCTTCTGCACCTCACTTGCCTCTTTTTGAACATCTGTTGGTTCTTTTGCACTGCTCTTGCTTCTTTCTGCACCTCTCTTTCAAATTTCTGCTCCCCTCTTGCCTCTTTCTGCACCCCTCTTCCCTCTTTCTGCATCTCTCTTGCCTCTGTCTGCACCCTTCTTGCCTCTTTCTGCACCTCTGTTCCTTTTTTCTGCACTTCTCTTGCTTCTTTCTGCACCTCACTTGCAAACTTCTGCACCCCTCGTGCCTCTGTGTGCACCTCTCTTGCCTCTTTCTGTTTCTCTCTTGCCTCTTTCTGCACCCCTCTGCACCTCTGTTGGTTATTTCTGTACTTCCCTTGCCTCTGTGTGCACCCCTGTTCCCTGTTCCTGCACCTCTTTTGCCTGTTTCTGCAATTCTCTTGCCTCTTTCTACACTTTTCTTGTCGCTTTCTGTACCTCTGCTGCCTCTTTCTGAACTTCTCTTGCCTCTTTCTGCATCTCTGTTGCTTCTTTCTGCACCTCTCTTGCCCCTTTCTGCACCCCTCTTCCCTCTTTCTGCACTTTTGTTGCTTCTTTCTGTACTTCTCTTGCTTCTTTCTGCACCTCTCTTGCTTCTTTCTTCACCTCTCTTGCCTCTCTCTGCACACACAGGGCTACTTTTAAACTGACATCAGGCTCAGCAGTGCACACATGCAAGTGGAGAAAAGGGCTGTTGGCCTCTAAACTGCCATGCCCTATTATATGCTAGGGACTTAGAGGTAGTTTTAATCTTCCTGCCCTATTATGTACTAGGGCCTTACAGGGGAGGTCATGCCAATCACAGGGGTACCCCAGCCCATAGTGTACCCTAGTGTATGTAAGTGTTTTTACTGTATTCTAAGTGTCTTTCAGCATAGCACTGACTCCGGGCCTTGTTAGGCAGAGCCCAGGGTCAGTCAGAATCAGTTACCACCAGTCAGCAAACAGTTGGGGGGTGCCCAGGGCACAGGATGACTTTGCAACAAGGCCTCTTTCTGCACCTATGTTGGTTCTTTCTATAGGTAGTTATAGTAGGACCTTGTTTCTATTCAAAAAATGTTTTTTCTTTTGCCAATATCTTTGGCGCCGTTTGATGAATCTTCGCGAAATTTTCAAAACTAATGGCCCGCTCCAGTCAGCTCCTGGCTTAAAAGTTTGGGGGTGATTCGTCAAGCGGGGGCTGAGAAAAAAGGGGTCCCAAAACACGTTTTCCCCATGTTAATTTCCATTGGAAACTTTAGACACGGCTACAGACCGAACTGCTGAACTAGATTACACCAAATTTGACAAAAAGGTAGCTCTTGGTTCAGAAAGCACTCTTTTTTTTAAATGGTGTAAATCCGTTCAGTAGTTGCTGAGAAATTAAAAAAATAAAAATATCAATATCTGAGCACCGAGGAGGATTTGCGACTCCTCCTGAGCACGAGCTTCACTCTGATTGGCTGCCAACACTCCAATCCAGAAAGTGTTGGCAGCCATCTTGTGACTCGGTAACTGAGTCACAAGAAAACAGAAAAAAAAGATGAAAAACAAGAAAAGGGGGCAGGGTAGAAACACCCTGACCCTCTAGGCCTGCTCAAGGGGTCCCACAAGCCAAAGAAAGCCGAATTATGGAATTCGGGCGTTTTTTTTTCTTTTGAGTTTAGAGTCACAACTCGAACGCGGCTCTCAGTGCGGCCCCCGTGTAACGTCGCGTTGGATTCGTGAATTCATCTTAAATAAATAATTAAGTAGTATTTTTTTCAGAAAGTAGTGTTGTATTTGTGAAGTTGTTTTAAAGAGGTACTGTGATTGAAGTTAATGACAAGATTACAATTGATAGAGTTGTTAAAAATATATAAAATTAAAAATTAATAGTTAAACTAGAAAAGTGTGTTGTGTTGTAGTACATTGAATTCATGCATTTGCGGATTCACGTCGGGTGCGTGAATCCATAAATTGTTTTTAAAAAATATGCCTGTGTAAAAAGAATGTATATTCAGTATTATGTTATAGGGTGGCTCTAAAAAGAGCCCTTGTTTTCATTTTGAGTTTGTTGTAGCTACATGTAAGTGCAGATGCAGAGCTTTAGGTTGTTGAGAAAGACTCTGTTCCCTTGATCTGTGAAGTGTACTCCATCACTTCTGGAGATGTCATCCATATCAAAATGTAGATTGTTGTTATAGATGGAGCCCATCCTATGGTCTCTGAGGTAAGCAGAAACAGCTTTATTGACATTCTTTCTAGCTTTCTCAATCTGTGGACTGAATTGAGTTGACCACTTCCATTTCTGTCTTTGGCATATATCAGAGTATACAAAGACTGTGGCAAAAGCAACATCAATTGTGCAAAGGTGTCCTTCATTAGCATTTCCAGACCTACCCCAGTCAATGTGCCTAGGTCATTTCCACCACAGTGCACAATCATGAGGTCAGGGGTTGGAGATGCAAAAAGGTTTTAACCAAAGGCATCAATTGGTGCCACTTTAATCCTCTCTGTGCAATCCATTTAATATCCACATTTTGCAAAGCTAGGTCTTTGTCAATACCTCTGCGTTCAGCATACCTTTTGCACCAGAAAACATAGCTGTGTCCAACAATCCACACTTTAAGCTTCTTGAAGGGATGTCTGGAAGTAATGAAAAGATGTCTGCAGCTGAGGTAGTCTAGTTGGTAGAATGAGAGGTATGTAAAATGGTGGACAAAAAGCTTTTTTTTAAAAGTAGAGAATTGATTGGCTGTTTAAGAACATTGTACATTCAAAAATAGGGCTGCATTTTACTTTCTTTAAAAAGCATGTTTCTTATTGGTTAGTAAAAAATGTTTGAAAGGTACAGTAGAAAGGATAAGGTCATATTTTGGAAAGCCAACCACACCTGCTGTTTGCACTTGCAACATTGTGTGGTGAACTTGAAAATATGGTGAACTTGTGACCTGTCAGTTAAGTTGAATGTTCCATGAACTGTTTCTATGGAAACTGGCATTAAGCAGAATGGGGGTAGGGTTGAAACTTAACTGTGGGCTTAACATGTGAAATTGTAATTTAAATATAAGTGATATGTTCTTAAAGTGACATTTCCCAAGTCAGTAGTGTCTTTAGAAGTGGTGAGTTCTTAAAAAATAGTGGTATTTTTATTTGTAATATGTTTTTGAACTCCCGTATGGATTCACGGCTCCATCGCGTTGGTGCACGGTGGAGTCGCGACTTCAAAAAATTCCAGAACCAGTTTGGTCACTTTTAGAAGTCAGTTGGTAAGGGTTAATATGTGTAACCAATAGAAATGTGTTTTACAATTTGAAATAATGTAGGAAGCAATGTGATTTGTTACTTACATTTATTTGTGTGGAGAAAGAGAGGGAAACTTTGCCATTACTGGTCTTGCCTTGCTGAGAGCAGTGCATTACATTTATTGTGTGCATAAGAAAATCTTTTATGAGTTTCTGATATTTCATATTCTACAAATCAATTTGGAAGGTGAGTTATAAATTTGTGAGGTGTATTATGTGTTAGCTTTATTTTTAAAGTTAAATAATTAATCAAGAACTTTGATGTTTGAAATATATTATTAAATGTAGTGATGTTTATTGTAGTTTGTTTTATTGTAGTTAAATGTTGTTTGAAATAGATTCTGTATAGTATTATGTGTATATTGGAATATGGATTAGTGATTATGGTAGTTTGCATCTAATACAAACGGGTTTACACAAAATGATTATTCCAAACTAACTGTCAAATTGGATACACTGGATACTTTCATCAGAGAAACTTTAAAAAAATGTAACCAGTCGAATAGACGGGATAGAAGTCTTACTAAATAGATGCCTGAATAACTGCCAGCAAAATAATGAAAACCTGGCCAATACCCGTCATATTGACCCGTCTCACCCAGCATCTAGTAGTCAGATACATACTCGGACTCCATCTGCAGCACTACGTATAAATTATAATAACAGGGAAGAAGGAGTTGTTAATCAAGTCCTCACTTTACCCTGTAGTAACGATAGCTCCAGTGGGACCTTCACATATTTGTCCGGCCCCTGAAAAGTTTGTTACCAAGTGGTGGAGCATAAAAATTTGAGAGGGCATCCCCTAGAGATTCCAGGTGTCACTACTTTGAGGTCATCTATAATACAGAGTAGACAAAAGTCCGATGTGACCCTTCTGGATCTCCCACTAGCAGTGACCCCGTATACCGTGGCGCTTGCAAATGTCCCTAGGTTACCCACTGGGGGGGTGGAGACATGGGATACTTTGCAAAACAAGTCCCTATTTTGGCTGGGAACTAAAACGGGTCTAACTGAGAAGCTTTTTGCCGAGTTTAAAATGGCCAGAAGGGTGGGCTGGATAGGGAAAGGATGTAAGAACCTTTATGGGGACTGTGTGGTTCTAACCTTTAAAACCCCGCAGCTCGTACAATCCTTGCTATCCAGAGCAGGCAACCACTTTATTTCAGAACAAGGCATTAATTTAGTCCCTCTGGGATATTTTTATCAGCCTACTAATAATAATCAAGCAAATATAGTTGGTAGGCATTTTACAGCTAATCATGGACCTGTTTATAATATCCCAGTTTGTAACCGCTTCGATATTCTTCCAAGTCTAGACGAGGTGGATTGACTGCATTCAGAAGTTACTAGGCCGGTCTTGTTGGAGAAAAAAAGGCAGAATTCCATAAAAAAATGACATCAAGACAATTCATTTTTGATAACATTAAGCAGTCCTGTTAACAATCAGCATATTAAATCTAGCCTCCTAGCATATACTACAGAAGCAATGAATATTCTAACAGAGCCCGTAGGTATAAAGTTAGACAGTGACCCTTCCTCACCTCTAATATTTACTACTGACCCTATTCTACCCCATGCGAAAGACGAGACAGAGAGGAATAAAAGATGTTAGAGGAAAGATACCCGTCAGATTCTATTTTGGAATGTGGCAGGCTTAAAAACCAAGGTGCTTAATCAGGTGTGGCTTGATTTTATCGGGAAATTTGACATAATCAGCCTTCAGGAAACATGGGCGGTTGACCCCATACACATCAATGGATACAAGACATTTCTTACGGCGGCAGTTATTTCAGCCCATGGGAGAGCGAAGGGCGGCTTATGCACATACGTTTCAAATCGTATAAATCTAAGGAAAATTGTCTTGAATGTTGTAAATAGCTATTTTCAGTTTATTACCATAGATGTTGACAAATCACTTAGCATTGCTTTGATAAATTTCTATAATAATATTTCCCAGGTCAGGATTGAGGAAGTACTTAAGCAACTATGTTGTTGTCTGCAAACCCCACAGATTTCCCCTATAAAGGAGGTAATTACTATTTGGGGGGGGGGATTTTAACTCTACGTTATGTCAACATGTGGAAAAAGGTGTATGTGGGATTTCGACAGATGAAGATATGGGCCTATTACATTTTCCTCACACGATCTATGGGGATTTATTAAATGAAATTATTTGTACTGTGGACCTAGAGTTTGCCAACAAGTTATGTGTTCCATCTATTCCTTTTAGCCCCACCTTTAATGGTCGGGGCATTTTTTCAATTATAGATTTTATTTTAATGTCAAATAGACGTTCCATTAGAATTCAGGATTTCTGCACTCACTCGATTTCTCTGAGCGATCATTTCCCTCTGAGTATAGGTCTAACACTATTTAGTAATGTGACAAGAGCAAGAGAAAGCCAAACCCACAAACTGGAAAATATAACTTTGACTAGGTTAAATGGGTATGCACTTCGCTGGGAAACAATAGACCCTGTTAAGTTTACTAGAAAGGTTGCGGTAAATTGTAAGGATGCTCTTCACGCCTGTCTTGAGGAGTCCACCCCGCACAGTGAAGTTATAAAAGGCTTTTGTACAATATCAGAGTACATTAAAAAAGCCCTTTTTGTTAAAACCAATAAAACAATGATACAGAACAAAGGATGGTTTGACTCCAAGTGCACCAAGGCCTACTCTAAATTAAAATCTATTTTACACAACATAAATAAAGATCAAGATGAAATTAAAAAGGCTAGAAGAGAGTATAAGTATGCATTAAAAGAACAGAAAGATGCACTAAAAGTTGAGGCCTGGTGTACTCTATACACAGCTTTGGAAAATAGAGACTCTTCTGCTTTTTGGAAAGCAGTAAATGCACCCATTTTGGCCAATAACGACATAGCAAGGTTGGAGGTAGCAATTAACGAGTCTGTATGGGTGGATCATTTTCTTAAACTGTACAAGGATCCACTGGATGATACACCTGAAAAAGCTAATTCAGTAGAAGAATCAGAATCACCACTAATTATGCCTGATATACACTTCGATTTATTTGAAGTTAATCAGGCCATTAAGTCAAGTAAGGGAGGGAAGGCTCCCGGTCCTGATGGTATCCCAGTGGATCTTTTTAAATCTAATATATTTTTATGGGGACCGTTTTTAACTCAAGTTATTAATGCAAGTTGTTCGACTCATTTTCCATCATCCTGGGCACTGTAACTTTTTGCGTTGGCTCGGATACCACAACATGTGTGGCGTTTAACTGATAGGGACTCTTGTGCATTTTTTATTAGATTTGGTGAATACTGTGATTTTGATCTTAACATAATGAGGAGAATTGTGACTTCAGGGTTGAGACTTACATGTTTTTTGATATACATGTATTGTTTACAGGCTTAAAGGATTTTAACTGGGGTATCTTTTGTCTTGGATGGAGGACATAAAGAAATGGTGATATATACTTTGAAGATTGCAACTAGAGAGATTGTGAGAGGTGAGCTCATTAGCCATAGAAATTAATGAGTAATTTGTGTTAGTCACTGGGTTGGTGGTGATTTTTATGGTACATATAATATTTGTTTGTGATTTGATGCACATGTAATTATTGCATAATGTATATAATGTGTTGCACTTTGTTAAGATTCCCTCTTTCACTCCCTGAGGGCAGGTTTGCACGCACACCACACCCATCCGGCACAGGCATCACAGGCCATGTGACTCCACCAACATAAGGGGCCAACGACGTCACATTCCCCTCTGCCTGTGGTGACTGGATGACGGACGCTCCACGGTTCTCAATCATTAAGGGCCCATGAGTTTTTTGCGCACAGGGTTAGTAGCACACGAGGCCTTGTGGATGGCACGGGCCTACCACCACGTGGCGCAGACTGGGGTTGCACAGGGTTAGTGGCACAAGGGGCCTTGTGGATGGCACGGGCCTACCACCACGTGGCGCAGACTGGGGTTACACAGGGTTAGTGGCACACGGGGCCTTGCGGATGGCACAGGCACCCCGCTACGGGACGGTGACATTGGGTGCACTGAGTCAGTGGCACCTTAAGCTGCTGAGTGGGTGTGCAGCCTGCGATGAAGCCCCGTCCCCGCGGTCCGGACAGCTCAGGTTTTGTGAGCCCTGCTGGACCGCAGTGTAGGCCAGAGCCAGCGGGCAGCGCGGGCCTACCGCCACGTGGCGTCGCTTCCGGGATCCCAGAGTTGGTGGAACCCATTGGGCTGAGCGGGTGTGCAGCCTGCGATGGTGCCGGGTGCACTGGTATGTCCTATGCCGTGGAGTAATCAAGACCCAGCACCAAATGTGAGACCTGGTGGCCTGCGGGGCTGCATGATGTGGAGGGTGCCATGTCCGCAGGCCCCAGGCTTGTGGCTTGCAGCGGCACGTGGTGGGACCTCCTGTCTACGCGCCGGTGGCGGAAGGTGAGCATTGAGGCCTGGGTGTGCATGGGCGGGCATGCTCCGATGGGCAGCGGGAGGGGTTGGGGTGCCTCTGCCTGGGTGTGCATGGGCGGGCAGGCGATGTTGTCTTGTGCAAGTGTGTGTACTGTGCCAGTCATGTATCTGGACTCTGTTTCAGCTGACGGCTCTGACCTGGTGTCCTGCTATACATACCGGAACGTGGTTGGAGACACACCGGTGGCAGCAGGTGAGCAGTGTGGCCTGGGTGCGCAGGGGCGGCACTCTCTCTCTCTCTCTCTCTCTCTCTCTCTCTCTTCCTCCCTCTCTCCTCTTCTCTCTCTCTCTCTCCCCCTCTCTTCCTCTCTCTCCCTCCCTCTCTTCCTCTCTCTCTCCTTCGCTCTCTCTCTGTCCTCTGATGTGCGCAGACACACCTTCTCATCATGTTTTTTGTCTTACAGGCTGTGACCTACGCATTGTCCCGAGGGGAGTGGCCATGTGTTTTCATTTCATTTTGGTGTTCATTTTAATAAAGTTTCATTTGTTGCTTCAAAAGTGAATGTGTGCTGCTCATTTCTGTGATGACACATTCATGTCACCAGTTGTGATTGTGCGACATGAAGCAGAATATTTTGTACATGTTTAGGTGTGGCTGATGTGGCATGTCTTTGGTCGGGGGGTGCCAGGGAGGGGTGGTCCTGGGGGTGGTGGCGGTGGGTGTTGTGGCCCTCTTGGGTGTCTGGGCCGCATGATGGGTGGCTCCATGGCATCTGTTGCCCTTCCGATGTAGCCCTGGGCTGTGCTCCCTTTTGGTTTGCAGGCTGCCGTCTGACTTTATACCAGGTCAGAGCAGGTGTAGATTTCCTGGTGCTAACGCGCCTTATCGCCTGTTTTGTGTTTTTATCGCCGATGTGGCTGGTCGTTGAGAATGTTCAGGTGTGGTGTTGTCGCGCCTTTTGGCACGGGTACGCCCACTCTGCATTTCATTAGCGATAATTGCGCGGGTCCTCTGTGGCGATGTTTTTTGCGGCTGCTATCGCGGGTGAACTGGTGCTGTGGGCTGTTTACACCAGCTTGTGAATGGGGAGGTATATTTATCACGACTTTGGCTGCAATAAAGTGCCGTTAATTCAGCGATAGCTCCTTGTGAACATGCCCCAGTGAGTACTAGTAGAATGGTGAAGATGCAGTACAAAAGTGTGGTGTAAAAGATGCTGACATAAGGTGTTATTAATTAGGCTTCTTTTTTAAAGTTTTTAGAGAGGTACAGTTGAAGTATGCCGCATAGTTTTTGATGTTTGCTTGAAATTGGAAGTTTGTTCTGTGAATTTTTAAGGTTTGAATAGTGTTATGGTACAGACATATTCATGTATGGTTTTAGTAATATGATGAGACTTGTATTTGGGTAGGTGTAATATTATAAGTATAAGCAGTAGCCTGAAAGTGGGGTTTGAGATGTTTGTAGAGATGTTATTTATTAGAGTAATTTGTATGATGTGAAGAAAGTTATATTTCATATTTACAGCATAATTTTCAGTGTTTGTTTGAAAATTGAAGTGTACTCTGTGAAGTTTTGAGCTGTGCATGGTGTTGTGACTGAGATATGTGTCTACTTGCCCATACACTTATAAAATCACCCAGGCACTACCTTTGCACTTCTGTAATCACTCGGGCAGTACCTTAGTATTTCTGTAATCACCCAGGCAGTACTCATGCACTTTTAAAATCACCCACTCACTTTTATGTATTCCAGTAATGCTCTAGATATTACCCCTGCAAGCATGCAATCACCCAGGCACTAGTTATGTACTACCCCTACAGTAATGCAATCATGCAGGCTGTACCTATGCACTCATGCAATCACCAAGGTATTACCCATGCACTCTTTCAATCATGTAGCCACTACTCATGCACTTATATAATCACCCAGGCACTACCGTTGCACTCCTTCAATCATGGAGGCACTACCCTTGTACTTATGTAATCACTCAGTCAGTAGTCATGCTGTTATGAAATCGTCCAGGCACTACCTTTGCACTACTTTATTCACTCAGGCACTACCTCAGTAGTCCTGCAATCACCCAAGAAGTACCCATGCACTTATAAAATCACCCAGTCACTTCCTATATAGTCATGTAAATCCGGAGATATTATCCCTGTAGTCATGCAATCATGCATGTGTTAGCTATGTACTCTTTTAATCCCCCAGACATTACTGCTGTACTCATGCAATCACCAATGCATTAGCTATACAGTGCTTCAATCACCCAGGCACTATCCTTGCACTCTTTCAATCACGCACACACTACTCTTGTACTTATGTAATCACTCAGCTAGTACTCATGCACTTATAAAATCACTCAGGCACTATCTTTGCAGTCATGTAATCACTCAGGCTGTACCTTAGTACTTCTGTAATCACTCAAGAAGTACACATGCACTTATAAAATCACCCACTCACTTTTTATGTATTCCAGTAATCTCCCAGATATTACCCCTGCAGTCATGCAATCACCCAGGCACTAGTTATGTACTACCCATACAGTCATGCAATCATGCAGGCTGTACCTATGCAGTCATGTAATAACCCACACTCTACCCTTGCAGTCATAGAATCACCCAGGCCCTACTGTTGCACTCATCTATTCACGTAGGTACTACTCCATGACTCATCTATGCCTTCAGGTGCTATTTTTACACTTATCCATGCACTTAGGGGCCGATTCCGATCTCGGTCGGAGGCGCACCCAATACCATTCGGTCGGGAAAAAAGCCATGCGAAAGCCTGTTTCCCGACCGAACCGTACGCGGGTCCGGCCGAGCGAGTACGATGCGAGTCGCCGACCGACTCGTCCGGGCGACCCGACCGCTCCGACCGACTCGTACCCGGATCGTACCGCTCCGACCGACTCGCTCGGACCCGATTCGCACCGCGCAATGGAGACGTTTTCCGGCCGGGTAAGTACGATGCGCACCTCGACCGCTCCGACCGACTCGCGCCGTCCGACTCGAACTCGCTGTCGGAGCCGTACTTTGGGGGTCCGTGTCGGACCCCCTGTACGCGTACCCGTGCGAGGCGCACACAGGGGGACCCATGGGTCCCCCTACCTGTGCGTGTACGCCGCGGGCGCTCGCGGCGTACTCGCTGTAGGGGCGCCCTTGTCCGCCTCGCACCCATTGAGGCAATGGGAGCCCGCGTACGCGTTGTACGACCGGCTCCCATTGAGTTCAATGGGAGTCCGACCGACTCGTGTCCGATAACATACGGACGCATCGGACTCGTTCGGTCGGACTGCACGGGTCCGATTCGGTCGGAAATCTCTCCGGGTCCGGCTCGGTCGGAGAAATTTCCGGCCCGAATCGGAATCGACCCCTTAATGTTTATGTGTGCACTCATGCAATTAGCTAGTCACTATCCATCTTCTCGTAAAGTTACCCAGTGACTACCCTTGCACTCATACAATCACCCAAGCACTACCCAAGGAGTTATGCAATCACTGAGGCAGAGCTATTACATGTCTCAGTTTCTAGGTTTCACTATATTCCAGAAATATTGTATACATATTTCTTTTAGATTTGATGATGATTTGAAAAGGTAGAGACGTATGTGTGCACACTTTTAACAATATGGAGAGACTTATGGTTGAATCATGTAATAGTGTGCTGCTTTTTATTTGGCTAGGCCCAACACTCATGCAGTTATAAAAACACCCAAATACTACCCATGCAGTCTTCCAATGATCCAGGCACTACATATGCACTGCTGTAATCACTCAGGCACTACTGCTACAGTCATGCAATCATCTAGGCATTACCTATGCACTCATGCAATCACCAAGGTATTACCCATGCACTCTTTCAATCATGTAGCCACTACTCATGGACTTATATAATTACCCAGGCAGTACCGTTGTACTCTTTCAATCATGGAGGCACTATCCTTGTACTTATGTAATCACTCAGCCAGTAGTCATGCTGTTGTGAAATCTCCCAGGCACTACTTTTGCACTCCTTTATTCACTCAGGCTCTAACTTAGTAGTCCTGCAATCACCCAAAAAGTACCCATGGATTTATAAAATCACCCAGTCACTTTTTATATATTCCAGTAATCTCCCAGATATTACCCCTGCAGTCATGCAATCACCCAGGCACTAGTTATGTAGTACCTATGGAGTCATGTAATCACCCACACACTATCCTTGTAGTCATAGAATCACCCAGGCCCTTCTGTTGCATTCATCTATTCACCTAAGCACTACTCAATGACTCATCTATGCCTTAAGGTGCTATTTATACACTTATCCATGTACTCAAGGTGTATGTTTGCACTCATGCAATTAGCCAGTCACTATCCATCTTTTCCTGCAATTATCCAGTGACTACCCTTGCACTCATACAATCACCCAAGCACTACCCATGGAGTTTTGGAATCACTCTGGCAGATCTATTACATGTCTCAGTTTCTAGGTTTCACTATATTCCAGAAATATTGTATACCTATTTGTTTTAGATTTGAAAAGGTAGAGACGTATGTATGCACGCTTTTAACAATATGGAAAGATTTATGGTTGAATCATGTAATAGTGTGGTGCTTTATATTTCGCTAGGCCCAACACTCATGCAGTTATAAAAAAAAACAAGTACTACCTATGCAGTTTTCGAATGATCCAGGCACTACATATTTACTACTGTAATCACTAAGGCATTACTGCTGCAGTGATGCAATCATCTAGGCTTTACCTATGCACTCATGCAATCACCAAGGTATTACCCATGCACTCTTTCAATCATGTAGCCACTACTCATGCACTTATATAATCACCCAGGCGCTACCGTTGCACTCCTTCGATCATGGAGGCACTACCCTTGTACTTATGTAATCACTCAGCCAGTAGTCATCCTGTTAAGAAATCACCCAGGCACTACCTTTGCACTCCTTTATTCACTCATGCACTACCTCAGTAGTACTGCAACCACCCAAAAAGTAGCCAAGGAGTTATAAAATCACCCAGTCACTTCTTATGTAGTCATGTAAATCCCCAGATATTACCCCTGTGATTTGAAAACGTAGAGACATATGTATGCATGCTTCTAACAATATGCAGAGACTTGTATTTGAGTGATATAATAGTCTGCCGCTTTATATTTTGCTAGGCCCAACACTTATGCAGTAATAAAAACACCCAAGTACTATCCATGCAGTCTTTTAGTGTTCCAGCCACTACATATGCAGTTTTGTAATCACTCAGGCATTACTGCTACACTCATGCAATCACCCAGGCACAAGCTATGCACTCATGCAATCACCAAGGTATTACCCATGCACTGTTTCAATCATGTAGCCACTACTCATGCAGGGAAGAGAGGTGTAAAAAGAGGCAAGAGAGTTGCACAAATAGGGAAGAGGGGTGCAGAAAGAGGCAGAAGGGGTGCAGAAAAAAGCAAGAGAAGTGCAGAAAGAGGCAAGTGAGGTGCAGAAAGAAGCAAGAGCAGTGCAGAAAGAACCAACAGAGGTGCAAAAAGAGACAAGAGAGGTGCAGAAAGAGTTAGGAGAGGTGCACAAAGAGGCAAGAGAGGTACAGAAAGAGGCAGGAAGGGTGCAAAAAGAAGGAAGAGAAGTGCAGAAAGAGGCAAGAGAATTGCTGAAAGAAGCAACAGAGGTGTAGAAAGAAGAGAAGTGCAAAAGGAGGCATGAGGGGTGCAGAAAGAAGGAAGAGAAGTGCAGAAAGAAGCAACAGAAGTGCTGACAGAGGCACGAAGTGTGCAGAAAGAGGCAAGAGTGGTGCAGAAAGAGGGAAGAGAGGTGTAGAAAGAGGCAAGAGAGTTGCACAAATAGGGAAGAGGGGTGCAGAAAGAGGCAGGAGGGGTACAGAAAGAATTAACAGAGGTGCCAAAAGAGGCAAGAGAGGTGCAGAAAGAAGCAAGTGAAGTGGAGAAAGAGGCAACAGAGGTGCAGAAAGGCGCAAGAGAGGTGCAGAAACAAGCAAGAGAAGTGCAGGAAGAGCTAAGAGAATTGCTGAAAGAAGCAACAGAGGTTTAGAAAGAAGCAAGAGAAGTGCAGAAAGAGGCAAGTGAGGTGCAGAAAGAAGCAAGAGCAGTGCAGAAAGAACCAATAGAGGTGCAAAAAGAGGCAAGAGGGGTGCAGAAAATGGTAGGAGGGGTGCACAAAGAGGCAAGAGAGGTACAGAAAGAGGCAGGAGGGGTGCAAAAAGAAGGAACAAAAATGCAGCAAGAAGCAAGAGAATTGCTGAAAGAAGCAACAGAGGTGTAGAAAGAAGCAAGAGAAGTGTGGAAAGAGGCAAGTGAGGTACAGAAAGAAGCAAGAGCAGTGTAGAAAGATCCAACAGAGGTACTGAAAGAGGCAAGTGAGATGTAGAAAGAGGCAAGACATCTGCAGAAAAAAGCAACAGAGGTTGCTGAAAGAGGCAAGTGAGGTGCAGAGAGAAGCAAGAGAGGTGCAGAAAGAAGGAAGAGAAGTGCAGAATGAAGTAACAGAGGTGCATAAAGAGGCAAAAAGGGTGCAGAAAGACGTAAGAGGTATACAGAAAAAGGCAAGAGAGGTGCAGAAAGGGGGAAGAAGGGTGCAGAAAGAGGCAAGAGGGGTACAGAAAGAAGCAAATGAGGTGCAGAAAGAGGCAACAGATGTGTATAAAGAGGGAAGAGAGGTGCAGAAAGTAGAAGAGATTTGCAGAAAGAGGCAAGAGAAGTGCGGAAAAAGAAATGTGCAGAAAGAAGCAACAGAAGTCTATAGTTTGTCTAATGCAACACTGCAAGAGTTCTCTACATTCAATCAAGAACTTTTGAAACTGGAGAAACAACCAATAGTGAAAATGGAAGTCATTGATAAAATGGAACACGAAGGAGTTACTATTCTTCTCTCAGAGAAATTACAGTCAAAATTAGATTCTTTGGAAAAGTCTGTATCTAAAACTGCTGGTTTGGAGAAGACTTTATATGTATGTGTAAACTGTCGGGTAATATTATGGCATCATTTAGATGTTGAAAAAGGTTTAGTGAATGGAGCAATGGGAAAAGTTGTTGATTATGTACATTTTCAGGACAGAGATGGAATTGAATTTTTGAAGATTAAATTTGATCAGATTGAAGAGGTAAAACAGATTGGACGTTGTGCTGTTAATTTTTTGCTTGTAAAAGATATGTATGTTCGTAGAAAACAGTTTCCTCTTTCTTTAGCATATGCGGTGACCATTCATAAATCTCAAGGTTTGAGTGTAGACAGTGCTTTGGTAAATATTGGAAGTGCAGTGTTTAAAGAGGGTATGGCATATGTTTCATTGTCTTGAGTAAGAACATTATCTGGATTGCATTTGATTGATTTTGATGAAAAAAAGGTTAGTGCAGATGCAAATTGTGTAAGAGAGTATAATCGGTTAAGAAGGCTGTATGCTCCTACCTTACGTGAATATCCCATATATGAAAAACGTGTAGTACGTTCAAAACGATTATAAAATAATGACAAACATTCCAGTGAGGTTGGAAAAAAGAGAACAATTCAAAAAAATGATCAGGCGGCAAAGAAAATGAAAATGGACAATGTTGATGATATTGTAGGATACCAGTTAGAAAACAGTACAGGTATCAACTGCTATGCTAATGTAATTCTAAATGTTGTCTTTTATCTAGAAGATCTTCATCATGAAATTATGTAAAATTGAGAAAAAAGATTCTGTTCTTTATTACATCATATTTTTGAAAAGTTGGTAACTGATAGAACTAAAATCCATACTGCTTCTAGCATTCGGCATCTTTTGGATATATGTACTGGTTCTTTGCAATTTACACTTAATATACAACAAGATGCACAAGAGTTTCTTATGTTTACGCTTGCAGTATTGGAAGATGAAGGGATTGAAATTGAAAATTTGTTTGGACTAAGTTACAGATGGGATCATAAATGTGAAGAGTGCTCATTTTCTCCTACCACTGAAATAGACACTGAACGATTCATATATTTGACAATACCACATTGTAAATCAGTGTCTTTTAACAAATTAGTAAAAACAGCTAATTAAGATATGAAATGTTCTCATTGCAAATCAGAAATGTTGTCAACATTATTTATAGAAAGATTTGGACAATATGTCATTTTAATGCTACAACATTGTAGAGTAGATGGAAGAAAATTGGAAACCAAAATAAAAATTTTTGTGGCAAGTCAAGTGTCAATTTCAGGAAGAACTTTTAAAGCAGTGGCTATTATTTTCCATGATGGACCTACTACAACATCTGGACACTATACTGTGTATTTAAGATGCAATAAAGGATGGACACATTGTAATGATACCCATTTGGAATTCAAATGTCGGTTGCCTTACGAATTATCAAATTCATATCTGATATTTTTGATGCCAAAGTTTTGAAAACATCATTTGGCCTATTGGGAAGAGGTGAACATGAATTAACGAGTTTATTTTGGATATTTTCAATGCAAATGAATTCGGAAACATCATTCGGCCTATTGGGAAGATGTGAACAATTAGTGTTTGGATTATCGTTTGTGTTAATTGATATTGCATTTGGAAAATTGTGTTTTAAAGAAGTAGTTCATATATTTGATCTTTATATTATATGCAATGTAAATGAGTGTATATTTTTGAAAATGTAAACAGATAGTTGAACTTGTTGTAAAAATTTTGAACACAGATTTGTTTTTTTTCCAATCTTATTGATTGTATTTTTTGCCCGCTGTTATATGATGATCAACATTGAAATCACTGTGTATGGTGAAATTCAATAGAATCTGAAAACAGCAAAAAAGAGAAACTGAATATGTTATGTAATTCTAAAATTATGTTGTGTTCTTAAAACTATAATATTATAATCAATAACAGTAGTTTTTCTCTTTTACACAAAGTAATACTAAAGTTTGAAAATATTATAAATTTAGTTTACAATGAAACAACTGTAAAATAGTTTCAATGAGTTTGATATCTACTTCAATAAAGAAGGTAAGATGAAATAATGTAATAAGCATAATAATATGAATTCATGTTTACAGTCACTTTTAATGCAGTTATTCATTTTTTCAAACTCAATCATCTCACTCCTCAAATCACCTCAGCAGTACCCGTGCACTCCTTCAATCACTGAAGCATAACCTATGTTCTTACAAAATCACCCAGGCAATACTAATACACACCTTTAATCACTCTGTCAGTACCCATACACTCCTGCAATCACCCAGACATTACTTCTACAGTCTTGCAATCACACAAGTATTACCTATGCACTCCTTCAATCATCCACACATTACTCTTCCACTGATGGAATCACCCAAGCAGTAACCATGCACTCATGCAATCACCCAAGCATTACCTATGCACTTACAAAATCCTCCAAACAATACCTATGCACTTGCAAAATCACTAAGGCACTACCGATGCACTTCTGCAATCACTGAGGCACTACTCATCCACTCATGCAATAACACAGGCACTACCCCTGTACTGCTCCAATCACCCGTGCACAACCCATGCACTCCTCCAATCACCCAGCCAGTACCCATGCACTTATCCAATCCCTCCGCCAATACCCAAGCACTTATAAAATCATCATGCACTACCCTTGCACTCTTACAATTACCCAGGCATTACCCATAAACTCATGCAATCACCCAGGCATTACCCATGCACTTACAAAATCACCCAAGCAATACCCATGCACTTACAAAATCACACAGGCATTACAAATGCACTCCTGCAATCACCCAGGCACTACTCATCCACTGATGCAATAACCCAGGCACTACCCATTCACTGTTCCAATCACCCGTGCACTACCCATGCACTCCTCCAATCACCTAGCCAGTAGCCATGCACTTATCCAATCACTCCGCCAATACCCAAGCACTTATAAAATGATCACGCACTACCCTTGCACTCTCACAATCACCCAGGCACTACTGATGCACTCATGCAATCATTTGGGCAGTACCCATAAACTAATGTAATCAGTCAAGCATTACCCATGCACTCTTCCAATCACCCATACATTACCTGTGCACTCTTGCAATCACCCAGGCAGTAACCAAGCACTTACAAATTCACCCAGGCACTACCCATGCACTCCTCTAATCACCCAGGCACTACTCATACACTCATGCAATAACCCAGGCACTACCCATGCACTGCTCCAATCACCCATGCACTACCCATGCACTCCTCTAATCACCCAGACACTACTCTTTCACTCCTTTGATTACCCAGCCAGTAGCCATGCACTCCTCCAATCACCCAGTCACTACCCATGCACTTATAAAACCACCATGCACTATCCTTGCACTCTTCCAATCACCCAGGCAGTACCCATGCACTCATGCAATCACCCAGGCACTAACCATGCACTCATGCAATCATCCAGGCATTACCTATAAACTCATGCAATCACTCAGGCATTACCCATACACTTACAAAATCACCCAAGCAATACTCATGCACTTACAAAATCACCCAGGCACTACCCATGTACTCCTCCAATCACCCAGGCACTACTCATCCACTCATGCAATAACCCAGGCACTACCCATGCACTGCTCCAATCACCCATGCACTACCCATGCACTCCTCTAATCACCCAGACACTACTCATTCACTCCTTTGATTACCCAGCCAGTAGCCATGCACCCCTCCAATCACCCAGTCACTACCCATGCACTTATAAAATCACCATGCACTATCCTTGCACTCTTCCAATCACCCATGCCCTAACCATGCACTCATGCAATCATCCAGGCTTTACCTATAAACTCATGCAATCGCCCAGCCATTACCCATGCACTTACAAAATCACCCAAGCAATACCCATGCACTCATCCAATCAGCCGTGCACTGCCCATGCACTCCTCTAATCACCCAGACGCTACTCATCCACTCATGCAATAACCCAGGCACTACCCATGCGCTGCTCGAATCACCTGTGCACTACGCATGCACTCCTCTAATCACCCAGACACTACTCATTCACTCCTTCGATTACCCAGCCAGTAGCCATGCACTCCTCCAATCACCTAGTCACTACACATGCACATATAAAATCACCATGCAGTATCCTTGCACTCCTCCAATCACCCAGGCACTACCCATGCACTCATGCAATCATCCAGGCACTACCCATGCACTCATGCAATCATCCAGGCATTACCCATGCACTTACAAAATCACCCAAGCAATACCCACGCACTTACAAAATCACACAGGCATTACAAATGCACTCCTGCAATCACCCAGGCACTACTCATCCACTGATGCAATAACCCAGGCACTACCCATGCACTGTTCCAATCACCCATGCACTACCCATGCACTCCTCCAATCAACCAGCCAGTAGCCATACACTTATCCAATCACTCCGCCAATACCCAAGCACTTATAAAATCACCACGCACTACCCTTGCACTCTTACAATCACCCAGGCACTACCTATGCACTCATGCAATCATCCAGGCATTACCCATAAACTAATGTAATTAGTCAAACATTACCCATGCATTCTTCCAATCACCCATAAATTACCTGTGCACTGTTGCAATCACCCAAGCAGTAACCAAGCACTTACAAAATCACCCAGGCACTACTCATGCACTCCTCCAATCACCCAGGCACTACTCACCCACTCATGCAATAACCCAGGCACTACCCTTTCACTGCTCCAATCACCCATGCACTACCCATGCACTCCTCTAATCACCCAGACACTACTCATTCACTCCTTTGATTACCCAGCCAATAGCCATGCACTCCTCCAATCACCCAGTCACTACCCATGCACTTATAAAATCACCATGCACTATCCTTGCACTCCTCCAATCACCCAGGCATTACCCATGCACTTCTTCAATCACCCACACATTACCTCTGCACTCATGCAATCACCCAGGCGTATTGAATGTACTTACAATATCACAATGCACTACCCTTTTACTACTCCAATCACCCAGGCACTATTGTTGCACTCATGTAATCACTCAGGCATTACTCTGCACTCCTCCAATCACCCACAGATTACGTCTGCAGTCAGAAAATCATGCAGGAATAACCCATGCACTTAGAAAATCACCATATACTACCCTTGCACTACTCCAATCACCCAGACACTACCCTTACAATCATACAATCGCATTACTCATGCACTCCTCCTAGCATGCACACTTTACCTCTCCACTCACGCAAACACTCAGGCAGTGGCTATGCACACCTGCAATCACCCAGACATTAGTTCTGCACTCTTGCAATCACACAGGCATTACCCATGCACTCCTTCAATCATATATGCACTACCTGTACACTTCTCCAAATATTCCACTTACAACAATTCGTACAACACTTACGAATGTTTCTTTTTTAAACCAAGTGGGCGGTTCTGACACGAACGATTTTTTTTTCTTTTAATTTAGTTTTTTGTTTTTTCAACTTTTTTACTTTTTGGGTGTTTTAAAAAAAAAAAAAAAGAAAAACTAAACAGAACCAACAGCAAAAATGATCAAAAAATTATGCAATTAGGATGTCATTTCAGTAGAAAAAACCCCAAAACAATGGTGGCTCCTAACAGCAAAGAGGATGGCATCCACCGATTGTTCACCAAAACATAGGGGCATATTATCAAGAACGGCGTTAAAATTATCGCCGCTTAGCGGCAGAAAACTGCTGCTAAAGAGGCGATAATGGGCTTGATAATATGCCCTTGAGAATTCCAATAGAAGCCCATGTTGACACCAGAACATGGGCTTCTATTGGAATTCTCAACGGCATATTATCAAGCCCATTATCGCCGCTTTAGCGGCAGTTTTCTGCCGCTAAAGCGGCGATAATTTTAACGCCGTTTCTTGATAATATGCCCCATAGAGTTTGGGACATTTCATGCAACGCTGCTCCAGCCTAGCAAAATCAGGAAGGATGTTGGGAATGCTAGATGTGGTAGAACCAGATGATGTGCTTGGTCCAGCAGTGTTGTCTTCAGTTCGACGCTTTTCTTCATCTCGTCGACGCTGTTCACTTGCAAGTTGTCGAGGATGAATAGTTTGCAAGTGTTTTAGCATCGATGATGTGCCGCAAGAGTATTTTTTTTCTGAACCACGTGACAAAATGTTTTTGCAAATGGTGCAGGTAACTTTTCGGGCATTGACTTTTTTTTCTCCTTCAGGAATTGAGGAAAATGCCCACATGATACTCTCATATCTTTTTTTCTGTGGTTCCTCCAGCTCTTCTTCTTCCTCTTCAGGTGGAATTTGCTGTGGAACATTTGCAGCTGCCATTTTTCAATTAGGAAAATAAACACCAAAAAAAGGTAAAAAAGAGGATCAGAAAACAGTAGGTCTATCTTCTGAGATGCTCTGGAAGGAAAGAAAAAAATGGGTGGGGTCCTTCAAGTTCTAGAAGGAAAAGTTTCTTAACCAATCAAATTGTTTTTTTTAAAGTCACATGGGTTTCGCGCACCTGGCGCGCAACCAGCGCGCACCCGGCGCGACTTCCGAAAAATATATTTATCAATAATTTATAATTATTTCAGTTACAAATATATGATTTTTAAAATTAGTTTAAATAATCTCTTGCTATAATATACATATTAAACTTATATAAATATACTTTTAAAACTTAAAGATTTGCGATGGATTCGCGCACCTGGTGTGACCCCCGGAACTACGTACGTCACGTTACGCAGGCGGAAATTCGCGCACCCGTCGCTTACGAAACGCGCATCCTACACAACTTAACCAATATGGCGGCTTGGATTCGTGCACCCACTGAGACAGGTACACGATTGGTAAGCAAATCCCCTTTTTTAACTAAAAAAAAGAAATATGTATATATATATATATTAGAAAAGAGAAAACATATATATTATTTTTAAAAGAATTCAAAAACTAAGAAAAAGTATTTTTGAACATTATACTTAGAAATTAGCATTTATAAAACCTTTGAAATTCACTGAAAAAACCATAGGTTTCAGGGACGTTATAGTTAGAAATTAGCATTTAAAAAACCTTTGAAATTCACTGAAAAAACCATAGGTTTCAGGGACATTATAGTTAGAAATTAGCATTTAAAAAACCTTTGAAATTCATTGAAAAAACCATAGGTTTCAGGGATGTTATAGTTAGAAATTAGCATTTAAAAAAACCATAGAAATTCACTGAAAAAAACACAGGTTTCATGGACGTTATAGTTAGTTGGACATTTCACTCGTACAAAACCAGAGAAACTCAGCCATTATAGTTAGTTGAGCTAACTATCAGCAGTGCATTGCGGGGGCGCGAGTTATAGTTAGCTCAACTAACTATAACGGCCGAATTTCTCTGGTTTTCTATGAGTGAAATGTCCAACTAACTATAACGTCCCTGAAACCTGTGGTTTTTCAGTGAATTTCTATGGTTTTTAAATGCTAATTTCTAACTATAACATCCCTGAAACCTATGGTTTTTCCAGTGAATTTCAAAGGTTTTAAATGCTAATTTTTAAATATAGCGTCCCTGAAACCTATGGTTTCTTCAGTGAATTTCAAAGGTTTTTTAAATGCTAATTTCTAACTATAACGTCCCTGAAACCTATGTTTTTTTATTGAAAATATATATATATATATAAATTTTTTTTTTTTAAACAAACTTACCTCTAGTAGTTCTTTTTTTGAACGGGACTATTGCAAGCATGTTGCTTCCTTGTATTGTGCTATTCTTATTAGTGAGATTAAACATTACACTTTAAGTGCATGGGTCGTACATCACCCAGCCATCACGCCCTGGGTGATGGCTGTGTTTCAGCTAAGCCTAGGACTTAGTATCAATGAAGCTGATATTAATGAAGTGACTATGTGTTAGACCTGGCATCCTTGGCATGGTTTCCCCTGTCCTTTTGCTTCTACCTCCTGTATTTTTGACTGTGTGCTGGACATCGCTTTTACTGGTTTAGGTACTCTGTGCACTTTGCCACATCTGTTTAGTGCCAAAGTGCAAGTGCTCCTTGTGTAAATTGTAATTCTGATTGGTTCGCCATGAATGACATATTTGATTTACTGGTAAGTCCCTAATAAAGTGCACTGTGTGTGCCCAGGGCTTGTAAATCAAATACTACTAGTGGACCTGCAGCAGTGAGTGTGCCACCCACACAAGTAGCCTTTCACATTTGTCAAAGACCTGCCACTGCAGTGTCTGCGCACATGGTTTTTAACTGCCATGTCAACCTGCGAGGATCTAACTTTCCCGTTTTCTTAAATGTAAGGCACCCCTAAGGTAGGCCCAAGGTACCCCCATGGATAGTGTGCAATGTATGTGAATGGTAGGACATGTACTGGTGTGTTTAACATGTTTTAATAGTGAAATGCTGTTTATTTCCTTTTTCACTATTGCAAGGACTAGCTCTCCCATAGGCTATCATTGGAGCTGTCTTGTAACATTTTACAAGTGTAACTTTCAATTGGGAACAGCTAATGATTTGGAGTATGGGCTCCCTGGATGCAAATTTAATAACATACCTTTTAGTAAAGGTGTTTTATTTTAATTGGGTGTTTGAAAGTGGCACTTTTAGAAAGTGGCCATTTTCTTTTGTAACCGTCCTGTGTGCTTCTGCCTGCATGTGGATTCACTATCTGGCTTTAGACTGACAGGGGCTGTTTGTGCATTCACTCAAGACACACACAAAAGGAGCTGAGGTGTGCCCTGTGTATGCAGAGGAGCCATCCTGGGCTAGAGTGGTGGGAGGAGTTGTCAATAGCCCCTGAATAGGCTGTGGCTGTCCTGCACAATGCTGTCTCCACCCCCTGTAGTGTGGCTGGACTAGGAAGGACAGAACTGGTTTTACTGAGCTAGAGAGACTTTCTGAACAAAGGCTTCAAATGGAAAAAGGGGTATAGTATTAGACCTAAAACCCCAGAAATTTAGACTACTTCTGGATTAAGAGGACCCTGCCAGGAGGAGTACTCCCTGTGTTGCTTTGTTGGGTTGGCCTGCTGTTCATGCTTCTGTCTGTGGGCAGTGGAAAGGACTGGACTTTCGCCTTGCTGTGGTATCCTGCTTAAGAAGATTCTCCAAGGGCTTGACTTAGAGTTGCCTCCTGTTAAGAAGTATCAGGAACACGAAGACTCCACCTGCAGCTTCCTTAAACTCCACTGCTGGAAGTTCTGACCTGCCTTGCGATGCCAAATCCAGTTCTGGGACTTTGGAGGTTGTTCCTGCTGCAAAGAACTACAAAGAACTGCGGAAACTTGCAAAATCAATGCTTCGCCCTCTTGCAGACATATTTTCCAATGCAGCACTGATGCACAGCCCCATGCGGCCAAAGAAACCGACGCAGCACCTGTCAGCGCCCAAAGAACAGCAGCACGCTGAGTCCAACGCACTGGTCTCCAAAGTCCGAGACCCACGCACCAACTATGATGCAGGCCCAGCTGTACGGCTACAAGAAACAACACATCGTGGGGCCGCAGCTAAATTAATCGACGCAGCGCCTGTTTGCTGCTGCTGCATCAACCTCCAACGCATCCTGGATTTCTACGCATCATGCCTGTGCACCACACATCACAAACGCAGCACCCGCAGACCAGAACTATCTTGGAATCGATGCCTCAGTTCCCCCTACAGTCCAGAATGGATGCATCACTTCTCCTGCATGCAGAGGAACTGTCGCATCACCTCCCCTAGGACGTAGAAACTGATGCATCTCTGTGTTTTTCGATGCTTCCCCCTCTGCAGCTGTTTTGCCATGTGGATATTGATGCATTTGAGGTACTTTGTGTAAAAATCATGCATCCATAGTTTTCTATGGACAGATTTGCTTAAAACCTTTTAAAAGTCATATTTTGAGTTGTGTATGTTGGGTATTTGTTGTTTTTGTCTTGTTTGGGTTAGATCAAGATACTTTGGGCCCGATTCACAAAGGTAAACTGAGACGAAAGTCTCAATTTATGTCTTTCGGTATTCACAAAGGGCATTTAGGAGTAGTAAATGCCCTTTGTGAATACTGAAAGTCATAAAGTTAGACTTTCGTTTCAGTTTACCTTCTTAACCGTGCCCTTTATCTTTTTTCTAAACTGGTTTGGTGTCCATTTGGGTGGTGTTTTCACTGTGTTACTGTGTGTGTTATATACAAATGCTTTACACATTGGCTCTGAGATAGGCATGCCTGCTCGTGCTAAGCTACGAAAGGGGTAAGCAGGGGTTATCTTGAGTGTGTAATCCCCTTATCCTGACTAGAAGAAAGGATCCCTACTTGGACAGGGTGCATACCACAGCCAACTAGAGACCCCCATTTCTAACACTATGTATTGTAATGCACTAAGCACTGCTAATACACAGGCAAATGGGCTTCTAGGTGCTGTATTGTTAAATGCAGCTGATCATAATACCTGAAAGTCAGAAACATAGGTTGACAAGAACAGACAGGTTTTGAGTGCCTTCAATAAGCTGCAGAAACTGTGGCTGGTTCTAACCTTGACTGTGAGTTGGATCTAGAATTTAGCACCAAAGACAGCAAAAGAATGGCATCCCCTCCTGGTGAGGCGGTATTTGGGAGGGTGGAGGAAAACCAATGTAGAGTGAATTGGCATAATGTAATGCAGATGTAATAAAAGCATGAATAACCAGTGTTCTCACTGGGGCAGGTAAATACTCAATGATGTTTCTTAGGTTTTCATTAATCTAAAACAAAATGTAGCTACGGATATTATATGCTGCCTAAAAGAGAGGTCCATGTCAAATTTGACTCCAAGATTTCTAACCACCATAGACCGGTTAGGATGGGCACCCATTTCTATAGCCCATCAGTCTTGGGTACATAGCTGCACTTCCTTGTTGTTAGAAATTGGGTTACTGGTTGACTGGGGTGTGAGCCCTGGTTAAGCAGCAACCACAATCTTTCTCAGGGCAAGGCATAAGCAACCCCAAATTAACCTGTGCTTACCCCCTGGTAGCTTGGCACAGAGCAGTCAGGCTTAGCTTAGAGGTAATGTGTAGAGTATGTGTGCAACAGTTCAAACAGTAAAACAGTGAAAACACAATACAAAAAGATCCCACACCACAAGACCAAACCGACAAAAAACCAATTAGTAGAACCAGATATCTTGAATTAAAAAAATTCAGATAAAATAGCGCCAAAAGAGATAAAGGTCCAACTGTGTATATCTGGTCGCACCAGACCGGGACAAAGTCACAAGTTCAGGCTGACTGCGGTGAAGCGAGGGCCAGCTACAGGGACCCAGTTAAGCCCCCTGAACAAAAGTACCTTTATTCCTGGTTTGTGGAGCATTGGATATATCTGCGTTGAAGATGCGTCATGCAGCCAAAGCGATGTGTCGGTCCCAAGATGTGGCGAGATTACGATGGGAGGCCCTGTTTCATCGACACAGACTATCTGGTCGATGAGGGCGTGTGATGCAAAATTCGTAGTCGGGCACGCATAGCTCAGTGGTGGCGATGCATCGGTTACAAGGAGCTGCGGGGCTGCGATGCAGAGCCCAGCATCGTCGTCGAGGTTGCTGTTGATGAGAGATGGGAAGGTCTATGCCAGGGATGTGTAGCGCAGTGGCAGTTCTGATACATCGTCACAATGCTATGTGGTGCAATGTGGGTCTTTTGCTGCGATCCAAATCCATGCAGTCTGCGATGCGCCGGTTCTGCTCGGGTTTGCAACGCACAGCAGAGGAGATTTGTTGGTACTGCTGGATCAACAGAGGCTGGCAGAGCACCTTAGGCCCTCTTCCAAGGACTGGGGTGGCACCACTTGGCAGGGAAGACTAACAGATGGTAGAGTCTAGGCGCAGTTGCACGGTTCTTGAAATCCTGTTATGTACCAGATGCTTCAGATCAAGAGGCCAGCCAACTAGCCCTTGGGATCACTCTGGGTTCTGGGTTCAAGAAGTTCAGGTCCTGCCCTTCTTGCCCAGGCAAGAGGACAGCAGGCAGCAGGTCAGCACAGTAGGGCAGCAGTTCCTTCAGAGCAGTCCAGCAGAGTGACCTTCATTGTAGCAGCACCACAGTGTTTCTTTCTGACAGAGTATCCACAGGTCCAGAAGTATACTGAAGAGTTGGTGTTTAAGGTCCTTCTTTTATGCACAGTTGTGCCTTTGAAGTGGTGAGAAGCTACTAGAGGCATGCCTTTGAAGTGCACAGGTGCCCTGCCTTCCTGGCCCTATCTCCAGACTAACTACAGGGGGTATGCAGCCCTTTGTGTGGAGGCAGGGCACAGCCTATTCAAGTGTAGGTAGGGCTGTGCCAGCTCCCACCTCCCATCCTGCCAGTGATGGCCCATCCAATCACACCTAAGCTCCCATTGTTTGTGGCTGCCTAGGAGGAATACACAAAGCCCAATTGTCACCCAAACCCAGTCATGTGACCCAGAGACAGACTGCAGGTATCAAATGGCTAAGGAATGCCAACTTTCTAAAAGTAGTAGACCCAAACCTGGTATGTCTGGCATTTAGCTAGCCATATCTGCCCTGCCTCTCTGGTGCATGTATTGGGTTTCAAATTAATTTGTATATTACTCAAGAAACACAGTTGATATAAATTCTCTCAAGGTGGAGAATACCATTAAGTGATCCTTGGGTAGACTAAAAAATCGGTCCCCTTCCTCCGCTAGAGCAAGTGCTAACTCAGCAAGAACTCTGTATTTTCTAGTTTAGAGGTTGTTTCTCATTTTAGGAGCATATGTTTATACTTCTCATTGCACTTAAATATTAGTTTAGTAAGCTTTTAAACTTACTAAACTAATAATTAAGTGCAATGAAAAGTATGTGAAATGTATTTCTGAGTATTATACAAATTCATTTGAAACCCAATACATGCACCAGAGAGGCAGGGCAGATATGGCCAGCTAAATGCCAGACATACCAGATTTGCGTCATCCCAGTTAGTGGGGCCCTAGGAAATTGGATATGCTGTGATATTTACAAGCACACGTAAAGCCAGCCTGCGTGGCTTTACTTGTGCTTGTAAAATATCGCCCCTTTCCAGGCAACACTTTGCGTGTTAGGGGCGTGACATGGGTGTTGCTGTGGGTGTTCCTAGGAAACACCCATGTCCACTGATGCATTTCCAGATTTACGAGCAATTGTAAAGCTGGAAATGCATCAGAATGCTACGCCCCCTCCCTCCCCAGATTTGGTGTAGCGAGGTGCAACGAGGAGAAATGTTTTCATTTCTCCTCATTTGTTTCCTCTTTCAATGCGTGCTGCATTCTCCAGCATACATTGGAAGAGGAAATCACCTCAATTGATTGTTTTTGTGCAAGAAGGTGCCCCTTCCTGCACAAAAACAATCTCCCCACGATGCAGACATCCTTGCACCATGGTGCAAGGGTGCCTGCACCAGCGCATGGTAGCAGTTTGTGCACCAGCGCAGGGAAGAGCACAGAGATGCAACAAATTGTTGTAAATATGTCGCATCCCTGTGCTTCGAAACTAGCGCGGCGCAGCAAAATTACTTGAGGCATCGCGCTGCGTTAGTTTCTTGTAAATAGGGCCCTAAGAATATTTGTTCACCACTTCCCCACCCAAGGCTCTCCAGCCAACCATCACCTTTCCCCCAACCAAGGCACTAGTGCCCCTTCCACCCCACAACCACCTGTCTAAAAGCATAAGAGTAGTGTGACAGGCCTGCACCTTCTGTGATGATAGACCTCAGTTTGCAAAGGGGAAACAGGATAAGTGCTCTGCATCTGCCAGTCTCCTCCAGATCTGAGTGTTGCAGACGGGGTCCTCCAAGAAGTGCAGCTCAGAGATGTGTGATGTAGTTCTTCAGCAGCACCACTTCTTCACAAGTCTTGTTCCCAAGTGTGCTTCCCCTCAAAGATCCTGCAGCAGTCTCTCCTCTGATTTGTTTCCCAATTACCTGGCGGGCTGCTTTCCTCTCCCCAGAGCAACCCGGAAACCACCACTTTTGCGAGCATCACGGACGCCAACTGATGTGCCCTATCTGATATGATGGGCCATGGAGGTATGGGAGCGAATGGTGACCAAAGTCTTGAAGAGGTAGCTCTTCACCAGGGAACTCATTATTTGGACGCTGCTGCACTTTAGCTGTATTAGTGAGGATATGTCTCTGGTGGGCTGGAGGGAGAGGGGAGTAAGACACAGGGTGACCTCTGCTCAGCAGAGAGCATAGCAAACACCCTCAGACACTTTAAACATGCCCATTTCAAAGTGGAATACTCTGCTAAAACAGTTTCCATTGATTTAGGAATGAAAAGGAATGTTAAGAGTAAAAGAAAGTTACACAATAATGCTGTATAATTTCCATTTTTGTGCTACAAAATTTGCAAATCTATGCCGCATTATCCTGGGGGGTCTGGCCAATACTATAAGGCCTACCCCAGGTCAGCACCTATCCTTGCAGAGACCCTTCTGCACCAGGCTATGTGTGCTTAACTATTGCCTTGTCCCTGACAGTAGTCTCCAACACACAGCCCACACATGTGGGCCCCCGTTTGTTCACGCATGTTCACATGTAACCGGCCCAGCATCCCTTACCCTAGCTTTGCTGCAGTGGCCTTATCTTAAAAGGTGGACATTGGCGGTATACATGCTCTGTCCAATTACTGGAAAATTACAGTGAGTGAGACTCATTTAGTGAGCCCCCCCTCCAGAAAAGGTCCAACAACAGGATGATCACAGTGAAAATTCTAGGTGGACTTGAAGGACTAAATGGGTGGAAACCATTTTGCTACAAGAATGAATTAAGATCTGCAGTAACATGCCATTAATTACCAACTATAGCTGCACTAACCAACACAGTCTGTAATTATGTGTTTCAGGAGTAAATCGAAGGTGGTAAACAGCAGTTTGTGTGCCAGGGCGATAGGAGCCTCATGATGGGGTGTAACTTCACACCTTTTTTTCAAAATAATAACACTATATAAAACACCATACTTTAAGGAATGAAAAATGTAGTGAAGAGCTGAGGGCACTGGACCATGTAAGTATTTGTTTAGTTCCTCACCATATTTAGATTTCTTTACTTCTCCAGAACCTCGGAGTGAGAGGCAATAAAGAAAATTTGAATGTTTAAATGTTTGATTTGGGGAAGCAGTGCACATTCGGTGCATCATTCATGCACAGTTTTTGGCTTTTAGAGTGCCTTTTCACTAGCATTAGAAATAAGGCCTGAAATACGTGCCACAGTATGACAGTGCTCGAGGCCAGTAACAGGATTATTATCACACAGAACGATTTAACTTGCAAATCGGTCGCAAATAGGTTAGTGACAAAAAAAGTGAAGTTTTTTAAGTACGAACACCATTCGCTAAACTAAAATAGCGATGCGACCGATTTGCGAATCGCTATTATTTGTGATCGATATTTGCAAGTTGCAAATACAGAATCACAAACCTTATGTTCGAGGCTGCTACAGTTAGCGACTAGTCACAAAAATGTTTGTTTGCACATGCAATTTTGCACTCAATCAGTAGATTTGTAGAGCGCTACTTTTCACCCTTGAGGGTATCCAGGTACTGGCAGGGTCCAGTTGATTAGCCGAATAGCCAGGTCTTCAGGGACTTTCAGAACTCTGAAAGAGATAGTAAGGTCCGTAGATGAAATGGTAGCTCATTCCATGTCTTTGCTGCTAGGTAGGAGAAGTACTGACCTCCATGTCTACTACGTCGGGCGCAGGGGGTGAGAGGTTAGAGAAAGGGACACTGAGCGGAGGTTTCTGGTGGGCTGATGGAAGTTCAGGCAGTGGTTGAAGTAAGCAGGTCTGCATTTGTGCAGGGCCTTGTATGCATGGTTCAGGAGCTTGAAGTGGCATCTTTTCTTAACAGGGAGCCAGTAGAGTTCCCTGAGGTAGGGGGTGATGTGGGTTTGTCTAGGGAGATCCAGGACAAGTCTGGCTGCAGAGTTCTGTATGTTCTGTAGTAATCGTCAGAGGTGGACTGTGATCCCTGCTTAGAGAGCATTGCTGTAGTCCAGTCGACCGAAGATGAGGGCCTGGGTGATAGTGACAAGTGTGACATTGGCGTTCTGTATGGTCTGTTGTCGTCGGAGGAGCTGAACTACGATCCCTGCATAGAGAGCATTGCCATAGTCCAGTCCACTGGAGATGAGGGCCTGGGTGAAAGTGCATCTTGAGCTTTGGGGTAGCCATTTCAGTATTTGATGAAGCATGTGAAGGATGAAGAAGCAGGAGGAGGAGGCGGAGTTGACCTGAGTCCTCATGGTAAGTTTGTTGTCCAGAATGATGCCTACATTCCTAGCATTGTCAATGGGGGCAGGATCAAGTCTGAGTTCTGAGGACCACCAGGATACGTCCTATGGGGAGCTTTTGTTTCAGTATCGCTGTCTTCTCCGTGTTGAGCTTCAGGCAGTTGTCCTCCATCCAGTTGGCCACGTCTGCAATGCAGTTGTGGAACTTGGTCTTGGTTCTGGTGGTTCCTATGGAGAGGGAGAGGATGAATTGTGTGTCATTGGTGTAGGATGTGATATTGAGTCCATGGGTTTTGGCGATGCTGGCCTGGGGTGTCATATAAGTGTTGAAGAGGGTGGGGCTGAGCGAGAATCCTTGGGGTACTCCACAGATGATTTCCTTGGATTCAGAGGTGAAGGGGGGAAGGCAGACTTTTTGTGTTCCTTTGGTGAGGAAGGAGGCGATCCATCTGAGAGTGGCTCCTTTGATGCCAATGTTGTACAGCCTTGTGATGAGTGTGTGGTGGGAGACCATATCGAAGGCTGCTGAGAGGTCTAGGAGGATCAGACCCTCAGTTTCAAGTGGTGACTGTGTGCAAACTATAAAAGCTGGCCCAGAATGCATCAGGGGTTTCCACAATGGTTACGTTGCACGTGGTTGCGAGGAGGGTGCGATTACTGGCTCCTCAGCAGAGGAGGAGGAGGAGGCAGGAGAGGATCTTTAGAACCAGGCTTACCATTTTCCAACAGACAGAGGAGGACATCTTTGAAAAATACAGGCTAAATAGTGCAGTGCTATTTGATTAGATTGATTTGCTAAAAACTCATCTTGAAAGCACTACTCTGCACATCAGTTCCATCCCCACTCATGTGCAGGTGTTGTGCTCACTGCACCTTTGGGCTTTGGGCCGCTAGCAGGGTTGTTGGTGGGGTGTCACAGAGTGCGCTGTCGCTTTTTTTACAGACGTTCCTAGATGCCATCCTTCTAAACATCAGCAGGTACATGCACAGGAATGCAGAGGAAACTCAAAGCACAAAATTAAACTTTTACAGGGTGGCCAAATTCCCCTATTTGTGTAGATGGAACACATGTTCCGATTTGTCCTCCAGCCCATATACAATACCTGTTTTGGAATAGGAAAAATATGCATTCCCTCAATATACAAATTGTATGTGATGCATATAATGTAATTACAGATATAGTGGCAAAATACACAGGGAGCACCCATGACATACTTCTTCAGACACAGTGGAATACACCAACACCTGAAAAGAGGGGATTTTGAGGATGGCTATTCATTAGGAAATGTGATGCTGCATCGTAACACATATGAATGTGACAGTCAAATCTCAGGTTCTGTCATGCTCACACTTATGTTTTTTGTTCCAAGTGGCAGTGTGTATGTGTTAAGGCCTTGGATTCTGACCCTATACCTAGCCCCAGCAAACCAAAACAAAAAGGGATTACAACATTGCTCATTGACACATCAGAGCAGTGATTGAGCGAATATTTGTCATGCTGAAATCAAGATTTGAGTGCCTTCACAAGAGTGGAGGTGCACAACAGTATGCTCCTGAGACAGCCTGCACAATTGTAGCAGCCAGGTGCGAACTACCCATCCCTTTGAAAGACACTGATTCTGAAGATGAGGATGCTGAACCACCTCTTCAGCAGCCTGGAGACCACAGTGAAGCGGTGGAGGAGAGACGCCTAAGGGATCACATTGCAACAAATTGCTTCTCAAGGAAACATAACAAGCGCACATTCACCTGTGGGCTTCTTGGCGCTGAATAACAGATGTTTAATGTTACCAAACTCAATGGTAATCATTTTGTGGACCTCAGGAGGATGAAGGACTGAGTGAAAGTGCCGGGATTCGAACCTGTGACCACGAGGCTGAACACAGGCCCATACAGTGTACGCTAAGTCCACTAAGTCACTAGGCCTGCAAGGTAAGTTCTATGTGACATAAAACTTAATGCATGCAAAGGAGTCAGTTCAAAACATGTCGATAATCAAAGACGGAGTATATACTGCATCACTAGAGCAAACAGATGCTTCATCATAGAGCATTAGAACAATAATATCTCCTAATAACAGGAATCGCATAAAAACTGTTTCTGAACGCTACGGGAATCGAAGATGTTGCCAGTTGGGAGCTAGTCAAGTAAGAAAGTTGAGTACGCCAGGGGCAGAAAAGACAGGGCCATATGGCAATTGTGCATCTTAGCTGTGGTGCGGCTGGCTAAGGTGAAGAAGAAATGAAGAGGAAAGTTAAGGAACATCATGTATGTAGATTCACTTACTAGCGAAGTACCAATCATATTACAATAGAACACATGATTTGTAAGTGTAGGTGCTTGACAGAGTAAATATAGTTATAGTGGTTCATCAGATGAACCACTATTTTATGACTCTGATGAACCACTATGACTATATAAATAAAAAATATTTTTTTGAACAAATAGAGAGCAAAACAACAAAAATCCAATGTAGGGAACCAGAGATATGAATTTCTAAAGATTAACCACTTTATAGTGCTTAAAAGCATATTTTCGCCACTCTGGGTCATCTGGTCGCGCTTGTCTGAGACAAAGTCAAAGTTTGAGGCCGACTGTGATGGAGTCCTGGTCGGATTCACTAAGCAGAAGGCCCCAGTAAAAATGTTACCTTCGCACTTAGAAACGTTTCTGGAGCTTTTTCTTCTGACGTCGGAGAGGGTTAGGCGGCTTGACTTTCCGTGAGACTCCAGTCAAATCCTGGTAGTCTGGGACTCCATAGCTTTCAGCAGGACAAACCTGAAATCCTGGCATGGTCGCGGTTGAAGGTGGCCTACTTGACTCTTGCATCCGGGTCAGTTACTTTATGGAGCTTTTTCCCAAAAGTTCTCCAAAGTTCTCCAAACTTCAGGAGGTGCTTCCTGAAGGTCTCTTGTAGGTTTAAGTATCCAAATCCCCAATCCAAAGATCTGGCATCTCTTAGATGGTCTCTTGGATGTCTGGACCACAGTTCCCACAATGCACCGGTCCAAATCCTTAAAAGTCCACTGGACGCACTCCAGGATGGGGACTGTGGTGGAGATGATACAGGTGGGCTCTGTTAACCTTGCAAGGAATAGACTTCTTAAAACTTTTCAAGCAAGGCACAGTCCCCAGGGCTGTAGTACCAGATTGTGCAGCATGCACAGTCATTCAGAGTGCAGGCCTTTAGCTGCAAAACCAAATTTCAGCAGGGAAGTCCTTCATTTCCTTGTAGTTGCAGGCAGCAGATCAGAGAATTAATGCAGCTCTCATATATTTATTCAGTGCTCTGGAGTGTCAACCAGGGGGGCACCTCTGTCCAATGAGATGCTGGGTGCCACCCAAAAGCATGACAACTTCTTCCAAAGTGTGGCATCTTCTGGCCCACAAGGCACTGCACGCCCAAAATCCATCACAATGATTTCTCTCCTGAGGAGTAAGAGCTTGCTGAACCAATGCACAGTGTGGCTCATTCCCATTAGCTATCCTCCCCCTGGCCTCTGCAAATTCCTGTTCTAAGCCTGCCATCTAGCTGAGGCACAGGATGTGGGGGTAGGTGCGCCTGGCATTTCTTACTGATCTGCTCTCTCTTTGAGCTCAGTTTGATTTACCCAGTCCCCTCTGCAGTATCCATCCTCCCCAGCTGAGGAGCTTTCTCCATCAGAAAATCTCTGCTCCAGCCAGGCCACTTATCACCTAATCAAAGCAACTTGGCTAAGCCAGTTAAGGATGACCAATCAGCACAGAACACTAGAAGGCTGGATTTTGGCTTACAGAAGAGAAAGTTCCATAAATTCTCTTCTGTACTAGTTATGACAAATTCAACAGTGGCAAGTTGTTTGATGTACGAACATCAATCTTGTAAGTACTTGAATGTTATTTACTCCTTTCCTAGCAATAGTTATATCTGTATAAAATATTGCAATGTTAGCCTATGAAGCTAAGGGGGATATTAGCAACAACTTGCGATAATTATCGCAAACCGCGCTTAGCGCGTTTTTTTTATCGCGCCTATCGCTGGATATTATCGCGGAGATAACACGCTATTAGCAACGTTTATCTCCAATGCGATAAAATATCCAGCGATAGCGGCGAAATGCGTGAATATCGCTGGAAATCCAGCGATATTCACGCATTAACGCCATGGGGGACTTAGGCTGACAATCCACCTCCTATACAACAAACAGGTAAGTCATGTTTTTAGCAGGTGTTAAATTCTAGCGATATTCGCGCTTAGCGTGAATTTTTTTATCGCTTTGCCTGCGTTGCTAATAGGGGGAAGTTGTGTTAGCGACTGTTTTCAGTCGCTTTTAGTTGGGAACGCCTACCTTGCATGTCATTAGCGATAATTATCGCTGGCATGCAAGGCGAGGGGAAAACGGGCCGCTATCGCCAGAAAGCTGTCGCTAACGCCTGTTAGCGACAGCTTGCTGATAGGGCGATAAAAAAATCACCGCTTTAGCGGCAAAAAGTGCCGCTAAAGCGGCGATAAAGCCCTTGCTAATATGCCCCTCAGTATTTATAATGGGGAAAAAAAGAAATGTGAAGTTTTTACTCACCAGGGCCTATAACACATCTTTTATAAGGTCCCTGCTATAGTTGCATGGCCCCTTACGCTTGGACACCTAGGGGAGACTTGTGGGGTACCTAATATGTAAGAATAAGGTAGATTATCACTTGTAAAGTGCCCATACCACCAAAGTCGAGTTTGCACTCAATTTACCTTTAAAGACAGTCTGCATAGCCAGGCTGCCTTTAAAATGACAGCAGGCACTCAGCAGGGCACACATGCAAGTGCAGGAAATCTGCTAGCCTCTAAATTCCATGCCCTATTACTTACTAGGTACTTATAGGTAGTTTGAACCCCCTAGCCCTATTCTATACTAGGGACTTACAGGGTCTGTCAATATCAATTATGAGAATTTACTTGTAAAGACAGGCTACAAGGCAGGACTGATTTTAAAAAGACAGCAGGCACACAGCAGCGTACACATGCAAGTGCAGGAAATCTGCTGGGCCTCTAAACCTCTGTGCCCCAAAATATACTCTGGCCCTATTATCTATGACTTATAGTGTCTGTCATTGCCAATTGTAATTGTACCCCAGTACATGTACCTTTTTACACATAGCACTGGCCCTGGGCCTGAATTGCTGAGCCCAGTGAACAGTCAGAATCAGTTACCACCAGTATCATTCAGCACAAAATGGGGGAGAACAGGGCAAAAGGATGCCTTTCTAACAGGGTGAAAGTGGCATTGGCCAAACGACCAATGGAAAGGGTTAGGCCCTCCATTCTAGCTGCAGCGCCACAATCTCAATAAAAGCTTTATTAAAATGTAATACATATGTACAGAATTATCTTTTGTTTAAAATGAACATCTGAGTTATGAAGAAAAACATTTACAAAAGAAAGTGTTTACAAGAAATAATATTAAAATAAAGGAAGAGATAAATTGTACAATAAACTTATTGAGATAATATCTTGATTCTGTAATCACAAATTGTGTTTTTGTATTTTATAATTTAAGAAAAAGGAAGAAAAAGAAAAAGAGAAGAAAAGGGGAGAGAAGAAAGAAAAGAAATACAAGAAAATAGGTATTGCATATTCTGTATATATATCATAAAATAAACTTTACTTCATATAATAGCTTATTTCATCTATTAACTTCATGTCATATAACAACTTATCTCATATAATAACAATTGTAGAATAAACTGTAAATATTAACAAACAGGAAAGGGAAAGACAGTTAAAAACCATTGTGGAATCCTTGGAAGGTTTATAGCTTTTGTTTAAGTGACCAGTGAGCAGAGACCAAAAGAGGTCTTTATTAATCATCGGTAATGTAGAAGTGGCTGATGCTGTTTCAAGTCTATGATGAGAACAAAGAAGGTTCCACCAACCAGTAACAGTGACATTTTTGGCAGTCTTCCAGTTGGATGTAATAACTTGAAAAGCAATAGCAAGTAACAGATCCACAAATGTACCTAATTTAGAATGAGCTGGCCAAGAGCGTGAGGAGCTTCCCAACAAAATGCATTTAATATCAAAGGGCAAGTTAATAGAACAAATAGTAGAAATAATTCTACAGACCTGAACCCAAAAGGCTGTAATTGGTGGACAATGAAAGAGCATATGTAAATATGTACCAGGGAGGGTATTGCAAGAACAGCACATAGTTGAAAGAGTTGGGTTGTACTTTTGCAGAGAAAGTAGAGTAATATATAACCTATTATAAAAATAATAAAGGGTTTGTGTAGTACTAGTATTACATGAGGTATGGTGTATCTTGTTCCAAATTAGACCCCAGAAAAGGAATGCTGAAAATCAGACTCCCACATTAACTCAGTTTTACATTTGGGACGGGAAGGCATAATGTAGTGCAAATATTTATATATATATGATGCTTTGTGTGATGACAAAAATGTAATTGGGTCAGGAGGCAAGGAACAAGTGGGATATTGCAATTGCTTGAGCATGGAAATAGTTTGAAAGAGAGCACCTTTAAGGGACTCGTACCTAATGGCATAAGCAGAGGAAAGATCAAATTTAGTTTGAATTTCCAGAAAAGAAAGAGGAGTCATATCACACATTAATTGTTTGACTTGAATTATACCTCTAAGAACCCATTGTCTCCAGAAAATAGTACGATTCGAAATTTTGATGAGTTTATTATGCCAAATATAGGATTCCAAAAAGTCTTGTACCAGAGACATGGAACTTTTAAGAACACGGGAAGATACCATACTAGAGTGCTTAATAGTAGTAGCAGAAAATGCCTGAGGAGGGTTTGAAAAGTATACTAAAGAATGAAAAGGGAAGGGTGACACAAGTGACTCCTCCAATTTACGTCAAATATTATTAGGCAAAGAATCTGCATCTCTGATACAAGGTAACAGTCGCGGCCGGTATGACTCGCGGGTGGGGGGTGGGGTGATCGCGCGGGGAGAGGGTCACGCGGGGGGTCAATTTAATAAAAAAAAAAAATAAACTTACCATCTCCTCCGGTCCCGCGTCACGTCTCCTCTTTCCTTTCACCTCTCCATACAGGAAGCAGGCAGCCTCCCTCCCCTCCCCTAAGCCAATCACAATGCTGCAATGGCAGCGTTGTGATTGGCTAGGACGCCGACCCCACAGGTGTCTATGGGGAGGCCAGTTTCTCTATGCAGGCTGCATGCAGCCTACATAGAGAAAATGCAGAGTGCGTATGACTGGTTTGGTCGGCCCTGGCGCACTCAGAGTGGGCAAGCCACTCCTCCCCTGGACTCCTGCAGGACTGCCCACCTGCTCACCTGCCGGCCCACAACCAGGCATACTCTTCTGCTTTCTCGCAGTGCGAGAAGCAGAAACATAAAATGGTATTTAAAAGCAGCAGCAGTGGCGGCTGTGAATATTTGAAAGTGGTGGGCGTAAAATGTGTGGCGGAGTGCAACGCTGCGAGTGAGCATAGCGAGCGAGCCTAAACAACCTAAGGGGGGTTCGGGGGGGTTCTCCCCCGGCGAAATTTTTGAAAAAAGAGTGGGCAAATGGTGCATTTTCAAGCAAATTTGAGAAAGCAAGAAGGTTAATAAAGCAACTGTGTAAGTGCAGTTATTACATTACAGATTTAAAGCCCAACTTTAACCAATGTCAAGCCACTCAGATTCACCCTTGACATGGACCTGACACGTAAGGAGCACATTGCCAAGAAAACCAAGATGACTTAGTACCCAATCTCTCTGCTTAAGAAAGTGAAAACATTCCTTCCAGAAAGTGGATTCAAAACTGTTATTCAAGCCATCGAATTATGACATGTGGATGGTGGCAAAACCCTGCTCAGTGTTCTCACTGATACTGGACCCATTAAGGGTAACCTACATGCTATAGAATACCTAATCAAGGGCCTAAAGAAATATGACCACTTCACCCCTACCCTAATGGAAATCACCCACTCCCCTTGGTCACCCGTACCACCTTTAGAGCGAGCTGCATCATCTTCAAAGCCATCGTGACTAGCACCCCGCCAGTCTGACTTACCAGAATGGAGGCAAATAAGCATAAGCAAAAATGACTATGAAACAGTCCTTCTATGCATCCAGAATATGCAGCAACGTCCCATATCCATTATGTTCGCCCCACCTGTCTTCAATTTTAAAAAACCTCTTTCTAGAACACTCCATCGTGACAATAAATAGTCCATTACCCCCTAAGAACACAGCCTCCCCTTTTGAGTGTACCTCTGCTCTGTCTTCAACCCTGTCCAGTGTTCTATTGCCTTATGGCTACGTTTACACTACAAATTTACCTGAACACTGAGGAGATTTAGAGCCACATGCATCAAGGCGCTATTTTTGTGCGTGCATTTATACGAGAGTTACTGAGTTCAAATATAATAAAAGAAAACTTACCGGTCCGCGCCGCCTCTGCTCGACTGATCCTGGGCCGGGGTCCCGTGCTCTTCAACAAACAGGAACAGCTGCGACGTCACTACTGACGCTGCTCCAGCAGCGCCAGGATTGGCTTGAGGGCAGGGATACTCCCTACCCATTAGGAGACCGGGGGCTGCGGCATGAAGCAACCCTCGGTCTCTTAAGACCCCCTCCCACTCCCTTCAGCGTGCCTAGTTCTACTTCTCCGATGCTAATTCCAATCAGGAGTCCTGATTGGAATTAGCGTCGGAGAAGTAGAACGAAGAATTTGACTGGGGCCGTGGCATTAGTGGGGCAACGCCCCAGCACCCCCAATGGACGCACCGCCACTGGAAAGCAGTGGGGCGACGCTCCTCTGCCCACATGGAGGATTCGCCCCTACAAGGTAAGACTTGCTTTAGGACAAAAGCGGTATGATATTGTTGAAAGTTTGGAAAACGTACGCCACCCAACTGTTTAGGTTTACAAAGAGATGCACAATTTTTTCCCATTCCATAAAAACACAGAAATTGACTTATTTAACAACTTTAAAACAAAAATGGGGAAGGTAACATGGACAGATAAAAATTAATGATAGGCATTAATTTTTTTTTAACATCATCTAAGTTGATCTGAATAGTCTTAGCTAAGGAAATAGAATATTTAATTCCCAAACATTTAATAAAAGTGTGGAGACCATTTAAGTCCAGTGCCATTAAACATATCTTTCAAACAATACTTATTAAGGGGAAGTACCTCGGATTTTGAAAAATTCAATTTATATCCAGATAATTTAGAATAGGATGATAAAAGATTAGCAAAGACCGGTATGGATGATTCCGGATCAGAGACATAAAGGATCACATCATCAGCGTATGCTGTGATTGTAATCTCAGTGTCCTCATTGCGGAAGCCATGAAACGCTGAGGAGTTTCATAATGTATGTAAAAAAGGTTCTAAAGATAAAATAAAGAGCAAAGGAGATAAAGGACATCCTTGTCTGGTACCCCGTAAAAGAGGAAAATATGAAGATTGGATACCATTTAGAAAAACAGAAGTCATCGGAGAAGAATATAATATAGCAATATATTTGAGAAAAGTTGGACTAAACCCATGCCATTTGAGAGCCCGCATCATAAATTTCCATTTGACACAGTCAAATGCCTTTTTGGCATCCAAAGTTACAGCAGCCGTAGGCATAGTATTAGCTGAGGCCATGTGTAAAATATCCAAAAACACTCTAGAGTTATCAGTCATATGCCTTCCTTTAACAAATCCAGTTTGCTCAAATCCAAACATATCAAAAATAAGGGGAGAAATCCTAATAGATAAAATCTTGGTAAAAAGTTTGCAATCTAAATTGATAAGGGAGATGGGTCTATAATTGGCACACCAGGAAGGATCTTTATCATTTTTGGGGATTAAGCAAATTATAGCCTCCAAGAAGGAGCCCAGGGCTTCATTTTGTGAGAGAAAATACTTGTATAAAGTAAGTAAATACGGGAGTAGAAGATGTGAAAAGCAAGAATAGAATTCAACAGAAAAACCATCTGGACCAGGCACTTTATCTTTTGGTAGAGAATTAAGAGCGGATTTTAGTTCAGAAATTAAAATGGGCTCATCTAAAAAGGAGAGATCCTGTATCTGTTGTTGTTTTGGTGAGAGAGAATGGAAGTAGGAATCTAATTCTTCATCCGTGGGAAAGTGATCTGGTGTGTAAAGATTTGTATAAAAGTCAGAGAAACATTTTAAGATTTCAGGGGTATATTCACGAGAACGTGCGATAACTATCGCCAACGTTAGTCATCGCCAGAAAAGTTAACGCCGCCTAACCCTGTTTTTCATCGCCATGTTAGCGTGGTATTCTCAAGCCCGTGCTACATGGCGATAATAACAGTGAACGGCGGAGAAAACAGGCGACAACACCATCGCAATGGCGATAGTTATTCCTGCGTTAGCAGGCGATACCTGTGGATCGCCACATCAGTGCCAGGAAACTCCCATCTCAACCCAGGCGATATCGCATTGCTGTGTAAACAGAGGCCCTTTCCCCGACCTCTGTACCCCCGCTCTATTGAAAGACCCTGCCAGCCAGCACCTACAAGTGATAATGGAAATGCATTCATGGGTGAATGCTGAGGGGTTGTCAGGTTATTAGAAAAAGATTAATATTCCGTTTATCGGCAACAAACACCTAAAGCAGCTGTTTCTGAAACGTGGACTAGTTATGCACCAACGAGCACGGCATTGTTTGTTTACTCCTTCTGGGTCTGCCCTGGCTGGCATTGTGTATTCGGTTGGCAACAGGGGGCTAATATGGCGGGGAGGAGGGGCTGGGGGTTGTGGCGGTGGGTGTAGTAACCCTCATGGGTATCGGAGCTGCATGATTATTGCCTCCATGGCATCTGTGGGTCTTCAGGTGTGGCTCTTGGCTGGGCTCCCTTTCATGCTGTGGGTAGTCGTCCTGCTTAGCACCAGCAAAAGGCAGGTGTAGAATCCCTGGTGCTACCGCGGGTTATCCCCTGTTTTTGCTTCGCTTCGCAGTTCTGGCAGTCCGTTGTGAATGTGGTGTTGTGGTTTTCTCATGTGTTTTTGCACGGGAACGCCTCCTCTGCATCTCATTAGTGTTAGTTGGTGGTGTCCACCATGGAGATAAATTTGGGGGCAGTTATCGCGGGAGTACTGGTGTTGTCTGCAGTTTGCACCAGCTTGTGAATGGGGTGTTAAATTTATCTCCACTTTTGCTGCGTTAAGGTGGAGATAAATCGGAGTTAACTCCTTGAAAATATGCCCCTCAGTGTTTTTAAAATGAGGAGTCCCACTTTATTTATTTATTTATTTATTTATTTATTTATTTGAAAGGTTTTATATAGCGCTGGCTAGACCCGGGAGTATCAGAGCGCTTTACATGTGCAAAAATCAGATTACAGGAATTGTTCAAGAGCATAGTATAAACAATAAATAAAATCAAACGCTCCATTGAGGTCTAATAAACAGAGACACAGCAAAAGCAGATACATTTACATATATAGTGGCAGAGGGGGGGAAAAAGATTCAGGGCTGAGCTGCGTGTGAGGTAGAAATTAGAAAAGGGGGGTAGGCGCAGTGGTGGAAACCAGGATGGGGGAGAGGGTGGATGGTCAGCCTGGCGGGGTTTCAAGATGAAGGAGGAAAGGAAGGTGGGAGTAGGGGGGGGAAGAGTATGAGGTGAGGGAGAGAAGAGGGGAGGGGAAGGGAAGGGAGGGGGGGGTGAAGTAGAGGAGGGTGAGGACGGAGGAGGTCAGAGGTCCGATTAAGGACCCCAGTATTTGTCAAGGAGGTGCAGTTTAAGGTCTTTTTTGAAGGCAATGTAGGAGGGGTTGCAACGCAATTCTTATGGGAGGGCATTCCAGACGATCTGCGCGTTTCCAGAGAAGGAGCGCAATTGAGTGGTTTTCTTTTTTAATAAGGGGGGGATGAGGAGGAAAGTGTTAGTGCTCCTCATCGTTCTGGAGCCGCCCGCTTTTTTAAGTTTGTTTGTGAGGTACAGCGGGGCATTCTGGTGTAGGGCTTTATGTGTGATGCATGCTGTCTTGCAGGAGAATCTACCTTCAACGGGAAGCCAGTTGAGTGCCTTCAGGGCTGGGGAGATGTGGTCAAAACGTTTATAGCCAGTGATAAGCCTGGCTGCTAGGTGGAGTACAGACCTGAGTGGGGATAGGTGTACTTTGGGGGTTCCTGTGAGGATAGCGTTCCCGTAGTCGATTTTTGAGAGTACCAGGGATTGGACGACCCATTTGAAGTCTTCAGGTGGGATGAAGGGTTTGATTTTCTTCAGGTGGCGAAGAGTGAAGAGAGCTCCTTTAGCAGAGTTTTTTATGTGGTCGCTGAGGGTTAGATTTCTGTCAATGCTAATACCAAGTGATTTCACCGAGTTGGACAAAGAAAGTGAGCAGTTGAGTGCATTGAGGTCAGGGATCCAGGTTTGGATGGGGAGTCCATAGTTTTTAGGGGAAAAGAGGATGATTTCAGTTTTCTTGGGGTTAAGTTTGAGGTGGCTGGAGTGGAACCAGTGTTGGATATTGTTTAAGGTATGGTTAAGATGAAGTACGTCAGAGTGGGACCTATTCTTATAGTAAAGTTGGGTGTCGTCTGCATAGAGGTGGTAGTTGATTCCGGTTTGTTTCAGGATGCAGGTAAGAGGTTCCATAAAGAGGTTAAAGAGAGAGGGGGAGAGAATAGAGCCTTGGGGGACGCCTAGGGAAACCGGAGAGAGGTTGGATAGGCAGTCATTCATTTTGACATGTTGTGTTCTGTGTTGGAGAAATGATGTGAACCATTTAAGGACCTGACCGTTTAGGCCAAAGCGGGACTTTAGTGTGTTGAGTAGGGAGTTGTGGTTGACTGTATCAAAGGCAGCAGAGAGATCAAGGAGAATGAGTAGGCAGGATTCACCGTTGTCAAGGGAAGAGTGGATGTCATCGATTATATTTAGCATGGCGGTTTCAGTGCTGCAGCCTTTTCTGAAACCGGATTGCAAGGGGTCAAGAAGGTTGAAGTTGTTAATGTGTTTATCTAGTTGAAGTAGAGCACATTTTTCCAGGGCTTTGGAAAGAAGTGGTAGGTTAGAGATAGGGCGGAGGTTGTTCAGGTCATTAGGGTCAGAGGTGGGATTTTTAGGGATAGGCGTGATTTGACCGAACTGGAGTGAGCCCGGGACGCAACCTGTGGAGAAGGAAGCGTTGACGATGTTGGTCCAATGAGGGGTAATAATATGGTTGAGCTTCTGGATAAGACTAGAGGGGATAGGGTTTTTGGTGTGTGAGGACGGCTTAAGTTTGGTGATGATGTTGGAGACTTCAAGCTCAGTCACGGGGAGGAAGTTAGTCCAGGATGCATTGTTTTTTAGTTGCAGGGGGGGAGGCTGGATTTAAGAGGGGTAGTAGCGGGAGGAAGAGTGAAAGGGTAAGGGGACAGAGTCAGGACTGGAGGATCATTTAGTGTAGTGTCAGCGACGAAAGGGGCATTGGGTGGGATCTAAGTTAGATGGAAGGAGCAATCGATTTTGGTGATTTTATCAGAAAAGAAGTTGGCAATTTCCTCACATCTATTTGTTGAGGCAGTAAGTTTGAGGGGGGCTGTGGATGTTTGGTTGCGGACAATGTTAAAAAGTTCTGTGGGTCTGTTTTTGGCACGATTGAGTTGAGTTCGGAAAAAGGAGGCCTTTTCATTGAAGATGTGTTTTTTATAGGATGATCTAGCGGCCCGGAGATGGGTAAGGTGGGCGGCGGAGGGGTGTTGTCTCCAGGATCTTTCAGTCAGTCTAAGTGATCGCCTTTCATCGTTGAGGTCAGAATTAAACCAAGTTTAGATGGGATGGTTCTTTGCTTTTTTAGTTTGGGAGGGGCTAGGAGGTCTATGACCTCGCTAGCGGTCTTGTTGAAAAGTTCGGTGAGCTCATTTGCATCTTGGGAGAGAGGGGTGAGAAGAAGTTGAGCTTGTAGCTTAGATTAAAGTTTGCCAGGAGGGATTTGATTAAGGTTTCTGGTTCATTTTAAGGGTATGTGATCTTTAATAGGGGGGAGGGGAGCGGATTCGATTTTAAACAGGATGAGGTGATGGTCAGACCAGTCAGTGAGGAGGATGCTGGAGATGGAGGCCAGGTCATTATTGGATATGATGGCATCGAGAGTGGCACCTTTGGTGTGAGTGGGTGAGTGACAAATTTGAACAAGGCCATTGATCTCTAGGAGATTGTTGAGATGGGTGACTGTGGGGTCAGCAGCATTGTTCCAGTGGATGTTAAAGTCTCCAAGGAAGAGGTTTTTCGAGTTGGAGAGGGAGGATTGAGAAAGTAGGTCGGATAGTTCCTCAGTGAAGGGAAGTGGATCACCCGGAGGGTGGTAAATGTTATGTAGGCAAATTGGGGGGGAACCCTGTATAGTGAGTTCTGCGCCAAGATATTCAAAGGTTAAGTGGTCGGAGATTTTAACACAGGAGAGTTGCAGCTCATTTTTGTAAATAATAGCTAGGCCACCTCCAATTCTGTCTGGTCTATCTTTCCTCATGATGGAGTAGCCAGGGGGGGCAAGTAGGTCAAGGATGGCTGTTGAATGGTCATTAAGCCAGGTTTCTGTAAGGAAGGCGATGTCGATGGATTCACTGAGGAGGGTTTCCGATATTTCAGTTGCGTGTCAGGCAGCCGAGCGGCAGTTAGCGAGCATGCAGGAGAGGGGCTTAGGGTTGGTTTTGGTGGTAGGGCACGAGTGTATGGTGGTAAGTTGGGTTGGGGGTCTGTGTGAGGTGGGAAAGGAGGGGGTTCTGCTTGTTCCCAAAATCACTGGGATGCTGGAGAAAGGGGGGTATGATCAGGGGTCAGGAGTTTGGGAGAGTAAGAGTTGCATAAGTCTGCAGTGTCAGAGGAGGAGAGACAGTTCTTAAAACGATGGGGCCTAAAAGATCTGTTGTGGAGGGGTATAGTCTCCCAGAGGTTAGGTTGGGAGAGGTAAGTGAGGCAAGGGCAGGTGGAGCCATTCTGATTGAGGAGGGTCTTGTTGTTAAGGGTGTTGAAATCTTCTCTGAGTTTCATAAGTTCGGTCTGAACTGTAGAGAGATTTCTTTCAATGTTGGAAAGTGTCAGAGCGATAAGGTTGAGTGTTAGCTCGGGCGGTGAGGAGGGGGGAGCAAGGGGGTTCAATGTTGGCCAGAGACGATAGGCTGATGGGTGGAGGGGGGGAGATGCCGCGTGGAGGAGTCAGACGGGAGCTAGGGAGGTTGGTCGTTGAGGTGGAGGGGTCACTCATGCAGGTAAGTCGCGAGACCGGGGGAGGAGATATGATGGAGAGAGGGGAGGGGGGGAGGTTAGATCATGATATGGGGGAGGAGTGTAGTTCGGTGGTGGATATATAGGTGCAGTGGTTGGAAGCAGTGGGTGAAGGAGCCGGGGCTTAATTACCTCCGCATGCGTGGGACGAGTGTAGTTCGTAGAGGGTGTTGTAGGCACTGGGAGGTGGGAGGGTGGATGTTCAGGGTGGAGGGATCCGGGAGATGTGGGGAGGTCATCGGCAGTGAGGTGGGTTTGGGGATGTTGGTCATTAGATAAGTTGGGGATTTGGGTGGTGGGGAGTGAATTTAGGGTGTCTAGGGGGTGTGGGCTCCAGGCTGGGGGAGGGGGGATGTCATGTGGGTGTCAGACGGTTGAGAGGGAGAGGGTTTGGGGGCAGGTTTGGATAGAAGGTCTGTCAGGGAACTGAAGTGGTGGTCGAAGGTGTTGAGGTGGTGTTCGGATGCTTGAATGAGAATGTTGCCGGTTTTGAAAATGGAGATGTCAATTTCTCTGCTAAAAGCTGGGGATGGGGAGGTAGATAGTTTGAAACCATATGGGATATTGCCGGATTTAGTGATTGTGAGATGGCTCAGGAAGATGCTTTTCCATTTGGAGGGGTGTTTGGAATAGAAAATGAGGTTAGTTTTTATAGGCGAGGTGAGGCAATGGTAGGAATCAGCTATGAGAGTTTCGGGGTGATGAGTCAGTAATTTATGCTTAAAGTTTTTCTTGGCATGTTTGGTCAGATTGGATGGGTATGCTATGTTCCAGGAGTTGGGACCATGTCTTGAGAGTGCGGGGTCTGGGGGAATGGGGTTGGGAGAAGGGGGGACATGATGGGTCATCGGGGGGAATTGGGAGGAAGAGAAGGGAGGAGGGTGAGAAGTAGGAGGCAGTTGAGAGGGCAAGCTGGGGGGAGAGAGTCATCAGAGGGCGAGGGGGAGGTGTTGCGGAGAGGGGGAAAAACCATAGGGTAGACAAAATGTCAGAGATATGGGAGAGAAGGTGTTCGGGGGGGAGGCCAGGAGGGTATGTCAGAGTATGAAAATGTTGCTAAATATATAGGGTGGGGACAAGTGCTAAGGAAACTAGAGCGTCCTTGGTCGTTTAGATGAAACTGAGGTAAGTGAGACTGGGGTAAGTGAGGGGGAGAGGAAGGAGTAAGGGGAGGGTGGATATTGTAGTTCGAGAGTCTTAGTTTGAGAGGAGGGGAGTGTGGGGTGAGAGGGGTGGGAGTGTCAGAGCTATGAGACAGGGGTGAGGGGATTGAGGAGGGGGTAATGGGGGGCGGAAGAATAAGTAATGAGGAGTTTGGGGGAGGTGAGAGAAGAGAGAAGAGAGGGGAGGAAAGAAGGAGTAGGAGGGTCTAAAATGTGGGGGAAGAGCGTATAGCAGTGGGGTACAGCCAGAGAGCACCTAAATTAGATTAAGGTAAATCCAGATTGCGACAGTTACCGTGAGGGAGCAGCATCAAAGCTAATTACTGGGACGTCACCAAATTACATTAACAGCATAGTAGTATAGTGATAGTGATAGAATAGGTAAGATAATAGTGATGGAACATCAGTAATCAATATAGGATTCAAAAGTAAATTCAACAATAGAAACAATAATAATAGAGATAGCATAGTTCTGGTGGTAGCTCGCCCAATTAATCACATTAAAAACATAGCAGTAGAGGGGACGTAGGGCTGGGGGGGGGAAATCGCTCACCCTGGGCTCACAGCGTAAATACAGTATTCGCCATTTTGGGGAAGCAAAAGCAAATGGATCGCCGCCGTCTTAAAGCTGTCGGGTCATCGTGGCATTTAAAACTATCAGGACAATGTCCTGATAATGTGCCGTCTTCCGGAGGAAGCGACAAGTCTCCGGTGGTGCCCAGGGTAGTGCAATGGTTCGGCACCGATCAGGCCAAGGGGCTCCAATTAAGCAGCCTTGAGAGTGAGGCTGCATAGATGGGAGCGGTCAGCGTGGGGGAAACAGGCACATCCTCGGTGAAGCTGGGCGCTGCGCGGAAGCAGGGGCAGGGGGCAGCTCAAATTCCCAGGGCTCCGTCGATGATCGAGCCCGACCCCGGACCCAGGCAAAAACAAGAGCTGCGAGGTCACCTTCGCACCAGCTGTGCTTCCGGGAGAAGACCAGCGGAGGCGCGCTCCATTAAGCGACCTCAAGAGCGAGGCAGCCCAGCCCCCCTGGGACAACATGGGAGCGGTCCGAGTGGTGGACGGGCATGGCTTCAATGAAGCTAGGTGCTATGCGGCAGCAGGGGCGCAGCCTAAATTCCAGAGTTCCGTCAGTTACCCGAGCCAGATCATGGCCCCAGGCAAAAACTAACACTGTGCGGTTTCTTCACATCCGCGATGTTGTAGGGGGCAGCAGGAGGAGGCGCGCCGGTACAAGAAACCCACATCCGTGTCCTAGTGGGGTGTCGGCGTCGTTTTCTATCCGGTCCGGCGTAGCAACCGGGTACAGCACAAAACCAGTGCTCTGCCCGTCAGTTCAACCACGGCTCCCAGGAGAAGCATACCTCTGAGGTCTCACTGCGTCAGCGATGATGCAGGGAAGGCGATGAGAGGAGGCACGATCGACCCCATGGAGGCTCGGCCCGATATGGATCAGCATGGATAGCCGGTGGAGTGACCCCTCATCCGTGTATCGGGGGGTTAAAGGTTCGCTTCCAATCTGGATTTGGAGGCCCAATCCTGGTGAGGCAAGTGATGAGCTCGAGCTTCGGGTCGTCAGAGGTCGTCTCCGAGAGGTAAGTTAAGCAATAATCACAGTCCGGTGATGCAGGCGGTAGATATTGTGTGGAAAGGCGGTGGGTGGCGGTGGATGGTGGTGGATGGCAGGGTAAACAAGGGATAAGTACCGATTTGGTAGTCCCTAACCCAGGAGCCTCAGAGGAGAGCTCCTACTCGGTGGCCATCTTGCATCTTCCCCTTTCACTTTCATCTGTAATCTTTACTGTTTTAGACTTCTGAGATTTGACCTTCAGATAATTAGCAAGTAATTTGCCAGCCTTATTTCGCCCTCCATAAAACCTAGAATAAATTTTTAATAATGTTCCAGCGGCTTCCTCTATTGATCTTTTATTAAATTTGAATTTGACATTCATTAGGCGCTGTAACACATCGTCCTTTTTAGTTGTGAAAAATTCATGCTATAATTGTTTAATAGATTAAAGTAATAGTGAAGATTCTTTAATGGCTTTCTTCTTTGGCCATAACATAGTTAATTATATGTCCAATGGCAGATGCCTTAAATGCATCCCAAATTATATGAAATGGAATATCAGGTGTGTTGTTATGTAAAAAAACTCCTGCAGAAAACATTCAAAATTCTGCACAAATTCTTTATCCTTCAGTAGACTATTATTAAAGTGCCATCAACTCAGTTTAGAAGTCTCTGGTACTAAATCTAGATCAGCTATAACTGGAGCATGATCTGAAATTAATATTGACCCAATTTCAGCATGTGTAAGTGTAGTAACTAAAGGAGGGGAAATAAATAAGTAATCAATTCTGGATGGTGATTTATGAGTAGGTGAATAGAAGGTGTATTCCAGTGTATCTTATAAATGTTTTCTGCATCTTGTTAGGAACATATTTAACTTATGATTTTCTATCTAGGAAAGGGTTTACAATGTGGTTAAAATCATCACCTACTATAAGATTCGTATTCGGGCAGAAGCGTAGCATAACTGACATTCGTTCCCAAAATTGCACATCAATACCAATAGGACCATAAATATTTAGAAAAGAGATGGGTGTACGATGAATAGTAGCATGTAGTAATATCCATCAACCCTCTGCATCTCTTTCCTCCTTCTCAATTACCAAAGGAAGAGATTTATGTACCAATATAATAACCCCATTTTTGTGATCAAGGGCTGAAGAACAAAATACTTGACCAACCCAAGTTCTACGCAACAAATTTAAATCTTTGTCAAGTAAATGCGGTTCCTGTAGTACGTTAATATTACATTTAAGACGGGATGGATGGGTAACAACTCGCTGTTTCTTAATAGGATTTCGTAAGCCTTTGACATTCCAGGAAACAACCTTAAGATTATTTACCATTGTAATGTGTTAGCATACATATTGAACTACAATAAATATATAAAGGGACCCAAACAACAAACCATATAAGTATAAATATCTCAAGCAATAATCTAACTTTTCTATTCAATGAATATCTATATTTTATGATGAGAACAAAGAAAAAGAAAAAAAGAGAGAAACAAAGAAGGAAAGAAAAGGAGGAAAAAGAAATGAAAATGGAGAAAGGAACAATTAGTCTGATAGAGACAGAGAGGATGACAGAAAGCCAAAGAGCTTCAGTCATTAAGAAAATGGAATACATCTAATGTGAAGAGAATATAATGGAGGTGTAGAGAAGCGCAAAAATTGAAGACAAGCAACAGGCCCAAAATCAACCAATAGTGGGCAGCAATGGCCACGGAGACAATCATTAACATTGAAAAAGAAAAAGAGAATATAGAAATAGAGACAACAATTATTATTCTGAATAAAACCAACAAGACAACAGTCTATTAATACAAATAAATAAACAAGTAGGAATGCAAAATACGAAAATGACCAATAAATAACACTTACCAAGACATGGGGATAATATAGAAACAATAGGTCTGGAAAGGGAGGCACTTGGGAGACAACACACCAAAGAAGGGAATCCGGATTTGACCACAAACAGCTGCAAAGAGGAGTAAATAAATAACAAGGTTAAATATGTAGACAGATTAAATAGAGATATTTAACAATATCACAAGAGCGTTAAGGAATATGTAGGTTACCAATAAATAAAATTAGAACTAACTCCTTGAAATAATATATATAGTAATTCAAAGAAAAGCAACCAAGATACAGGCATAATATAATTTAAGATCCGTAAAGGAGGAGTTCAAGCTTTCCCAAGATCCATTGCTTCACTTTTGTGTTTAAGAATATATTTCCTCAAGTCTTCTGGACAGTCAAATGAGAAAGTTTATTCATTATAGGTGACCTTGAAGAAACATGGATGCACCAAACCATACCTCGCATTCATGGATTGCAGAGTAGGGCGGAAGGAAAGGAATGCCTTCCAACGAGCTGAAGTTGCACGTGCTACATCTTGGGAAATAAATACCCTTTGGCCAGACCATAACATTTGTTTCCTTTGTTTGGCCGCCGATAGGACCATAAGTAGCTCAGTTTATTCCAATAAAAGAAGAATTCTTCCTCTAGGGCAACCAGAGCTTGAAGTACCGGCAGGTTTGGGGCCAATTCGGTGAGCATGTTGTAGATTAAGATGTGTTTCCTCCCTGAGGCCCACCAATTTAGGAATAAGAACCCCAAGAAAGGCAAGCATGTCTGACACCTCTGCTCCTTCCGGAATGCCATAAATTCTGAGATTATTGCGCCTGTTCCGATTTTCCAAATCTTCTGTTTGCTGTTTCAAGAGCACAATCTCCTTAGCGATGCCGTCAATCTTGGTAGCCGCATCCTGCACCTCACTAATCCGTTGCTCCACACCTGACACTCTGGACTCTAGAGTAGACCACTTTTCTTCGATAGGTTGAAGCGTGACAGTGGTCTCCATAACAATAGATTTCAAGTTTTTAATTTCCTCCATAAGGTCATCTAAAGTCAAAGGTAAGGGAGACTTTGTAGGGGAGCCAGGATATTTTTTTTTGTCGTTTTGTAGGAGCATTCGAGTCTTTACGAACAGAAGGCATTATTGTGGAGGAGGTGACAGCCTTCTGACCAGAGGGTGGAGAGGACTGCATAAGCATAGGGCAAGTTCTGCAAAAGTCACTGTGGAAAAGATCACAGTAACGCAGCACTGAAAAATATCAAAGGAGTGTACATTAATAATATTGTAAAAATGCAACACCAGAAGCTGAAGAATCTGAAGAATGCGCAGAACCAGCTTTTGAGGAAAATTGAAGTGAAGTAAATAACCAGAATTCTTAAACTCGCTGTCCGTGAAGGAAACGTTTTAATAGAATGGATTATCTGCTGCAAACCTCTGGATTCCTTATCACAACATCTTGCCAGAGGTGACAGAATATAACCTCAGAACTATTGTCGCAAAATATATTGATGAGCTAGGATGCCAATTTTGTAGCTCTTAATGAATGGATAAAGAAAAAAGAAAAATGAACCATCTCAAAAGAGCTGTCCCCTTTCCTTCCTTTTCACCTTTTCCTCCTCTTCTTCTCCCTTTTTAAGGCTTTTAATGAGAGGAAGAAAAAGAAAAAACATGCAGAATTATAGGAGGCACCAAGTGAGACAGCTGCCGGTCTGCCGCGCCTCCTAAATCAGAAAATAGCGACTGCAACTGCCGATGCTGAGGTACGTGACGCGGGAGAGCTACTACCTAATTATGGCTTAAATAGAGCCGAAAAAAGAAAATACCTGCTCACCCAGCATTTGCACACTCAAATCTTCCCAACATGTTGTATTTGAAGCCAGCCGATTTGTCCGTAGACGGAGAAAGTCTCCGATGGCTGGTGGAGCGTTAAGGACCAGTGGCCATCTTGGGGCGGTTTGCGCGCCCCCCTCCCATTCTCAACGCCTTTGATAGGCATGGTCATCCCCCATGCGCTGTCATAATTCCTGTAAGGCAGTGGGGAGGCTGACCACATTGGTGTTCATGGTTGCCAATTGTGTCCCAATGTTCTCAAATCTAAATGAAATGCATTGCTGCAAGTTCTGCATCTTCCTATTCATGAGTTTCATCTGCTTGTATTGCAGATGCTGAATTTGGATCATGGATGCCTCAAGGACTCCATACAACTGTGCATTGGCTTCAGGATCTACAGCATGATGTGCCTCACGGCGTCGACTTTACCCACGCCCTGGAGCTCACTGCTGTTGTTGTCTCACTCATGGGTGCTGGATGGGACTAGTTGGGAGAAGGACTTCACCGTCCTCCATTAATGGTGCCTGTGGTTACAATGAGACAGTGCTAAATTGGGCTGGTGTTGTGCTTGGGTGACTGGCAATGGGGATGGGTTCCTCAGCTGCCATTTTGTGTCCTCCACTCCCTCCACATTGGTGTCATCACTATGCACCTCAGGGAGATCTGTGGAAAATATTAAAATTCTGTTTGCTCACTGCTATGATAAAATATCAATGTGTATGTTTTGATAGCAGTACTCCAATAAATGTACACATATGCACTATAACGGAACTTTTTTGACTACCTTGGGGAACAACCATCTGATGTATGCTACAGTTCTATGTGGACATGGATGTGAGATCTGAGATGCAACAATAGTAAAGAATTCACACTTACTTTGTGAGGTTCCAGGTGTTGAAGTGTCAATATTCCCAATTCCCACAATAGCCTCAGGCTCCAAGATGATCTCAACCATGGTCTCCAGTACACTGGGTGTGGGTACAGTTTGGGGCCACCTCCTGTTGCCCGGGATTCCGACAGATGTGTAGTCACATTTTCTCTAGTACGCAACCTGAGGTCATGCAACCGCTTACGGATCTCATCGATGGAGCGATGGGTGACTCCAACAGCATCAATATTTTGTTGCATTTTCTGCCAGATCTTCTTCTTTTGGGCATCTGGGACTGTCCTGGATTTTTTCTTTTAAACAAATGTTATTGTTTTCAAGCGTAACCAGGTTCTCGATACAACAGTATTCCACTAGACATTCAATCTGCCAAAAACATTGCAATTAACTGAGATCGCATACCCCCTCCCGCACAGCCGGTTCCAGGATTACCGGGCAATATCCAAACATTCAATTTGGATACTGAAAGGTTAGAAGCATTTTTATTTCAAACATAGATCCCCACTCGTGCCTAGGGTTCCCAGGTTAACATGCTGCAGTGCTCTTAATTCGAAGCAACAGAACCCCCCCACTACCTCCTCCTCCCCCCATCCCAGGTGTGCTATGGCTGGGCCTGTTACCCACTGTCAAGGGGGTGTTTTAATACTTTCCCTGTCGTGGAATCTGGGACTATCATGGATGCCCTTCTAAACAGTACCTCATGGTTCTCACAGCACTCTTCAGTCAGTATCTCAAACCCCTTATCTGAGAATTTAATTTTTCGTTTTCTGCCTCCTGCATTTTTTTTCTTCACTTTGGCTGGCCATTGGTCCAGATGGATCTTCTTTGGGGTTTTGATAGGTGTGCTGGAAATGGCAGCTGCCCTCCACCTCCACTCCACATCCACTCCAGGCAGGTAAAGTGAAGCACTTCCTGGTTCAGAGGTGATTACCCATGACCAGGAAGTGTTTTTTATTCATTTGCGGTTGTATTCGCAATTTGCGACTCCAGTCGCAAATTTTGAAATCACTAATGATTTCTAAAACTGCGATGCGACTTAGTAGTGACAATTTGTGGCCTCAAATAAAGAACTGTGATTTCGTATTTACAATTCGCAGAGATTCCCAATTAGGAAATCACAACTTTTTACATTTGTACATCGAGCCCTTAGCCCAAAAGGCCTGTGACACAGCCGATAACCATGTGGGTAAAGTTGCATGATGATTGGCTGTATTACAAGCCATGGCTGTGCGTCTGCAAAGCGTGACAAGTGTTGTAACCATAAACTGAGCAGTTAAGTGTGATCGGGTCAAAGCGTGAATGACAGAGACAGCGTGATGCTTCACAACCCTGCTCTACTGACAGGCCTATCCAGCTCAATCCAGCATCACTGAAGGCCATATTCGATGCACCCACTCACGTAATCAAAGGTCATTGCACATTCACCTACATTGCTCTCAGTTTGGATAGTGCAGCCTCACCCGAAGCTTTTTTTTTTTTAAAAGGCAACTATACCATAATAAAAATGTCACCTAGATAATGTATATGAAATAGTAAAAATATCATTATGTTTCTCTTGTAGTCTGGGAAAGGGTCACATCCTGTGTGGTTTTGCTGTCTTTATCATTAAATTGCTGAAAAATTCCATAAACACAATTTAAATCATAATACATTGCAATTGATGCCCCGTTTTCTGAAGGGAAATCACTTTCGGCAAAACAAGAAAAGAAAAACAACAACAAAACGCTCAAGTGATCCTTTCAATGGAAGAGCTTTTGTCTCCAAAGCAAACAGGTGCCCCATCTATAATTTGCACGAATATTCTTATAGCTGTGAAGCAGAAGCCACTTAGTATATTATTTCATCGAGAACTAACGTGGAGAATGTTTTCTGTTTTTAGTACATGAGATATAGTTTGCGATTTCACATTCGAAAAGCACCCTTTGACAATATGTGTTTTTTAAACATGCATTCCGTTAAAAACTGCTCTGGGTGGGGCATGCATAGGTCAAAGTAAAAAAATGAAAAGGCAACAGTAGTGAGTAGTGATACAAGCAGACAATCACAAAGCAATCACACGCAGAGGCAATCACAGAAAAGATACACATCTGCAATCAGAGCAGCAGTTGCAGACAATCACAGAGTATAGTGTACATTTCTGGAAACGTCCAAGTGTCTGAATCCCATCACCCGGGCCATTAAATGCATTCAGGTTCACAAGCGAGGATTTTGGAAGCAATTTATTGTTTTACGGACAGTGTAACTTTCTGACTAACCTTAAAATATCGCTTTTAGTAGTCTTTTTAATGTCCCATGTCGCTTCTATGCCATAGGAAAGGATGATTAGGTTTTTGTCAGAATTTCGGAGTTCATGGTATATTTTATTTTTTAATAGAAACTGATAATGAATTCATTTGAAAAGGCACGTGGTCTTGTAGTCGGAGTTAATACAAAGAAGGCTGGTCAAAAAGTAATGTTATTTGAAAGCGCTACAGGTGAAATCTGGATACGCTTGAGAAAAACCTGACCTACTGAATACTCAAAACGACAGCCAGCATGACGACTTTACTCCTCCCTTCCCCACTGACATATAAGAGCAGAGGCAATCTGCCTGAATTGGGTCTATTGGTATGTATGGCAACAGACAATCAGCATTTCATTTTTGTCAGTATAATGGCATAGCACAAACAAAAACAGAGTTCTAAAAACAAGAACAGAGTTCTATGCTCTGTTTTTGTTTGTGCTATGTAAATCTGCCAAAAATAAAATGTCGAGGCCTGTCACATGCTCGAATCTTCCCCTTCAAGAATTAAGGACAAAGCATTAACCTTTGATGTCAGAGGTAAATCTTGGACGGGGAGATTGGAGCATGTGTGACAGGCATCGCCATTTTATTTTTGGCAGTTTTACAAAACTCCGAATCGCATTTCTGCATGCACGACTCGGGAGGTGGGAGACTTGCCATGACATTGATAGTCGGGAAGGTTGGCATGTATGGGTGCAGTTATACATGCAATCCCAAAAAGAGATACTATTACTTATTGTCTCACCGGCAGGGTGTGACTGGGAACACAAAGCAGCCCTTGCAAACTTTGTCAGACCAGCCCCTTGCGGTGCATAGTGAGTACAGCAAGTGAGCCTGACCACTACAAGGAGGTTTTGAGGGGATTCTCCCCCTAGAAAAATGTAGGCAAAAATTGTGCATTATACAACACATTTTTCATTATATATTTAAATGTATTAGCTTTTAAAGCATAGGAAATTATTACCTTAGAGTGCACCAGGATTCAACAATCTTTATTGGGGCTCTTCAATATTCAACCACTATCACCCTCCAACAGTGCCTCTCATCTCTCCATATCCCCTCTCTCACATGTATTTCATTTGTTTTATAGCACCTCACATACCGGTTCTGGAGCACTTTGCGTCATACACAAATAGAGAGATAATGAACAATACATGTGTAAATCAACAAATAGAAAATGTTACACAGACAAAGGAAATTAAAGGTGTAGGATTCACATGTCTTCCATATGTCTTCCATACTGGTTGGCCTTTTTAAGAGTGCTTGGTATGGAGAAGCACAATTCCAGGATTCAGAACGTAACATAGTGGTAGGGTTGGCTTTGCTAATACGAATTCTTTTCTACCCAATCAAAGTCGGAAAAAACCCATAATGTTCTAACCTGTACCATGTACTTTGCATGCAACTCATTAATGAACTTTATAGCTCACTGTGCTAGATTATGATTGTAACTTGTGAACTGTACAAGCACACAAGGATCTCTGTGAAAAAAGCAGTAACCCACCAAGCTATGCACATAAAATACTGGTCTGTGATCTGCATAGTACACGTCTTCTGCAGCAGGCATATTAACCCTCTGCGCTACCTTAGATGAGTCAAAACTGCCACTAGACAAAACTTTTCTCTCTCTCCACCAGGTACATTAATCGTCAGGGTTATCTTGACAATTATATTATAGCCTGAAAACTTCTGGATAGACAAGGAACTCTGCAGAGGGTGCTTTAAAAACTGCTGCACTGCTACAAAAACGGCCCCCAGTGACAAAATCAGCCCACCACCCTCCCAGCCTCCCGGGGAAATGCCCGATGAATGGTATGGCCACGTGTTAGCATATGGTCTCTTTTCATTGTTTATGTACTGTCCTCGTGATTTGAACTATTTCCGGTTCCCACATGTGAATTGAAGTTTCACTCATTTAAAGTGACATTGTGCCTTTACATATGCAAAATTAGCTATGTGCAAAAAACGTGAAAAAAGTGCCATACAATTACAGGTAAAACCTCCCTTTGGAGAAACAGTCATGTTTTCCAATTCACATATGTTCTGTCTTAATGATTATTATTGCGATTGCGTTTACACTCCTAAAGTGCAATGCTCCAGTCACAATTTCCAGTGAGTACATTTGGTATTTTCTTCTCATTATTGGAACATCTATGTCCTCAAGTTTTTCATTTTGAATCTAATACCCAATCTCAATTCTCTTAAGAGTCATTACTACTCATGCCCCTGCTGATGTTGTGAGCAGCAACGCGATGCATTGTGATGCTTGAAGTCCACTCTCATAATCCAGTTGGCATGTTCCTGCTTCGACCTTTTACTTTCCCGATGTATTATACCCACTCTCATATATATATATATATATATACATATATACAGATATATATACAGATATATATATGTGTGTGTGTGAAGCCAAAACGTGTCATGCCGCAAGAAATAAAAGTGATCTCTACAGACCCGCTGTGTTCCCCGTTTGTTCTGTGAAGAGAACGAATTTGGTGCGATATATATATATATTCACTGAAAAAACCATAGGTTTCAGGCACGTTATAGTTAGAAATTAGCATTTAAAAAACCTTTGAAATTCACTGAAAAAACCATAGGTTTCAGACACGTTATAGTTAGAAATTAGCATTTAAAAAACCTTTGAAATTCACTGAAAAAACCATAGGTTTTAGGGACAGTTATAGTTAGTTGGACATTGCACTCGTACAAAACCCGTGAAATTCCCCTGTTATAGTTAGTTCAGCTAACTATAACTCGCGCCCGCAATGCACTGCTGATGACGTCACATATTACATCACTCATGACATGGTCAGTGACATCACTGATGACATCACTGATGACATCTCAAATGACATCACTGATGACATCACTGATGACATCATCCAGTGACTGTGTGTTTCTGTAAAGTTTAAATATGTTTAATATATATAGGGAAAGGCGTATTGAAGAATGAGTGGGTGTATAAGTGTCTGAATGGATGATTTAGTACGTGAGTGACTGACTCTACAAGTGAGTGATTAAACGTATCTTACTGAATGCATGGGTTAGTGACTAAACTGTGTGAATGTCTGTATCCGTCTGTTTGTTGGTGTGTAAGTGGATGCATGGATTTGCGAATAGCTACATGAGTGTCTATATGGGTTATTGATTGGTTCTCTGAGTATCTGTATGGCTGCCTGAGTGTTTGTGTGGGTGGGGTGTGTGTGACTCTATACATAGATGTGTGAGTGGGTGATTCACTGGGTGCATGATTTCAAGAGTGCATCTGTGATGGACTGCTTGGGTGGGTGAGTGTGTGTATGGGTGTGTTAGTGAGTGAATGTATATCTCAGTGGTACATGTGCAAGTAACTACATATGTAAAAGGCAGTATATATGTGTGTTAGAGTATTTAAATGGCTATAAGTGAGAGTGTGTTATTGTGAGAGTGGCTGTATGGATGCGTGTGTGCTTGTATCAGTTATTGTATAAGAGCGTAAGAATGTGCTAGTATTTGTATGAGTAAGTGAGCTGGTGTGTGTATAACTGTATAGGTGAGTAAATGGGTGTGTGATTAATTTTTTGCATGACTGACTAGGTGTGTGAGTACCTCTATGGATGAGTGGCGGTGTGTGAGTGTTTATATAGGTGTATAAGTGCATATGATAGTCCTGTACTGAGTGACTGTAAGTATGAGTGACTGTACAGGTGAGTGAGTGGATGTGTGTGTAGACCTAAGAATCAGTGAGTGGGTATGTAGTTTTTGGTGTTGGGGTGTCTATGGTTTTGAGAATGGCAGTCTGTAATTTAGAGTGGGTGTATCAAAAGTTATATTAGGGTGTGAGAAGATGCATGAAATTATCACATGGATGATGTCATCAGTGATGTCATCAGTGATGTCATTGACCATGTCATGAGTGATGTAATATGTGACGTCATCAGCAGTGCATTGCGGGCGCGAGTTATAGTTAGCTGAACTAACTATAACAGGGGAATTTCACGGGTTTTGTACGAGTGCAATGTCCAACTAACTATAACTGTCCCTAAAACCTATGGTTTTTTCAGTGAATTTCAAAGGTTTTTAAATGCTAATTTCTAACTATAACGTGTCTGAAACCTATGGTTTTTCAGTGAATTTCAAAGGTTTTTAAATGCTAATTTCTAACTATAACGTGCCTGAAACCTATGGTTTTTCAGTGAATTTCAAAGGTTTTTTAAATGCTAATTTCTAACTATAACGTGCCTGAAACCTATGGTTTTTTCAGTGAATTTCAAAGGTTTTTTAAATGCTAATTTCTAACTATAACGTGCCTGAAACCTATGATTTTTAAGTGAATTTCAAAGGTTTTTAAATGCTAGTTTCTAACTATGCCAACAGAGGTAGGACATGTGAAGAAAGAAGAAAAAACGCACAGAAAGAAGCAAAAGATGTGCAGAAAGAACCAACAGAGGAGCAGAAAGAGGCCTTGTTGCAAAATCATCCTGTGCCCACAACTTTTTCAGATGGGTACTGGTGGTAACTGACTCTGACTAACCAGAGCCAGTGCGCGTTTGCACAGTGGTGAAGGGAGGGGGGGCCTGAGGTGACATGTGTGCAAACGCGCCCCATGGCACGTTTTAAGTTGCGGGATTAAGTCCCCTTGAATCCTGAGGGTCCCTGGGGCCCAACTAGCCCCCCAGGTACCTACAGTTAGGACCACAGAGCTGAGTTGCAGAGAGGCGTTCCGAGGCCACGCACCTTTTTCACCTCTCTGCAACGCAACTCTGTTGTGCTTACTGAAGGTACCTGGTGGGCTAGTTGGCCCCAGGATTCAAAGGAATTAACTCCCCAACTTAAAACGCACCACAGGGCGTGTTTGCGCACATGTCACCTGAGGCCACGCCCCTCCCTTCACCACTGTGCAAGCGCGCCCCGTGGCGCGTTTTAAGTTGGGGGATTAGGTCACCTTGAATCCTGAGAGTCCCTGGGGCCCAACCAGCTCACCAGGTACTTCCAGTAAGCACCACAGGCCTGCGTTGCAACGCCTGTAACAAATTGTGCAGTTGTGTTTAGGTAGTGAAGAGGGTCGTGCTGGGGGTAGTGTTTTAGGGTTTAGGGTAGTGCAGTGGTGTTTGTGTAGTGTAGGGGGTCATGCTGGGGTTAGATTTAGGGTTTAGGGTAGTGCAGTGGTGTTTGTGTAGTGTAGGGGGTCATGCTGGGGGTAGATTTAGGGTTTAGGGTAGTGCAGTGGTGTTTGGGTAGTGTAGGGAGTCGTCCTGGGGGAGTGTTTTAGGGTTTAGGGTAGTACAGTGGTGTTTGGGTAGTGTAGGGGGTCGTGCTGGGGTTAGTGTTTTAGGGTTTAGGGTAGTGCAGTGGTGTTTGGGTAGTGTAGGGGGTCGTGCTGGGGGAGTGTTTTAGGGTTTAGGGCAGTGCAGTGGTGTTCGGGTAGTGTAGGGGGTCGTGCTGGGGGAGTGTTTTAGGGTTTAGGGCAGTGCAGTCGTGTTCGGGTAGTGTAGGGGGTCGTGCTGAGGGGAGTATTTTAGGGTTTAGGGTAGTGCAGTGGTGTTCGGGTAGTGTAGGGGGTCATGCTGGGGGTAGTGTTCTAGGGTTTAGGGCAGTGCAGTGGTGTTCGGGCAGTGTAGGGGGTCGTGCTGGGGGTGGTGTTTTAGGGTTTAGGGTAGTGCAGTGGTGTTCGGGCAGTGTAGGGGGTCGTGCTGGGGGTGGTGTTTCAGGGTTTAGGTCAGTGCAGTGGTGTTCAGGCAGTGTAGGGGGTCGTGCAGGGGTGGTGTTTCAGGGTTTAGGGCAGTGCAGTGGTGTTCGGGCAGTGTAGGGGGTCATGCAGGGGTGGTGTTTTAGGGTTTAGGGCAGTGGTGTTCGGGCAGTGTAGGGGGTCATGCTGGGGGTGGTGTTTCAGGGTTTGGGGCAGTGCAGTGGTGTTCGAGCAGTAAAGGGGGTCATGCTGGGGGTGGTGTTTCAGGGTTTAGGGCAGTGCAGTGGTGTTCGGGCAGTGTAGGGGGTGGTGCAGGGGGTGGTGTTTCAGGGTTTAGGGCAGTGCAGTGGTGTTCAGGCAGTGTAGGGGGTCGTGCAGGCGGTGGTGTTTCAGGGTTTTGGGCAGTGCAGTGGTGTTTGGGCAGTGTAGGGGGCGGTGCAGGGGGTGGTGTTTCAGGGTTTAGGGCAGTACAGTGGTGTTCGGGCATTGTAGGGGGTGGTGCTGGGGCTGGTGTTTCAGGGTTTAGGGCAGTGCAGTGGTGTTCGGGCAGTGTAGGGGGTGGTGCTGGGGCTGGTGTTTCAGGGTTTAGGGCAGTGCAGTGGTGTTCGGGCAGTGTAGGGGGTCGTGCTGGGGCTGGTGTTTCAGGGTTTAGGGCAGTGCAGTGGTGTTCGGGCAGTGTAGGGGGCTTGCTGGGGCTGGTGTTTCAGAGTCTAGGGCAATGCAGTGGTGTTCGGGCAGTGTAGGGGGTCTTGCTGGGGCTGGTGTTTCAGGGCTTAGGGCAGTGCAGTGGTGTTCGGGCAGTGTAGGGGGTCGTGCTGGGGCTGGTGTTTCAAGGTTTAGGGCAGTGCAGTGGTGTTCGGGCAGTGTAGGGGGTCGTGCTGGGGCTGGTGTTTCAGGGTTTAGGGCAGAGCAATGGTGCTCAGGCAGTGTAGGGGGTTGTGCTGGGGGTGATGTTTCAGGGTTTAGGGCAGTGCAGTGGTGTTCGGGTAGTGAAGGGGGTGGTGTTTCAGGGTTTAGGGCAGTGCAGTGGTGTTCGGGCAGTGTAGGGGTCGTGCTGGGGGTAGTGTTTTAGGGTTTAGGGTAGTGCAGTGGTGCTTGTGTAGTGTAGGGGGTCGTGCTGGGGGTAGTGTTTTAGGGTTTAGGGTAGTGCAGTGGTGTTTGTGTAGTGTAGGGGGTCATGTTTTAGGGTAGTGCAGTGGTGTTTGGGTAGTGTAGGGGGTCATGCTGGGGGTAGTGTTTTAGGATTTAGGTTAGTGCAGTGGTGTTTGGGTAGTGTAGAGGGTCGTGCTGGGGGTAGTGTTTTAGGGTTTAGGGTAGTGCAGTGGTGTTTGTGTAGTGTAGGGGTCGTGCTGGGGGTAGTGTTTTAGGGTTTAGGGTAGTGCAGTGGTGCTTGTGTAGTGTAGGGGGTCGTGCTGGGGGTAGTGTTTTAGGGTTTAGGGTAGTGCAGTGGTGTTTGTGTAGTGTAGGGGGTCATGTTTTAGGGTAGTGCAGTGGTGTTTGGGTAGTGTAGGGGTCATGCTGGGGGTAGTGTTTTAGGATTTAGGTTAGTGCAGTGGTGTTTGGGTAGTGTAGGGGGTCGTGCTGGGGGTAGTGTTTTAGGGTTTAGGGTAGTGCAGTGGTGTTTGTGTAGTGTAGGGGGTCGTGCTGGGGGTAGTGTTTTAGGGTTTAGGGTAGTGCAGTGGTGCTTGTGTAGTGTAGGGGGTCGTGCTGGGGGTAGTGTTTTAGGGTTTAGGGTAGTGCAGTGGTGTTTGTGTAGTGTAGGGGGTCATGTTTTAGGGTAGTGCAGTGGTGTTTGGGTAGTGTAGGGGGTCGTGCTGGTGGTAGTGTTTTAGGATTTAGGTTAGTGCAGTGGTGTTTGGGTAGTGTAGGGGGTTGTGCTGGGGGTAGTGTTTTAGGGTTTAGGATAGTGCAGTGGTGCTTGTGTAGTGTAGGGGGTCGTGCTGGGGTAGTGTTTTAGGGTTTAAGGTAGTGCAGTGGTGTTTTTGTAGTGTAGGGGGTCATGTTTTAAGATGCAATGCTCCAATACCTGACCAGTCTGCACTACATAAAACTGCAAAAAAACTAAAAATAAAAAGTGTTTTGCACACTTTTGTCATTGGGCTATATGTGGGCTACATCTGGGTAATATTTGTGCTACATTTGGGCTCTTTTTTCACTGGTGGCCATCTTGGAAGACTTCTTTGTTATGAAGTTTCCTAATTTCTTCATTTACTGCAGTCTCCTCAGTAGGAAATGCTTTCAGTTTTTACTTTGATTCCATCAAGAAGGCATTCAGATGTGTCTCACATCTGCCATAAATTCAGAATGTTAGCACTCTAGTTGCTCATTAGATCACTGGAGTAAAGCTACTGCTCACCAGGGAGTTAACTGGTAGTCTGCTGCTGGTATTGAAAGTGATTGTTTCAGTCTGCATGTCAGAATTTTCTAATGAAATAGAAGAGGATTTGAGATCTCACTTAAAACATGCCCTAATTTTTCTTTCTGCAGCACTAACCATAATTTCTATTTAAAAAAGAACCCCTCATTTTGTTCCTTTTTAAATTAAATGTTTTAAGTGTTACCGGTTTATTCCAATCAAGATGGCTTCAGGTGTGCCATACTTTTGTCATAAGTAAGGCTGTTAGCGCTCTAGTTGTTCTTTAGAACACTCTGGGAAGCTGCAGTAGAACACAAAGGCATCAACTGGCAGGCTGCTCCTGTTGAAATATAACAGGAAGATATTTGAGATCACACTTGAAATATGTCCTAATTTTTCTTTCTACAGCACTAACCATAATTTCTATGACAAAATGAACCCCATCATTTTGTTCCTTTTTAAATTAAATGTTTTAAGTGTTACCAGTTTATTTCAATCAAGATGGCTTCAGGTGTGCCATACTTTTGTCATAAGTAAGGCTGTTAGCACTCTAGTTGTTCTTTAGAACACTCTGGGAAGCTGCAGTAGAACACAAAGGCATCAACTGGCAGGCTGCTCCTGTTGAAATATAACAGGAAGATATTTGAGATCACACTTGAAACATGTCCTAATTTTTCTTTCTACAGCACTAACCATAATTTCTATGACAAAATGAACCCCATCGTTTTGTTCCTTTTTAAATTAAATGTTTTAAGTGTTACCAGTTTATTCCAATCAAGATGGCTTCAGGTGTGCCATACTTTTGTCATAAGTAAGGCTGTTAGCACTCTAGTTGTTCTTTAGAACACTCTGGGAAGCTGCAGTAGAACACAAAGGAATCAACTGACAGTCTCTGCCCTTGTTGGATGTACATGTTTTACTGAGAATGTCAGACTTCATTCTCACATGAGTGAGAAAGATAATGTGAATTTACAGAAAATATGCTCTCATTTTAGCTTCTGGAGCACCTTCCAAACCTCCATGGGACAAGCATGAGAAAATAGTGTTCTCTCAAACATGATTCATGATATCCCAGCAGAAGGTTTTTCACATGGTAAAATCACCTTGGAATACACCACAATTCCTAAAATTAGTATGGTACCGTCAACAAATAAATTCTAATGTAACTAAAGCCTGTTATCACCCTTTATAGTTCTCCTTTTGGTGACCCTCAAAATCTTCTATTCACTACAATGCATTTCAATGAGGTACTATCATTTATATTGGTCCCAAGATGGCTGCCAGAAATTCCAGGATGAAGTGCTGACAGCCAATCAGATCTCACGATGACATGTGTGGTTAGGCTCCGCCCAGATATATATGTGACTTTACTTTTGATTTTCTCAGGAACTACTGAACGGATTTACACCATTTAAGCAAAAGGCACGACACTGAACCAAGGGCTACCTCTTTGCCAAATTTGGTGTAATTCCGTTCAGCAGTTCGGGCTGTAGCTGCGACTAAAGGTTCCTATGGAAAAATGAATGGGGAAAACACGTTTTGGGACCCCCTTTTTTCTCGGCCCCCGCTTGACGTATCACCCGAGACTTTCAGGATAGGAGCGGACCGGAGCGCCCCAATAAGTTGGAAACTTTCGCGAAGATTCGTTAACCGGCGCCAACGTTATTTCAAATAGAATGTCGCGGATTTCCTATGGATAATAGGTTTTAACTATAACTATCTACTGGCGACCGCCAGTAGATAATATATATGTGCTCAAGGCCACAGGCTTGCGGTCAAAACGCGTCATCTTGACATGCATTTGCATTAAACTTCATTTTTTCGCATCTTTAAAGGAGTCTGTGCCCGTGTTTGACCCGGTGGGGTTTTACCTTGGGATCCTGTTGTTCATATATATATATATATATATTCACTGAAAAAACCATAGGTTTTAGGGACAGTTATAGTTAGTTGGACATTGCACTCATACAAAACCCGTGAAATTCCCCTGTTATAGTTAGTTCAGCTAACTATAACTCGCGCCCCGCAATGCACTGCTGATGACGTCACATATTACATCACTCATGACATGGTCAGTGACATCACTGATGACATCACTGAAGACATCTCAAATGACATCACTGATGACATCACTGATGACATCATCCAGTGACTGTGTGTTTCTGTAAAGTTTAAATATGTTTAATATATATAGGGAAAGGCGTATTGAAGAATGAGTGGGTGTATAAGTGTCTGAATGGATGATTTAGTACGTGAGTGACTGACTCTACAAGTGAGTGATTAAACGTATCTTACTGAATGCATGGGTTAGTGACTAAACTGTGTGAATGTCTGTATCCGTCTGTTTGTTGGTGTGTAAGTGGATGCATGGATTTGCGAATAGCTACATGAGTGTCTATATGGGTTATTGATTGGTTCTCTGAGTATCTGTATGGCTGCCTGAGTGTTTGTGTGGGTGGGGTGTGTGTGACTCTATACATAGATGTGTGAGTGGGTGATTCACTGGGTGCATGATTTCAAGAGTGCATCTGTGATGGACTGCTTGGGTGGGTGAGTGTGTGTATGGGTGTGTTAGTCAGTGAATGTATATCTCAGTGGTACATGTGCAAGTAACTACATATGTAAAAGGCAGTATATATGTGTGTTAGAGTATTTAAATGGCTATAAGTGAGAGTGTGTTATTGTGAGAGTGGCTGTATGGATGCGTGTGTGCTTGTATCAGTTATTGTATAAGAGCGTAAGAATGTGCTAGTATTTGTATGAGTAAGTGAGCTGGTGTGTGTATAACTGTATAGGTGAGTAAATGGGTGTGTGATTAATTTTTGCATGACTGACTAGGTGTGTGAGTACCTCTATGGATGAGTGGCGGTGTGTGAGTGTTTATATAGGTGTATGAGTGCATATGATAGTCCTGTACTGAGTGACTGTAAGTATGAGTGACTGTACAGGTGAGTGAGTGGATGTGTGTGTAGACCTAAGAATCAGTGAGTGGGTATGTAGTTTTGGTGTTGGAGTGTCTATGGTTTTGAGAATGGCAGTCTGTAATTTAGAGTGGGTGTATCAAAAGTTATATTAGGGTGTGAGAAGATGCATGAAATTATCACATGGATGATGTCATCAGTGATGTCATTTGAGATGTCATCAGTGATGTCATCAGTGATGTCACTGACCATGTCATGAGTGATGTAATATGTGACGTCATCAGCAGTGCATTGCGGGGCGCGAGTTATAGTTAGCTGAACTAACTATAACAGGGAATTTCACGGGTTTTGTACGAGTGCAATGTCCAACTAACTATAACTGTCCCTAAAACCTATGGTTTTTTCAGTGAATTTCAAAGGTTTTTAAATGCTAATTTCTAACTATAACGTGTCTGAAACCTATGGTTTTTTCAGTGAATTTCAAAGGTTTTTTAAATGCTAATTTCTAACTATAACGTGCCTGAAACCTATAGTTTTTTCAGTGAATTTCAAAGGTTTTTAAATGCTAATTTCTAACTATAACGTGCCTGAAACCTATGGTTTTTTCAGTGAATTTCAAAGGTTTTTAAATGCTAATTTCTAACTATAACGTGCTTAAAACCTATGATTTTTAAGTGAATTTCAAAGGTTTTTAAATGCTAGTTTCTAACTATGCCAACAGAGGTAGGACATGTGAAGAAAGAAGAAAAAACGCACAGAAAGAAGCAAAAGATGTGCAGAAAGAACCAACAGAGGAGCAGAAAGAGGCCTTGTTGCAAAATCATCCTGTGCCCACAACTTTTTCAGACGGGTACTGGTGGTAACTGACTCTGACTAACCAGAGGTGAAGGGAGGGGGCCTGAGGTGACATGTGTGCAAACGCGCCCCATGGCGCGTTTTAAGTTGCGGGATTAAGTCCCCTTGAATCCTGAGGGTCCCTGGGGCCCAACTAGCCCCCAGGTACCTACAGTTAGGACCACAGAGCTGAGTTGCAGAGAGGCGTTCCGAGGCCACGCACCTTTTTCACCTCTCTGCAACGCAACTCTGTGGTGCTTACTGAAGGTACCTGGTGGGCTAGTTGGCCCCTAGGATTCAAAGGGAATTAACTCCCCAACTTAAAACGCACCTGTGAGAAGTTGGCCTGGCATATGCTGTCCACTAATTATAGTGGGCACCTTGCACCAGTCCAAATCGACTCTTATGGTAGGTAGGTTAAAGACAACCTTATTGAAAGCTATCCTAGTGGTAGCTATGGAGAGCAGCCTTCAGGCTAAGTCTTGAAGGAATGTAAAGCAGCTTGTTTTACCAGTCTATAATCTCTTGAGTGACCAAATGAAAGAGCACCACACCAGGTATATATTCAAAATATATGTATTTATTACTAAACACACCCCTCTAGTCTCTTTATGAGGCTAGAGTTCGAAATACATAGGTTATAAGATCTTAAATCACAGTAATAGCACAAATACACGTTTGAGCCCTAGGGGCGTACCAAACCATATACCAATAAAATGGTATGCGAACCACGACTGAACTAGACACTAGGCCTAGAGCCTCTAGAAGTGCTTGGACCACAAGGAACCACCCAAGGTAGTGACACAGGGGACCCACGGGAGACGCGTGCAGTGTAAATACACAACCGCGATACGCCGTTAACTTCTATGGAGAAAGTCGGGATCGGGAAAATAGAGGAAAGGGACACTTAAAGAGGACTAGGACAAAACCCTTTGAGATCTAGGACTTTGAAGAGTCTCTACCCACGGGAGCACCGGAGTACTCGTGTTACCTCACCCAGGAAGCCGGGTGCATAGGTGCCTTTCGGGGTCGGGTTTCGTCGTCGTTTCTTATGGCGATCTGCTGCAAAGTGCTGCTGGCGACCAGGAGAAAAGTGTCCGGGTGGATCCAAGAGTGGATCGGAGTTCTGAAGAACCTGAAAGCAGAGGGGACAGAGTCTGGGTCACTAGCCAGTGACCAGGAGGGCGATGGACAGATGCCCACCGATGTCGAGTGCTTCAAGTTCGTTGACGGTCGTCTTGACTCTTCAGCCACGAGGTCCGGGAGGCGTTGTCGGCGACCAGGAGCAGGATTCGGGCTGTTGCTCGATGTCTGTCGAGTGCAGAGGTGTCGGCGACCAGGTTGGACCCAACAGGCCTTGGCAACGGCAAGCCTCGAGTAAGATGTAGATCGTCGATGATGCAGACCAGCAAGGTCTGGGGAACTCACCCAGCAAGGGTAAGTGAGGGCAGGCCTGGAGCAACCAGACTGCCAAGTAAAGAAAAGATTGGCCTTCGGTAAGGGCTACTAGCCAACGGGCTAGCGACCGCGAAGGAGCCTCGTGACGCCGCACGTGGAGCTGGCTTACAGGACACTCGTGGAGTGGAGGCCAGTGATCTTCGGTGCAGGTGGTGCTGGAGGCTAGGGCTACTCGGAGCCCAAAGCACGACTTCTTGGGAGACCCAGAAGATGGTGCACTTGCAAGTGTGCTCGGTGTCCAGGGGTCACGGTCTCACGTTACCCACGATAGCCACGGGCCTCAGCTTTGCTGGGGACTCAGGGTAGCCTCGGGGAAGTCTGAGAATCCACCTCTGGTGATGCGATGACTTCGGCGTCCGGCAGGGAGCTTCAGTGATGCGAACCGGACAGATGCTTCTTTGGTGCCTGCCAAGCAGGGGAGTCACTCCTTGACCCCAAGGGAGATTCTTCAGTCCTCTAATCGTGAGTAGAGCGTCGAAGGTCCAGGATTCTGTTTCAGAGTTTCGTCCAGGTATAATCTAAAGTCCTAAGGACTGGGTTCCTACCTTTATTCCAAAAATAGGGGATGGACTACTCTGTGGCCCCACCTATGGGTGGGTCAGGGCAGAGGGGTGGCTACACCCCTTTCCCTTTGTCCAGTTCGCGCCAAAGCAGGGGCTGCAAGCCCCTGATCCGGTTTGAACTGGGGTATGCACAGGGACACCAAATGTGTCCCCAGTGCAGGACTTCAAAGCACCCGAAAGTGCTCCCGCCCAGCCCCAATACACATTGTCCTGTCTGGGGAGGTGGTCACACCTCCCTGGGACAGGAAACCTATGTCCAGGCCTCCCCTGCCGGAGTTTCGTCCAGCAGCAGGAGGCCAGACTCGTGTCTGTGGCAGCAGCATCCATTTTGTGATGCCAGGGCTCTGGAAAGAAGTTACCGGACTCGTCAGAGTTAACATGCCTTTCCCTCTAGAAGGGTGGAATGCTACCCCCGCCGCCAGGATTGGCGGGGGGTAGTATTCCAAGATGTTTGACACCAAACACGACATGTTTTGGTGCAGCCATTCCATAGTTAGCATTTTACCGCGAGGATATAATGCGTTTAAGAGTATATGGTCAGGCTGCACTACAAACAGCATCAGAGATGGTCTCCGAACGCTGCAGAGGGGCCCTGCTCATGCAGGGGCACCCTCTCACATAAGAACCATGCACTCTGCCTTTAGGATTGATAAGGCCTGCCTTAGGAGTGACTTATAGGTTTATATGTGTGTATGCTTTTAGTGATATAGGTAACCTATACCACAGCAAGGGGTGCATGCACCACCTTACCCAGGCTGCAGTAGCAGACCTGTGGTGTCAGTTTGGAGGACCTACCAGGGGTGGCATAATACATGCTGCAGCCCCTGGCAGGCCTCTGAGGTACCTATGCCCTTGGTACATAGTATACCATATACTAGGGACTTACAAGGGCACTCCAGATCCCAATCAGTGATGTGCCTAAGGCACATGGAATCCATTTTACAGAGAAAGCAGATAGACTGGGGCCCTGAATAGCAGGATCCCAGTCCAACTAAGTCATAAACCAGCAAAACACCATAAAAAAAGTGGGGGCAACCATATAGTCAGATTCCACCTTCCTACATAACCCCCCAAACGAAAGGAGATAAGGCTAACCTTGGCCAGTTGAGCCTATATTGACTAAGTGGCCATATAAGGAAGCACCTGCACTAGCATGGTTGCCCCCTATGTTATGGTCCACTAAGCAATCCCTCACCCTAAGGGTATGAGAGGGTCTCCACCATGGGGAATCACTACCTCTGGTGTGCTTAGGTAAAGTACAAGGCTGGTGAGGTGTCTGAGTAGGGAAGTGAGGCCCTAGGAATGTTGGCCTCAGTTTCCTCAGATCACTGGTCACCATGTATGCCTGTCTTTCCATGACTGAGTTGCACTTTGCTCTAAGGGTCAACCTTTGGCTGCCTACAGCTGGGGGTTGGGTCCCTTTGGATGGAACACTGGAGGGACATGACAGGTTTGGAACCTTCTGGTCCCAGGTTTGCCCTTGCCTACCAGAGTCCTTCTGGGGGAGGTCCCTACATAAAGGTATGGGGGATCCCTCAGTGTGTAGAGGAATTTTCACCTGGCTAGGGCTACTAGACTGGCTGCCCCTAATCTGCTGATGGGGGGCTTCCTCTGGACAGGGGGCCCGGGGGGTCCACTGACCTCCCTGACCTCTGCAGCCCTGGGCTGACTGAGGCAGGGTAGAGAGGGGCAGGTTACCTGCTCCAGACTGGGTACCACCGTGGAAGGGTCCTCTGCCATCAGGGGTGTGGCCAGGCCAGGCCTGACTACCTCTGTGGCAGTTCCTTCACTAGGGGTAGGGTCAGTTCCCTGAGGAGGCTGACCCTTACCTACTGTCTGGGGGAAGAAGACTTTTCTTCAACCCTTTTGCTCTCTTTTGGGGGAGAGAGGGCCATTCTTTCAGGCTCCATCTCTCCAAAGTCTTGGGCTGGGGCTGTGGCCATCACAGCCCCACTAACCTTGCAGGGACGCCCAACATCCTAAGATGGGTTTGGTGTTCAACTTCAGCCCAGGCTGAAATTTCCAAATCATTGCCCATCAGGCAATCTACAGGTAGGGTTGGGGACACTGCCACTCTTTTGGGCCTGTGACCCCCTCCCAGCTGAGATTGACTATGGCCATGGGGTGATCTGTTCTGACACCATCAATGTTGGTCACCTGGTATTTAAACTCAGGTAAAAGCTGGTGAGGGGGACTAGTTTCCCTGCCACCATGGTGACACTAGCCCCTGTGTCCCTAAATGCCACAGCTTTCTGACCATTAATCATTGGCTCCAGTCTGTACCTGCCCAATGCTATGGGACCCATGGTAAAGGTGGCAAATCCTATACCACCATCAGAGTCAGAGGAGTCTGTTGAGGGGTCCCTGTCTAAACTAGGGCCCACCTCTGTTCCTCTTGCAAAAGCACCCAACTTTTTGGGTGCACTACTCCCAACTGGAGGATTACTACTGGTAGTACCAGGAGGGGTGGTAGTAGTTGTGGGAGGAACATTTTCTTTATTGCCAATCCGGGGGCAACTGGGATCAGTTTTCCAGTGCCCAGGCTTTTTACAGACATGGCAATATGGTTTCTTTTCAGGAGAGGAAGGAGTTTGGGACCCACCCCCAGAAGAGGAATTTTGGGGCCCTGTAGGGGACTTATCCTTAGATTTATCCCCACCTTTCTCTTGGGACTTAGTAGAATCTTTCTTCTGGTCACCACCCTGATTTCTAGTTTTTACTCTGGTTCTGACCCATTTGTCTGCCTTCTTTCCCAATTCTTGGGGAGAGGTCAGATCAGAGTCCACCAGATACTGGTGCAAAAGCTGGTTTTGACAATTATTAAGGATCTGCTCCCTCATAATCAAATTGTACAATCCTAAAAAGTCCTGCACTTTGTTGCCATGTATCCAACCTTCCAGAGCCTTTGTAGCACAATCTACAAAATCAACCCAGTCTTGAGTCTGAGCTTTTTGGGTGTCTCTGAACTTCAACCTATACTGTTCAGTGGTTAGGCCAAACCCATCTATCAGAGCACTCTTCAAGACTGTGTAATTGTCAGCATCCTCTTCTCTTACAGTGAGGAGCTTGTCTCTACCTTTGTCTGCAAAGGAGAGCCACAAGATTGCTGCCCACTGCCTCTGGGGGACCTTCTGAACTTTACAGGCCCTCTCCAGTGCAGTTATCCATTTGTGGATGTCATCCCCACTCTGGTAGGGAGGGACAATCTTGTTTAGGTTTCTATGGTCATAAGACCTGTCCCTATCTCTAGGGATATTGCTGCCACCATGGGACTCTAGTCCCAACTTTCTTCTCTCTCTAAGGAGATCTAGGGATTCTCTATCTAAAGCCAATTGCTTCTTCCTGATCTCTAGTTGAGTTTCCTCATACTGGACCAGTCTCTTTCTTCTCTCATGAGAGGATTCCCTCCTGTGAGAAGAAACAGAGCTCCCTATTGAGGTGCCAGAGTGGTTAGACTCCTGAGAAGGAGACCTAGACTTTCTGAGCACACTCATAATCCTTCCTGGGGGGACAAAGGTGTGGTTCTCTAGATCCTCATCTTCATCTTCCCCAGAAGGGATTGGGTTCTCCAGGTCAGGGTCATTGTCACCCTCCTGGTCAGTTTCAGAGGGGGCTGGGGGTAGTGGTACCCCTGGCCCCTTCCTCATCTGCTGGCCCACCCTCTGCTCCTACCCCTTCAGTCTCTGAAGACTTACTAAGATCATAAGCCACCAACAACTCCTGGAGGTGTTGGGTGGTGGGACTTTGGCCTGTCCTTAATTTCCTCACGTTACACAAAGCTCTCAGTTCCAAGAATGGGAGTGTGTCATACTTGGAGGGAAGCTCAATGGCTTCCTGCAGGGTATCTTTGGATCCTGCTTTTAAAGACATTACTAGTGTGGTGTGGTGTATGCACTACCTACTCTAGTGTGGCCTACTAAACTCTCTTGAGTTGTAGAAAGGGTTGTGCTATCCCTTAACACACAACTCTAAGTTCAGTAGAACTTACTGATATTCTAAGCTTAAATTATATGTACCTTAGGTACCTTTAGTGGTTTTCAGTTGATCAATTCAATTGAGATTATCTGGTAAAACAATAGCAAGCTGGAATCCCACACGCTGCACACCAATGTGAGAAGTTGGCCTGGCATATGCTGTCCACTAATTATAGTGGGCACCTTGCACCAGTCCAAATCGACTCTTATGGTAGGTAGGTTAAAGACAACCTTATTGAAAGCTATCCTAGTGGTAGCTATGGAGAGCAGCCTTCAGGCTAAGTCTTGAAGGAATGTAAAGCAGCTTGTTTTACCAGTCTATAATCTCTTGAGTGACCAAATGAAAGAGCACCACACCAGGTATATATTCAAAATATATGTATTTATTACTAAACACACCCCTCTAGTCTCTTTATGAGGCTAGAGTTCGAAATACATAGGTTATAAGATCTTAAATCACAGTAATAGCACAAATACACGTTTGAGCCCTAGGGGCGTACCAAACCATATACCAATAAAATGGTATGCGAACCACGACTGAACTAGACACTAGGCCTAGAGCCTCTAGAAGTGCTTGGACCACAAGGAACCACCCAAGGTAGTGACACAGGGGACCCACGGGAGACGCGTGCAGTGTAAATACACAACCGCGATACGCCGTTAACTTCTATGGAGAAAGTCGGGATTGGGAAAATAGAGGAAAGGGACACTTAAAAGAGGACTAGGACAAAACCCTTTGAGATCTAGGACTTTGAAGAGTCTCTACCCACGGGAGCACCGGAGTACTCGTGTTACCTCACCCAGGGAAGCCGGGTGCATAGGTGCCTTTCGGGGTCGGGTTTCGTCGTCGTTTCTTATGGCGATCTGCTGCAAAGTGCTGCTGGCGACCAGGAGAAAAGTGTCCGGGTGGATCCAAGAGTGGATCGGAGTTCTGAAGAACCTGAAAGCAGAGGGGACAGAGTCTGGGTCACTAGCCAGTGACCAGGAGGGCGATGGACAGATGCCCACCGATGTCGAGTGCTTCAAGTTCGTTGACGGTCGTCTTGACTCTTCATCCACGAGGTCCGGGAGGCGTTGTCGGCGACCAGGAGCAGGATTCGGGCTGTTGCTCGATGTCTGTCGAGTGCAGAGGTGTCGGCGACCAGGTTGGACCCAACAGGCCTTGGCAACGGCAAGTCTCGAGTAAGATGTAGATCGTCGATGATGCAGACCAGCAAGGTCTGGGGAACTCACCCAGCAAGGGTAAGTGAGGGCAGGCCTGGAGCAACCAGACTGCCAAGTAAAGAAAAGATTGGCCTTCGGTAAGGGCTACTAGCCAACGGGCTAGCGACCGCGAAGGAGCCTCGTGACGCCGCACGTGGAGCTGGCTTACAGGACACTCGTGGAGTGGGGGCCAGTGATCTTCGGTGCAGGTGGTGCTGGAGGCTAGGGCTACTCGGAGCCCAAAGCACGACTTCTTGGGAGACCCAGAAGATGGTGCACTTGCAAGTGTGCTCGGTGTCCAGGGGTCACGGTCTCACGTTACCCACGATAGCCACGGGCCTCAGCTTTGCTGGGGACTCAGGGTAGCCTCGGGGAAGTCTGAGAATCCACCTCTGGTGATGCGATGACTTCGGCGTCCGGCAGGAGCTTCAGTGATGCGAACCGGACAGATGCTTCTTTGGTGCCTGCCAAGCAGGGGAGTCACTCCTTGACCCCAAGGGAGATTCTTCAGTCCTCTAATCGTGAGTAGAGCGTCGAAGGTCCAGGATTCTGTTTCAGAGTTTCGTCCAGGTATAATCTAAAGTCCTAAGGACTGGGTTCCTACCTTTATTCCAAAAATAGGGGATGGACTACTCTGTGGCCCCACCTATGGGTGGGTCAGGGCAGAGGGGTGGCTACACCCCTTTCCCTTTGTCCAGTTCGCGCCAAAGCAGGGGCTGCAAGCCCCTGATCCGGTTTGAACTGGGGTATGCACAGGGACACCAAATGTGCCCCCAGTGCAGGACTTCAAAGCACCCGAAAGTGCTCCCGCCCAGCCCCAATACACATTGTCCTGTCTGGGGAGGTGGTCACACCTCCCTGGGACAGGAAACCTATTGTCCAGGCCTCCCCTGCCGGAGTTTCGTCCAGCAGCAGGAGGCCAGACTCGTGTCTGTGGCAGCAGCATCCATTTTGTGATGCCAGGGCTCTGGAAAGAAGTTACCGGACTCGTCAGAGTTAACATGCCTTTCCCTCTAGAAGGGTGGAATGCTACCCCCGCCACCAGGATTGGCGGGGGGTAGTATTCCAAGATGTTTGACACCAAACACGACATGTTTTGGTGCAGCCATTCCATAGTTAGCATTTTACCGCGAGGATATAATGCGTTTAAGAGTATATGGTCAGGCTGCACTACAAACAGCATCAGAGATGGTCTCCGAACGCTGCAGAGGGGCCCTGCTCATGCAGGGGCACCCTCTCACATAAGAACCATGCACTCTGCCTTTAGGATTGATAAGGCCTGCCTTAGGAGTGACTTATAGGTTTATATATGTGTATGCTTTTAGTGATATAGGTAACCTATACCACAGCAAGGGGTGCATGCACCACCTTACCCAGGCTGCAGTAGCAGACCTGTGGTGTCAGTTTGGATGGCCTACCAGGGGTGGCATAATACATGCTGCAGCCCCTGGCAGGCCTCTGAGGTACCTATGCCCTTGGTACATAGTATACCATATACTAGGGACTTACAAGGGCACTCCAGATCCCAATCAGTGATGTGCCTAAGGCACATGGAATCCATTTTACAGAGAAAGCAGATAGACTGGGGCCCTGAATAGCAGGATCCCAGTCCAACTAAGTCATAAACCAGCAAAACACCATAAAAAAAGTGGGGGCAACCATATAGTCACATTCCACCTTCCTACAGCACCACAGGGCGTGTTTGCGCACATGTCACCTGAGGCCCCGCCCCCTCCCTCCACCACTGTGCAAACGCGCCCCGTGGCGCGTTTTAAGTTGGGGGATTAGGTCACCTTGAATCCTGAGAGTCCCTGGGGCCCAACCAGCCCACCAGGTACTTCCAGTAAGCACCACAGGCCTGTGTTGCAACGCCTGTAACAAATTGTGCAGTTGTGTTTAGGTAGTGAAGAGGGTCGTGCTGGGGGTAGATTTAGGGTTTAGGGTAGTGCAGTGGTGTTTGTGTAGTGTAGGGGGTCATGCTGGGGGTAGATTTAGGGTTTAGGGTAGTGCAGTGGTGTTTGGGTAGTGTAGGGAGTTGTCCTGGGGGAGTGTTTTAGGGTTTAGGGTAGTACAGTGGTGTTTGGGTAGTGTAGGGGGTTGTGCTGGGGTTAGTGTTTTAGGGTTTTAGGGTTTAGGGTAGTGCAGTGGTGTTTGTGTAGTGTAGGGGGTCATGCTGGGGGTAGTGTTTCAGGGTTTAGGGTAGTGCAGTGGTGTTTGTGTAGTGTAGGGGGTCATGCTGGGGGTAGATTTAGGGTTTAGGGTAGTGCAGTGGTGTTTGGGTAGTGTAGGGAGTTGTCCTGGGGGGAGTGTTTTAGGGTTTAGGGTAGTACAGTGGTGTTTGGGTAGTGTAGGGGGTTGTGCTGGGGTTAGTGTTTTAGGGTTTTAGGGTTTAGGGTAGTGCAGTGGTGTTTGGGTAGTGTAGGGGGTCGTGCTGGGGATGGTGTTTTAGGGTTTAGGGCAGTGCAGTGGTGTTCGGGCAGTGTAGGGGGTCGTGCTGGGGGTGGTGTTTCAGGGTTTAGGGCAGTGCAGTGGTGTTCGGGCAGTGTAGGGGGTCGTGCAGGGGGTGGTGTTTCAGGGTTTAGGGCAGTGCAGTGGTGTTCGGGCAGTGTAGGGGGTCCTGCAGGGGTGGTGTTTCAGGGTTTAGGGCAGTGGTGTTCGGGCAGTGTAGGGGGCCATGCTGGGGGTGGTGTTTCAGGGTTTGGGGCAGTGCAGTGGTGTTCGGGCAGTATAGGGGGTCATGCTGGGGGTGGTGTTTCAGGGTTTAGGGCAGTGCAGTGGTGTTCGGGCAGTGTAGGGGGCGGTGCAGGGGGTGGTGTTTCAGGGTTTAGGGCAGTGCAGTGGTGTTCGGGCAGTGTAGGGGGTGGTGCAGGGGGTGGTGTTTCAGGGTTTAGGGCAGTTCAGTGGTGTTCGGGCAGTGTAGGGGGTGGTGCAGGGGTGGTGTTTCAGGGTTTAGGGCAGTGCAGTGGTGTTCGGGCAGTGTAGGGGGCGGTGCAGGGGGTGGTGTTTCAGGGTTTAGGGCAGTACAGTGGTGTTCGGGCATTGTAGGGGGTGGTGCTGGGGCTGGTGTTTCAGGGTTTAGGGCAGTGCAGTGGTGTTCGGGCAGTGTAGGGGGTCGTGCTGGGGCTGGTGTTTCAGGGTTTAGGGCAGTGCAGTGGTGTTCAGGCAGTGTAGGGGGTTGTGCTGGGGCTGGTGTTTCAGGGTTTAGGGCAGTGCAGTGGTGTTCGGGCAGTGTAGGGGTTCTTGCTGGGGCTGGTGTTTCAGAGTCTAGGGCAATGCAGTGGTGTTCGGGCAGTGTAGGGGGTCTTGCTGGGGCTGGTGTTTCAGGGTTTAGGGCAGTGCAGTGGTGTTCGGGCAGTGTAGGGGGTCGTGCTGGGGGTGGTGTTTCAGGGTTTAGGGCAGTGCAGTGGTGTTCGGGCAGTGTAGGGGGTCGTGCTGGGGCTAGTGTTTCAGGGTTTAGGGCAGAGCAATGGTGCTCAGGCAGTGTAGGGGGTTGTGCTGGGGGTGATGTTTCAGGGTTTAGGGCAGTGCAGTGGTGTTAGGGCAGTGTAGGGGGTCATGCTGGGGTGGTGTTTCAGGGTTTAGGGCAGTGCAGTGGTGTTCCGGCAGTGTAGGGGGTCATGCAGGGGGTGGTGTTTCAGAGTTTGAGTGCAGTGGTGTTCGGGCAGTGTAGGGGGTCGTGCTGGGGTGGTGTTTCAGGGTTTAGGGCAGTGCAGTGGTGTTCGGGCAGTGTAGGGTGTCGTGCTGAGGGGTGGTGTTTCAGGGTTTAGGGCAGTGCAGTAGTGTTTGGGCAGTGTAGGGGGTCGTGCAGGGGGTGGTGTTTCAGGGTTTAGGGCAGTGCAGTGGTGTTCGGCCAGTGTAGGTAGTGTTGCTGGGGGTGGTGTTTCAGGGTTTAGGGCAGTGCAGTAGTTTTCGGGCAGTGTAGGCGGTCGTGCTGGGGCTGGTGTTTCAGGGTTGAGGGCAGTGCAGTGGTGTTTGGGCAGTGTACAGGGTTGTGCTGGGGCTGGTGTTTCAGGGTTTAGGGCAGTGCAGTGGTGTGCGGGCAGTGTACGGGGTTGTGCTGGGGCTGGTGTTTCAGGGTTTAGGGCAGTGCAGTGATGTTCGGGCAGTGTAGGGGGTCATGCTGGGGTGGTGTTTCAGGGTTTAGGGCAGTGCAGTGGTGTTCAGGCAGTGTAGGGGGTCGTGCTGGGGCTGGTGTTTCAGGGTTTAGGGCAGTGCAGTGGTGTTCGGGCAGTGTAGGGGGTCTTGCTGGGGGTGGTGTTTCAGGGTTTAGGGCAGTGCAGTGGTGTTCGGGCAGTATAGGGGGTCTTGCTGGGGGTGGTGTTTCAGGGTTTAGGGCAGTGGTGTTCGCGCAGTGTAGGGGGTCTTGCTGGGGGTGATGTTTCAGGGTTTAGGGCAGTGCAGTGGTGTTCGGGCAGTGTAGGGGGTCTTGCTGGGGGTAGTGTTTCAGGGTTTAGGGCGGTGCAGTGGTGTTCGTGCAGTGTAGGGGGTCGTGCTGGGGGTGGTGTTTCAGGGTTTAGGGCAGTGCAGTAGTGTTCGGGCAGTGTAGGGGGTCGTGCAGGGGGTGGTGTTTCAGGGTTTAGGGCAGTGCAGTGGTGTTCTGGCAGTGTAGGGGGTCATGCTGGGGGTGGGGTTTCAGGGTTTAGGGCAGTACAGTGGTGTTCGGGCAGTGTAGTGGGTCGTGCAGGGGTGGTGTTTCAGGGTTTAGGGCAGTGCAGTGGTGTTCGGGCAGTGTAGGGGGTCATGCTGGGGCTGGTGTTTCAGGGTTTAGGGCAGTGCAGTTGTGTTCGGGCAGTGTAGGGGGTCTTGCTGGGGGTGGTGTTTCAGGGTTTAGGGCAGTGGTGTTCGGGCAGTGTAGGGGGTCTTGCTGGGGGTGATGTTTCAGGGTTTAGGGCAGTGCAGTGGTGTTCGGGCAGTGTAGGGGGTCTTGCTGGGGGTAGTGTTTCAGGGTTTAGAGCAGTGCAGTGGTGTTCGTGCAGTATAGGGGGTCGTGCTGGGGATGGTGTTTCTGGGTTTAGGGCAGTGCAGTAGTGTTCGAGCAGTGTAGGGGGTTGTGCAGGGGTGGTGTTTCAGGGTTTAGGGCAGTGCAGTGGTGTTCAGGCAGTGTAGGGGTTGCGCTGTGGGTGGTGTTTCAGGGTTTAGGGCAGTGCAGTGGTGTTCGGGCAGTGTAGGTGGTCATGCACGGGGTGGTGTTTCAGGGTTTAGGGCAGTGCAGTGGTGTTCGGGCAGTGTAGGGTGTTGTGCTAGGGCTGGTGTTTCAGGGTTCAGGGCAGTGCAGTGGTGTTCAGGCAGTGTAGGGGGTCGTGCTGAGGCTGGTGTTTCACAGTTTAGGGCAGTGCAGTGGTGTTCGGGCAGTGTAGGGGGTCGTGCTGGGGCTGGTGTTTCAGGGTTTAGGGCAGTGCAGTGGTGCTCGGGCAGTGTAGGGGGTCGTGCTGGGGGTGATGTTTCAGGATTTAGGGTAGTGCAGTGGTGTTCGGGAAGTGTAGGGGGTCGTGCTGGGGCTGGTGTTTCAGGGTTTTGGGCAGAGCAGTGGTGTTCGGGCAGTGTAGGGGGTCATGCTGAGGGTAGTGTTTCAGGGTTTAGGGCAGTGCAGTGGTGTTCGGGCAGTGTAGGGGGTCGTGCTGGGGGTGGTGTTTCAGGGTTTAGGTCAGTGGTTTTCGGGCAGTGTAGGGGTCTTGCTGGGGGTGATGTTTCAGGGTTTAGGGCAGTGCAGTGGTGTTCGGGCAGTGTAGGGGGTCTTGTTGGGGGTAGTGTTTCAGGGTTTAGGGCAGGGCAGTGGTGTTCGGGCAGTGTAGGGGGTCATGCTGGGGGTGGTGTTTCAGGGTTTAGGGCAGTGTAGTGGTGTTCGGGCAGTGTAGGGGGTCTTGCTGGGGGTAGTGTTTCAGGATTTAGGGCGGTGCAGTGGTGTTCGTGCAGTGTAGGGGGTCGTGCTGGGGTGGTGTTTCAGGGTTTAGGGCAGTGCAGTAGTGTTCGGGCAGTGTAGGGGGTCGTGCAGGGGGTGGTATTTCAGGGTTTAGGGCAGTGCAGTGGTGTTCTGGCAGTGTAGGGGGTCATGCTGGGGGTGGGGTTTCAGGGTTTAGGGCAGTACAGTGGTGTTCGGGCAGTGTAGTGGGTCGTGCAGGGGGTGGTGTTTCTGGGTTTAGGGCAGTGCAGTGGTGTTCGGGCAGTGTAGGGGGTCGTGCTGGGGCTGGTGTTTCAGGGTTTAGGGCAGTGCAGTTGTGTTCGGGCAGTGTAGGGGGTCTTGCTGGGGGTGGTGTTTCAGGGTTTAGGGCAGTGGTGTTCGGGCAGTGTAGGGGGTCTTGCTGGGGGTGATGTTTCAGGGTTTAGGGCAGTGCAGTGGTGTTCGGGCAGTGTAGGGGGTCTTGCTGGGGGTAGTGTTTCAGGCTTTAGGGCAGTGCAGTGGTGTTCGTGCAGTATAGGGGGTCGTGCTGGGGATGGTGTTTCTGGGTTTAGGGCAGTGCAGTAGTGTTCGAGCAGTGTAGGGGGTTGTGCAAGGGGTGGTGTTTCAGGGTTTAGGGCAGTGCAGTGGTGTTCAGGCAGTGTAGGGGGTTGCGCTGTGGGTGGTGTTTCAGGGTTTAGGGCAGTGCAGTGGTGTTCGGGCAGCGTAGGTGGTCATGCACGGGGTGGTGTTTCAGGGTTTAAGGCAGTGCAGTGGTGTTCGGGCAGTGTAGGGTGTTGTGCTAGGGCTGGTGTTTCAGGGTTCAGGGCAGTGCAGTGGTGTTCAGGCAGTGTAGGGGGTCGTGCTGAGGCTGGTGTTTCACAGTTTAGGGCAGTGCAGTGGTGTTCGGGCAGTGTAGGGGGTCGTGCTGGGGCTGGTGTTTCAGGGTTTAGGGCAGTGCAGTGGTGTTCGGGCAGTGTAGGCGGTCGTGCTGGGGCTAGTGTTTCAGGGTTTAGGGCAGTGCAGTGGTTTTCAGGCAGTGTAGGGGGTCGTGCTGGGGCTGGTGTTTCAGGGTTTAGGGCAGTGCAGTGGTGCTCGGGCAGTTTAGGGGGTCGTGCTGGGGGTGATGTTTCAGGGTTTAGGGTAGTGCAGTGGTGTTCGGGCAGTGTAGGGGGTCGTTCAGGGGCTGGTGTTTCAAGGTTTAGGGCAGTGCAGTGGTGTTCGGGCAGTGTAGGGGGTCGTGCTGGGGCTGGTGTTTCAGGGTTTTGGGCAGAGCAGTGGTGTTCGGGCAGTGTTGGGGGTCATGCTGAGGGTAGTGTTTCAGGGTTTAGGGTAGTGCAGTGGTGTTCAGGCAGTGTAGGGGGTCGTGCTGGGGGTGGTGTTTCAGGGTTTAGGTCAGTGGTTTTCGGGCAGTGTAGGGGGTCTTGCTGGAGGTGATGTTTCAGGGTTTAGGGCAGTGCAGTGGTGTTCGGACAGTGTAGGGGGTCTTGCTGGGGGTAGTGTTTCAGGGTTTAGGGCAGGGCAGTGGTGTTCGGGCAGTGTAGGGGGTCATGCTGGGGGTGGTGTTTCAGGGTTTAGGGCAGTGTAGTGGTGTTCGGGCAGTGTAGGGGGTCGTGAAGGGGTGGTGTTTCAGGGTTTAGGGCAATGCAGTGGTGTTCAGGCAGTGTAGGGGGTCGTGCTAGGGGTGGTGTTTCAGGGTTTAGGGCAGTGCAGTGGTGTTCGGGCAGTATAGGGGGTCATGCAGGGGCTGGTGTTTCAGGGTTTAGGGCAGTGCAGTGGTGTTCGGGCAGTGTAGGGGGTCGTGCTGGGGGTAGTGTTTTAGGGTTTAGGGTAGTGCAGTGGTGCTTGTGTAGTGTAGGGGGTCGTGCTGGGGGTAGTGTTTTAGGGTTTAGGGTAGTGCAGTGGTGTTTGTGTAGTGTAGGGGGTCATGTTTTAGGGTAGTGCAGTGGTGTTTGGGTAGTGTAGGGGGTCATGCTGGGGATAGTGTTTTAGGATTTAGGTTAGTGCAGTGGTGTTTGGGTAATGTAGGGGGTTGTGCTGGGGGTAGTGTTTTAGGGTTTAGGGTAGTGCAGTGGTGTTTGTGTAGTGTAGGGGGTCGTGCTGGGGGTAGTGTTTTAGGGTTTAGGGTAGTGCAGTGGTGCTTGTGTAGTGTAGGGGGTCGTGCTGGGGTTAGTGTTTTAGGGTTTAGGGTAGTGCAGTGGTGTTTGTGTAGTGTAGGGGTCATGTTTTAGGGTAGTGCAGTGGTGTTTGGGTAGTGTAGGGGGTCGTGCTGGTGGTAGTGTTTTAGGATTTAGGTTAGTGCAGTGGTGTTTGGGTAGTGTACGGGGTCGTGCTGGGGGTAGTGTTTAGGGGTTAAGGATAGTGCAGTGGTGCTTGTGTAGTGTAGGGGGTCGTGCTGGGGGTAGTGTTTTAGGGTTTAAGGTAGTGCAGTGGTGTTTTTGTAGTGTAGGGGTCATGTTTTAAGATGCAATGCTCCAATACCTGACCAGTCTGCACTACATAAAACTGCAAAAAAACTAAAAATAAAAAGTGTTTTGCACACTTTTGTCATTGGGCTATATGTGGGCTACATCTGGGTAATATTTGTGCTACATTTGGGCTCTTTTTTCACTGGTGGCCATCTTGGAAGACTTCTTTGTTATGAAGTTTCCTAATTTCTTCATTTACTGCAGTCTCCTCAGTAGGAAATGCTTTCAGTTTTTTACTTTGATTCCATCAAGAAGGCATTCAGATGTGTCTCACATCTGCCATAAATTCAGAATGTTAGCACTCTAGTTGCTCATTAGATCACTGGAGTAAAGCTACTGCTCACCAGGGAGTTAACTGGTAGTCTGCTGCTGGTATTGAAAGTGATTGTTTCAGTCTGCATGTCAGAATTTTCTAATGAAATAGAAGAGGATTTGAGATCTCACTTAAAACATGCCCTAATTTTTCTTTCTGCAGCACTAACCATAATTTCTATTTAAAAAAGAACCCCTCATTTTGTTCCTTTTTAAATTAAATGTTTTAAGTGTTACCGGTTTATTCCAATCAAGATGGCTTCAGGTGTGCCATACTTTTGTCATAAGTAAGGCTGTTAGCGCTCTAGTTGTTCTTTAGAACACTCTGGGAAGCTGCAGTAGAACACAAAGGCATCAACTGGCAGGCTGCTCCTGTTGAAATATAACAGGAAGATATTTGAGATCACACTTGAAATATGTCCTAATTTTTCTTTCTACAGCACTAACCATAATTTCTATGACAAAATGAACCCCATCATTTTGTTCCTTTTTAAATTAAATGTTTTAAGTGTTACCAGTTTATTCCAATCAAGATGGCTTCAGGTGTGCCATACTTTTGTCATAAGTAAGGCTGTTAGCACTCTAGTTGTTCTTTAGAACACTCTGGGAAGCTGCAGTAGAACACAAAGGCATCAACTGGCAGGCTGCTCCTGTTGAAATATAACAGGAAGATATTTGAGATCACACTTGAAACATGTCCTCATTTTTCTTTCTACAGCACTAACCATAATTTCTATGACAAAATGAACCCCATCATTTTGTTCCTTTTTAAATTAAATTGTATAAGTGTTACCAGTTTATTCCAATCAAGATGGCTTCAGGTGTGCCATACTTTTGTCATAAGTAAGGCTGTTAGCACTCTAGTTGTTCTTTAGAACACTCTGGGAAGCTGCAGTAGAACACAAAGGCATCAACTGACAGGCTGCTCCTGTTGAAATATAACAGGAAGATATTTGAGATCACAATTGAAATATGTCCTAATTTTTCTTTCTACAGCACTAACCATAATTTCTATGACAAAATGAACCCCATCATTTTGTTCCTTTTTAAATTAAATGTTTTAAGTGTTACCAGTTTATTCCAATCAAGATGGCTTCAGGTGTGCCATACGTTTGTCATAAGTAAGGCTGTTAGCGCTCTAGTTGTTCTTTAGAACACTCTGGGAAGCTGCAGTAGAACACAAAGGAATCAACTGACAGTCTCTGCCCTTGTTGGATGTACATGTTTTACTGAGAATGCCAGACTTCATTCTCACATGAGTGAGAAAGATAATGTGAATTTACAGAAAATATGCTCTCATTTTAGCTTCTGGAGCACCTTCCAAACCTCCATGGGACAAGCATGAGAAAATAGTGTTCTCTCAAACATGATTCATGATATCCCAGCAGAAGGTTTTTCACATGGTAAAATCACCTTAGAATACACCACAATTCCTAAAATTAGTATGGTACCATCAACAAATAAATTCTAATGTAACTAAAGCCTGTTATCACCCTTTATAGTTCTCCTTTTGGTGACCCTCAAAATCTTCTATTCACTACAATGCATTTCAATGAGGTACTATCATTTATATTGTTCCCAAGATGGCTGCCAGAAATTCCAGGATGAAGTGCTGACAGCCAATCAGATCTCACGATGACATGTGTGGTTAGGCTCCGCCCAGATATATATGTGACTTTACTTTTGATTTTCTCAGGAACTACTGAACGGATTTACACCATTTAAGCAAAAGGCACGACACTGAACCAAGGGCTACCTCTTTGCCAAATTTGGTGTAATTCCGTTCAGCAGTTCGGGCTGTAGCTGCGACTAAAGGTTCCTATGGAAAAATGAATGGGGAAAACACGTTTTGGGACCCCCCTTTTTCTCGGCCCCCGCTTGACGTATCACCCCGAGACTTTCAGGATAGGAGCGGACCGGAGCGCCCCAACAAGTTGGAAACTTTGCGAAGATTCGTCAACCGGCGCCAACGTTATTTCAAATAGAATGTCGCGGATTTCCTATGGATAATAGGTTTTAACTATAACTATCTACTGGCGACCGCCAGTAGATAATATATATATATATATATATATATATATATATATATATATATATATATATATATATATATATATATATATATGTATATATGTATATATATATATATATATATATATATATATATATATATATATAGTGCATTTATAAGATCATGCCCAGTCGGCATATTCCAATTTTGGCCTTTTTCATTCCTGATGTATTGTCTACATGCACACTGTATATCACCTACTGGCGGTCGGCAGTCAGGACCTAGTGTCCATAGAAAAATAATTTTTTGATTTGCCAATATCTTTGGTGTCGTTTTATGAATCTTTGCAAAATTTTCAAAACTAAAGAGGCGTTCAGGTCAACTGCTGTGTTGATAGTTTCGGGGTAATTCGTCAAGCGGGGGCTGAGAAAAAGGGGGTGTCCTAAAACGCTTTTTCTCCATGTTAATTTCCATAGGAAACTGTTGACGCAGCTACAGCCTGAACTGCTGAACGGACTTACACAAAATTTGGCAGAAAGGTAGCTCTTGGTCCAGAGTAAATCCGTTCAGTAGTTCCTGAGAACTTTAAAGGTTTCTCAAAATTACAAATATGGCCGCGGAGGATCAGCGAACCCTCCTGATCTCGAGCCTGTGATCTGATTGGCTGCCAATCCAGGAAGTGTTGACAGCCATGTTGTGACTCGGTTTAACCGATTCACAAGAAAAATGGTAAAAAAATGTGTTTGAAAATTTCTTTGTATTTACTTTGGTGGTGGAAGAAGAAGTGACAGCGTTTCCAGTGAGGGGAACTCTGGGACATGTAGTCGCATTGTAATACCACAAGGTTTCCTCCAATGGGAGCAAAACAGCAGGCTAATTTAAACTCGCAGCGCGAGCACCTGAGTGATCGGCATTCGAAAAAGGCATTCTAGCCAAAATGCGTCATGCCGCAAGAAATAAAAGTGATCTCTGCAGACCCGCTGTGTTCCCCGTTTGTTCTGTGAAGAGAACAAATTTGGGGCGATATTTGCGTGCGGCCACAGGCACGCTGGGGAACCCGCCCTTCGGTGTTCAAGGGCAACAGTGGCATAAGGAGTTGTGTTAATTCTGAGGTATTGGAAAACCCCCGGACCGCCGCAAACCCGAGTGACGATGGAATTTGCTGATGATATCAGACCATGACTTCATGGAAAGATGCTGTTTACTGAGACTGCGTCTTCATTTCTACAGGCTATTGGGAATTGCGGAGAATGTAGGTACCTGCGGGGACATGTTTGAAAATCTCTTGGTATTGACTCTGGTGGTGGAAGAACAAGTGACAGCGTTTCCAGTATAGGGAAACTCTGGGACATGTAGTCGCATTGTAATACCACAAGGTTTCCTCCAATGGGAGCGAAGCAGCAGGCTCATTTAAACTCGCAGCACGAGCACCTGAGTGATCGGCATTCGAAAAAGGCACTCTAGCCGAAACGCGTCATGCCGCAAGAAATCAAAGTGATCTCTGCAGACCCGCTGTGTTCCCCGTTTGTTCTGTGAAGAGACCAAATTTGGTGCGATATTTGCGTGCGGCCACAGGCACGCTGGGGAACTCGTCCTTCGGTGTTCAGGGGCAACAGTGGCATAAGGAGTTGTGTTAATTCTGAGGTATTGGAAGACCCCCAGACCGCCGCAAACCCGAGTGACAAACGAATTTGGTGCGATATATATATATATATATATATATATATATATATATATATATATATATATATATATATAGTGCATTTATAAGATCATGCCCAGTCGGCATATCCCAATTTTGGACTTTTTCATTCCTGATATATTGTCCACATGCACACTGTATATCACCTACTGGCGGTCGGCAGTTAGGACCTAGTTTTCATAGGAAAATAATTTTTTGATTTGCCAATATATTGGGCGTCGTTTGACGAATGTACACAAAATTTTCAAAACTAAAGGGGCGTTCAGGTCAGCTGCTATGTTGAAAGTTTCGAGGTGATTTGTCAAGCGGGGGCCGAGAAAAAGGGAGTGTCCTAAAACTCTTTTTCTCCATGTTAATTTCCATAGGAAACTGTTGACGCAGCTACAGCCCGAACTGCTGAATCAAATTACGCAAAATTTGGTCCAGAGTAAATCCGTTCAGTAATTCCTGAGAACTTTAAAGATTTCTCAGATTTACAAATATGGCCGCGGAGGATCCACGAACCCTCCTGATCTCGAGCCTGCGATCTGATTGGCTGCCAATCCAGAAAGTGTTGGCAGCCATGTTGTGACTTGGTTGAACCGAGTCACAAGAAAAATGGTAAAAAAACATTATAAATTAAGAAAAGGGGGCAGGGTAGAAACACCCTGACCCCTTAGGCCTGCTCAAGGGGTCCCACAGGTACCTCCAGGGCCCAAAAAAACCAGCATCTCTTTGTGCATATGAAGGTCGGTAAGCCCCCGGATGCGGATCGAGATGGAGTGCGGGCTAAGGCATGGACTGTGGTTCGGCGCTGAGAGTTGCAGACTCTCTTGGTTAGGGACTTTGTTTCCATGCGGTGGGCCCTTTCAATCTTCGCTCTTGATAGACGCATGTCCGGAGCAGGGCACCGCAGTATTGCCAAGGCAGTGTGAGTTTGAGACTCATGGATTGAAGATTTGAGCAGCTCAGTGACAAATTTATGACGCAGGCACAATTATTAAATTGACCTTCTTTGTCTGCTCACCATTTGCTTTAAAAGGTTTTTTTGCAGCGCTGAATACATACAATGGACAATAAACTAAAGCTGGGCAATTGAACATTTATTTTTGCAGTTTTTGTGATTGTTGAAAAACGCAAGTTTAAGAACTGGTTACTGTTGCCATTTACAATTGCCATAGCCAGAAATAGAATAACACTAAAAGTATTTTACTTACGATTAAACAGAATGTAACAGTAGCTTTTCTATTTCTAGTGCATTTGGATGTATTTATTCAGCGCAGAAGAGAACAACGGAATGGATTGAGAAAGGCTGTGTGTCAGCCGAAACGCTTCTCCGTTTCAGTGGAACAAGAGTTGCCTGATTAAATCAACTAATGGCTTTTATCTTTGTGCTGTTCGAATGAATATATACATGGATGTCCCCACCCTCCGAGTGCGGGCTTCATCTTTAAGTAGAGGAGTATTTTGAATGTGTAAGGCGTTGGCGTTAACGCCTTTTACCTGCACCACCTGCGGTTAGGTGCATGTCAGCAAAAAACGCATCTCTTTGTGCATATGAAGGTCGGCAAGCCTTCAGATGTAGATATACAAATAAGTCCGCGGAGGATCCGCGAACCCTCTCGATCTCGAGCCTGCAATCTGATTTGCTGCCAACACTTCAAACCAGGAAGTGTTGGCAGCCATCTTGTGTCTCGGTTGAACCGAGTCACAAGACCAATTGTAAAAAAACATTAAGAATAAAGAAAAGGGGACAGGGTAGAAACACCGTGACCCCCTAGGCCTGCTCAGGGGCTCCCACAGGGTCCCCCAGGACCAAAAAAAGCATTTAAAAAAAAAAGAAAAAAGTCAGCTGGATTCACATTTGATTCGTGAATCCGGCTGAATTTTCTTTTTTTTAAAACAAAGCGCGGGCTCACGCGCTTTGTTTTCTTTAAGCCCCCTATGGGCCAGGTCCTGGGGGCAATGATTACAATAGGGCTATGTATATTAAATGCGGGAGGGACCACGCAGGCCTCCCGCAGCCCCAGGGACCACCACCTCCCTGGGGATAATTATGTTAAATGCGGGGGACACGTGGCCCCCCTCGTGGAGCCGTAAATGGGCCTGGGGACCACCACCCCCCAGGGCCGGCTCCTGCAATGTTCTGGGGTGCCCACCCCCAGGACATTGCAGTTTGCTATGGGATGGGGTCCCCGGGCCGAAATCGGCCTGGGGAGGGGGGCCACACAGCCCTTCTCCCCTTTTTTGAATGAGAAAAAGAAAGAAAGGCCTAGCCCCGGGATGGGGTCCCCAGGGGCTGAAATCGGCCTCAGGATGGGGGGCCACATCGATACCCCTCCTTTTTTTTCTCAATTTCTTTTTTTAAAAATGGGTCAGGACCCAGGAGATGGGGTCCCCGGGACCCAAAAGGATTAAGGTAAGGGGGCCACACAGCCCCATTCCTAAAAAAAAATGAAGCTGGCAACTCGCCAGAGACCCTGCCCCTTCTCCGCAAATGCACCTCATGGCGTGCTTCGATGCCGAGGGTCCTTAGGGGTCAGCCCACCTGTTACCTCCAGTGAGCCCCACACAGTGGGATTGCTGCGAGGTGGTCGGAGGCCACGCCCATTTTTACACCACTCTGCAAAAGCGCCACTTGGCGCAATACTGGTGGGGCGATGAGGTCCCCTTGTGTCCCGAGGGCTTCAGGACTAAAGTGGACTTCATCCCCGAAGCAGCAGTGCACCAGGAGGTGTGTTTGCAGAGTGGTGGAGAAAGGGGGCATGGCCTCTGACCACCTCTCAGCAATCCAACTGTGTGGTGCTTACTGGAGGTAACAGGAGGGCTACTTGGCCCCCAGGGACCCTCCAGAGGCAAGGGGACTTCATCCCCCAACCAAGAGCGCGCTAGGAGGCACATTTGCAGAGTGGTGGACAAAGGGGCATGGCCTGCTATCAGAACTCAGCAATCATGCTGTGTGGGACTTACTGGAGGTAATAGGAAGGGTAGTTGGCCCCCAAAGACGTCCTTGGGGGCCAACTACCCCTCCTGTTACCTCCAGGAAGTTCCACACAGTGGGATTGCTAAGAGGTGTTCGGAGACCACGCTCCCTTTCTCCACCACTATGCAAACGCGCCTCCTGGTGCACTACTAGTTGGGGGATGAAGTCCACTTTACTCCTGAGGGACCTTGGGGGCCAAGAAGCCCTCCTGGTACCTCGTGTAAGTCCTATGCAGCAGAATTCCTGAGTGCTGGTTGGAGGACCTGCCCCCTTTCTCCACCACCCTGCAAACATGATGCTAGTTAAAAAAACATCAAAAATCACTGAAAAAAACACAGGTTTTAGGGACATTATAGTTAGATATTAGCATTTAAAAAACCTTGCAAATCCACTGAAAAAAACGCAGGTTTCAGGGACGTTATAGTTAGAAATTAGAATTTAAAAAACCTTAGAAATCCACGGAAAATACCAAAGGTTACAGGGATGTTATAGTTAGGCTGAAATTTCACTTGTACAAAACCAGAGAAATTCAGCCGTTATAGTTAGCTGAGATAACTATAACTCACGCCTCCGCAATGCACTGCATATGACCTCACATATTACATCACTCATGACATGGTCAGTGACATCACTGATGACATCTCAAATGACATCACTGATTACATCATCTACAGCCTCTCTGATGCACCCACTCACACCCCTATAGTATCTTTTATACACCTACTGCCCCTCCCACACAACCATTCACAAACCCATTCACAGAGCCATACAAGTACTTACATACCCACTCACTGATTCAATGATCTATGCACACATCCACTCGCTCACCCATACTGCCACTCGTAGACCCACTCACTCACTAATACAGCCATTGACATATCCACTCATACAGCCATACAGGTGCTCACACACTGAGTGAGTTACCCATAGAACTACTCACACACCTAGACACTCTTCCATACAGTCAATCATATAGCCACTTACTCACCCAAACAGTTACACACCAACCCATTTTATTACTCATACAAATAGTAACACATACTCACTCAGCTAAACAGTCACTGACATAAGCATGCACTCATCTATATTGCCACTCTCAGATTCACTCACTCATGCATACAGTCATTCATATACCCCATCCACCACGTATACAGCCTTTCACATACTCAGTTACTCACCCATACTGACACATGCACTCAATCACCGACACAGCGATACAGACACTCACTCACCCATACAACTTCTCACACACACACCAGTACCCCATACAGCCACTGACTCACCCACTCACTGATCTATACAGGCAGTCACACACTTCCTCACTCACAAACACAGACGCCGAGACAACCATAGACATAGTCAGACAACCAATCAATCACCCATATAGCCATTCACGTACCCACAACACACTCATACACCCACTTAGACATCAACTGACAGACAGATACACACATTCACACAACCAGTCACTCACCCATACATTCACAGAGACACCTAATCCCTCACTTATACAGCCAGTCACGCACCCAGTGAGTCATCCATAGTCACTCATACACCCACTGATTCACCAATACACCTTGGTATATATATATATATAACACTCATAGGGCCAGATGTATCAAGAATTGCTTTTGCGATTCTTAAATAACAAATTTTTACCGATTCGCTATTTAAGAATCGCAAACTGCAATGTATGTAGGATTTGCAAAAAAATTTGCGATTCCTAAATATTCCTTAATAGCGAATCGCAAATTGCGATTCGCTATTAAGGAATACCTTCCCATTCATTCTTATGAGCCTAAAGGCCCATAGGAATGAATAGGATTGCATTCGCAATTTGCGAGTACCAAATAGCTACTCGCAAATTGCGCATGCAATTTCAAGGGTCCAAGGGGGCCAAAAGGCCACCCTGATGCACCCCCAAAAAAGGTAAGTATGCACATGTGGCGCACATACATGCCCTAAGGGCATGTGTGTGTGCCACATGGCACTTAGAAAAATGCAAAACTTTGCATTTTTCTAGGAATTTGCAAATTATCACCAACTTGAAGATGGTGGTAATTTGCGATTCCTTAAAGCCAGGTCGCAATTTTTTCTTGCTTCCTGCATTGCATTTAAGGAATCGCAAATTGCGATTCCCTAAATGTATTTGCAAAATAGGTAATTGCAAAAATTGCGATTCCCTATTTTGCGAATGCCTTTTGGGATGATACATCACAAAAGGCTTTTTACCGTTCGCAAACGAGCCAATTCGCATGCAAACGGTAAAACGCTTGATACATCTGCCCCATAAACTTGAAAAAAACACTCACAGTCACTGGATGATGTCATCACTGATGTCATGAGTGATGTCATTTGAGATGTCGTCAGTGATGTCATCAGTGATGTCACTGACCATGTCATGAGTGATGTAATATGTGAGGTCATAAGCAGTGCGTGGCAGGGGAGCGAGTTATAGTTAGCTCAGCTAACTATAACAGCTGAATTTCTCTGGTTTTGTAGGAGTGAAATGTCAGCCTAACTATAATGTCCCTGTAACCTTTGGTTTTGTCCATGAATACATATATATTCACGGAAAAAACCAAAAGTTACAGGGAAGGTTTTTTTTGCCTCAAATTACCTGAATTTGCTGCAAATTAAAAACAATAATGCTTTTTTGCCCTGCCCAAGGCTTGGGGGTCAGGGTATTCCTACCCTGCCCCCTTTTCTTTCTTTAAAGATGGCTGCCAACACTTCCTGGTTGAAGTGTTGGCAATCAATCAGAGCTCTGCAGATCTCTACACGAGCTCATCATTATTTGTGAATTAGCCGCGATCGCAGAGATACAAATTTGGATTTCTTTTAATTTCTCAAAAACTACTGAACGAATTTACACCAAGTAACAAAAAGCACAATCTGCGTACCGAAAGCTAGCTTTCTGCCAAATATGGTGTAATTCCCTTCAGCAGTTTGGACTGTAGTCATGTTCAAAACTCCTACGAGAATTAACATTAGAAATGCACTTTTTTTTTGGCACCCCCTTGTTCTCAGCCCCAGCTTGACAGATCACCTCCCAACTTTCTATGCACAACTAGATTCACCGGCAAACTTTTTCAGGAAATATTTGTGAAGATTTGTCAAATGGCACCAAAGCAAATCACTAAACGCTTTTCCTATGGAAACATGGGGGCATATTAGCAAGACCCACGTTAAAATTATCGCCGTTTTAGCGGCAGGAAACTGCCGCTAAAACGGCGATAATGGGCTTGCTAATATGCGTTATGGAATTCAATAGAAGCCCAGGTTAGATGTGCAGGACATCTAACCTGGGCTTCTATTGGAATTCCATAACGCATATTAGCAAGCCCATTATCGCCGTTTTAGCGGCAGTTTCCTGCCGCTAAAACGGCGATAATTTTAACGTGGGTCTTGCTAATATGCCCCATGGTCTTAACTATCAATACCTACATATATGTGTACCATGACACTCATGTTTAAAAAAAATGCCGGCTCCCACTGTCCCCCAGTATGGGTGCTGGCTGGGGTGGTGGCAGTGGTGGTGGGGTTGTTGGGGCTCCTCCTACAGCCACCAACGCTTTGAATGTTGTGGGTGCCCCGGGTGGGCACTGGAGCAACCATTTAATAAAAAAAAAAATGCCAGCTCCCACTGGCACCCAGTATGGGTGCTGACTGGGGAGGAGGGAGGTGCCGCAGGGGCAGTGGGGCTCACTTACGACCCCCTACATACAAAAATTAAAAAATGTGTGGGTGTCCCAAGTGGGCACAGAGCACCCAAAAAGTACAAAAGGAAGCCAAATACGAATAATTAATGAGTGGCTGGAGCCGCTAAATTATTCACTGCTCCAGCAAGCAGTGCCCCATAATGCTGTAGAGCTTTATAAAATTGAATTTTTGGTACCTGGTGGTGCCCCTAGAAGAAAATGGAGAACCTCTAACCATTTCTTGTAATGTTGAGGGGGCCAAAAGGAATGAGTAGCCCTCCAACAAGATTAAAAAAGTACATTAAGTCTCCTTGGTCATTGAAATGATTTCCTCAGGAGAGTTTACCATATTTTTTAAAGCACTCCGAGCTGGAGCTGTATGCCCTTAAGCTGGAGTGTCCTGAAAACTGTTAAAAAACACAATCTCTTTTATTAAACTTTGAAATGTATGGATTTATAAAATATACATGTGATTATAATTATTGGTGACTTTTCGACAAAGTCAATAGGTCTAATTTATATATCTTGATGTGCTGATCCTTGATAATTCAATAAGCTCATTTTTTAAATTTTGATGTCTTTGTCAATCAATCTATCAATCAAGTTTCTTATAAAGTGCGACTACTCACCCGTGAGGATCTCAAGGTGCTGAGTGGGGGGGTCTGCGGTTCAATCAAAGAACCAGGTCTTGAGGTCCTTCCTGAGTTGCGGCAGCGATGGTGATTGCCTGAGGTGCAGAGGCAGGGTGATCCAGATCTTCGCAGCGAGGTAGGAGAAGGATTTTCCTCCAGCCGCGGTCTTGCGGATCCGTGGGATTGTGGCCAGGACCAGTTGGGCAGAGCAGAGATGTCTGGTGGAAGTGTAGAAGGAGAGGCGGTGGTTGAGGTATGCAGGCCCAGTGTTGTGTTGAGGGCTTTGTAGGTGTGTGTGAGAAGCTTGAAGGTAATTCTTTTGTTGATAGGTAGCCAGTGAAGGTCTCTCAGGTGGCTGGTGTTGTGGCTGCAGAGTGGGATGTTCAGGCTGAGTCTGGCAGAGACGTTCTGGATGTTCTGCACTTTCTTTAAGAGTTCATGGGAGGTGCTGGCGTAGAGTGCCTTGCCGTAGTCGAGTCTGCTGCTGATGAGCGCTTGGGTAACCATTTTCCTAGACTCTGTGTGAATCCGCTTGAAGATCTTATGAAGCAGATTGAGCGTGTGGAAGCAGGATGATGAAAAAGCATTGATTTGGCAGTTCATTAAGAGCGAGGAGTCCAGGATGATGCTGAGGTTTCGTACGTGGTCTGTGGGTGTGGGGGGTAGCGAGCGATGTGGGCCACCAGGAGTCATCCCTTGCATAGGGGGTGGAGCCCAGGATGAGGACTTTGGTCTTGTCTGAGTTAAGCTTGCCGCAGCTGTCCTTCATCCAGGTGACGACTGCCTTCATCCTGCTGTGGAAGTTGCTCTTGTGGCTGTAGGTTCATCTGTGAGGGAGAGAATCAACTGGGTGTTGTCGGCGTAGGAGACAATGTTGAGTCCGTGGCTTCTGACGATGGCTGCAATTGGGGCCATGTAGATGTTGAACAGGGTGGGGCTCAGGGAGGATCCCTGAGGCACTCTGCAGCTGATCTCTGTGGGTTCTGAGTTGAACGGTGGAAGTCTGACTCTCTGTGTTTGGCCGGTGAGGAAGGAGCAGATCCATTCAAGGACTTTGTCATGGATGCCGGCGTCGTGGAGTCTTGCGCAGAGGGTGTGTGGTGGGAGATGGTGTCGAAGGCGGCTGAGAGGTCCAGGAGGATGAGGGCAGCAGTTTTGCCCCAGTCAAGAAGGGTGCACATGTCATCTGCAGCGGCGAGGAGAGTGGTCTTGGTGCTGTGGTTGCTTCTGATGCCGAATTGGGAGAGGTCAAGGATGTTGTTCGTTATGATGAACTCAGAGAGTTGGGCATTGATGGCTTTCTCAATGACTTTGGCTGAGAAGGGGAGCATTGAGATGGGTCTATAGGTCTTGACGTCCATTGGATGCGATGGAGGTGCCGATTCTGTTGAAGATGTGGTCAGGGCAGGGATCTGAGGGGGATTCAGAGTAGATGCTCTTCATGATCCTGAGGGTGTCACCAGAGGTGAGGGTTGTCCAGCTGGGCAAGGTCTGTTGGGGTTTGGAGCCACTGGGTGCGGTGGTTGTGGGTGGGGTGGGTGGGTCTTGGGTCAGTAAGTAGGTCTGCCTTACTCAAAAATACACGCTTTATATCCTCACATCACATGGTCAGTTGTATGTGCCAGCAAGGTTTGAGCGCATTGCCTTGCTGCAGGCAAGAACTTGCATGTCCCTTTTCCTTCCAGTTGCTCATTCCTTTGTTGATAGTCCACTCTCATAGAGCCTGTCAATTTCACCCTATAAGTAATGTTTCCCAATACTACAGTGGTGAGTGTATGTAGCTATTTATCATATATCTCTATGGTAGTACTGCCTGAAGAAAATTGGAATGCTTGAACTTTTATCAGGACCAGTGTCTCTCTCTTACCTACAGATTCATCTTTGTTATCCCTGCATCAGTTACTTTGTGATTGCATACCATTTTTAAATTTGTACACTTGGGTCTTGTAGGCAAAGGGTTTGCCTGCTGACATCCACTATTTTTGCCATTTTTAACCTTTCCCAGCATGCTGTATAGGTATTAGATAGACGGTAGGTCGACATCTTGTAGTGTACCATAAAGGTAGCAGGATGATGGGGCATCACTAAATTGACTTGTGGGACTCACTAATCCCTGATTTCTGGACCTCTCATTTTAAATATCTGTGGAAGCAAGGTGAGCTAACAAGAAGAAAGAGCTTTGAAGGAGCTTTTGAAGAACGAGGAAGGACAATTTTTGCTATTTGATCTCTGCCAGAGGGACTGGTGACTCCAATGGAATATCGCTGAATTTCATGATAACTATCTCCAGTGTTGGTGGCTCCAGAGCCCTGATTTTCGCCTGGTACCAGAAGGAAGTAGACCTGTTGACCTTTAGACTATGGAGACTCTGCGGTCGGGGCGGAGAGCACCGTACATAAAAATATAGGCCTGTCCTATCTTTTTATGTGGGGCATTCTGCGCCCGACTGCGGAGTTTCCACAGTCATAAAGTTACTTTTAAATCTTTGTTTGTGAATACCAAAAAAGTGTAAACTTATACAAAAGTGTAAGTTTACCTGTGTGAATCAGGCCCTTGGCGTTTTAACTGAGTTTTTTAAATTTACTGCTCAAGTGTCTGGGTCTGGGGGCTCAGTGGACTAATGCTTCCACTGGAGGGGCCTGTGTTTGACCTAATGGTCACAGGTTCACATCCCGGCAGGTTCACTCATCCTTTCATCCATCTGAGGTCGATAAAATGAGTACCATTGGGTAACAATAAACATCTGTTATTCAGCGCCAAGATGCCAACGGGTGAACGTGCGCTTTACAAATACACATGTTATGTTAAGTGCATGGACACTGTGTTTCAGAGCATGTATATTTTTTGCTGAATTTAAGTCTCGGCGGTAACATGGATATTTTTAGGAATCACACTTCTCACTGGGGGAAGCAATCTTGTTCAATATGCTTAAAAAGAGTGAGACATTTGGACTCTAAAGTTGCAATGCACATTGTGTAACTAAGCATTGTGTTTCGGTTCCTTCCTCTCCTAAAATGTTGAAAACCTCCACACTAGTCTGGCAATTCATTTACTCATGTATTGCAGGATCCTTAAAACTGTCATTCTAATTTTATGAACATTCGTAATTATCATTCTTGTTGATGACTTCATGTGGACTGTGTATGTATATGTAATATATCACAGAAGATGTAGTATGGAGAGGAAGGGATCTTTATGTTTACACAAATGTAATTATTTTTTAGCAGAGTCACGCAGATTTATATCCATATATTAAAAAACAAGCAGTCAAACTGGTTGGTAATATAGGGGTGAGAAATATGTATTTAGGAGATACAATCTACATTATGGTGAAATGGTATAATCTCAAACTTATTCCTTTTCTCTCCTTGGAAGAGTTCTTCTTTTGGCCCTTGCATGCCGTTTTTTTCCCATTCCCATTCCCCCTTTTAACTCACACTGTCAGTACAAGTAACTATAAGTGTGGAGTTTATTGAGAAAGCGTCAAACATTATTGGACTCCCAGTACTCCTTCAATCATTTTAGGTTTGTGACACAGGCCCAGATCGCTTCCAGGGAAGATGTAGCTGTCAGGAGCTAGGTCTGTTTTAGTGATATAAAATTATGTTTAACAGTAGCAGCACCAGCACTAAAAGACCTGGGACAAAACATCCTGGCTGCCCACCATGCGTAACTGTCCTAATTGGCAATAGTTCAAACTTTGTTTCCACCAAACAACACAACTTCTCTAAATCCCCAACGTCCTTCAAAACAAACTCCAAAGGGAGCAACTGGTCTTTTGCAATGGAAATTCTAGATCCATGTAGCAAGGTCCAGGTTTCAGCAACATTGTAGCATGATATATTTGTATCATGATTAGCCGAGACACAGGGGCAGATTTACAAGCCCCTTGAACCACTTTTGCGCCGCCGTTGCGTCACTTTTGTGACGCAGTGGCGACGTAAACCATGCGCCATGTTGCACCTTATTTACAACGTGACGCATCTAGGGAGATGCGTCACGTTGTAAAGCCCTGCACCACATGAAACCTGCGTCAGGTCTCATGTGGCCGTTCCGTCGCAGGGTCGGCGTTCCGTCGCAGGAAAGCCTTGTAAAAGTGACGCAGTGAAATCTACAAGATTTCACTGAGTCACTTTTCCGACGCCGCTGCGACAAATCCTTACACCTGCTTCAAGCAGGCGTAAGGAGTGGCGCACCACGTTAGGGATGGGCGGCCCACGAGCATTGCTGGAGTTGCGTCGCACTTGCAACACGACTCCAGCAATGCGCCACCCTTCTGACGGGAGATGCGACACGCATCTGTTTATCTTTGCACCACGGTGCGCCGCATAGTAAATGCGGAGCACCTGTGGTGGCGCAAGGGTAAACTTGCGTGACGCATCATTCCTGGCGCATCTCTGCTGATTTGCAGGGATGCGCCAGGCATTGTAAATCTGCCCCACAGTTGGCCTTGAGGGAAGTTAAATCAAAGATGGCTGCAATGTCTCCAAACTATGTAAGAGCTAAGCCTGGGCGGAGTTCGCTTAGCGGCGCTACGCGGAATTCCGTGAAGTTGTAAAAAAAACTCAGCGAGCTACGCGAAGTTCCGCGAGCATGCGAAGTTGCTTGCTCCGCCTATGGCGATGCGTTTTTGACGTTCAGGAACATGTGTCGCGTGTTTGGGAGCGTGTATTGCGTGCTCGGGGGAAATATCGCGCGAACTACACCACGCGGTCGCCCATGGGCGCGGCCATCTTGTTTTTCATGTTTGCTATGGTTCTGGGCCTGTTTTTCTATCCTCCCTATATCTTTTCAATCCTTTGTTTCTAAAACCTTTTTTTCTGATCTTTTTTATTTATTATCTATCCCTCTCTATTCCTGAGTGTATATTTTGCATTTTTTTCTACTTTTTGTGTGTTTTTGTGTGAGTTTTTGACTGTTTTTCTATGACTTGCTTTTTATTTTTTTACTTCCTTTCTTTACTTCCTACATTTTCTTTTCCGCCCCCGCAGCTCCAGAACCACGGCTAAGAAGACGACTAAGCAGGGGAAGAGGAGGAGTGAGAGCTACGGCTGCCTTCCTTGCGGAAGGCGTCACCCGGAAGGGGTGCAGGCCCGGGCCTTATTTTCCGAGGTGGAGGTGGATGCACTAGTTTGTTTTGTGCAGCATCGCCGCCCCTTAACTCTGGCAGCAGGTAGGGAGGTCTGGGTTCAGGTACGGGCCCCACGAGCGTCACCAGCGTTGGGCAAGGGTGCGCCGGGCAGTGTTTCGCTGCTCTGGGGTTCGGCGCACCCATAACCAACTGACGCACTGGTGGTCCGACATCTTGGACCAGGAGCAGGACCTGCTGGACCTGCTAGGTGTTGAGGTCCCAGGGCTTGGTGAATAGCTAATTATATTACCATTGTGTTCTGTTCTGTGTTATTGTGAATATTATTTTTTCCCAAATAGCAAGAATGCTGCTGCTGCTTACATGCAGGTAAGTTACGTTTAAAAATCTTATATTATGTGATTGTTATTCTTCTACACATGTGCTTGGTGCTACTAATCGTACTTGTTTGCAACTTTGAGCTTGCTTGGGCTGGTTATGTAAGAGAGGTTAGCAAACTTAATTTAGGTAATGCAGACTAGAAAGACTCCTTTCCTTTGTCCTGTCAGGCTGTCCTGTCACTAAGAGAGTGGTAGTTAGTTAGTTAGTTAGTTACTTAGTATTATTTGGTAATTTAGCTGTCTGGGTGACGCGTCCTCTCACGTGACTTCAGTCCTTGTAGAACCTTTTGTAGTTCGCATAGTGAGTGAATAGCAACCAACCAATTTGGTGTTTGCAATATGCATTATCTGTGCATTTTGAGAAGACTAAATGCAGACTTAGGGAATTGCCCTGTCAAAGGGGGTTGAGAGATGATTGCGAATGAGATCGGAACTTAGAAGCAAATATCATTTTTTGCAATTCATTCCAAAGTCTTTGGAATAAGCGGGCCAGGTAGGTTTAGGATCCAGGAATCGGAATGGAACTGTGGAATAATAAACATAGGACGGTCTAGGACCGCGATACTAGTCTATTACTAGTCGATCTGATTTAGGATAGGTCAATGTTATTGCAATTGCCGTTTCCTGTCTAAAAATCTTTTTGGAGCGATTATTTAATATTTATTTATTTAACATCAGTCATTTTTTGTCTCTTTAATTATGTCTTACATGATCAGCATCCAGGGGCAAGAAGAAAACTGGGTCTGCTGAGGAGGGTGCGGGAGCCGGTGTGGCCTCCTAGGGGCAGGAAGCGGTCTCAGATGCAGATGGCTCTGCTGGCCCCAGTAAGTCCTCCTGTTCTTAATATTAATATATATTTCCCTAACATTTACTGCTCTATTATTTCCATTTCCTAATTATATTTTTTCCCAAATGCTCTTCGATCTATCTGTTTCTAAATTCTTGTTATTGCTCCATTACCTACTAACATTGTTATTTATATTTCTAGTGTCTGTTTTTTTTTTTTTTTACATCAACTCAAACTGCCTCTGACTCTGCATTAGTCTGTCTGTAGCTTGCTTGCTTCTGGTTTTCCACTCAGCTTTCCCTCTCCCCTTATATATTTTGTGGATTGCCTAGTGGTGGTACTGTAAGACTCAGAGAACCCATTGGTCCTACTACTAGTACTAGTAGTAGTAAGGACTCCTTACTACTACTAGTACTAGTAGTACTAATCTGCTGTGCAGATTGCATGCCCAAGTAAGGTATTCTACGCATGTTTTTTGAGATGAGAAGGCTTTCTTTTACTGTCTCATGCTCAATCAGTAAATGATGGTCACTCACGTTGGACACCCCAAAGTGGTGTATTTTACTTTTTCTCGTCTAGGCCTAGTACTTTTTTTATTAGCAGCAGTTGATGGTGAACAATGAACAACTGATTATTGTGCACCATGCCTGGAAGGAAGTATGAGGAGGAGGACGGCACCATTATTTTCTACCCAAGAGAGACCTCATGTCCGATATTCCGCCCAGTTGGCAACTCTTTTTCTTCTTTAAAAAAAATCAGATGCATCAATAGCTCTAGCCACTGAGTCCAGTCCTTTGGGTTTTCCTCTTCTTGAGAGGCTTTTCAATAATTGCCACCAACAAAATGCCCAACCGGATATTTTGTTATTTTTTATAGGACTTACTGTCTACTCAACTCTTGTACCCGAATTGTAGTGATGTGTGGGGTGTATGTATTGTATTTTCAATCTTGCTAATGAAAAAACTAAATAGGGGAGGTGTATATGGCATTTAAAAAATGTGAAATGTTTTTTCCAGGCATACCGACCACCAGTGCAGGGGCCAGCGGTGAAGGCGACGCTACTCCAGAGGGAGCGGATGCCGCAGCTGCAGAGGGTGAGCCAGCAGCAGTGGCGGGAGGTGGTAACTTATATTCCTTATGTATTGACAATGATGAATACACTCGCTGCAAGGATGTACAGTACACTGTACTGCTGCTGAGACTAAGTTGTTGTGAACAGTTGAAGAAGACATCCTTTACTTAACATTAGCATTAGCGGGAGATGAGTAACTAATGGCCTCTTCTATTCTATCTTCAACTCAGCAGAGAAAGTTTTATGATGAAGTCAAAGATTCAGATGACATGTAATATATGACTGGCAGAGAAGGATGCGTGGGTTAAGGAAGGGGCCCTGGGATGCATATAGGTGGCTGATAAGTTACATGGGTGGTTGAAGGATGGGTGAAAGGTGAAAGAAAGGATGCCTGTCTGGGTGGGTGAAACTGTATGGGTGAAAGGAATCCTCCAGTGGGTTTGATGGGTCAAACTCAAAGGCAAGAAAGGACGCAGGGATGGTGGTTAGATGACAAATGTATGTTGTTTGTGAAAGGCTTGTTGAGATTGAGAATGATAGCCATGTTTGGATGGATGGATGGATGCCTGGATGGTATCATAGGTGAAGAGTCAGACTGAATGAAGAGAATGTAAAAGAAAATTAAACCGTGCCAGAGTAGCAAAGCCAAGGGTGAAGAATAAAATAATGTTAGAAGAGCAATGCAATGATGAATGAAGAAACCCTGGGAAGAATAAACAAGGACTGTTTTCTTTCAAGGTTTTTGATTCAAAGGTTTGAGGTTGTATTTCAGAATACTCCCTTGACTCACGGTTATTTTATGTTAAGAATTTTTTTAAAGCCCGCGATTACCCGAAGGTGTCTTGGCGCTGTCTGAGAGGCAGTTAGCTGTTGTTTAGATGTTAAATAGCCAGGTCTTTATCTCCTTTCTAAAAGATGATAGTGAAGGGATTGCTCTGAGCTGAGGTGGGAGGCTGTTCCAAAGTTTGATCGTGTTGAGGACTATACTTCTGCCACCCCATTGCAATTTTTTTAATTTGGGGACAGCTAAGAGATTGGCTTTGGCCGATCTAAGTTCTCTGTTCGGCTTGTATCGCTTAAAAACTGACCTAAGAAAGTCCGGCCCGAGTCATGCATTTCTTTGTGGGCCAAGCAGAGGGCATTAAATTTTACCCGACTGCGCATGGGAAGCCAGTGAATCTTGCGAAGTCCCTGTGTGATGGACTGGAACTTGGGAAGCTTTAGAATCATTAAACACACGAGATCCTCTGGTCTATGAACACACATATATGCCTCAAAAGGAGACAGCAAAGATGATTTCAACGTACTGCTAAGGGAATCCCTTAGTTAGGACGTAATCCCATCACCCACCGAGGTGGCATGCTTCATCATCTGGGATTCTCCTCTTGACGGGGAAACCTGGCCCCGCCAAGGGCTACACCCCCTCACTGTGAGGGAGGAGCTCAGGGATGTTTTTAATTCCTACACTGTTTAGGATATAATAAATCCTACAGATGAGAAGGCAACTAAATAGGTTGGGTGGTGGGCGCAATGCAAAAACTTAAATAGCGTGAGTAAGTGATGTTAAAACTTACTAACTAAGCTTTAGAATCAATCTAGCCATGGCATTTTGGACTGACTTAAGGCATGTCATGTGTTTTTCTAAGATGGTTAAATAAAGACTATTGCAGTAGTCCAACCTAGGAAGGACTAGCGCAGTGATTAAGACTTTCCTGTGACTATCCGGGATACATGGGAGAATTTTCCTGATCATTTTTAGGATATAGTAAGCTGAGGATGTTATAGCGGAAATTTGCACACTCATATTAAGGTTGTCATCAATAATGACTCCTAAATTCTTGGCCTTGGTGATGGAAAGAGGAGACTGGGGCAAATTTTGAGGCCACCAATTAGTTGACCATGTTAGAGAGGGGTTCCCGAACACAATGATCTCGGTTTTACCTGAATTAAGCTTGAGGCAGTGCCCACTCATCCAGTCGCTGACCGCCTTGATGCAATTTCTGCATCTTAGAGGGCCTGGTGAATCGTTATTAGCAGCCGCTATTATCAACTGAGTATCATCAGCATAAGATGTTACCTCCAGATTGAAGCTTGTAATGAGAGGGGCCAGTTTGGCTACATAAACATTGAAGAGTGTTGGGCTTAATGATGACCCCTGAGGGACTCTGCATGGCAGGGAATAAGGTGAGGAATTAAATTTCCCTAATGCTACTGATTGTGATCTGTCTCTGAGAAAGGAAGAGAGTAGATCGAGCGCGACTCCCTTCACCCCTATTTCCTCTAGACAGTTGATGTGAATTGTATGATCTACAGTATCAAAGGCAGCGGATAGGTCCAATAAGATCATAACCGCTGAGCCTCCACTGTCTACCACCTTCCTTATCTCTTCTGCTGCCTTGACCAGGGGGGTTTCAGTACTATGCCCTGATCAAAAGCCTAACTGGGAGGAGTCTAGAAGCTGATTGTCTAGAATGTATTTAGGTAGTTCAGAATTCATTATCTTTTCACAAATTTTTGCGGGGAGGGGTAAACGTGCAATTGGATAGTAATTCGAAGTGTCATTAACATTTAAGTTGGATTTTTTTTAAAGCGGAAGGATAGAGGCCTGTTTCCAGACAGAAGGAAAGGTACCAGTGGAGAACATGGTATTAAAAATGTGAGATAAGTTCCTTGCAATGATGTCTGGGACCAATTTCAAAATCTTTACTGGGCAGGGGTCATAAGGGGAACCTGATTTACTTTGCAAAAGTAAGAAACTCACTTGTTCTGGTGTGGTGGCAGAGAAATGAGTAAGCGAGCAGTCACCTAGAACCCTCCCCTTAGGTGATTGTAAAGGTGGAAAGATCCCACTATCAAAGTCCCTAAAGATCCCGTTGACTTTCTCTTTAAAGGCTTCTGCAAGGGCATCGCAAAAGGATTGACTGTCTGATGAGTTAGTCTTATTCAAGATGTTAGTGAGTTTCTGAACCACTTGAAATAGTTCTTTCGAAGAATTGGAGGCACTATCTATTAATTGAGTGAAATACTGGCTTTTTTCCATCATGATAAGATTTTTGTATGTGCCTAGTGCCCTCTTATAAGCCTGTTTCATTTGTTCATCATAGTTTCTTCTCCAATTCCTTTCCTGCCTTCTGCAGGCCTGTTTTTCAAGCTTCAGGGCTTCTGTGAACCAAGGGGACATCGGTTCCTTCCAAAATGAGCGCTGGTATTTAGTGGGCACTAGCTCCCTGAAGGCGTCCGTCAACCAGTCGGAGTAGCACGTCGCAGCGGATTCAGCTTCGGCGAGTAAAGGGGGATAATGTTCACCTAAGGACTGTGCTAAGCTGACAGGATCTAATTTACTCCAATCTTTGTAACTGATGATAGCAGGTGTATTAAGCAAACCATTCTGGTCTCTGAAGTTTTCTGTAGAAAACGTGATGACCGAATGATCCAACCAGACCACAGGAAAGATATTTTGAATTTTTACAGAAGGATCATTGGTGAAGAGGCCATCCAGCGTGTGACCGGCTGAGTGCGTAGCCTCCTTAACCAACTGATCCAATCCTAAGGATTCTGTGATATCTAGTAGATTAGCTGTGTTCTTATGTTCCTGGGCTTCCAAATAGAAGTTAAAGTCTCAGAGAATGGTGAAATACTTTAAAAGGAGGCTATTCTCTGCTACTACTTGAAAAACGTAAGAGAACACATTTTTATAACTACCTGGAGGTCGATAAAGAAGGATCCCGGAGAAAAAAGTTGATTGTCCCTGGCGAGCTTGAACAAAGCTGCCTCACACGCTTCATTGCTCAAATCCGTGCAGATAACAGAAAATTCATTGTGGTAAATTAGCGCCAAACCACCACCTCTTTTGATTAATCTATCCTGCCTGAAAAGTGCATAGTCCTTAGGGACTGCAATTGCAAAGTCGGGGCTGCAAGCATTATCTCCCCAGGACTCAGTAATAAAAAGACAGTCCAGGCGCAACTTTTCTATCAGGTCTGCGATCTCAATTTTATGTTTAGGAAGAGACCGGGCATTAACTAAGGCCCATTTAAATATTTTATGGGTTTTCCATGTTGCCACCATTCCAGAAGGGCAAATAGAAGAATTGGGTTCCATTCCTGTCCTCAGAGTAGGACTCAATTCACAATCACACGTTGAACATATGTACAGTGTTAGCTCCAAAAGGAGCATCAAATCCAGTCGGGGACAGTTATTAGTTGAAGAGGGGCAGAGAGACAGCAGCTCTTTACCTGAATATGTCAGCGATTTGACCTAATCTATGCTCAGGGGGCCAGGGGTCCTGGGGTCCTGGCCCTGGCCCCGGGCCAGGCGCGGACGGGCGCAGACGGGCCTTCCTTAGGCGCGCCAGCAGTGCGCCAGCGGCACGCCCGCTGCACTCATCTGGCTCAGCATGCGTTATTTATTGCTGGCCGGAGGCGTCCTGTTAACTTACCACCGGAAGTAGTAAGGAAGGGGGAGGGACTGCTCCCCCCGCAACAAACGGCTAGACTGCGGCGGAACGGAGGAGCAGAACCAAACATAAATAGCCAGAAGCTGCCAATGAAGTGAGTGAAATTAAAAATAAAAGTTTAAAAGGTTTTTAAATTTTTGCAGTGAACAACGAGTTTAAAAAAAGAAAAGTGCTGCTTACTTCAATAGCCAGCACTGCCTCGGAGGAATACCTCTTCCACACTACACCCACTGTGTGTCCGGCTCAGCATGCATTTTTTATTGCTGTCCGGAGGCGTCATGTGAACTTCCCACCGGAAGTAGTAAGGAAGGGGGGAGGGACTGGTCCCCTGCGCATCAAACGGCTGGACCGTGGCAGACCGGAGGAGAAGAACCAAACAGAAATAGCCAGAAGCTGCCAATGAAGTGAGTAAAATAAAAAATAAAAGTTTAAAAGGTTTTTAAATTTTTGCAGTGAACAACGAGTTTAAAAAAAGAAAAGTGCTGCTTACTTCAATAGCCAGCACTGCCTCGGAGGAATACCTCTTCCACACTACACCCACTGTGCGTCCGGCTCAGCATGCGTTTTTTATTGCTGTCCGGAGGCGTCATGTGAACTTCCCACCGGAAGTAGTAAGGAAGGGGGGAGGGACTGGTCCCCTGCACATCAAACGGCTAGACCGCGGCAGACCGGAGGAGAAGAACCAAACAGAAATAGCCAGAAGCTGCCAATGTAGTGAGTAAAATAAAAAATAAAAGTTTAAAGGTTTTTAAATTTTTGCAGTGAACAACGAGTTTAAAAGAAGAAAAGTGCTGCTTACTTCAATAGCCAGCACTGCCTCGGAGGAATACCTCCTCCACACTACAACCGCTGCGCATCCGGCTCAGCATGCATTTTTTATTGCTGGTCGGAGGCGTCCTGTGAACTTCCCACCGGAAGTAGTAAGGAAGGGGGGGACTGCTCCCCTCCGCAACAAATGGCTAGACTGCGGCGGACCAGAGGAGCAGAACCAAACAGAAATAGCCAGAAGCTGCCAATGAAGTGAGTGAATTAAAAAAAAAAAAAAGTTTAAAAGGTTTTTAAAAGTATTGCAGTGAACAACGAGTTTAAAAGAAGAAAAGTGCTGCTTACTTCAATAGCAAGCACTGCCTCGGAGGAATACCTCCTCCACACTACACCCCACTACACAGTAGTTTGCAAGCACAACATATATATTGTGTATGTACCCACCCATCATTAATAGCCTCCCTCCAACCCGAGGCCCACTCCCGCTCCCTACCCATGTCATTTCGACCGTGTCAGCCATGGGTGGCCTATCAAACAATAGTAGTACGTTATGTCATCATCACGTGACGTTGTGCAGTATATCATCATCATTCACATTAGTAAGCATATCATGTGCCTTGTTGTAGTAGTCAGGGTGAAAGTGAAATTGAGCATTTGCCATTGATTTAACAGAGTATGGCCGTAATGGAAAAATAGATAATTGTGTAGTACAGCTGCCCCACCTGCAGACAGTAGTAAAGTAACGTGAGTCTTCGACACAAGTATGTCTGTCTAGGGCGCAAGCTGACTGAGCTGGCATACCTACAAGATTAATTTAGCTAAACAAGAGAGAGAAGAAGAATACTTGTCTACTCCATAGTGCCTAATGCCTGAAAGTATAATCATCATCACATCCAAATCTTAGGGGCCGAGGAAGTGAGGATACCACAAATTTTATGTACTGCTAGTGCTACTGTGCCACTATAATTTTATGTGCATAATTTTGTGTTACTGTTTTGCTAAGAGTATTGGTTACAATTGTCTTTTTTCTTTCTTGATATAGCTACTCCTTCCCAACCCGCCACCAGGCAGGAGTTAGCAACCAGGACATGGCAACGGAAGCTGGAGGCCATCCAGGCTGAATATCGCCGGCTGGTTGTCCTGGCAGAGGAGGAGGCGTCAGCTGCAGCTTCCTCCAATGCCCCGGGCCCCAGCTAGGCCACCACCATGCCTCCGGTGGTAGAGCACCGTGTTCTGGCAGCCGCCCACCGCAACTCATCCTCATCAACCACTGCTGCCCACCCCTGTTGTTCCTGCAGGAACTTTCAGCGCTGCATGCTCCTCCGGATGTCGCGCCTTGAGGCCAGGCTGGAGGAGGTCCTGGAGTGCACTAGCCGGCACACCCGCCGCTAAGCCTCAGTTTTCTTGACCCTTGCCCCTTTTTTAATCTTTTTTTTGTGGGTGGGATGTGTTGGGGAGAGGGTGGGAATGTTGGGAGTTGGGGAAAATTTCGGTGTTGTTCTTTTTTTATGGACATTTGGACATGGACATTTACTGGACATTGATTGGGGTTAGGGAGAGGGGGGGGTCAAGTGTTGTGGGTTTCTTCTAGTTTATTTGTTACGGTAATAAATTATCTATAGTTTTACAATACATATGATGTGAGTCTTTTCTGGGGGGTTGCTCTTTTACTTCGCCTTGTTTCCACCTTTGCTGCAGGGCCGCAGTCAGTTTTTGAAATCTGCTGATAGTGTAACACACCAACAGATAGATTTGGTACCCTCACTTGTCCTACTACTGTCAGTCTCTCCTCCTAGTCTATGCAGTCTGCAACTAAACCCCCTATCTACTTGGAAGGATGTGGATGTGTAAATTAATTAATTTCCATAGTATATACATTATTGCCTACCCCACACTTCTTCTCTTACCTGTGATTGATGTTTAGGCAAATCAATGGGTGCATGGTGATAGTTTGGTTTCTCAAGGTTCCATGGTGGTGGTGGTAGCAGTAGTAGACAGTAGCATTTGCAAAAAAAGAAAATGAGACAGTCAGTCACCTGAGAGAGACTAGGGAACGAGTAGTAGAAGTACAGTACACAAGAAGAAGACTGCCAAACAAGAACCCATGATGATGATAAGCAATGCTAAAGTAAAATAAAACATAATGGTGGCGGGGATAGCCTAGTACAAGTTACAAACTGATCTTGACTCGACCTATGAAGTGGACTAGCCTAACCTTTAGTGCTGAAAAGATGATGAATCGATGCCGGCAATTAATTATGATGGATTATGTTCCTCTGGAAAAAAAATTGAATATCGAATACTGTGCATGGGCGGACAATCTAATCAATATGTTGCCAGTGTGGGATATATATATATAACGCCATAAGTGATGAATTGAGTCTTTTCACATTGTCTACTTGTATCACGTGACACTTAGGGTTTGTACAAATAAGATTACCGTAATAGCGTTTCGTTATGTGATCAAGGTCACTCGGTGACCGAAACGCGTTATGACATGAAAAGGAATCTGTGAGCAAAATAAAGAAAATCGCACTACCACAAGAGGAGTTCGTGCTCTCTTTTCTCACCAGAAGGGAAGTGAAAAGGCGCGCTTGTTTAATCGGATACGATACGGAAGCCGGCTGTTTCCGTTTGACGAACCACCTTCCCAGGAGCAGGCAGCCGCTCTCAGCCGAGCACTACAAGGAATCCGGGAGGATATTATCGCGGCAGCCCCCTGACGTAGCTACGGGAGTGTTCACCAGCCAGAAGACGACGAAGGCAGGGTCGGAAGACTCGCCGGAGATGACATCACGGCGGTGAGTGAAATAGCATAAGCGCAGGTGGGGAGGTCATAGGCGAATACAATCTAGGCAGCGGATACAGCAAATACGCTAGGCACTCACGCAGTTTTCCAATATGTCAGCGGATGCTTTACGGGAAAGGGAGGAGGCAGCTGAAGAGTTATTCAGCAATCTACCAAGTGCCACTAATAATGGTCAATCCTTAAACGTGGGCACCAACAAGAAGGAGACTGATGCTAAATCATTGCTGAAATCATTAGAGAAATACATGCCCAATGAACTTACGAAATGGTGGGGACAGAAATCCCTCCAAAAGTATGAGGAAGTAGGAAGAATTCCATGAGGACTTCGAATACTACTGGCTCCCAGCTTCGACAATCCTAATCCCAACATGCTAAAGGAGTGGGCAGAGAACAACTTAATGGCATCGATGAACTTAGTAAAAATATTAATCAAATACGCCCAAAGTGATCGGGAGGAACTTTTGAAAGAGATAGACAAAATCAATGAACGATTGGGATAGCTTGAACAAACAGACTACATTATGAAAGAAATTCAAGAAAGATTGAAAAAACAAGAGGACAGAATTAAAATTAGAAAGGTTCACAAGTTTGCCAGGGACAAGGCTGACTACGAGCAGGGACATATCTTTCCATTTGCTCGTGAATACGAAAGTGCCAAGAGGATGAAGCTTAACAACATGCCGAAAACCAGCACAACTTCTTTAAATCCAGAATTGATGGGCGCAGCTAATGCCGGGTCATCCACCTCAGATCTTAGCTCGGTAATTAGTGAAACCGAATCAGAAGATGGAGGAGCCAACACAATTAACACAATAGGAGAAAGAAGTAAATTAGGTCTGGCCGAGGAGCTAGATTTTTTATCCCTGGAACGCAGACAGTGCTGAGGTCACAGAATCCAAAGAGACAACAAGACAACGAAGGAACAAAAAGAGACGAGCAAGGCGCAAATGTCGGAGGTGCAAAACCCAAAAAGCCCCAATGGCGCCGGAGATAGGGCAGGATGACAATACTATAGTCAATTTATCAACATTGATTCTAACTAAGGCAGAAACCCAACTATTATCACTCGGGTTGTCCTACTGCAAGGAAAGTAACTTCAACTATGGACGCACTAGAGTGGACATTTTTAACTTCATTAGAAAACTAAAACTAAAGAAGTTTTTTACTGTTAAAGAAGGCATTAATCAACAAAGAATGACATCAGACAATGAGAAAATCTCCAAGTTTCAGATGCGTGTACCCTTCTGACCTTGCATGAATTAAACGATGAAACCAATAATGATCAATACAATAGTCCCAATTAAGGATCAACACAAGTAAGATTACAAGCTCTGGACATAAGTCAATCAAGTGCGGGCAGTAGCCCCTTTAAACCTAAATCAACATTCCTTCCTATGAGGCCTAAAGATGCCATTGACATTTATCATGAACGGGTAATTGATGATCTAAAAAAACTCTATCGCAGAGTAAATCACAGGAATAAAAACATTAAATATCATGACCGCCAGTAGAATATGCCTCATTTTCCCGCTTCCCGTCACCCCGCATGTTGTTACAACGCGGTCGTTACAACGACCGCGTTGTAACAACGCATACCATTACCCCGCAAGTCGCTGGATGTTGGAATAGCAAAATTTACTATTCCAACTCCAGTCTGTGCGGACAGTAGGGAAGGTGTTGGATTTTAAATCCAACACCTTCTCCCCCCTCCGCAATTTGTTTTTACGACTTGCGGAGTAATGGTATGCATTGTTACAACGCGGTCGTTGTAACGACCGCATTGTAACAACATGCGGGGCGACGGTTTCGTGGTCAGGGTTGTTTACACCGCCAGTATGATAATCTAATTAAAAAACTCAAAAATAATCATGAAGTGGTAATTAACAAGTCCGATAAGGGCGGTAACATAGTTATTTGGCCAAGAACGGAATATATCCAGGAAGCACACCATCAACTAAACAACATTGACTGTTATGAAAGAACCACCATGAACGAATATAAGAAATCAAAGGATGGGTTTAAAAAAGATCTACAACAATGGAAAAGACAAGAATTAATCTGTAATGAGGAATATAAATTCATGCATAATGAATTTCCTGTACTTCCCACGATCTATTTCATACCAAAGGTCCACAAGAAAACAAAACCGGTCCCAGGCAGACCAATTATCTCTGCCATTGGGGGGATCAGTGAAAACATAACACAATATATAGATTTCTTTCTCCATGATCATGCACAGAAACTTCCTACGTACATTAGAGACACTGGTGACTTCCTTAACAAGCTGGAAAAAATTGAATGGATGGACGGATTACTGCGATAACGTTAGACATAGAGTCGTTGTATAAAAGTATAGAACATCACACAGGTCTAACAGCAGTAAAGCATTTTCTGGACACCAGACCACTAACATGCTACAATCATAACACTATGTTACTAGATTTGATCAGGTGGTGCCTATTTAATAACTTCTTTTTATTTGGTAAGGACCTGTTCAGACAGAAGCGGGGAGTTGCTATGGGAGCCTGTTTCTCCCCCAGCTATGCCTACTTGCATGTTGGCTGGTGGGAGGAACAGGTTCTGAGGACAACACATTCAATCATGTATTATGCACATGTAATGCATTGGCTTTGATTTATCGATGATGTTTTTATTGTATGGAAGGGTGATCATGTGAGTGCAGAAGAATTTATCGAGGCAATTAACAAAAACACGGTTAATTTGAGGTTTACATCACACATCAGTAATACAAATGTTGAGTTCCTGGACACGAAAGTATATGCAGCTGGAGGCAAATTGGAAACTACACTGCACCGCAAAAGAACGGCGGGCAACTCCACGCTACATGCTAGAAGCTCACACCCGAGACACCTAATAGTATCCCCCACGGTGAATTTCTCAGGCTTAAAAGAATATGCAGCACAGAGACAGAATTAGAGAAGTGCATACATGAAGCCAAGGCAAGATTCAAGATGAGGGGGTATGATGAGAAAATTTTAAATGAAGCCACCAAAAAAGCAAATGTTAGAACTAGGGAGTCCCTATTAGAACAAAGGCAATGCCACAAGGAAGTGGAAACTGCATCCGCACCTCAAACCTTAAGTAATACGAAAGATGACAGCACACCGAGGCTAATCACTATGTATAGCTGTCAAGAAAGACAGTTGAGGTCTATAGTCAATAAAAATTGGCCCATCATACTTACAGATGGGGTATTGGCGTCCAGGCGAACAAGCTCACCAACTGTTAGCTTTAGACGGGCACTATCAATGAGATCCCAGCTAGTTAAAAGCAGCCCAGAAATTGGTCCAAGCACCACGTGGCTTAAACCTAGGAAGGGATTCTATAAGTGCTCCTCTTGCAGGGCGTGCAAGTTTGGTGTAAATACAACACACTATGAAACACCCTTCAGCCCCAGAAAGATAGCTATTAAAGGTAACTTCAACTGCCGGACAGAATACGCGGTGTATGTGCTGACATGTACCTGTGGCTTGAGGTACGTGGGGAGTACCAAGCTACAGGTACATGTGAGAATCTTACAGCACCTACGGGCCATTGTTAATAACGATGCCACCAACCCCGTGGCTCGTCACTTTAAAACAGAACATGGCAATGACCTCAACTGTCTTAAATACTATGTAGTGGATGCTGTCCCTAATCTCCGCCGTGGAGGCAACAGAGAAAGGTTGTTGAGACAGTTAGAGTCACGCATGATTTTAGAATTGGATTGCAAAGCACCTACAGGGCTTAACAACACAGAGGATCTGCAGAATTTTCTATGAGATTGTTAGGTATCAGATAGGGTTGTTAACATTGAAGACTTAGCCCTAGAAGCCATACATATACTGATGCTATGGTTCCACCATAATAAAGCAAAGAAGCAGAAAAATAAAAAAGATACTAGCAAACCATCTGCTTGGCAGTCTCCGCAACATGATTAGAATTTATTTATATTAAGATTCGAATGGGACTATGACAGGACCTGGCCAAAAAATATATAAAGTAACTGAAATGTAAGCCTACCGCCCAGTGAGAATAAGTAATGTTTATGTATATAAAAAAAAAATGTTAAATAGATGTTTTTTAGTAGTGTATAATTATTATATGTACTGTGAAGCACTTAGCATTTTATAGCATTATTTGCACCAATAAGGCACTTGGTTTGCACAAAAGCACTTTATTGAAATCGATAAAGCTCAATTTGCACATTTGAAGGCGGAAATGAAATTGATTTTAGAATTCATGAAAAAATATTCCTGTGTTATATATACATAATATGTTGAGTACATAAATACAAAGGGTTACAAGCAGGGGATTCAACATGGTGATAATAATGCATTTATGCCAAAAAGAAATAATGAATATATCATTTCCCCAATCTAAACACAATGTAGATATTATGAATATCTGGAGTAGGCTTTAATGCCTGCCAAATATAAATAAGATAGCCAAATTATCACATTGTATATATTTGCCTAAGTATTTATTATTTCATTTATGTATTTATTGATTTTTTAACAATTTTGTAAACAATTTTAGAAATTGTATAATTGAGAATTGGTTGTAAGCCAAAATGTATATTGAATTCTTACACATATTACCGGCTGGTAATGACGTTGCGATGTATAACGCCATAATTGATGAATTGAGTCTTTTCACGTTGTCTATTTGTATCACGTGACTCTTAGGGTTTGTACAAATAAGATTACCGTAATAGCGTTTCGTTATGAGATCAAGGTCACTCGGTGACCGAAACGCGTTATGACATGAAAAGGAATCTGTGAGCAAAATAAAGAAAATCGCACTATCACAAGAGGAGTTAGTGCTCTCTTTTCTCGCCAGAAGGGAAGTAAAAAGGCGCGCTTGTTTAATCGGATATATATATATATATCATGTTATGTGATCAAGTAGGGCGACTGCCGAAACGTGTAATGGCGAGACTGTTTGTGCGTTAATAAAACAAAAATATAGGCACAATACCTGGGTCCACTCTCGTTTTTCTGGAACGACTGATGTCAACGAGGAACTGCCATATATATATATATATATATATATATATATATATATATATATATATATATATATATATATATATATATATATATATATATATATATATATATATATATCCTACTGGCGGTCGCCAGTAGGTAGTTATAGTTAGAACCTAGTTTCCATAGGAAAAGCATTTTTTGATTTGCTAATAACTTTGGCGTCGTTTGATGAATCTTCCTGAAATTCTCCACAAAAGAAGTATATCCAGGTCAGCTCCTATCCTGAAAGTTTGGGGGTGATTCGTCAAGCGGGGGCTGAGAAAAAGGGGGTCCCAAAACTCGTTTTCTCCATGTTAATTTCCATAGGAAATTTTGCGACGAGCTACAGCTCGAACTGCTGAACGGAATTACCCCAAATTTGGCAGAAAGGTAGAGCTTGGTTCAGAAAGCGACCTTTTTTTTAAATGGTGTAAATCTGTTGAGTAGTTTTTGAGAAATTCAAAAAATAAGAGTCACAAAATCAATTTCCCTTAGGAAACTTCGTACAGGGCTACAGCCGAAACTACTGAACGGAATTACTCCAAATTTGGTAGAAAGGTAGTGCTTGGGTCCGAAAGCGACCTTTTTAAAAATGGTGTAAATCCGTTCAGTAGTTGCTGGTAATTAGAAAAATAATGGTTTCGATATCTGGGCGGGGCCTAAGTCGCGTGCGCGAGCTTCACTGTGATTGGCTGCTAGCACTCCAAACCAGGAAGTGTTGGCAGCCATCTTGTGGCTCGGTAGAAGTGAGTCACCTGAAAACGGAGAAACAAAGGTATAAAACAAGAGAAGGGGGCTGGGTAGAAAAACCCTGACCCACTAGGTCTGCTCAGGGGGTCCCAAGAGGACCCCCAGGGCCCAAAAAATCATATGATTTTATTTTAATGAGGCCCTTGGGTGGGCTAGGTTGTGGGGGTATTTCTTAAAAAATAATAGCAGGGGCTCGGAGGGGTGGCAGGGGGCCGCTGGGGTCCACGCAGCCCCGGGGCTTCACTTATGTTGGGAGGGGGTTGCGCGGCCCCCTTCTGGAGCCTTGTATGTGCTTGTAACTTTGGCGTCCTTTGACGAATCTTTATGAAATCATCCAAAAAGTTTCTCTTTTTTGGATTAGCTCTTATATTGAAAGTTTGGGGGTGAATGGTGTAGGAGGGGCTGAGAAAAAAGAGGGTCCTAAAACGTGTTTTCTCCATGCAATTTCCATACGAAACTTTACAGAAGACTACAGGTGAAACTGCTGATCGGAATTATGCCAAATTTGGCAGGGAGAAATGTGATGGTCCAGAAAGCACGCTTTTGTTTAAATGGTGTAAATCCGTTCAGTAGTTTTTGAGAAATATCAAATTTTACAGATATCGATATTTGAGAATTCTGACATGTGATTGGCTGAGGGGTTACAAGCAGCAGGTTGCGGCTTATTGGCTGTGAATGGTTGAAACCAGGAAGTGTTGGCAGCCATTTTGTGATTTACTCCGTCAGCTCGCATCTCTCCGTGTAGAAGCCATCAGGTTCGTAGTTTTACCTCTGCGAGGCAACACTGGCATCTGTGTCTGTGTGAGATATGCCTTTCAGGCTGCCTCTCCTCATATTACCAGGTCGCGGCTATGTCTTTAGAAGCCCGTCCGTCGGCTCGGAGCTCTGTGAGTCAGTCTGTCGGCACGACCCCCTACACTACCCAAAGACTAACCAAACACCACTGCACTGTCGTAAACTCGAAAACACTACCCCAGCACAATCCCCTACACTACCAAAACACCAGTGCACTACCCTAAACCCTAAATCTACCCCCTGCATGACCCCCTACCCAAACACCACTGCACTACCCTAAACCCTAAAATACTACCCCCGGCACAACCCCCTACACTACCCAAACACCACTGTACTACCCTAAAGCATAAAACAGTAGCAGTCCGTCGGCTTGCAGCTGTGCGTCTGCGAGCCGTCGTGTCCCTAGCTGTACATGTCTGAGTGAGTCCGTTAGGTGATAGGTGTGTGTCTGCTAGCAGGGCCGTTGGCCCGTTGGTGTCCCTTTGCGAGTTAGACCGGAGCTCTCCCTCTGCGAGCCAGCACGCTGGTGTGCGTTTGCGAGCCGACGGCCCGTAGCTCACACTGTGCGAGCCGAGCTGACGGCCCGTCGCTCTCCCTGTGCGAGCTGAGCCCACGGGCCGCAGGTGTCCCTCTGCGAGGCTGCTCGACGGCCCGCAGGTCTCCCTGTGCTAGCCGGATCGCAGCTGTCACTCTGCTTACCGATATTGGGAATATAAGGCGGCTCTAAAAAGAGCCCTTGTGTTTATTAGTTGGAGCTACATATAAGTGCGGATGCACAGCTTCAGGTTATTCAGAAAAACTCGATTTCCCTGATCTGTAAAGTGTACTCCATCACTTCTGTAGATATCAGCCATATGAAAACGTATGTTATTGTTGTAGATCGACCCCATTCTATGGTCTCTGAGGTATGCAGACACAGCTTTGTTGACATTCTTCCTAGATTTTTCAGTCTGAGGACAAAATTGGTTTGACCATTTCCACTTCTGTCTTTGGCATATATTGGAATATACAAAGACAGTTTGAGGCAAAAGCAATATCAATTGTCGAAAGGTGTCCTTCATTAGCATTTCCAAACCTACCCCAGTCAATGTGCCTAGGTCGTTTCCACCACAGTGCACAATCATGAGGTCAGGGTGTTGGAGATGCAAACAGGTTTTAACCAAAGGCAACAATTGGTGCCACTTCAATCCTCTTTGTCCAAACCATTTAACGTCCACATTTTGTAAACCTAGGTCTAAGTCAATACGTCTCTGTTCTGCATACCTCTTGCACCAGAAAACATAGCTATGTCCTACGATCCACACTAGCATTTTGAAGGTATGGCTGGGAGGAATGGATATATGTCTGTAGCTCATGCAGTCCGTTTGTAGAATAAGAGATATGTTTAAAGATGGGGAACAACTTTTTTTTGCCATACAAAACGATACCTGATTGGGAGATGAAAAGCATTGTTTTTTAAAAGTAGGGTGCACATGTGTTTGGTGGAAAAGCATCTTTGTGATTGGTTAAGAAAAAGCAGTTTAAACGTGGAGTACCTATCATAGGATAAAATTTGCTCAACTCAACCACACCTGCTACTTGCATTTGGAAGGCACTGTTCGAACTTAAAACAATCGTGAACTTTTAACCTGCACGTGCCGTTAAATGTTCAAGAAAATGTTGCAAAAAAATATCGTTAGGTTTAAAAAAATTGATGAACTTTTAACCTGCACGTGTTGTAGAATGTTCTAGAAAGGGTGTTGATAGAATACGTTGCACTTCTGACTTCTATGTGTCCTTGAATATAAAAAAAAACTGTTTATATGGAAACATTTTAAAAAACCAATAGAGAGAAGTTTTGAAACCTAAAATAATCAAGGAACTATTCTAATTTGTTCATTACATGTATTTATGTGTGGAGCAACAAAATTACAGACACAACAGCACCAGGAAGAGGAAGAAGCAGGGAGTGGGGGGATGGGGGAAGATGGCCACAATGGTACACATGCACAATTACGTACAGCACAACTATAGACAAACCATGGCCAAAATGAAACACACCAACAAGGAGCACAAGTCACACAACCCGCCAACATCACACCACTGAACAAGCATAGAAGTGAAAACCACACTGCCGGAAAGGGAGAAGGGTGAACAAAAGCTCACATGAAGGGTCATCTCACACAAAATGCAGCATACACACATAGGAAGCAGAGTACACCAACATCCAACACAATGTTGTCCAAACACAAAGATTCGCACAATCGAACACAGGTCACAAATTCACTCGCCTGAGGCGGATAAGCGTCCAAAAGCGTCAGTACGAAACAGGCACATGAGAACGCATAAGTACAAACCCACAGTCCCGATGGGGTAGCAATTCACGTATGGCAGGCAGCCAGAGAGTCCGTGACACACACATTGGCATACAAATGAAGACACTACACATTTGGAGACAAGTGAAAATGTGGAAACTTTATAAAAAAAAGTGCGTGTCAGTACGGCCAAGAGTAGTGCCACGATATGCAGAGAAATGCAGCAGCATGCCTGAATAAGGAACATAGGAAAACGTCCATGCTCACCTCGGGGTAGTCCATCACCAACACACGTCAGTGTCAAACAGCGTTGGTTGTCCGCGCTTCTGACATGATTCAACGCCAATGCAGCCATGTCCACTGTTGTTTTGGGACATGTGACCAGATGTACAACGTGCAATGATGCGGAGGGACACGTGCAATGTGGCACATCGAGTCATGGTTGCAGGTACCTTGTCACTCGTCCATGAACGCGAGTGCAGCTGCGTAAGCCACTATCTCTAATGACTGATGGTTGGCCACAATATTTGACATGTCGTCGACGTAATCCATCAGCTGACCGGGACAGATGTGCTGACTCCAACCACTGTACCCAATGTGCACCAAAGCAGAATCGGGAAGTGGGTCAATTTGCTCACTGTATACTACGACACGTGCAATCTCCCAGGCCCAGTTCCCAACATGCATGCCAAACATCCATGCATGCCATAAACGGGCATCACCATGACAGTCCTGGTCGTGGGCCAACAGGGGGTGCACACACCTGTCGTAATCCATGTCAGCTACCCACTCGTTGGAGAGGCACACGTCCATGCACCACTCGGATAAGCATGTGCGACATTGCAATACAGGTTGAACGCAGGTGATGTCCGCAATGCGAAAGCACAGCCGGTAAGTGATCCGCAGTACTGCCAAAGTCAGTGCACCCAGGACATGCAGCAGACGTGCAAGGTATAGGTGGACGTGCATAGAGTCGACCATGTGTTTGGGATGCTCTGCCATTGCGTCAGTGGCTCTGCTTGTAGCTGTACTGGCTTGCCGTGTGCCAGTCTTGTGGATGAAATGGCACAGCTTGGTGCAATGAGCCGGGTCTGTGTGCAATGGGTGCAGGGCAGGGGTGTGGTGGGAGTATGTGTGAAGGCCATTTCATGCACGCTAACTACGACGAAGGACTTTTGAGTGTGGGATGTGTACTCGTTCTCAAATCGGGCAGTGCGCAGTGTGGGAGACGGATGCAAATATTATCGTATCTGTTAGGGGGGGGCTGGCCACTTGCAAGTTCCTTCTCGGAACAGCAGATGTGCTACTGCAAGATAGCTCAGACAAAGAACTTTTTATTCCTACAGTAAGTTCTCCAGCTGCATTCATACAGGATGTGTACAAAGGCCGGTCGTGGGTGTTGTGGGATGTCTGCGACCCTGGTCATCATGGATGAGATGCCCAGCACGTGGCACATGGGCGGGTTCACTGTGTGTTACGTTGCCAAACAGCTGCTCCTCCCTCCCACGAGCCCCCACACTTCTGTACGGTGCACTGTTGTATCCTGTGCACTCCTACGGCACACCATTGTAATGCCTATTCACGCATGTCCTGCAGCATTCCAACCACACCGTGAGACTGCAGTTTGGAGGTGGTGCATGCCACTGTACAACATCGACTGCTGCGGCCGTTGTGGCGGCCACATCAGAACACAGAGACACACTTACCGCACTTCCTGAACACGGACATGTCCGAGACACCCCGTTCCCCTTGCCGGAAAGGCAGACCCCTGCGCTGACCTGTGTACGCCGGACCAGCACACGCCGCTTGTGCATGCAGGAGGATGCGTGCGTGGCTACATGTCCAGGCTCACTGCCAACGCTGAGGTGACATGGTAACGTCCGCTGACACTGTGATGTTGCAGGGCCCGTGCCTATCATGCTAACACAATGACCACATGGACACACTTGCTCAGATGCGGTTTCGGGGGCGTTGGCGGTCCTGGGGTTGTTGCGATGAGTGTTGTGGACCTCATGGGTATCCGTGTATCATGCTCATTGACTGTATGGCACCTGTGGGTGTTTCGGTGTGGCTCTTGGCTGTGTTCCCTTTCATGCTGCAGGTAGTCGTCCTGCTTAACACCAGCAGAAAGCAGGTGTAAAATCCTTGGTGCTAACGCGGCTTATCGCCGGAATTTGTTTCGCATCGCAGTTGTTGTCAAAGTTGTGATGTGGTTTTTTCGTGTACAGAAAAATAAACGAACTGGGCAGTGTATCCCGTCAAGATCCAGCACCTGACCCACTATTCCCAATCAATATAAATACAATGACATTTCTTCATTGATTTTGTGTGTACACTGTAAGTGCACCCACTACCACAGTGTAATTCAATGCAGGATTTTAGTATTTAGAATAAATCGCAAAGGTGCACCTCGTGTCTTTTTGCACGGGAACGCCTACTCTGCATTTCATTATCAGCACTTTAATGCAACTAAAGTTGAGATAAATATAACACACTATTCAGAAGCTGGTGCAAACTGCAGACATCACCAGTATTCCCGTGATAACTGCCCCAAAATTTAACACCATGGTGGACACCACGAAATAACAGTAATAAGAATGAGAAAGAGTCACACAGCACTTAAGTAACAACCAAAAACTTTATTGATTTTTTTTTTTATCAAACTTTATTTTTTCGTAAACGTATATATAAAGGATAAACTAAATTTAACAAACTGAACACAAAACAACAAGGCGGAAGACTCCTGTCGGGACCATGAATATCGACGACACGGCCTGGAAAATAAAGCACAAAATAAGGACGTGTGTAATGCGCATATCAAAGGAGTGAGACACAGAGAAGGAAAAAAAAGCCAGAGACAAAATGAGAGGGAAGGAAAGAAAGGGAGTGAGAAAGGGAGAAGGGAGATAGAGAAAGAGAAGAAAAGGAAGGAAGAGAGTGAGAGAGAGAGTGAAGAGAGGGAAGTGAGAGAGAGAGAGAGAGAGAGAGAGAGATACTGCCGCCCCTTCGCCTCCATGACCAAATAATTACCTGCTGCCACCGGAGTGTCTACCAGTGGGCACTCCACGTGCCCGTAAAAGCTCCGCGGCCCGGCAGATCTCACAGATGTCGCTGAGTCCTGAGTCATGAATGGCAGAGACCACATCAGTTTCTCCGCGGCCCGGCAGATCTCACACATGTCGCTGAGTCCTGAGTCATCAATGGTGGAGACCTCATCAGCTTTTGGTGCCGCTAACCCTGTGCAACACAAGTCAGCGCCACGTGGTGGTAGGCTGCTGACGGCCATATAACTTAGGGTGCGACTAACCCTGTGCAACTCAAGTCCACGCCACATGGTCGAAGGCCCCTGACGGCCACATCAGCTTCGGGTGGCACTAACCCTGTGAAACTCAAGTTCGCGCCACGTGGTGGTAGGCCCCTGACGGCCACATTAGCTTCAGGTGGCAGTAACCCTGTGCAACTCAAGTCCGCGCCACATGGTGGTAGGCCCCTGACGGCCACATCAGTTTCGGGTGGCAATAACCCTGTGGAACTCAAGTCCGCGCCACGTGGTAGTAGGCCCCTGACGGCCATAGAGCTCAGGGTGCGACTAACCCTCTGCACAACTTTTCATGGAGTCTTTATGATTGAGACCCGTGGAGCGTCCGCCATCCAGTCACCACCGGCAATAAAGGATGTGACGTTGTGGATCCATTATATTTGCGTGGTCACATTGCCTGTGACGCATGTGCCAGATGGGTGTGGTGTGTGTGCAAACCTGCCCTCAGGGAGTGGTCTTGACATGTTGACAACTAGACCACTGACCTGCACACCAACAGCGAGTACGCCTGCGACAGGTAGCTATGTGGGGGGGGTGAAAACGTGTTTTCTCAATGGATTTTCCATAGGAAACTTTAGACAAGGCTACAGGTCAAACTGCTGAACGGAATTACGCCAAATTTGGCAGGGAGAAAGGTCTTGGTCCACTGGTTACTAATGTAAGTGTGAGTTGTTTTTCCCAGTATGGCGCAGGGTAAAGGGCCTATAGATGGAAAAACAAAAAGGCTATTGAAAAATCAAGGAGAAAAGTTAAACTGCATAATTAAGGAGGAGTGCAACAAGAAGACTTTCACGGGTGGCATGGCTAAATCATGTCTGTTTCCGTCAGTTAGTTACCTCTAACAACAGGAACAGGCCCCCCACCCAACCTCCACTTAGCTCTGAATTTGAGCTAGACAGCAGTAGCACTGAGCACACACACACACACAGCAACAAAGTATTTTCCAAATTAAGTTAAAAAATCAATACACCACTGTCATTTACACCACCACTACACAGACATGTAGGTCAGGTGTTGTTGTTTACCTTTAGGCCACTTCACGCCCTGAGTTATTCGTTCCATCAATCATCTCTGATCCTCCAGACTCTGACTGCGAGTATGGTATGGTGTCCAACTCTGTCCCAACAGTGTCCCGACTCCCGAGTGAGTCTTCCAGACTCCAGACTCGTCCCGACTCAAAAATGCAATGGAATGGCCTGCAGTAGTACAATTTTGTTATTGAACAACAAGAAGGGAAAGATTGACTTGAGTCACTTTTTTGTGTGTAGATTCAGAATAGTAGACATCACGCACAACAAACAACAATCACTCAGCGTGCAATGCATGCCATCATTTACCTGTTCTTCCGGGGCAGTCCCTCTAGGCTAGGAAAGGATATGTATTGTCAGGGCCCAAGTTTGGAGGCAGGCACACATTTCACATTTGTTGTATTATCCACCCAATGTCTGGCGTGAGGGAAATGGCTTTCGGGAGAGTCAGGAGTGGACTAGTTACTTCTTCACTGACTGCAGTTGCAACTCCAATCCGGCAATAAAAGAGTAAGATGGTCGCGATGGATTTGTGAACCAGAAAGACAGTGACACACACAAATAATAAAGTAAATGATGTCCCTCAGCTATATGTTTTTTTTTAGCTTCAAAAAGGAAGAAAGAAAGTAACTAGAGTCGACTCGAGAGCCTAGTTGTCAGGGAAGTAGAGCTCATCCCCAAACTCTGGTTGTTAGCCCAGAAGTAGGTCACCTAACACACTACTTCCATGACCTGAGTCACCGTCATCATCTTCCTGCTGTGCTACTTCGGGTATGGTGTAATCCGGTGGTATAAAGTGTTGATTCAATTAGATCATGGTTAACCTCTCCATGTTTTGGGGCAAGAGACTGGTCCTTCTTACTATCAGAACAGCACCAGCAGCACTGAAAACACGCTCAGAAGAGACACTTGTGACAGGGCAAGCCAGATAGTTTATCGCCAGCCTGTTGAGCACTGGCCATTGGCACCTTTTCCCATACCAATACAATGGGTTTTGATCAAAGTAGACCTCTGTTGGGTCATCTAGATAGGCCTGGACCATCCGCTCAATGCTCATAGGTGCTCCGTATTGTTTGGCTTCTTTTGCCTTTGCCTCAGCACTGGACTTAAGCCCTTGCTGTAGAAACCATTCCTGTGCTGGTTTTGGGGCTGATGCTCCTGTTCTTGTTGTTTTTGTTGAGGTTGGTCTTGGTGTTGTTGGTTGTTTTGGCTGCTGAGAGCCAACGGCACTGCCCTCAGGCTCTGAAGTTGAACTTGAAGACGGCTGCCCTGCAGTTCTTGTTGTGCCCTGGAGGAGTGGGCCTCTAATTCCTGGCCGTTCTTTTTCGAGATGACTGGCTTCCACAGCTATCCAAGTTTTGTAGTTGGCAACATCCCTGTCTGAAAAAGGATGAAAGTGTGCAGTAATGGTTTATACCGTGGATCCAGAATTGTGGCACAAATGTAATGGTTGGATGACACAATGCCTCTTTGCACCCTTGTATTTTCAGATAAGCGAAGGGTTAAGCTCTCCACCAACTCACATGCTTCTTTTTTTCCCTCCACATTTGTGTCCCTTGCAGACACCCTCTTCAGCTGTTCCTGTAGCATGTGCAACAATGGGATAGCTTGGCCCATAGTACAGTCCTCCTTGCTGACTTCACGTGTGAAGACCTCGAAAGGAAGTAGCATCTCTGTCAGGCATTTAACAAGGCCCCATTGGTCCATCTCAATGATCATGCGTTTCACAGTAGCATCCCCTCTTTGCAGGACATATTCATTGATTGGTCTGTACTGCTCAAACAGACGTTCAAGCATGTAATATGTTGAGTTCCAATGTGTTGGCACCTCCTGGATGAGTGCTTTAACTGGCATTCTATTATCACGTTGAATGATCCTCAGCTGCTTCCGAGCTTTAAAAGAATGGCTGAAATGTGTGCAGATTCTTCTGCAGGTGGTCAGTAAGTTGCTGACTCGGTCTTCTTTATTCAGAAAGTCTTGAACAATGATGTTAATGCTGTGCGCCAAACACAAGACCCTGAAATAGCCACCATCGGCCATGGCCTTAACTATATTATTGCCATTGTCCGTGGCAACAAAACCAATGTTAAGCCCTCTTGGTGCAGCCATTCAAAGGCCTTGCTCTCAAAGTCTTTCAAAATGTTTGCAGCAGTATGAGATTTCTCCATGGCGAACATGGCTACAGTTGCATGTTTCCGAGTGGCATTAAAAATGTCAGCAGTGTCAACACATGCAGATATCTTTTCTCTAACCCCTACAAAAGAGATACAGTGTGCAGTGATGCACTTGTAATCAGTGGCTTGGCAACTGGTCCACATGTCTGTTGTCAGGTGGATAGTGTGAACAGCACTCTGCTGCAAAGCTTGTCCAAGCAATTCCAGCACGTCATGATGTAGTGCTGGAACAGCAACTCTGGTGAAATAGGACCGGCTGGGAACCGTCCATTTCAGGCAGATGGCTGCCAAAAATTCAAGAAAACCCACCCCTTCCTCAAAAGTAAAAGGGAGGAGGTCCAGCGCTAAAATTTTAGCCAGCTTCACGCTGTACAAACGTGCTGTTGGGTGGTTACGTTCGTACTGCCCCTCCGACCTAAACATGCTGAGAATGGTAGCCTGAAGTTTTTTCTTTTCTGGTGCCACTGATGCAGGTGACTTCTTGACGCCAGATGTTAGGCTCAATGCACGTTTTTTTATTGAGGTACTCTCTTACCTTGGACCCCTTGGTGTCTCAGCCTGACTCTTGTGCCATTGCGATGTTGCTGATGATGATGTGGGCGGTAGCTCTGCACTGCTGGGGACAGGGCTGCTTTGTGTAACAGAGTAAATGTCTCCCTCTTGTTCACCTTCCACCGTGATCAGATCTTCTTCATCCCCTCCACCACCAACATGTGCAGTTTTTTGGCCGCTAAGGTGCGCCTCCAACTGGATCAAGTGGTGTTTTCTCAGATGGGTTGTTTGGCCTCCGGTACCATAGTTTGTACCAAGCTTACCCCGACCAACACCTTGTCCACAAATGGAGCATATAGCAATGTTCCCCTCCTTCTTTCTACCCGAAAAAAGGTCCCAAACTAGGGAGGTCAATTTTCTGGTGCTGCTGGTGCCACTTACAATGTCGGATGAACTGGTAGGTGGGCATGACGCTTGACTCTCTGCAGTACCTAATTCTACTGAGGTGGTTGTGGTGGATGTAGGTCGCTGCCGGGCCTTTGCAAATATGGAAGCTGGAGGTGGTGTTGGTGGTATCTGTGTTGGTGGTATCCATGCCATATCCCTCACAGCAATTAGGGATGGGATAATGTCGGTCTCCACTGGGGCGGGACTAATGTCCATGATGACTGGCTCGTCATCATCCTCCTCTTCTACATCTACCTTCATAACTCTAAGGCTTTCCGGAACCTTCCTTTTTCCTAGCCTTGTCTCGTGGGTGTGGCCTGTCTCACTCTCAGGCTGAGGTGGGATCCAAGTGGTGTCTAGATCATCAGAAGGGGGCTTGGAGAAGAACTTGATGGACTAACCCTCCTTTTCCGTGCTGGGGATCTGGAAGACAATGGATCTTCTGAAAGAGTGGCTTGCTCTTCTTCTTCCTCTGCAGGAAGCTCGATCTCTTGAACTGCCCCTACTTCGGGAGGAACAACTACTATTGGGGGTGGTTGCGCCCACTTATCTGAGTTTCCTGCATTGATTGGGTACTACTTTGCGATAACGACAAGTCAACTTCAACATCACTGCTCGTCGGCGTTGTCGTGATTAGACTGGCTGCCTCTGCGACAGACAGGGGCTTGGGCCTAGGTTGGTGGGGTGGGTCCACTGATGCGGGGATGCCGCTCCCAGTTTGCTCCTCGGACACCGCTGCTGCAGGCGCAATTTTTGGTTTCCCAAAAATGGTCTTGGGTGACATACCGGTGTTGGTAAGTGGCAGTGCCTTCTTCTCACTTACAACTTTCTTGGTACTGGACCTGGTACCTTTCTTTGGGGCCATCTTGAAGATGTCAGCAGCAGCACGCAGTGGCACAAGTTGAAGAGATGTCTGTGGTCACACATCACGTGACGTCGTGCACAGCAGGACTTCTGTCTGGCAGTACAATGGGTGATGTTGTCTCCTCCTCTTTTGTGCACCTAAAAGCAAAGAAGCAAGAAGAGCATCAGTGAAACGTGGCATTCATTCATTGTTTTGGTTCAAATATTACTAGTACAAACAAACAAATATAATATATAACTTAGTGTGTGGTCACACTTGTTAGTGTTAATAATATTATTAAATGTATTATTATTACCTCAGTTATTAAAAAGCATAACAATACAGTGTAGCCATTTGTGAGACTTTGACAACAAGGGTTTTCACTCAGGAAGGATAGGAAAGAAGAAGAACAACAAAAATACAAATGTAACGGTTTGGCATTGTGCATCACGTGAGATGCAGCATTCAGGGAGCTGCAGCTGACAATGGATGGAAGCAATAAGCCAAGAGGAACAAAGGAAAGACATGCAGGCATATGGCAAAAGCACAGTAAAGCACACTAACTGCCACCACAAAATGGCTACCAGCCACATGGTCACTCACAAGTCACAACAACAACAAGCAGGAGGCCTGGAAAACAATTAACTCAAGCAGGCCTATATGGACACAGACTTTACAAAATGGCCCCAGGCCAAATGGGGAGGCTCAGCCAAGGCAAATGCTGGCCCACTATTATTACAAACACACTCACACACTGGCCAGACAAAGGAGGCATGCTAAACAACACAGCTTTAATGCAACAATGCCAAAAACGAAAATCCAAAGGCCTAAAAAAGGTTTGCAAGTTAAAACAACCACACACATCCAACAAAGGCATTTATTTAAAACACATGAAAAAAAGTGAAATACCAAAAAAAACATATTGTGCATTTCAATCCAATGCCATCCATGCCCTAAATGATGTTTAAATTCAACAGACACTATAGAAACAGTTGTTTCATGCACCCATGAGTAGCTCTGGGCCTAATGGCTGAAAGGCCTATTGGCAGACTACTGGGCTAGTGAATTAAATAAATATTGCAAATTGATTCAAAAGTTGGAGAAAATGTAGTGAACTGTGCAACATGTTTCCTTTAAGAAAGAAAAATTACTTACAAAGAAACAACTAGGCCCCTACTGAAACTACAGGCCAACCACCACAATAAATTTTTAAAAAACGATGAAAAGTACAAAATATCTAGGTGCATGGCCTCAATCAAACAAACAACACCAATTTTCCAACTTACTTGTGAAATCTCAAATTCAAAAGTCCTCAAATATAATGATATATGATGCAGCAGACACAAAGAGTGATCCTTCTAGCTCCAAATCCAAATGAAAAGTGAACAGGAGATGGACAAAGCACTGGGAGGAGCTGGCTGGACAGTAACAGGAAGTTGGAGACTCTGGGGCACTTTCCTTCCTCTTCAAAAAAAAAGTAAAAAAAGAAAAAAGGCTCCTTGCACAAAAAAGTACAGCCTAATGTCAATCTTAGGAGTTTTTTTTCATCTAAATTGTCATTTCGAGAAGGTTTTGATGCTGCTCGGGAGAGAACCTTCTCCAGATTGCAGATTCTGTGTGTTCGAGATCGCGATCTTCAGAAACACCCCGCTGGAAGATTGCAAACTCTCGCGGGACCATGCGGCCGCCTAGCAAATCTCGTGGTGAGTGTGAGAGGCTCGGGAAATCTCATTAGCGATCGCAGGGACCCGGTAAGTCGCTCCCGTGTGTGCAAAAATTCATTTTGGGTGTGCGAACACAAAAAAACCTCTGCTCCGTTGTGGAGTGCAGAGTTTTCCGGCAACTCTGCGTTCTATGCAGAATACAGAGTTGCCAAAAATGCGCAAACTCCACGAGCGGAGTTTTACGCCCAGGGTTAGTAAGAGCACATGGCCTGTTGGGAAATATAGTTATTTGTCAGGGTGCTTCTACATACTACATTCTCCACTCACAAGTCTCAGTCCAGACAGAGCCAATACTCTTCAGTGGCTATCAGCCATTCCTTCCCTGAAAAAGACTCCGTAAGAGTGGGTTTGGAGTATCACTCTCCTGTACTCACTAAGTTCCAAATGGTAAGCAACTCTTTCAGCCCTGCTTCTGGCAGAGCTCCTACCTCCAAGTTCACCATCTCAATATTGAGGTTCTTGGATTGTCAGACTGTTGTGTATAAAATTCATGCAGCAAATGTGGAGCATGAAGATTAGAAGCAGGTTCTCACGATTGTTTCTCAAGGCAAAACCCCTTCTAATCCACCAAGTACTGCGACATATTTTTAACAGGTTTTGCATCTCAAATCTTATGTACCTCATATTCACTTTCTCCCTTTACCTGAACTGGGATAGGATGTGAAGCAAGATTTGTTTTGCAGTATAGGGTTTAGCAAAGAATTATGAACATTTGAATTGATCTTCACAGAGTGAGGCTATTTCATTTGTACAGTAACTGGAATCACAATCTGTTAATTCACAAAAGTACCCACAAACGTAGGTTGCAATTTAGAGTTTTTTGTGAGTCGCATACCTTTTTACCTACATCATACTGGGATGCTGGACTTCTCTTATGTTGAGCATAAAATGTATAGGGAGGTGTAGATTTTTCCAAGACTTTCTTTGCTGATTTATTTATATCAATGACTCAGGTAAGCACTATAGGATGAAAGGAACTGATGTAGACAGGAACTATTACAAAGGATACATTCAGGAGTGATGTCAGTATATACAGGAGAACAGTGACATTCTAATACGAGTGCTCATTGTTATTACATGGTACTGTGCCAACCACAATGTCCTTCTCCAATCCTTTTCTTCTGACAAGGCGGGATATCTTAACAAGTGTTCAACAGAATGATTCAACCTTAGGTCTGTCTTTCCATCTGAGAATATTAGGAGGTCATGGTAGTTTAGGAGAAGTCCAGAGGCAGCCTTTGTCATCTTCCCAGTGTTGTGCCTTGTGAATGGCTTAACCAACTCCAGGTTTTCTTTGTCTGAGAGCATATGGGGAAGCAAAGGGAGGGGGCTCTGGGGAAAACTTGTGAATAACATAATGTGCTACCCTTCTTGTGCTGTAAGTATTGGAGAGGGTCCAGGCTATGCTCCTGCCCTCAGTGCATGTCCCTGCAACGATTTTACCCGCTGCTCGCGTGCACCCTTTGACATCAGGCCTCATATGTCCAGACCTGGAAATACCTGGTCCGAAGTTTGCATCCCTGAGGAAACCAAAGAGATTTGGCCATTCAGAATAGCGAGTGACTGAATCCCACCTGAAGTAGATACTGCAGGTGGAATATCACCATTTGTAAGTAGGGCTTAAGTATTTTAAGGACTGTTGCTAAAATGTCCAAAGTGTTGTTTAAATCAGGAATGGTAGAATGTTCTTTATGGGTGCTAATTTGTAGGATCAAGGGCACCACAAACTGTTGCCAAAAAGAGACCTTCCAGCTACCTTTCAGCGATAAATGGAACAAGCATTATTAAAGCCAAAAAGTCTTGACTCTAAAACACTGAGTTATTGATGGCATACCCTCTCCGCCAAACTCTCAATCCACCCGCCCAAATTAAGGCTGGCCGGACTAACAATATGTTGACAATAGAGCCTACTCCATCTCCGTCACCGACATTGGGCATTTCCTCGGGAGGCTGGAATGGTGGGAGCCGGTTTTGCAGAGGTGAGGGCCGGTTTTGTTACTGGGGGCCAGTTTTGCAGCAGTGCCGCAATACCGTCCCCCAGTAACAGAAGCAGCAAGCAAGCATTTCCAGCCTCATGGGGCCAGATAGTGCTTGCCCAGGGGCTGATCCAAGAAAAATGCCAGGGCTGGATTGAGTTCCCAGTCTGGCCCAGTGAAGTATGGTCCATTAGAGATAACCCACCGAGCACCCCCCCAGAGAGGCCGATCAGGTGACATTTTTTGCTGTCAATCACCACCAGATAAACCTAGTGGTGAGGCACAGTTAAAAGATAAAACAACCTCCACACCATGGGGGATAACCCCCATGGTGTGGGGGCCATGATTCAAATGTTCAATTTCAAAACAAACTCACGCTTTTGGAGTTTGCTTTTGAAAAATAAAAACTTTAGAAAATTTTGACAGCTGCCTGTGAAGTTTGACTGAGCCATCTGTCAACCTTTTCCAAGATTGACAGAAACTGTTATGACAATGGTTCCTACCATTGTATAGAGATGCCCATGTGATATGTTTTCTAGAAAATCCCTCTAGTACATGACCCAGAATTTGTTTTTCTAGATCCCTTATCACTAGGGTCTGAGACAGTGTGCCAAACGAGGTAGAAACCCAGTTGGACTGCGACCGCCCCACAACCCACTGAGTAGCATTTGATTGAGATGTGTTTCAAGTAACAATCAATCCTATGAGAACTCACAGTATAGTTAGTGGATCCCAAACTCTCTTTCATTACGGGAAAGCACACTCAAGAACATGATGGATACATTTTAAAGATTCATTTTTAAAATCAAAATCCTATCCCAGTGCCTACAATATGAATTGTTGCTACAAAACCGTTTCAATAAATGGGAGCAGCAACATTCACCAAAAATGCGACCACAACAAACAATATTCCAGCATATAAGGTGTATAATGTTAAAACAATGCTACCCTCTCCCTTTTATTCCCAAGATATTCTTAGCACTAAAAGGAAAGCTTAGTTTGAGTTTTAGAGATGGTTCACACTTGCACACCTATTTTAACAAGAATGCTTTATGATCAACGTCATGGCAAGGCCTGCTATTCTCATCTTGAGCTAGCAGCCCTGCTTATTAGAACAGCCAATGAAGACTGAATGTCATCCTGTTAACCCTCAACAAACAAGGGCAATGGGATTTTGCACAATCTGTTTGGCTGCGTGTGTGTGTGTGTGTCGGTTGGCATGAAGTCTCTTCTCTAACCCTTCACACCCAGCACTTAGCTTATATAACATTATTTTGTTGTTGTGGAGCTTTTCAGAATAAACAAATAGCAGATAGTGGCATGCTGCCATTTTATTTATTCTTACTCTGCAAGAGTATGTTCCTTTAAACAATAACAATAAATGAGACACATGGCTGCGAGACAAGTAGAAGACCGCTGCAATCTTTGTGTGGAGATAGAATTGTAATTGTATTTATTGTTGTTAAAGTCATTAAAATGTGTTTAAAAACACAATAAACGAACATGCAGCTATCTGCTTTCCATGAAACCTTGTTCCTAACTTAGCAACAACATTTTTAAAAAAGCGCTGTCAGCTTAGATTAAATACGGTGAATGTATTTGAGAAGATTTGATTAACACACTGAAAAGAAAAGCGACCTAAAACAAAGATGCTTTCTATATTATTCACAAGCTTACAATTTTAAACAGCTTTTGTCAGCTAAAAGAGGGATACTTAGGAGAGATGAATCATAATATTCATAACACATGGGCCCGACGGCCATATCTAAATTTGGTAGACAAGATGCCCGTTAGGGCGACAGATTAAAGTCACCCTGACAGACCAGACATAAACCATCCGCCATACTCTAGATCAGGTCCTGTGCCTTGGCCTAGGTGAATTTAACCAAAGTTGGACGTGCCCCCAGAAAATCAGGTTAGACCACATATAGATGCTTTCATATTTGGGTTCAGTAATGTTTACTGGCTACTGCCAATATGTAGTGCTCTTTACCAACAAAAAATGGAGCAGGTGAAGTTTTATGAATACTTCTTAATTAAGACACTCATTGAATTTGTTGCCTTAGCAGAGATAATGTCCACCCAGTATACAAGACACTGAAGAAGTGTGAATTGAAATACTTGTGTACATTTTTATTGACTATGTGGATTTAATTTTTGGAGTTTAACATTCCATCATTCTTCAGATTGTCTGTCATGATAGCAATCAGAATAGCAAAATAACAAACTCCAGTAAGACTACAGAAGAATGAGCAGGTAGACTGAAATTTGGGAATCTTGGGATGGAGGTTAACAGAATCAAAAATGTTCTTATTACCACACAGCTTAATTATTGATTTGACACTACAAGAATTAGTTTCAGAACATCTGTAGAAGAAATTTGAGTATTTTTCTAGATTGCACCATTAAGGAAGTGAACTAAGGGGTCCATTACGATGGCGGGTGGAAAAAGTCCGCCCGCCATCGCAACGGAGAAAGGGACCGCCCGCCACATGTGCGGCGGTCCCGCGATTCAAATTAGGATGCGCCCGCCACACTGGCGGGCGCATCCCCATACTCAGCATTGTGGCGGGCGGTGCTCACAGCACCGCCCGCCACAATGCGGAAATGCATGTTGTGCATTTGCATGCACAGGGTGACAGGCACCGCGCGGTGCCTGCCACCTTGTGCATTCAAATGCAGGGGGGTACCGTAGGTACCCCCCATGTGCACCCCCCACCCCCCCAACACCCTGGGGCCCGCAACGGGCCCCCAATTGTACTACCGTATGCCTTTCCATGGCGGCAATGCCGCCATGGAAAGGCACACCTCCGCCAGCATCGTAACATGGATGGCGGTATCTTGCAGACACCGCCACCATATAATGCCCTTTTCCGCCGGTCGACGAGTCGACCGGCGGAAAAGCGGCAGACGGTTTTTCCGTCCGCCGGGGTCCCCCCAGCCATAGTAATATGGCGGGGGTAAATGTGTGGCGGGCGGCGGGAAATAGCGGGCGGATCGCCCGCTATTGTAATGACCCCCTAAGTTTTTTAAATGAGTCAAAAATTATCATTCCTAGGTATGCCAGTATATTATGAGTCAAAAGCTGGCTGTGAAATCATGAAGGAAACCTTTATTAAAGAAACTAAGTAAAAGAGATAAGCAGATGAACACTAGCAGCAAAGGAATTCAGCCTCTTTTTATATGTTCAGGATTACCCTATGAAAAAGACTTGTATTAATTAGAGGGAGTGACGACAGCCCTACTTTCCTTTCCATTAAGTCAAGATGACCAGCTCTGTAATCTCTTGGTCAATGGCTAGTGGCCTGAATCACACTATAGGTCAACCTGAAGCAACCACATAAGCCTCGGTAGAAGGAGAGTAAGAAAAAATCCAGTAGCAGCTTCCTGATGAGGTCCAGTTGGCGGTCTCCTTGACATTGGGTGTCAGGTGGGAAAAGCTCAAAGTAACTCCAGCTGAGTAGTGGGACTGAGGCAGAGCACTGAGCAGATTGCAACCTCTGCCTACCCACCCCAATTCTTCTTATTAGGTCAGTGTTGGAACTAGGTTGGAGCACTGCACCCAACGTGCAACACATCTTATAAGATGGCTGCTTCCATGCTGAAAGCAACAATGAAGGGCAGATGGAACCTGCAGCAGTATCCACATTGCAGCAGGTCTGAGAAAAATCATGAAACAAGCCATAATCACTGCCCTCAATGCACAACTGCGGAGCTTCTACCAAGATGTGATGTGTCACACAGAGCAGCAGGCACGGCCAGAGAAGAATGGTGGAAGTTAGAAGTAGACAGGCAGTGACTACTAGCCGAATGGGGCATCTTACCCTATATTGTATCCTACAGAGCAGACTTCTTGCAGAAAGATTTTAACAGTCGGGGACGGCAGAAAGACACCTGCAGAGTGGATTGGGGGAGCCCACAAAGAGTCAAAGAACACAGAGAGACATTCTCACTAGTGGATGGCCCCATATAAATTCAACACATTTCAGGGTGCTTAAATGAGACCAGCAGTTTATCTGACAGTGCTAACTCAAGGGCAGATACCTTGTGCAAATCTACATGCCTAAGATGACTGGAATGGTGTGACTGTTGATTTTGTGCCCTGGCTCTTCATGCCAACCTCAGCACCAAGGTAAGTGAATTCCAAAATTTCATGTGAGCAAAATGTCGCAAAGTGGCATGGTCACTTAAACTATCTCCTATTTCTGCAACCCCTAATGTGTTGAGATCTCTTCCCTCCCTACCACTCTGTACTCCATAAACAACCCTTTCCCTATTCATCTGCTGAGGTGCATCTCTCCTTCCTTCACTTTCTACTACTCTTAGCCAGACCACTGCTCACCTCTCACTGCTTGGTGCCTAATCACCTTAATGCTGGTATGGCCTCACACTCTCTGACTGCCCTATTCTCTGCTTTCTCAAGTAAAATATATCATTATTCACATAATTTATCAAATTGTAATGAGAATAACTCTCCTTCCCCGTCTTCACACTCCACTCGCACATCTCTCTACTGTCCCACCCTCCTACCTCCTCTCCTTCAGACTCTTAACAAGGGTAGATGGGACTTTCAAAACATCCCACACTTTGGGGCCGATTCCGATCTCGGCCGGTAGGGCTCCGAATCGGATTCGGCATTACCGGATCCGATTCGGAGCCCTGTTTCCTGACCGAACCGTACGCGGGTCCGGCCGAGCGAGTACGATGCGAAATCGCCGACCGACTCGTCCGGGCATCCCGACCGCTCCGACCGACTCGCTCCCGGCTCGAACCGCTCCGACCGACTCGCTCGGACTCGACTCGCACCGCGCAATGGAGACGTTTCCCGGCCGGGTAAGTACGATGCGCGCCGCGAGCAGTCCGACCGAGCCGCGCCGTCCGGCTCGTAAGAGCTGTCGGAGCCGTACTTTGGGGGTCCGTGTCTGACCCCCTGTACGCGTAGCCGCGCGAGTCGCACACAGGGGGGACCCATGGGTCCCCCTACCTGTGCGTGTACAGCGCGAATCGCTTCGCCGCGTACCCGCTGTAGAGGGCGCACTTGTCCGACTCCGCACCCATTGAGTCAATGGGAGCCCGCGTACGCGTTGTGCGACCGGCTCCCATTGACTTCAATGGGAGTCCGACCGACTCGAGTCCGATAACATACGGACGCATCGTACTCGTTCGGTCGGACTGCACGGGTCCGATTCGGTCGGAAATCTCTCCGGGTCCGGCTCGGTCGGAGAAATTTCCGGCCCGAATCGGAATCGACCCCTTTGTCTCACTTTCTCCTCCCTAAACCTTTTCCCACTGCTACCTTCTCATTCCTCTCCAAAGTCCCATCACTGAAACATGAATGCTCAATTCACATGAATGATCTAAATGCCACCAATGCGAAATGCTCTCCTATTATTTCTTCCTCAACATTGATGGCACCATTAAAAGCTGCAGATTACTCACAAGCCCCTCAAACAACTGCTTTTCTCGTGCAGTCAGATTAAGACCCCCCCTCTTTGAGATTAGTAAACTCCTTGTTAGCTAATAGTACACACTCCTGACCTTCATCTTGGGGCATGTACAGGTTCTGTTCGCTCAACACATCCCATTCTTCCTGGCCACAGATCTTCTCTTCCCCTCTACTGCCCAGGAATGCAGATCCTCGCAGCCTTATAAAGATCTCTATTCTACATCTAGCTACTCGGAGTCCAGATTGGACAATTCTCCATTGCACTCTATGCTACATAACTGTCTTTCTGCTGTTATGTACAGTGCAGGGTTTGCTGACATTGCTATTTTGTTTGATTTCAATCTCTTGATTTTAAATGAAACCTGGTTCAAAGAACATCATGGACTTCCTGCAGCCACCACATTACTGTATCATAAGATGTGACTGCAAAGAAATGGGTGGGGAGGTGTCGCATTCATCCACAAGAACTCGATAATTGCAGAATGACCCACACAGATCAAAACTCCTAATTAAGCCTGGGCGGAGTATGCAGAGTGGCACGCCGCGAAGTTCCACGGAGTTAAAAAAAAAACTCTGTGGAACTCCGCTCCGTTCCGCCCCAGTCCCACTGAAAATGTAAAAAAAAGGGTAAAAAAAAACACTTACCTTCTCTCGCGCCTCTGAAGGCTGCCCTCCTCCTCGCCGTGGAGTCTCCTCATGGCTGCCGTCCTCCTCCACGTTGCCGGTGACAAACCCCTACGTTTTTCGTCTTGTGTGGACTGCGCATGCGTAGTTCACGCAAGAAATAAAACGTAGGGGCACTTGTATACCATGCACTAGAGACGTGCAGGTAAGTTAAATGTGCCAATCAGGACTGTAGCCAATTTTGACGTGTTTTAGGGGTCAGAGCACATACTCTAGGGTCTCGTTGGCAGGGTCCCCAAACAGCAGCATCAGTTCGGAAGAAATGGGGGTAGCCATACAAAAGAAGCATTTTCCTACAGCTACTGTGAATGGTGTTGTGAATCAGTCTCTGAGTTAATACCTATGTGTATGATAGACATCTGTCAGTATGTTCTAACTTCTATGGGCACCTCTGGCTGACTATGGCTGACTGCGATTACATATATTTTTGGGGTGAGCAAATTACATGTGTGACCATTTTGCAATATTTAAAGTACAACACAATGTTACTCTTTGTATGTGTCTGTGAAATCAGGAATTGAGGAATGCATGTTGAGGTTCTTTTATTTTGTTTTTATACATTTGGGCCTTACCTTTTAGTAGTGTTTTTGTTTGTTTAGTGTTTGCAGAGTGGGGGATGAAAGGAGGGAGTCATCTCTGATGCTCTATAATGTTTTAGTTACCTGGGAGGGGCCAACAAACTTTCATGGGAGATCTACCTGATAATAGGTGGGTGATGTTGCAAATGTATGGGTTTGTCTATTGAGATCAAACTAATCTAATTAACAAAGCTGATGCAAACAGTATGCAGGTGTCTTTTAAGTGTTGATATTTATTGGCTGTATGTTCACCTTTGTCTATGCTTATCAATTTCCTTTTGATATTTGCTTTTCTGATTGAGCAGTGGTTTGAATGGGTGCAGAATCATGCCCAGCGTGTTGTTTGTTCTGTAGCTAGTTACTGCCTTACGTCGATCCATTGTAAGATAGTTAAACTGACTACACTTTGAGTCACGGAATTTAAATCTTTTCAGCTGCTGTGCAGCAGGTATTTCTTACATGTTTTGACGCTCCAAGTTTCTGCACAATACTTTATGTGAAAGAGCTTCACATATTACTTTGTAAAATCTGAATCATCACAGTCGTCAAATAAACGTATTCTCTGCACAGCTTTAGTTATTTGCAGAATAGTATTATTCCAGAACCGTGAGGCATTAGATGCTTTTTGTAACCTGACATCCCTTAATATGGACAATATGAAATTAGAGCATTGATCAGGACAACTGGAAATGATTGTCATGGATTTTTCATTATCCTCCCCAAGTGGAAATTGCACTTTATACTGCAATCAGAGTGGAAGAGCAAAGTGAACAAGGTGCTTGAAGAGGTACATCCAGTGATGAATAATGCTCTGTTTATAAAGTTCAGGGTGAAGGAATCATTGGTGAAAGCGATTTTAAAATAAGCTATAATTTGATACTTTCCTATTTATTCATTCTTCTCCACTTGATAATCTAATTGTTTAGCTTCAAATAACGAGTCCCCTAGTGAAGGTTTGAAAAAGAAAGGCTATTCCCTCTGCTCAAAGAGAGCCTTCGCCCTTTAAAACACTTCACCGCCTAGCCATCCCTCACAGAGGACCCATACCTGCCCTTCTTTTGCAAGGCAAAAAATATGTCCTTTCAGCTAAAAAAAGCATTTGCAATGCAATAGGTCTCGCATTTGTGAGAGTTTGACCTATTGGCATTGTGAATGGCAATGCCTTTTATTTAAGTGTTGGTTTTTAAAACATAAAAGGCATTGGGCCATATTATCAAGAACGGCGCAAACATTATCGCCGCTTTTGCGGCAGGAAACTGCAGCTAAAACAGCGATAAGGGGCTTGATAATATGCCCTATAGAATTCCAATAGAAGCCCAGGTTTGATGTCCTTGACACCAGAACCTGGGCTAAAGCGGCGATAATGTTTGCTCCGTTCTTGATAATATGGCCCATTGTCATTTACAATGGCAATAGGTTAAACTCTCGCAAATGCGAGACCTATTGCATTGCAAAATTAAGAAGAAATTAAATGAGAATATATTAGAAAAAAACAACGTTTATATGTCTCGAACAGAAAACGTGATGCAGTGTATACATATGTACATTGTTAACTTAAAGGGAAATAATGATAAGAAGGGCCTGCACACATGTTTAGCGTATTAAAAAGCCACATAGAACGAAAAACTCTCAATTGAACACGTATTAGAAGTGCTTTTTTTAACCCTTGATGCAGTTGAACATCTTATCAGAAAGAACAAAATAATAATACACCTGAGGATTACATCAGCGTCAAATTGCATTAGATAAAGCTATGCTTCTATGGGCCTGCATTCTTTTTTTAATGATATCCTGCATCACAGGCAAAGCACACATCAGAACCTGAGCAGGAAACACTGCAATTTCGAGCATAGTTCTTCAGTTGCTAGTGTTTCTAAAAAGCAGATTTTTAAAAAACAACTAACCTCTAGTTAACACATGATGATTCCAAGATAAAACAAAATACATGTTGTGTGTGGAGACCCACCAAAAACTACGTAATTGAGGGGCATATTACCAAGGGCAGTATCGCCACTTTAGCGGCACTTTTTGCCGCTAAAGCGGCGATATTTTTATCGCCCTATTAGCAAGCTGTCGCAAACAGCTGTTAGCGACAGATTAATGGCGATAGCGGCCGTTTTGTTACCGCTTTGCATGTCAGCGATAATTATCGCTAATGACATGCAAAGTAGGCGTTCCCAACCAAAAGCGACTGCAAACCAGTCGCAAACACAACTTCCCCCTATTACCAATGCCCGCGAAGTGATAAAAAAAGTCGCGCTAACCGCGATTATCGCTGGAATTTAACACCTGATAAAAACTTGACTTAACCTATTCTCTCAATGGGAGGTGGATTGTAAGGTTAAGTCCTCACCTGCCTATTAGCGAGCTTTTCATTAGCGCAGGGAATTTATTGCTGGATTTCTCGCGCTATTGCTGGGTTTCGCCACTATCGCTGGATTTTCTATCGCCTTGGAGATATGCGTTGATAATAACGCGTTATCTCCGCAATGGAATCCAGCGATAGCCGGCGATAAAAAAAACAGCGCTAAGCGCGCTTTGCGATAATTATCGTAAATCCTTGGTAATATGCCCCTTATACTTCCGGCATTTTCCTACAGCTATTGTTATATGTACACATTTGGAATTGACAACATGGAAACTGTTCCTCAGTCACACCAAACTTGCAGAGAATGAATGTGACAAGCCCCTGCTTGACAGACGCAGCGGTTGATAAATGGCTTGTTCAAGGGGCATTGTAGCTTTTATTTCCTAACCACAACCCACTTAATTAGCAACAGCGGAGCTTACGGGGTGTGACTTAGCCAGTCCCATTTCTTCAGCTGTCCTGTTGGGGTCTTTCAAGCCTCATTCTCAAGCACAGTGAAATGAACTGCTGAATGAAGGAAGCGCCCTAAGTAGCCCCATGGAGCAGTATTCGCAATGTTGTTAACTTACCTACACCTCAGACAAGTGTGCCAACATTAAAAATACTGGATGCATTTGTTTGCCTTTTTATATGTTGTCAAAATTACTGTGAGTGTCTATGAGTGTTCATGATGCCAGTACCCCAGTATATTTTAAACTTGGATAACCTGCTCCACCCTTACCACTAACATAAATAAACAAAATTAAGCGAGGTGATTGTGGAGAAGGCGTGCATTAAAGATGAAACAAAACACAAACACTGCTGGGAAGTGCTTGACCTCGGCAATGTAAACAAACTAGATAAAGCACGCCGATCGTGAAGTGGGCGCCGCGTTAATTATGAAAACAAAACGCAGTGACCGGAGAAGCTTAAATGCTAATCAAATGTAAAAAAAGACAACAAGTGAAAGCCTTTGCAGCCCAATATACAAATGGAAACGCCAATACATTTTAAAACATGTCCTTTTCCAAGGGCCCGTCCGAAACCCTGGACTTTCCCAAATCATGCCGCCTCGCAGCCCCCTCAGCTACTAGCAGATATACCCTCTCAAAGAGAAAGAACTTGCATGTGGTGCCTCAAATACTTCCAACAGCCCCAGTCTCACCTCCGATACTCACAAGGCCTTAAGTCCGCCTCTTCCATGCAGCTGTCACCGATAAGACGTACCAGTCCACACACCTTAGATACTCAAAACGGTGAATAGACATAATATCGAATCCTAAATATCGAATTGCAGTAATATCGAAGTTGTAATATCGAATGTCTCATAATATCGTATTAATGAATATCATAGTCAAAAATATCGTTTTTTTTTAATTTAAAAAATATCGAAGTATAAAATATCGAACAAGTAATATCGTCAATAGATAATATCAAATAGTTAGTGTTGTAAAAATATCGACAAAAAAAATAGAAAGTGTAAAATATCATTTTTGTGTTAATATTTAAATATTCTGTATTGTTATTAATTTTGTATTATTTTAATTGTTTGAATATTTGTTTGAAAATGTATAAAAATGTTTTTGTAACATATGTTTTAGGAGCGGGATGTTTGGTTATTAGGGGATAAGGGTGGGGAGTATTTTAAAAATATTAGTGTAGATTTACATATTAATTTAATTTTTTTAAATTAGAAATTAATTTCAAAAACGAAATTTATATTAAAAATATAAAATATATGGGTTTTTTTAGGAGCGGGATGTTGGGTTATTAGGGGATAAGGGTGGGGAGTATTTTAAAAATATTAGTTTAAATTTAGATATTAATTTAAATTTTTTAAATTAGAAATTAATTTCAAGAACGAAATTTATATTAAAAATATAAAATATATGTTTTGTTTTAGGAGTGGGATGTTGGGTTATTAGGGGATAAGGGTGGGTAGTGTTTTAAAAATACTAGGATAAAATTTACATATTAATAAAATTTATTTAAAATTAGAAATTATTTACAAAAACGAAATTTAGAAAAAAATATAAAAAATATGTTTTCTTTTAGGAGTGTGATGTTGGGTTAATAGGGGATAAGGGTGGGTAGTGTTTTTAAAATATTAGTATAAAATTTATATATGAAATTAAAATTTCGAATATTGGAAATAATTTAAAATATGAAATTTAAATTTAAAAATCGAAAATAATTTTTTGTTTTTAGAGTGGGATATTGTGTTATTAGGGGAGAATGTTGGGGAGTGTTTTAAAATTAGTTATATGAATTGATATATTTAAATAAAAAAGTTTAAATAGCACATTTTTAAAAATTAGAAAGTGAAATTATAAAAAGGAAATATATTTTGTATTTTAGAAGTGTGATGTGTTATTAGGGGATAAGGGTGGGGAGTGTTATTTAAATATTATTCTAAAATTAATTATTAAATAAAAAATTAAAAATGTGGAATTAATTTGAAGAAATAAAGTGAATTAAAAATAGAAATTATAGTTTTTTTAGTACTGGGACGTTGGGTTATTAGGGGAAAATAGTGAGGTTGTTCAAATAGTAAAATATATATATTTAGGGGCCGATTCCGATCTCGGCCGGTAGGGCTCCGAATCGGATTCGGCTTAACCGGATCCGATTCGGAGCCCTATTTCCCGACCGACTCGTCCGGGCGTCCCGACCGCTCCGACCGACTCGATCCCGGGTCGAACCGCACCGACCGACTCGCACGGACACGACTCGCACCGCGCAATGGAGACGTTCCCCGGCCGGGTAAGTACGATGCGCGCTACGAGCAGTCCGACCGAGCCGCGCACTCCGGCTCGAAAGAGCTGTCGGAGGCGTACTTTGGGGGTCCGTGTCGGACCCCCCTGTACGTGTAGCCGCGCGAGTCGCACACAGGGGGGACCCATGGGTCCCCCCTACCTGTGCGTGTACGGCGCGAATCGCTTCACCGCGTACACGCTGTAGGGGGCGCACTTGTCCGCATCGCACCCATTGAGTCAATGGGAGCCCGCGTACGCATTGTACGACAGGCTCCCATTGACTTCAATGGGAGTCCGACCGACTCGAGTCCGATGGCATACGTGCGCATCGTACTCGTTCGGTCGGACTGCACGGGTCCGATTCGGTCGGAAATCTCTCCGGGTCCGGCTCGGTCGGAGAGATTTCCGGCCCGAATCGGAATCGGCCCCTCAGTGTCCTGAAGTTTCCCTGACTTAATAATTACTGTAGTGGGAATACTAATTTTATATGTTTAGTGTCCAGCCTCTTCACTGACTTAATACTGACTGGAGTGGGAATAGTAATTTTTATGTGTTTAATGTCCAGCACCTTCCCAGACTTAATACTGACTAGAGTGGGAATAGTTATTTATATATGTTTAATGTCAAGCACGTTCCCTGACTTAATTTTGACTGGAGTGGGAATAGTAATTTTATATGTTTAGTGTCCAGCATCTTCCTGACTTAATACTGACTGGAGTGGGAATAGTAATTATTATGTGTTTAATGTCCAGCACCTTCTCAGACCTAATACTGACTGGAGTGGGAATAGTAATTTATATATGTTTAATGTCCAGCATCTTCCCTGACTTAATTTTGACTGGAGTGGGAATAGTAATTTTATATGTTTAGTGTCCAGCATCTTCCATGACTTAATACTGACTGGAGTGGGAATAGTAATTTTTATGTGTTTAATGTCCAGCACCTTCTCAGACTTAGGGGCCGATTCCGATCTCGGTCGGAGGCGCACCCAACACCATTCGGTCGGGAAAAAAGCCATGCGAAAGCCTGTTTCCCGACCGATCCGTACAGCACACCGAACGAGTAAGTACGATGCGCACAACAGTAAAGAATCTGGCCGAGCCGTACTCACCCAAACCAGGTCCTGTTCCCCGACCGAGGCGAATCCGGAAACGCTGAATCGAGTCGCACGGAAGCCAAAATGCAGCTCCGTCCGGCCGAACAAATACGATGCGCTTTCCGTACACGCCGAACCCGTCGCTACGCACGGCACGTCAAAGCATCCGGGAGAGGAGCACATAAGCTCCGATTCGCGCCACAACACGATCCACGGCTCCGAGATGAACACGCCAGCGACGAGGACGACGCGAAGCGACGAGGACGAGGCGAAGCGACGAGGACGACGCGAAGCAACGAGAAGGACGAACGACACGAACCAACCATGAATCCCTTCGTCCCGATCATACCAATATTCTACATTTATTACCGGAACAGGCACGGACGCGTACGGCGCAGAAGGTAAGCCAGACACCAACCACAAAACACATACAACACGTACACGACACATCACACACACACAGAGGGATGCAGAATATACTTACACCAGCAACAGCAGCACCATAGGGGCGGGATGCCCATCACCAATGCCACATATGCACACAGGGGCCTGAATGCGCACCACCACCCCTACCCAGGGGGGCAGGATGCCTACCACTACTACCACCCTTACCCAGGGGGGCAGGATGCCTACCACCACCCTTACCCAGGGGGGCCGGATGCCTTCCACTACTACCACCCTCACCCAGGGTGGGCAGGATGCCTACCACTACTACCACCCTTACCCAGGGGGCAGGATGCCTACCACTACTACCACCCTTACCCAGGGGGGCAGGATGCCTACCACTACTACCACCCTTACCCAGGGGGGCAGGATGCCTACCACCACCCTTACCCAGGGGGCTGGATGCCTACCACTACTACCACCCTCACCCAGGGGGGCTGGATGCCTACCACTACTACCACCCTTAGCCAGGGGGCTGGATGCCTACCACTACTACCACCCTTAGCCAGGGGGCTGGATGCCTACCACTACTACCACCCTCACCCAGGGGGGGCTGGATGCCTACCACCACCCTTACCCAGGGTGGGCAGGATGCCTACCACTACTACCACCCTTACCCAGGGTGGGCAGGATGCCTACCACTACTACGACCCTTACCCAGGGGGCAGGATGCCTACCACTACTACCACCCTTACCCAGGGGGGCAGGATGCCTACCACTACTACCACCCTTACCCAGGGGGCTGGATGCCTACCACTACTACCACCCTTACCCAGGGGGGCAGGATGCCTACCACCACCCTTAGCCAGGGTGGGCAGGATGCCTACCACTACTACCACCCTCACCCAGGGGGGCAGGATGCCTACCACTACTACCACCCTCACCCAGGGGGGCTGGATGCCTACCACCACCCTTAGCCAGGGTGGGCAGGATGCCTACCACTACTACCACCCTTACCCAGGGGGCAGGATGCCTACCACTACTACCACCCTTACCCAGGGGGCAGGATGCCTACCACCACCCTTAGCCAGGGGGCTGGATTCCTACCACTACTACCACCCTTAGCCAGGGGGGGCTGGATGCCTACCACTACTACCACCCTTACCCAGGGGGGGCAGGATGCCTACCACCACCCTTAGCCAGGGTGGGCAGGATGCCTACCACTACTACCACCCTCACCCAGGGTGGGCAGGATGCCTACCACTACTACCACCCTTACCCAGGGTGGGAGGATGCCTACCACTACTACCACCCTTACCCAGGGGGCAGGATGCCTACCACTACTACCACCCTTACCCAGGGGGGCAGGATGCCTACCACTACTACCACCCTTACCCAGGGTGGGCAGGATGCCTACCACTACTACCACCCTTACCCAGGGGGGCAGGATGCCTACCACTACTACCACCCTTACCCAGGGGGCAGGATGCCTACCACTACTACCACCCTTACCCAGGGGGGGCTGGATGCCTACCACTACTACCACCCTTACCCAGGGGGGGCTGGATGCCTACCACTACCACCACCCTTAGCCAGGGTGGGCAGGATGCCTACCACTACTACCACCCTCACCCAGGGGGGGCAGGATGCCTACCACTACTACCACCCTCACCCAGGGGGGGCTGGATGCCTACCACCACCCTTAGCCAGGGTGGGCAGGATGCCTACCACTACTACCACCCTTACCCAGGGTGGGCAGGATGCCTACCACTACTACCACCCTTACCCGGGGGGGCAGGATGCCTACCACTACTACCACCCTTACCCAGGGAGGGCAGGATGCCTACCACTACTACCACCCTTGCCCAGGGGGGGGGCAGGATGCCTACCACTACTACCACCCTTACCCAGGGGGGGCAGGATGCCTACCACCACCCTTAGCCAGGGGGGGCTGGATGCCTACCACTACTACCACCCTCACCCAGGGGGGGCTGGATGCCTACCACCACCCTTACCCAGGGTGGGCAGGATGCCTACCACTACTACCACCCTTACCCAGGGTGGGCAGGATGCCTACCACTACTACCAGCCTTACCCAGGGGGGGCAGGATGCCTACCACCACCCTTAGCCATAGTGGGCAGGATGCCTACCACTACTACCACCCTCGCCCAGGGGGGCAGGATGCCTACCACTACTACCACCCTCACCCAGGGGGGCTGGATGCCTACCACCACCCTTAGCCAGGGTGGGAAGGATGCCTACCACTACTACCACCCTTACCCAGGGGGGCAGGATGCCTACCACTACTACCACCCTTACCCAGGGGGCAGGATGCCTACCACTACTACCACCCTTACCCAGGGTGGGCAGGATGCCTACCACTACTACCATCCTTACCCAGGGGGGCAGGATGCCTACCACTACTACCACCCTTACCCAGGAGGGGCAGGATGCCTACCACCACCACCCTTAGCCAGGGGGCTGGATGCCTACCACTACTACCACCCTCACCCAGGGGGGCTGGATGCCTACCACTACTACCACCCTTACCCAGGGGGGCAGGATGCCTACCACAACTACCACCCTTACCCAGGGGGGCAGGATGCCTACCACTACTACCACCCTTACCCAGGGGGGCAGGATGCCTACCACCACCCTGACCCAGGGGGGGCAGGATGCCTACCACTACTACCACCCTTAGCCAGGGGGGGCTGGATGCCTACCACTACTACCACCCTTAGCCAGGGGGGGCTGGATGCCTACCACTACTACCACCCTCACCCAGGGGGGGCTGGATGCCTACCACTACTACCACCCTTAGCCAGGGGGGCTGGATGCCTACCACTACTACCACCCCCACTCATAGGATGGACAATGCATGACACAACCAGCACACCACAACCTAGGGAATGCAACAAGAAGACATCCCCTCAACACCATGACAAGCGTGTGTAGACTGTGTCAAATGCCTACAACACCGAACATGACTTTGAACATACAATGTGACCCCCTAGCACATGTGCCACACATATATGTGTGTGGCACCCACAATGCAAGCAGGCCATGACCATTGTGGCAATGGGGTCCAAACCCCCATCATCACAGTGACCAAAATGTAAGTGTGGGGTCCATAGCTGAAGCACACTTTGAACATTGTGGCAATGGGGTCCAAACCCCCATCATCACAGTGACCAAAAGGTAAGTGTGGGGTCCATAGCTGAAGCACACTTTGAGCATTGTGGCAATGGGTTCCAAACCCCCATCATCACAGTGACCAAAATGTAAGTGTGGGGTCCATAGCTGAAGCACATTCCGAACATTGTGGCAATGGGGTCCAAACCCCCATCATCACAGTGACCAAAATGTAAGTGTGGGGTCCATAGCTGAAGCACACTTTGAACATTGTGGCAATGGGGTCCAAACCCCCATCATCACAGTGACCAAAAGGTAAGTGTGGGGTCCATAGCTGAAGCACATTTTGAACATTGTGGCAATGGGTTCCAAACCCCCATCATCACAGTGACCAAAAGGTAAGTGTGGGGTCCATAGCTGAAGCACATTTTGAACATTGTGGCAATGGGTTCCAAACCCCCATCATCACAGTGACCAAAATGTAAGTGTGGGGTCCATAGCTGAAGCACACTTTGAACAATGTGGCAATGGGGTCCAAAACCCCATCATCACAGTGACCAAAAGGTAAGTGTGGGGTCCATAGCTGAAGCACATTTTGAACATTGTGGCAATGGGGTCCAAACCCCCATCATCACAGTGACCAAAAGGTAAGTGTTGACAAAGAAAGAGGTGCAACTGCCAAACTGCATGGATGATTCCTGGTCACAGAACAACAAACACATCAGTGGCAAAGTAGTGTATGTGTCCCATTGCAACATAAATTGGGGAGCCAAATCCTGCAGTACAAATAAGACATACCTTTGGCCATGTACAGACAAACAACACCCATGGGGGCTCACACCGTCAACAATCATCAATGACACAATGACAGAAGTGACCATCAGAATGCAGACCCACATATTTGCACCAATGGGCACACACATGCAGATACCCTGTGGAGACTGCAGATGTGAGGTGAACAGATACCATACCATGGCAGCAATGGGACACACAAACCATGATCATTGTGCTGACCGATGACCTAGGAGTCCCAGGGACAGCAGGGGAAACCCACCAAACTACATACAGCCAATGGCACACCCAAGATATGCCAATGCAGTGGTGCAGATGCACAAACACAAACAGGCAGACCCACACTGCACATCATACACAACAGGTGAGGGGGGTGCCAGTGTCCCCAGGCAACCACACAACACATGAGGAGACCTGAATACCAATCATACAGATGTGCATACAGTGCCACACAAAGGTAACTCATGGATCCAAATCCCCTATGTGGGCAAGCAGGCATTGTTAGATGAGAGGGAGCACAAATCACACATGTCACACAGGCACGTAGGGACAGCAACTGACACAGCAAGACACAGACACACCACAGCACCACCCCCAGGGCCCCCACAATGTGGTGACCTGGGCTGCATTACAATCCCACTGTGATGACAAAGCTAAATGTGGTTCACACTGTGAACCACAGTCATGTGTCCTGAGCAACTAACTACCATCACACCTACACAAGCACAAATCAAACAGCATGGCCAGTAAGCCAAGGCCAACATGGAGGCAGGGGCCTAGCCGGGCAACAACTCTCATCTGCACACACTCAACACCACACCCTCGACCTCCAACAATGTGCAGCAGTGAAGCACACATGCACTGGTGACA